>JARQOC010000002.1:231616026-232216026 GCA_033576535.1 Allobates femoralis
TCTGTCGGATTTTTTTCTCCCAGGGCCCCTCCTCCCGACAAAGTGAGGTGAGTGTGTGTTTGTGTGTGCATGCATGGATGTGTGTGTGTGCATGCATGGATGTTTGCCACAAGAGATCAAGTGTCCTCTTGTTGTAGTCTCTGGGGTCATAGTTATGGTGCACTGTATGACAGATCATTGCCATACAGTGCACCATCAGTGTAACCCCAGAGAGTGTAGGAAGAGGACACTTATCCCTTGCTACAGTCTCTGCATGAAGTAGCGGCGATCGAGTGTCGTGGGACTATCTTTGTGGACTACGTCGGACGGTATGGAATAATAAAGATGGAGTCTCCATTTGTTTTTTTGTTTTTTTTATTTAAAAAAAAAAAATTCTGTGTGGTCTGTTTTATTTACTATTTACTAGAGATTCCTAATGGCTGTGTCTAATATTGGCCCGACATTATACATCTCAGGCTTTAGTGCCAACTGCCAATAAAAAAAGCTGGCATTAACCCCTTTATTACCCAGTTTGCCACCGCCACCAGGGCAACTGCAGGAGTCTGGGTACAGCAGCAGAAAATGGCGCTTCAGTGAATGTGCCATTTTCTGGGGCGGCTGCAGGCTGCAATTCGCAGCATGGGGTGCCCGGAACGCTTGGGCCTCTCCATGCTGAGGATTCCAGCCCCAGATGCCTGTTTGTACCTGGCTGGCCTAAAAATATGACGGGGCCCCATGTAATTATTTTCCTAGAATTAGTTCTAGAAATAAAAAAAAATATGGGCTTTGCTGTATTTTTGGTTGCCAGCCTGGTACAACTTGGCAGCTGGGGGCTGGAATCCTCAGCGTGGAGAGACCCAAACATTGTGGGCCCCCCTCGCTGTGAATTGCAACCCACAACCACCCCAGAAAATGGCGCATTCATTAGAGGCACCATTTTCTGGTGCTGTACTCCAACTCTTCCAGTTGCCCTTGTGCTGGTGATTAAGGAGGTTAGTTCCTCCGAAACGCGTCAGCGGCACCCCCTGTGCGCTGTGATGATTTTATGATTGCACAATAAAAGGAATATCAAGCATGCCACTGGATCGTCTCTACAATTTCTTATGACTATTGAGGTGGACGCCAACCACTAGATCCAGTGGAGGAGCCTTGTGAGTATATTGGCTGCAGGTCTCCCCTCCCCGCTTCCTGCAATCAGTAGCTGGTAGCAATGCTGGTGGCACACAGGGGCTCTCTATACGTGACATGTATAAGTTGAATGGAAATGTAGCTCCAATTGTTAGCGGACACCATGTTGTGTATGGAGAGCCCCTGTGTGCCTAAACATTGGCGCTCCCCCACAAGTGACCCCATTTTGTATACTAGACCCCCTCCCCCAAGGAACATATCTAGATGCATAGTGAGCGCTTTGAACACTCAGGTGCTTCACAAATTGATCCGTAAATGAAAAAAGAACATTTTTTTGGGGGGGGGAAAAACACTTTTTCATTTTCACGGATCAATTTGTGAAGCACCTGGGGGTTCAAAGTGCTCACTATGCTTCTAGATACGTCCCTTGGGTGGGGGTGGGGGTCTAGTTTCCAAAATGGGGTCACTTGTGGGGGAGTTCCAATGTTTACGCACACAGGGGCTCTCCAAATGCAACATTGTGTCCTCTAACAATTTGAATGGAAAATCAGCTCAAATTGTTAGCGGACACCAAGTCGTGTTTGGGGACCCCCTGTATGCCTAAACATTGGAGCTCCCCCCAGTGTACTCAGGAGAAATTGCCCAACAAACGTTTGGATGCATTTTATCCTGTTGCCCATGTGAAAATGGCAAAAAAAAAAAATTGAGGCTAAAAGAAAAAAAAAAAAAAATACTTTTTCATTTTTATGGATGAATTTGTGAAGCATCTGGGGGTTCAAAGTGCTCACTATGCATCTACATAAGTTACCTGGGGGAAGCTAGTTTCCAAAATGGTGTTACTTTTTTTTTTTTTTTTTTTTTTCTTTTAGCCTCAATTTTTTTTTTTTTGCCATTTTCACATGGACAACAGGATAAAATGCATCCAAGCGTTTGTTGGGCAATTTCTCCTGAGTACACTGATGCCTCATATGTGGTCATAAACCACTGTTTGGGCCCACGGCAGGGCTCAGAAGCGAAGGAGCGCCATTTGACTCTTTGAATGGAAAATTAGCTCCAGAAGTCAAATTGCGCGCCTTCCCTTCTGAGCCCTGCCATGCGCCCAAACCGTGGTTTATGATCACATATGAGGTATCAGTGTACTCAGGAGAAATTGTCCAACAAATTTTAGGATCCATTTTATCCTGTTGCCCATGTGAACAAAAGAATTGAGGCTAAACATTTTTGTTGAAAAAATAAATTTTTTTCCCTCCACGTTGCTTTAGTTCTTGAAGCACCTGAAGGGTTAATAATCTTCTTGAATGTAGTTTTGAGTAGCTTGAGGGGTGCAGTTTTTGGAATGGTGTCACTTTTGGGTGTTTTCTGTCATGTACACCCCTCAAAGGAACTTCAAATGTGATGTGGTCACTAAAAAAATGGTTTTGTAAATTTTGCTGGAAAAATGAGAAATTGCTGATTTAATTTTGAACCCTTATCACTTCCTACCAAAAAAAAATAAAAAATAAAAAATTTCCAAAATTGTGCTGATGTAAAGTAGACATGTGGGAAATGTTATTTATTATAACTATTTTGTCAGATAACTCTCTGGTTTAACAGAATAAAAATTCAAAATTTGAAAATTGCGAAATTTTCTAAATTTTTGCCAAATTTTATATATTTTTTTTTTCACAAATAAACACAAAAATTATCGACCTAAATTTACGAAGGCTACTTTCACACTGCGTTTTTGTGCTCTCCTAGGGGATCTGACTTTTTGCAGAACCCCTCGGACAGCAACAGATCCAAACTGATGCCTGCAATCGGATGCCAAATAGGCATCCAATTCCGATATTTTGCAGGATCAGTTTGGATCCTCTCCCTCTCTCCTCCTCTCCCTGCTCCTCCTATCACCTCTTTCCCCTCTCCTTTCCCTGCTCCCTCAGTCTCTTTTTCTCCCCTCTTTTCCCTCTCCTTTCCCTGCTCCCTCAGTCTCTCTCTTTTTCTCCCCTCTTTTCCCCTCTTCTCTGGACCTTTAAAAAAATAAAAAAAAATCTTTATTCTCACCCATCCACGAGTTCCCCGACGCTTCCAGCTATCTTCTTCTGATCCTTACAGGACCTAGTTTTGTTTGTTTTGTTTTTTTAACACTTTCTTTTTTACTAAATTTCACTTCTGCAATGTATGACTCTACATTGCAGAAGTGAAATTAGACGGTAAAGAGTAGTTTTAGTGTACTGAGCATGCTCAGTACACTAAAATCGGGTCCGATAAACGAACTGTTTACTCGGACCCGTGCTCCATAGGTCCCGTGTTATTTGGCGAAGATCATGTCCGATCCGATTCAGTCCGATTTGATCCGCTGTGCCCAAAATCGCAGCAGTATCTGACTTTGGGCACAGCAAAAAATCAGAATCGGATCCGACAAAAGTCTGATGCCACTAAAAGCTAAACCGATCCGTGCCTATAGGATAACATGGGGGCCAAATCGGATCGAAGAAAATCGTTGTGTGAAAGCAGCCTAACATGAAGCCCAATATCTCACGAAAAAACAATCTCAGAATCGCTAGGATCCGTTGAAGCGTTCAGAGTTATTACCTCATAAAGGGACACTGGTCAGAATTGCAAAAAATGGTAAGGTCAGGAAGGCCAAAATAGGCTGGGTCATGAAAGGGTTAAGGGAACCCGCTGGGTAGCTGTCAGTCATAAAGGTGGGCTGGCATGGTTTTGGTCACTGCTCTGTACATCGTCTGACTGTCTCCCTGGCATTGAATGACAACCTGATTTTCACTGATTCAATATGAAGCAATGACCCTACAGCATAAGGGCCGCTTTACACACAACAACTTCTGTGTCCAATATCTGAACAGATCTCTGGTTGCAGTGAAATCATGGACACATTGCTCCATTTTATGGCTGTGTACAAATGGAGCAATGTGTCCATGATTTCAGTGCAACCAGTAATCTGTTCAGAAGTTGGTCACAGAAGTTGGTGTGTGTAAAGCGGCCCTAAGAATGTCATTTGCCTGCATGTATATGGCGTGTTTGTTTTTTTTTTTTGTTTTTTTTGTTTTTTTTGACATATAGATTTCCATTAACTTTAATATAATCTCATTTAGAGAAGGTGAGGCGCATACTTGACAGTATTTGCACTGTATAGGAATGTGCCATGTCCTCAGGCTAACATTGTGATGCTTAACTGTTCAGAGTAGGGGTCTTACTCATTTCACAATGGGCGCCCTGACTTCTAAACACTTCATCATCTTGAGATGCTTGATTAAGTGAAAACCCAACCACACAATTCAAGGTAAAGGAGAGAAAATTACCTATGCGTTAACTTATTTTGACCAAGGTTCTTTGTGGCTTTCATTTTTTTTTTTTTCAACTCAACAGGTTAGCTAATCTTAATCTGATCTCAAGCACTTCTAGAGCAAGAGTTATGTATGGGCAAATGATCCAGAGACACTGCGTAATGGACAGCGTCACCGGACCTGAGGGAGGTTGGCAATCTCCACAGGTGAACATCTGGTGGTTTTTGTGGGAAGTGGGGTTGATGTAAGCTGTGTAGTGTCAGCTGGCATCAAGCCCTGGTGTTAGTAATGGAGTCGTCTACATTACTAGATTAGTAATGGAGTCAGACACCCCCATTCTTAACACAGTAAGTTAAAACTAAGAAAAACGTTAATCTTATTAAAAGAATAAAATAAACACCCCCTAATTCTAGCCCTCATTCACCAATTTATATATAAAAAAACCCACGAAGATCAGTATCACATTAGATAAGCCAATCCTGGCAGTTGGCTCAGCTCTTTCTGGTTTACACCTCCTGTCAGCTGCGTGCTATGTGTGCCATCCATGCTGCCAGTAATAAACTGATATCTACATGTGGATCACACTGACACGTGCATGGTTCACACAGATATGCGCTCCTTGTGAAATCACAAAAAATGTGAAGATCCACCATTGCGTTTTGATTAGTATTGCATGTCAACATGTCTCCAGTATGTGTGCAATGTCAGCAAGTGGTGCATGCTCCTTGACTAAGTAACTGGCTGTTCTGAATGCAGGATGACCAGTAACCCAGGCAAGCCATAAGATTAAAATAAAAATGCCCCCATTCTTGAAGGGGAGAGAGAGGAGTGTTGTGTTATTGTTATTTTTTTTGTTGTTGCCTACAAGCATTTTGCCAATTTAACCATTTGAGATGACTCCCACTATTTATTTGCCTAACTGCCTTGTGACCGGATGTCTGATATTCGCCACCTGAAAGACAAAAAAAAACCAAAGCAGCTGCCATATTGGCACCCATAAGTGATGTGTGTGCCAATCTGCTGGCTGCATGCTGCTGCTGTCCCCTGGGTTGTCCTCTGCTGCCTCCGCTTACTCTGCCTCTGTTCCTGCCGCTGCTGCTTTATCACCTGTGAACAGTGTGAACGCGCCCGCCTTGTTTGTACACTCTGTCACGTGACGTAGCGGTGCAGCTGTCCAAACATGGCGGCTGCAATCTCCCATGTGCATTGAATGTGACTACTAGGCGCCGCACCTTTCATGTCACATGACATGGTGCACTTCAACAGGTCCCTCACAGTGACTAATCCAATCGATGCTGGGCTCAGCCCCCTCCTGCACTGATTACAGGTCCTTCACCTCCTATCTCCTAGGTATTGGTACATTGTGGGAGCTGGAGAACTTCTAATGACGTCACTGTCATGTGACCAGGGAGCTGTGCTCAGGAGACAAAAGTGAAGCACCTATGGTGTCACCGGCATGTGATCAGTATTGGAGGGGCGCGGAGCTCTGCGGTGATTGGATTAGTTGTGATGAAGGACCTGTGGAGCTTGTCATGTGACCTAAAATGGCGGAGCGCAGGGAGCAGAGTGCACAGTGAGGAAGCGCACATGGGGGAGACAGGTCAAGGGAGAGGGCACAGGAGAGAGAGACAGCACACAGTGCGCAGAGAGAGCGTGGACTGGGAGGAGAGCACACAAGGGGGGAGAGACGGCCACTGCCCCCAGTGCCACAGATCACGCCCCGATCGTGACGTCCCTCCTTTCCCACAGTTATAATATAACCGCTATGAAAGCTTGCTTCATTTTAAAAGGATATGTTTAAAAACCGTTTTGTTAGAGCCGTATATTTCTCCTTTTGAAGGCGACGTTCATATGTTCAGTATTTGAGTTTTTTACCTCAGTATTTGTAGCCATAACCAGCAGTGGGTGATGATACAGAAGTGGTGACAGGTTTCTATTATACTTTTCCTCTGATGGCTCCACTCCTGATTTTAGTTTACAAATACTGAGAAGACCTCACCAAATCCTCAACGCACATAGCTAAAGGATTTCTCCACCTAATACTTTGACTTGTTTTGTGTAAAATAACGTTCATACTTGCTTGTTCCTGGCCTCTCTGCTGCTGCCCCCATCGTCTGATATTGATGATATTGATGTATTCGTAATGTCGTGACTATATACCATGCAACTGCTGCCACCATAGTCATACATTACAATTTATAGTCTTGTGATTAAAGACCGAAGGATAATACTAAGGGTGCCTTCACACTAGCGTTTGTCTCTGCATGCGTATGGCATGCAGACACAAACGCAGTGCAACGCAGCCCATACTTATGTGAACGCAGCGGAGAATCTCCGCATGCGTTCACATTAGTATGCAGCCCGGCCAGCCAATCCGCTGTCTCGGGGGCGGCCGGGATGAGGAGATGAGGAGATCAGCGGCAGAGATCTCCTCCTCCCGGCCACAGCTGATCTCCCGCCGGTGTCAGCGCGGGAGATTAGAAGATGCAGCTGATCTGACAGCTGTTTAAATCTCCTGTGCCGACACCGAATAGGGCGATATCGGTGCAGGAGATGAGAAACGGCTGTCAGATCAGCTGTTCCTCCTGCACCGTTTCTCCTGTTTCTCCTGATCTCCCGGTGGCCACCGGGAGAGATTTCAATGTGATCCGCAGCGTTCTCATGCGCGGTCATGTGGAGGACACTGCGGATCCATTGACTTCTATGCGTGGTTTGTGCGCTTGCTGATAAATCCAGCGCCTGCAACCGCAAAAAAAATGCAGCAGGGCTGCGTTAAGAGTGCGCTCGGAGGGTGCACAAATTGTGCGCAAACGCAGGCACATGCGTTCCCACGTTAAACATAGGAACACATGTGCGCAAGCATTTGGCTGCGTTTTGTGCACTTCATTTGCAAACGGCAGTGTGAAACCGGCCTTAGTCTGTACACATTGCAAGCCAAGTGAATAAGAGTTTTAAAAAGTGAAAGTTCACCATGAAAAATTCTTAGCAAATCTTTTTAAGATTTCTTTAACATAATGTATCTTTTGATAGATTGACTGGGGCATGGAAGTGTTTCTGTATATAGGGTATTATTGATCTTATGACAGCTGTCCTAATCACTCCCCCACCTCCCCACCCCCTTCTTTTTGCTGTCTGAATTTCATACATCACCCTTGTCAGTGGAAAGAAGAACTTTTTTGGTATACATATAAATGTGTAGTGTATTATTCTAGATGGGATTGAAATAAGTAACATTTTCATTTAATGTGTGGCTAGTGATCAGACTTTTAATCCAAAGACATACTGATAAGATGTTTAGACTGTGAGCTCCAATGGGGACAGTGTTGCAAATGTATGTAAAGTGCTATGGAATTAATAGTGCTATATAAATAAATTTTTATTATTATTATTTTGCCTTCACTTCCAATATCTGTCATTTTAGTTTGGATGGAGGTGAGCTCTTTAGTCGAATCCAAGATCGAGGTGACCAAGCTTTCACTGAAAAAGGTATGTGCACAGTCATCTATGTAAAAAATAAAAATCCTTCTTGTGCTCCCGAATCTTTATGTTCAGTAATTCAGGTGGCTTCTGCCAGCTATGTAAGGGCCCTTTCACATCAGCGTTTTTTAAAATTATTTTTCGCGGCCGCACCTGCCGCAAGTGCAAAACCGCATTTGCCGCACCTGCCGCAAGTCCCCTATACTTTCTATGGGAAAAACCGCAACCGTGCCGCAAGTGGAACGGTTATGCGGCAAACGCGGCAGATGCGTTTTTTTCACCGCATCTGCCGCAAATTTCAAAAAACGCTGAAGTGAAAGGGTCCTAAGGCCATTTTAATATAGGCCGTCGGTCAAGCCAATGTACATTCCATTAGTTTGCTCAGCCCGTTTCATTAAATGATCAATATTTCAGCATTGATGCCAATTTATTTTCCTAACCTAAACCACATTTCAGAGGGTTTCAGCTTTCAAAAGAGTAATTTATACAACCAATGGATGAATTTAATGTCAGGTTATAAGCTTTTATTTACATAAAAAGGATAAGCGACATAACCTCTGTCAGGGAGTGTAGGCTGAGTTTAACTCTGTGTGACTCAGGAGCTTCTCTTCCCCTGTAGGAGACATTGAATTCAATGTGAAGAACAGTGTAAACAGTAACTTTTAAACTAGTGTTTCTGTCCTTCTTTTAGTGGCATCTAATTTTTATACAAAGTCTAAAGATTCATAAAGTAGACCCAGTTTGCCTCAACATAGTTGGGGGCACATTATAGATCTGACAGTTGGTAAGGGTTAGTTTGTTTACCCACAATTTATGGAAAGGGGTCAACTGCTTTGTTTCAAACATGTGATGCTCGTTCAAACTCACCTGAGCAATAGGTTGGCCCAAATAATTCAACTTTATCCTATAACGCAGGCCACCGATCATCCCCTTACCGACCCCATTCCCGTCCCATTCCTATTTTTTTTTTTTTTTTCCTCCATAGCCAAGTATTGATAATAATACTTGGAAGCATAAGCATACTCATTGTAGCACTGCTGAAGATCTAGGGCAGGCTGCTCTGTTCAGAAGAGTCATCACTGCTGCAGCGGTCCGGTGACTAAGAGCATGTCCTCTGAAAAACACATTGATGTGCCCCTTGTCACATGACCGCTGCAGCAATAGTCCTGATTGTCACATTCTGCTGCAAACATATGGAAACAGTCTAGTTGTAATGACCAGAGTTGTATATGCTACTAATGTGCGTGACCGAGTTGCATATAACCCTTACTACTTCTCTATTGCAGAGGCATCCGACATAATGAAAAGCATCGGCGAGGCCATTCAGTATTTACACTCTATCAATATCGCTCACAGAGATGTTAAGGTATGGGGCACAGGTGGTCTTCTCTTCTTACACTCTACTGTTTAGAATCTGCCTAGTTCTATTGGAGTTTTGCTATAGGATTTTATTGCTTTTCGATCTTTGTTTAGTCAATGGGGCGTCAAGTGCATAATGTCAAGATTTTCTTACACATGATTTCATGGATGTACATGTTATTACAACTGTTATGGTAGTGTTACCAGGTACAGCACCACTACTTCTGTCAACTGAAGCATTCCTTCCTGCACCAATTCACAAAAACACTTATTACTTTGACGATACAGGCGCCCATCTACCGTATATACTCGTGTATAAGCCGAGTTTTTCAGCCCAAAATTTGGGCTGAAAAGTCTCCCCCTCGGCTTATACACGAGTCACTACGGTATGTGCTGTGGTGGGGGCTGTGGGGCCGGGGCTGTGGAAGCTGGAGGAGGCGGGGGGAGGCTGCTGTATGAGCGGCCCCATCACGTGGGGCCGCTCATTATATATGCACTGCTTCCCCCTGTCAATCAGCGGCAGGGGGAAGCAGTTCATATATTCCCCCAAAAGCTGGCACTGTCCCCCCTTGTAAGGCCCCCCCCCCATCGCTGCTTATACATTACCAACCCGGTGTTCTGATCCGCGCCGCTCCTCGGTGCTTCTTCATGCTCCGTCCTCGCTGGCTGCATCCGGGGATCTCCGGCTGTCGCAGCGATATGACGTCATCGCGCGACGGCCAGAGAATGGAGATCCCCGGATGCAGCCAGCGAGGACTGAGCATGAAGAAGCACCGAGGAGCGGCGCGGATCAGAACACCGGGATGGTAATGTATAAGCAGCGGGGGGGAAGCCTTACAAGGGGGCCGAGTGCCAGCATTTGGGGGCTGCTGGGTACCCCCTGGGGGCTGCTGGGTACCCCCTGGGGGGTGCTGGGTACCCCCTGGGGGGTGCTGTATATACTGCTGAGGCCTGTATATACCACTGGGGCTGCTGTATATACCACTGGGGCGGCTGCTGTATATACCACTGGGGCGGCTGCTGTATATACCACTGGGGCGGCTGCTGTATATACCACTGGGGCGGCAGCTGTATATACCACTGGGGCGGCAGCTGTATATACCACTGGGGCGGCAGCTGTATATACCACTGGGGCGGCAGCTGTATATACTACTGGGGCTGCCTGTATACTACTGGGGCTGTATATACTACTGGGGCTGCTGCTGTATACTACCACTGGGGAGGCCTGTATACCACTGGGGGGGGCCTGTATACCACACTGCTGAGGTCCACCCTCGGCTTATACACGAGTCAATAGGTTTTTCCAGATTTTTGGGGCAAAAGTAGGGGGGTCGGCTTATACACGGGTCGGCTTATACACGAGTATATACGGTATATAGATTTGGTATATTGGGTTTATTTTGTATGGGAGCACTGGACAATTGTTGAATGATTTTAAAGACACATAGTAATTTTCTTCCTTAATCCTTTCTATTTAGTGCCATAATCTAAAAATACTAGTGCATCTCAATAGTGCATCTCAATGAATTAGTTTAGAATATCATCAAAAAGTAAATTTATTTCAGTAATTCAATATTAAAAGTGAAACACCTATTTTAGAGTCATTACAAACAGTCATCTATTTCAAGTGTTTATTTCTGTTAATGAAAATCCAAAATTCATTTTCAGAAAATTAAAGTAGGGAGGATGTAGGGTCTGAGAGATAAAATATTACCTAAGTAGGTATCCGAGGCTTCACCTTGTGTGGTTGTGAAAGTCACAACCACTATAAAAGCATATCACAGCTGCTACCGAAATCAGCGGGGTGCATATAGAGTAGGCAGGATGAAGGGTTAAAAACCACGTTGCTGTATTCCACAAGACATCAAAAGGTGAATATAATATTGATTTATTACTTTCCGGGCTCCCTGGCCCCTTCCTCAGGACAAATCAATATCATATTACCATGTTTCAAGGAGACCTGAAACGCCTTGACTAATCAATAGTATAGACACCCTTTGTCTTGTGGAATACATCACTGTGGCTTTTAACCCTTTATCCTCCCTACTTTAATTTTCTGAAATAACGACCTTTGGGATTTCACTGACTGGAAGCCATAATCATCATTTACAGAAATAAACACTTGAAATAGATCACACTGTTTGTAATGAACTTTATGTAATACATGTGTTTCACTTTATGTATTGAATTACTGAAATTAATGTTTTAATATTCTAATTCATTGAGATGCACCTGTACTTTCTCTGCCCTTGCTCTAATCTGGCCTCTCTTCCCTTGACCTCACTCTAATGTGACCCGCTCTTGGCTTGCTCTAATGTGGCCCGCTCTTGGCTTGCTCTAATGTGGCCCGCTCTTGGCTTGCTCTAATGTGGCCCGCTCTTGGCTTGCTCTAATGTGGCCCGCTCTTGGCTTGCTCTAATGTGGCCCGCTCTTGGCTTGCTCTAATGTGGCCCGCTCTTGGCTTGCTCTAATGTGGCCCGCTCTTGGCTTGCTCTAATGTGGCCCGCTCTTTGCTTGCTCTAATGTGGCTCGCTCTTTGTTTGCTCTAATGTGGCCCGGGCGTTCAGAATTATTTACTTTGAAAATATTCTAAATTTCCTTTTGTTGTAATATTGAATTCCTGCTTCAAGAGATCATTGCATGCTTCTCTACTTAGTCATTTTAGTATAATGTAACGATCTCGGGTGCCAAACTTTATACAGACTTGAAGCATAAATTTCCTATTGCTGTAACTGCACTTTGTGGCGCTGACGTTATTTGGTTAGACCATTGGCAGGCTTATCACTATTCAACATATTCTGACTCCTGTGGAACATACCATGGTTTAATTAAAGAGGACCTGTCGCCAAACCAGGCATGGTGATATAATTACAGCACTGGATACAGCATGTCTCCAGTATACAGACAAGGGGTCCCCCAGCACTTGAGCAGCCCTGTACCCCGAGATAATACACTTAGAAAACTTACATGCTACAGCCGCTAAGGAGGTGGCTAGGGGCTGCACCCAAGTGCAGATTCACACCCCCTGCATGTTTAATCTGCCCACCGCTGCCAATCATTCTCTCCCTGTCTGCAGCATTTAAACAGAGGTTTTTTCCTCTCCCGTGTAGCTCCGCCCCTCGGAGCGGGGCTAACGGACTTTCTGGGAGAGAGAAAAAAAAAACTGTTTAAATGCTGCAGACAGGAAGAGAATGAGAATGATTGGCAGCGGTGGGCAGATTAAACATGCAGGGGGTGTGAATCTGCCCTTGGCTGCAGCCTCTAGCCACCTCCTTAGTGGCTGGAGCATGTAAGTTTTCTAACTGAATTATCTCGGGGTACAGGGGGCTCAAGTGCTGGGTGACCCCTTGCCTGCATGCTGCAGACATGCTGCATCCAGTGCTGTAATTAGATCACCATGCCTGGTTTGGTGACGGGTCCTCTTTAAATGGCGTGCACATAAAACTGTCTGATTTTTCACTACGACTTAAAATATGATTGACAATGGTGTAATAAATTGTCAAAATTGAGCTTTTAAAGTCCAGCCTTAGGGCAAGTTATTGTGGATGTTTATTCACTTATATTTGGTACAAGGTTTGTTATGTGCAGAAAATCTGTGACCTAATATGCATATAATGGATTACAATCTGCAAAGTGAAAAAGCTGTGATATTGCAGTATGAAGTATTGTTTGATGCTGTTTGGGTGTCTGGTTTCAACCTCACAACAAATGTGCCATGACTGAACAGCTTTTAATTATTTAGGGCTGCTGATCTATACAGTTCCATGAGTGTGCAAACATGTTCAGACTGGCTCCAGTTATAATTGTAAGAAAGAAAAAATGCAATGATTTTCAACAAGCTTTGTGATAGTCTCAGAGAAAACAGTTTGAAGAGCCGGCCATGGCCCATATAGAGAGACTTGACTCTGCCTTTGGTTTGGGCATAATGAAACTAGACAGGTTCCCTATAGTGGAGACTGTACCTACTTTAGAAAGTGATCACCTATTCTATTGACTGGGGATATCTAAATGGTCAACTGACAACCACATACCCATCGATCCTGAGAAAAAGACTTCGAAGAGCACCATTTGAATGGAGTCAAGGTTGAGCATACACACCTCTGCTCTATTTGCTATGGGGCTGCCGAAAACTGTACAGCTCTTGACTATCTCTAGCCAACCCTTGGACAATGAAAGGTGCGGAGATGTGTATGCTCAAACTCAGTTTTCATTTGTATATGGTAAAAAATGTTTATGCTGTGTTAGCCAGTAGATAGAAAAATATTAGAATCTGAGAGTCCTCAGTGGTTGACACTTTTTAATGGCTAACTGAAAAGATGGTAAACATAGCAAGCTTTCGGGACACTGATAATGATACAACTTCTGGAGACATACATCTATACATAAGCAGGGTGAGATGATGAAGTAAATACGACAGGTGACGTAAAGCAGAGTTAGTTATGAGAGGGGAAGAGGAGCTGGGGAGAGAAAATCAAAAATTCCGACATAAGAGGAACCGATTGTATTATTATTCTATGATTAGTGACCTGTGGAGACCTGGAGATTCCTCAGTGAAAGTAGAAAGCTATAAATCCATGCGATTCAGTTCACGTAAGAAGTGTCAAAAGTTCATTGTCTCGCATGGATTTAAAGTTTTCTATTCTCACTGAGGAATTTTCAGGTCTCCACAGGCCACTAAACCTTAGGCCATGTGCGCACAGTGTGTTTTTGTGCAGTTTTGTCACTAATCTGCATGCATATCCTTATCCCAGCAAAGTCTGAGAATTCTGAAGTTTTGTGCACATGTTGCTTATTTTTGTCCTTGCAGATTTGGTGCAGAATAAATCTGAAGCATGTCAATTCTTGGAGCTGAGTTCCCAGCATTTTTCAGCCCTTACAGCCATTGACTTTATGAAAAATGGATGTAAATAAAACACTGCAAAAATGCATCACGTTTTTCTGCCAAAAGATGCCGAAAATTTCTGCACCACATACTTCGCATGCACACACAGCCTTACTCATACACTGACTATACGCATGCACACATGGCCTTACTCATACACTGACTATACGCATGCACACATAGCCTTACTCGTACACTGACTATACGCATGCACACACAGCCTTACTCATACACTGACTATACGCTAACCATTCTACCATATAAGTGATAGTGAAAGTCTCAACATGCATATGAAAATATCTCTGACCATTTTGTGTAAACATACACAACGGTGTCTTTGTGTTTTTTTTTTTTGTTTTTTTTTTATAAAATAAAAATGCCAACTACTTAACATTTCTATATAAATTTTAGTCAGGTGCAGATGTGTACACTCCAAACTATTGAAATGGCAATATCAGAAAGAATTCATGAATCACAGGATAGATAAAAATGACATTTACATGCAAATATTGATGAAATGGAAGTGAACAAGCAAAAAACATCTTCTGTTCAGTATTTCATTTGATCAGCACACATACACACCTTGGCTGCTATCAATGAGGCAATTAATGGATACCTGGGGATTTTGTGCTACACTGAATGCACTTCGGCTCTCAAATACTCAAGTTCCACTGCTGACAGCTCATTTTGCAATTATCGAACAAGGAGTCCCCGATATGTTCAATGGGAGACAAAACTGCAGGTGCAGGGCATGTTGGCACACTTGGATCACACAAGCTGCTCATAGTGCTTGATCAACATGCATTCTCTTGCTTTTAAAAGGAAAAAAAAAATGCTCCCCTTTATAGTGTTATCCATGTGACCACCATATGTCTTCAATGTAATAAAAGCTAAAATTCGGTCTCGTTGCTGAAGATATAGACCTCTATTCCAGCTTCCATTGTCCTCTTGCCCTGCACCATGATTGCCTTCCAGGGTGGTGGTGGGAGGTCAGTGGACTAGCTGTAGCTGGGAGTCTTATCCCTTAGTACAATGTTGTGCTTGTGCTTTCAGGTTATTCGAGCGCATATGGTTTGATGCCATAGATTTTGTATGTGACATACAATTTCACTTTTGGTACAGAATCAAATGAGATAATGTGGGCAACACCATTGAAAGGTATTCAAGGTGGGAAGTCACACTGGTCCCTACATCTGTTCTCAAAGGGAGCTGCCAGCAGCGGATCTTGATGATTTTTGTTCCCAAATGCATTCGGTGTGCCGAACATTTTTCAACCATCTCAGTAGGATCAACCTTTCTAAACCTATATGACCAATGTAAAGTTATAGAAAGTGGAATAAATTAAACCTTGATATCTGATGTTTTAATCCAAAGAAATATATTTTTTCTTAATATGTAATTTAGATAAGAGCTAAGATCTAGACTTGGATCTCCCACTGAGCTCTGGAGTTAGATTCTCTGGGAGATCTATGTTCAGCCCATAGATCTTAAGATCTCATTTACATATAAGAGAAACATAGATTTTTCTGGCATGACACAATGAATCACACCTATCAAGGTATCGTTTTATTAAATATCTTCTAACCTACATGCCCATAATAATGGGTTAAGAGCAGGGGTGGGGCCATATAAGAGACCATGCCTGTTTTGTGGAGGGCCGCACCAAGAGTCTGAAATAATTTTTCCTAAATATTAACATATAATCTAAAATAATTAATATTAATATTGAGCATAATTAACTGTTGACCACTCTATACTGTATGAGCCCATACATCTCCATATATACTAGATTAGCCCCTACGTAGCCCTTCTACATAAGACATGAGCCTGGTGATTGGTGGAAGAAGGATCTGTCTGCTCCATCCTCCACCTGTTTGTTCATCACTACTGACTGTATCTTAAGAACGCAGATAGTAGTGAGGTTATGCAGTGATCGGTATAGAGTGGCCACTGTTTTCAACCTAACAACTGTTTTTCCCAGCTCTGATTAAAGGCCCCGTTACACGGCATGACATGAGAACTATGTCTGCAACGATCTCGGGGATGCGTGGTCGTTAGGACATCGTTCTGACATCGTTGGTGAGATGTCGCACATGTAGATATCGTGGACGACTCGCCAACGATGTAGTGAGCAGGTATCGTTTGCACAACCCAGCGAACGATCCCTGCTTATTGCTGTGAATGGGTGAGGTCGACAACGACATCGTTATCGAGGTGTCAAACACAACAATATACCAGGTTGGCTGATCGTTGATCGTGTGGTTTGAGAACATGTTCCTAAACCTGCAATCAGCGATCCAACGATTTATTGTTACAACTTTGCAGAGTCACACGCAATGAGGTTGTAACGATGTCGCTGGAACGCCTCCAAATCCGTGACGCATCAGCAATATTGTTAACAATGTCGTGCCGTGTAATGGGGCCTTAAGAGAGTTGATCATAATGACCGATTCCACTTACCTGTAACCACATTGATAACATGCGAAGACATAAGTGTGGTATGATTTCAGCATTGAGTAATCCATGGGTGTGTACTGATGTATGTAGACGTTCTATACTTTGGATGTTTCTCTTCTGTTCCCCCCTGTGCTACCTTCACCGCCCCTTGTAGAACGTTTGTGTTTAAATATATTTGTATATATGAATTGGTCTACAGTTTTAAGTCTAAAATGTCGATCCATTTGGTGTATTGGAAGTTGAGATGACTTGCCTGTGCTGCTTTATTTGTAACATTGTTACACAGATCTTGGTTTTGCTCTGTTATTTTCTGGTTCCCGGCTGGTAAAAACCTTCATTTGTCTGTTTTCCAATCCAGCCAGAAAATCTCCTCTACACAACGAAAAGACCAAACTCTGTTCTGAAGCTCACAGACTTCGGCTTCGCTAAAGAAACGACCACGCACAACTCTCTAGCCACCCCCTGTTACACGCCGTATTATGTGGGTGAGTACATGATGCCAGTGTGTCGGGCATAATCCCAGTTAAAGTTGGGTATTGGGTTGTTGCACAACTGGATTCTACTTAGCAGTTGTATTACAGAAATTATTTATTACGGTATTGGGAGCTTTTGCATATGTTTGTTTTTTTTTTTTTTTGTTTTTTTTTTTATTCTTTACCCAAATTTATTGTTCAAATGATTTTTCTTTCATTCTAACATTGCTTTCAATCTGTTGTCTTTAAGCACCTGAGGTTCTGGGCCCAGAAAAGTACGACAAGTCATGTGACATGTGGTCACTTGGTGTCATCATGTATATTTTGTGAGTATTGTAAACTTGTTTTTTTTCCCTTCTTGATACTGTATGAAGCTTTTATGGCTGTAAAATGTATGGCTATAGTTATTACTCAGAGTTCTAAACCTTATATAAATCTAAAAGGCTGTAAGCGGCACTATGCAGTGACTTAAATGTAATTTGTGAATAAGCAGGCACCTGCACTGGCAGGATTGAGTGCAGCATGTTTTTTGTATATCCTCATATAAATCTGTCAGCACCACTAATTAGCATCTTTCTGTCAATCAGGGTTATACAGAACAGTTCACTATGAGGCATGAGACACTTAGTCCTATAGTGATAATCTTCTGCTGATAACACATTGACTTTACTGAAATGGCGACACAACATTCTAGAAGTGACCCATCACTGGAATCGAGCTTTCTGCCAATAACATCATGCTGCTCTGAAATTACATAGCAAGTGTCCAACAAATTCACTTTAAGCACGTTTGTCCCAGCCAGTCTACCCCACATTGTTCTGCTCTATAACATGAAACAGAATTTAGATTTTGGTAAGAGTTTTCCTAGGGACGGTGAAGAGGGTACTGCAGTTCTTAAAGGGGTTGTACAGTATTGGTCCCACTCAGCTTTGGATTGTTTTTAGAAGAAAGCGGCTATGGTTTTCCTAAGTTTCAATACCAAATAAAACATGTGGACGATTGTACCACTGTTACTGGCATAGAGCAGCCATGTCTTGTGTCTTTTATAACTTCCAATCCTGTCATCTTTTCTTACTTCCATATTTATCATCCTACTAACCTTACTAAGGCCCTTTTCACATAGGCTTTTTTTTTTTTTTTTTAATGTGGCAGATTTACTGCATTTTCGGCCTAACGGCCGCACCAATCCGGCACACCCCATGCATGGTCTATGGGGCGTGTGGCAAGTGTGGTTTTGTCAGTTGCGGCCGGGAAAACAGTGCTGCTGACCACGTTTTTTTTTCGTGGCCGCATCTGCTGCAACAGGCAAAACTGCACTTGCCGCACCTGACCGCAAGCCCCATAGACTATGCATGTGGCCTGGAGGATCGGTGCGGCTGTTAGGCGGAAAATGCAGTAAATCTGCCAGATCTGCCACATTTAAAAAAAAAAAAGCCTATGTGAAGGCAGCCTTACCCGGTTTCCCTAAAAAATAAGAAAGTGTCTTCTAGCACATCTTTATGAGCAAAAATTAGTCTTCTTTTCAGGGAATGTCTTATTTTTCCATAATCTATGATTTCATAATATTCCAATCATTCTATTGCAACTCCCAATATCCCCATTATCCCCTTGCAGCCCCCAATATCCTCATTGCAGTACCTACAAAAAAAAAAAAACACACCTTATCACACCGTCCTTCTGGTCCACCGCTGTATGTACTCTGGGTGACACTCTGAGCTCTCTAATTGTAGGTGTAAGCCGCCAGCCAATCAGAGGCCAGCATGTAATGTCATGTGCCTTTGTTACCTACTGCCCTCTGATTGGCCGGCGGCTTACATCTACAGCCAGAGCTCAGAGCGGCGCCCAGAATACATAGTGGCGGGCTACGGTAATGGTGGTATGAAGCTGCATGCCCTGGTCTTCTGTTAGCGGGTGTGCTTCAAAGCAAATACTGTGTAGTTTTTACTTTTGGGGGGAGGCCTAATATTAAGCAGTGTAGCAAAACATCTAGGTCTTTTTTTTGGGGGGGATGTCTTATTTTCTGGAAAACACGGTACAGTCTTTAAACTTTATGACCTCATCTTACTTATTTTTGCCCAATTGAAAACAATCGGTTTAGACCTCCACTGGTTCCTAACACTCAGAAACCTAGACCATGCAGTATAACCTTGGGAGCGAATGGTAAATCAGGCGTTTATATAAGATGGTCACAATTCTGCAGTAAAATCTACAGTTGTTAAATTTGTATTGTTTTTTCTTTCCTTTATGGATTTTGCTTTTGAGTTGACCTACTACACAAAATCTCATACCTGAGCTCACGTGACTCAGCACTCGCACTGGTAAATCCTATTGGCATGCACGTCATCTGTCTTAAGAAGGTTGCACTCGTTTTTTGTTTTGTTTTTTTTCTTCTATCTCTACCTTTATTTAAAAGAATAAATTATCTTGCATTCTTCCCACCTGCCACTTGGGCATTATTAAACTTTTAATTCCTTCTCTTTCAAGAAGCATTTTCAGCAGGTCCATGTTAATCGGAGGCAGGATTGGAATGACATACACCCCTTTATACACTGCTGATAATACATGATCCACCGACCACAATAGGCTATGTCCCAACCCTGTTCTCTCTCCCCTTTCACAATGGCCTTTGCTCTGGCTCTTTTTAGCCATCTTTTGTATTGATGTATCATGTACACGTGTAATTTTTCTGACACGAACATAAATTGGGGACTAGGTAAAGCTCCAGTGTGAAAATCTCAGCAAGAGATTCTATCTGAATATATTTCATAATCTATTATAGAATAGATTTAATTTCATACAGATTGCAATAATGTATAGTTGTTTTGTTTTTTATTTTCAAATCTATT
This sequence comes from Allobates femoralis, assembly GCA_033576535.1. NCBI lineage: Eukaryota > Metazoa > Chordata > Amphibia > Anura > Aromobatidae > Allobates > Allobates femoralis. Next base: position 231,635,912 of record JARQOC010000002.1, read on the forward strand.
TAAAAAGTAGGTCATTTTCGGTAGGTTTCTTTTAAGTCTTGGATCTCTGGATTGTACATCTAGACCCCAGGAGTGAATTCATGCTTGTTCTCACTCTTATTTCGCACAGATTGTGTGGATATCCTCCATTTTATTCTAACCATGGTCTAGCAATATCTCCGGGAATGAAAAAGAGAATCCGGATGGGACAGTACGAGTTCCCTAACCCTGAGTGGTCTGAAGTGTCGCTGGATGGTGAGAGCAAGTTGTTTGTTTTCCGTTAAATATATAACCTGTTAGATTTGTTAGCAAAAACCTTGTGACAGGTTCACTTTATCTCATTGGAGAGCATTATTATTATATAGGGTTAGATACCTTTTATTCCAACAATGTGTCACTTAGTTTACTGGGTGCAGCAGTTGTGATAGAATGCTGAGCCCTGTATCACCCTGCCCACACCACTGATTGGCATCATCCTGTGTACACTGTATATTGATAAAACTACCAATCAGTGATGGGGACGTGTTTACACTTAGCAGGAGGACTAGGAGGCACGAGCCATCCAGTCCTGTAATAGTAATCTGCTGATAAAACAGTGACTTTATTGAAACAGCAAAACCGTCTTATAAGTGACACCTTGTTGGAATTCAGGTCACTACATTTTGCTATTCACAGATTACATGGCAACAACCTGCTGGTAGATTCCTTTTAACCCTACTGAGAGAGCGGCATCTGTTGAAATATTCCTAGATTGCATACATGACACAGAAAATGTTATAATCCCATTTATACTACTTTATATTGACTATGGAAATTTGTCATTTTAGTGAAACAGCTAATCCGAAATTTATTGAAGACAGATCCTACTCAGAGAATGACCATTACAGAATTCATGAATCACCCTTGGATAATGGTATGTGCAGGTCACAAGCTACTAGAGATTGTATTGCCAATCTTCAGCAAAATATTGAGACACAGGGCGTACTGAGAACTTTAAAATGTGTTGCATGTCCTAAAACCATCAGTTCAGTAACCTCAGACACAGAGCACGCATCATTCCTGGCACCTGCCAGCTGATCTCATCAGCCAGCATATGCAGCTAACAAGACCATGTGAATCAGCGATCCACCAGACACTGGAAAGCCTTTAGAAAGTGCTCTCAGTGATTGAAAGCATAATCTAAAGTGGTGCAGTGGGGATCGCGCTATTCCCACCCCCCCTTCACCCACCCATCCCATTCCTGGCACCTGCCAGCTGATCTCATCAGCCAGCATATGCAGCTAACAAGACCATGTGAATCAGCGATCCACCAGACACTGGAATGTCTTTAGAACGTGCTCTGTTATTGAAAGCATAATCTAAAGTGGTGCAGTGGGGATCGCGCCATTCCCACCCCACTCCCCCTCCCTTCAACCACCCCGGCATCGGCTGACCCATGATATGATCCCGGGGCCTCGATGTGTGGCAGGAAACCTTTGATTTCAATGAATATAATGCATCACTGAGTGGGATAGCCCTCTGGACTCCTAAGCTCAGTCCTCCCTGCAAGGACTATGCATGCAGAGATAGCTGTCAGTCACGGAGTAGGACTGCTCTCTGGACTTGTACGCATACAAACACCAGGAGTTTCAACGAATAGACAGCTTACATTGAATCTTGTCTGACAAACTTGTACCGTATTTTTCCGATTTTAAGACTTTTATTTCCCACAAACTGGGTGGGGAAACGGGGGTGCGTCTTACAAATGCGAATGTAAAAAAAAAATGAATGAAATATTACCGGGGTGGGGGGGGGGTGCGGCTGCCAAGCGGGGTTTCTGCAGGCAGGTTCTTGAGAGTGAGGGGCACAGGTGCAGGACCGGAGGTGCGGGGGATGAGCAGCGACAGTGAGCTACATAAATAAATTTAATTTGTCTTTTTTTTTTGTTTTGTTTTTCCTCCAGCAATCAATGCAGATACCTCCAACACCTCTTCATACTAGTCGTGTCCTGAAGGAAGAGAAGGATTTGTGGGAAGATGTGAAGGTTAGAACACTTGTGTTTGGGGTGGAGGCAGGGATGTGTTTACCTATTTAAGAGAATTGTCTAATGCAAAAAGTACACTTTAGGCTGCGTTCACACATTTGCGTATTTTGCTGCGCTTTTTTGCGCGCGCTTTTTGCCGCGTTTTTCGGCCGCGCAAAAATGCGCAACAAAATACGCAGGGCCTTTCACACACTGCGCTTTCTTTACCCCAGAAAGCGCAGTGATGTCACAGAGGGGAGGAAGAATCCTGCTTCTTCCTCCCCTCTGTGACAGCTGTGGCCGCCCATTAGACTTCACAGTGTATTAATATACACTGTGAAATCTAAATTAAACAAAAGCAAGTGTCTGAAAAATAAAAAAGAATGAATACTTTACCTGTCCGACGCCTTCTCCCGCTGTGCGATCTCCGGTTCCATGTGAGATGTGTTCTGCCAGGACCTGTGGTGACGTCAGAGGGGTGTTCCCGGCGCTGATTGGGCTGCTCGCTGTCATGTGATATGTATCACATGACCGCGAGTGCCCGGGAACTCCCCTCTGACGTCACCACAGGTCCTATCAGAACACATCTCACTTGGAACCGGGGATCGCACAGCGGGAGAAGGCGTCGGACAGGTAAAGTATTCATTCTTTATTATTTTTCAGACACTTGCTTTTGTTTAATTTAGATTTTGCAGTGTATATTAATACACTGTGAAATCTAATGGGCGGCCACAGCTGTCACAGAGGGGAGGAGGAAGCAGGATTCTTCCTCCCCTCTGTGACATGACAGGGAGAATACGCAGGAGCAGCTGCGTAAACAATTGACATATCAATTGTTTACGGAGCTGCGTTTTCTCCCGGAAAACGCACTGCGTATTATTACGCAATGTCTGCACTGCACAGTGAATTTCACATTCACTTTGCTGGCAGACAAAAGGCACATTGCGTATTTTGAAAAGCGCGCGTAAAAAAGTGCAGCAAAATACGCAACGTGTGAACGCAGCCTTAATTATTATTCCTCAAAGTTCAAATAATTGTAACAATTGGATGTGTTTTTAAAAAAAAAAAAAAAAAAAAAAAAAAAAACTGCCTGTACTGTGTAACGGCTGTGTTCGACCATGCAGAGCTGCACCACTTCATGGTCAGCACATACAGCTCCTGGCCAGGATAGGAAGGCCAAGTAAATATACTGACCACACAGCAGGGGCTCCCAGCTGCTACTTTCTGATCAGTACCACCTTTACCTGTCTGTATTTATCACTGTATTTATGCCACCCCGATGTCACTGACTTTACGTTTGATAAGCTCACATGACTGGTGAAGCAGTATAAACACTCACTCCTGTGATAAACTGCCAGGAAAATGTGTTGCCTCACAGAAAGGAGCAGCTTTGAGCCTCTGATGTGCCCAGTATACCATCTTATTATCCCTCCCTTTACCAGAAGCTATAGTATGTGCCAACCACAAACTGGAGCAGCATGGTCGGAAACCTAAACCTAAGTATTCCCCAAATAAACAATGTTTATTTGAAGAACTGATCTTTTTGATATAAATTTGAGTTTGGCAAATGATTAATAAACAAGTCGGTTTTTTGGTATAACAAGTTGACATACACTGTTATCTAGTCCTGGGCTCACATTTTACCGATTTTCATTGCAGGAAGAAATGACCAGTGCCTTGGCCACAATGAGGGTGGACTATGAACAGATTAAGATAAAGAAAATTGAAGATGCGTCCAACCCACTTCTCCAGAAGAGGCGGAAGAAGATCACCCCTCATGTTGCCACCCATTGAGCTACCGCCTTGCCTCACTCCGCTCTAGGACTGTTGGTGCCACATACACCAGCTCAGTGTTAGCTGTCAATGTGGTTTCTAAGTGCCACTGTAATAATAGGGGAGAGGGCTGTAAGTCTACTGGATTGACACCCTACATGGGAAACCTTACAGTTTTCTGGATTGCTACTCCATTTTTAGTCTGGAATTTTTATTTTTATTTTTTTTTTCTTCCCTTTTCTGTTTTTAGAGAATATTCACAGTATATTTTATATATAAATATAAGTATTTTTAAATGGCAAAAGTGTTGGGTGGCTGTTTTGAAGAAGTGGAGTCTTTTGGCCTTAACAATAAGAAGTAATATGTACTTTGCGTCTCATTAAGAGGTGACGTCCATGATTTTCCTTCCTTTTTGGGCAGTGGTACTGGGAATGTGCAGCTCTGCAGAATCTTCACAGTATTGTCACTTACTAATGGGGTCGGACAGAGCTGCTTATGTCACCATACGCATTTAGCAGCAGGTAGATTGTCTTGCTCCGACTCGGTGATAAAGGACTTTTTTTTTTTCTCAATTGTTCTGTATCGCCATAAAATCTCACCCCATCATTGTTTTTAAGTGTGTAAATACGTCAGAGCAAATTGTAGTATTCTAAACCATCACTGTATGACTTTCCGAAATCAAATGTGTATTACTTATTCATTGGCTCCTTGTAAATGTTTAATTTGGTTATGTGTTCAGTGCCTGCATTTTCATCACATTGCCTTAAATGCAACACTAGACTGACCTTAAAGGGGTTGTCCAGTGATGACAAAATATCGCCTATTCATACAAAGATAGGTGATATCTTGTCTGTCCACTGGTGTCTGTCCAACCGCTGGGATCTCTACTGATCATCAGAACAGGGCATTTTAACCCCCACCTAATGTAATGCATACACATACACTCTTACATGCATACAATCATGGTCTTACAGCTACAACTTGGGATGTGAATTATGATAGTAAGAAAGAAGTTGGCTTTGCCGGATACATCCTTTTAAGACTTAGCTTATTTTTTTTCTTCAACCTCAAGGGTGGAAAAGTCCAGACATATAATAACCCCTTAATTTACCTGTGCCATCCAAGACATTGTGCCGTTCTCTCTAATCATATAAGATGGCAGTAGTGTAGTCTCCTATTCAGTTTCTAATCCTAGGGAGACAGTGCACATTATACTAATAGTTTTTGGATAGCCTATACCCTGTAGGTTTTATCCAGTGCTCTTTCTGCATGAAAATGTCATAATTAAGTGTTGACAAAAAACACATTGTTACAAACGCCGCATAACGGTAACGAAATATCCTGTGGTTTGCAAAAATGAAGGTCTGTTCTCCATCTGCACCATCCAGACCTGATGGACTGTTCTACTCGTCTGTATGATTGCAGTAAATGAAGGGGATAGGGGGTAAGCTGTGTTACATTTTTGTAATTCCATCTCCGCTCTCGTGTGTTCTGCAAATTTTATTTTCCTGCTCGGTGTGAGCTCCAGATTTTCACTGTTATCTCGAAAGCAATATCTTTTTGAAATTGTTGTAAAATTATAATTTTGTATGATCAAGTTGTTTTACTAAACAATTTTAATATTTGGAGACCTTGTGTACGTGCCTTATTTCAATTTGTGATGATGCTTTTTTATTTCTGTATCCTTATGTATTTGTGGAAAGGGCTATGGTTAGGCATTTGACGAGTAACTTAGACAGAGACTGTGTCCTTATTACTGTTTTCATCCTCCAATAGATGATGGTACTCTTTTGATAAACAATTTGTGATATAACATTATTCATATTCTAGTATTGCCTCCCTGGACCAACTCAACAATATAGCTCAAGAATATGTCTTTGAAAGGCGATGCTATCACAGAAATAAAATCACATCAGAAAAGGCCAACATGTATTTGCTCTGAAATCTGTGGCAGAAATCCTTATTCCACCCTCTGGTGTTTGCTGCAGATTTGCACTGTGAACTTTTGCAAGTCTGAATGCAGCTTCCATCTATAGGGCTAAAGCTACCCATTTATGCCCCAAAGGCTGTATGGGAACATGTGGAGTTATATTTTGCATTTCAACCCATTTAATGCTCATTTGTTTCGGTGATTAATGGCAGTTACTTGCACATTGAAACTTCTGTTTGCCATAACACGTCAAAAGTTGTGCATTCAAAGGTTTAATTGTTTTAACCTTTTACTTGCATGCAAACATACATACATATTGGGTGCCAATGCATAATGTGTCCTGGAGCATAGCGAGCCCCTGCATCTAGCTCTAAGTTGAGGGGTTATACTGCTGTTGATGTCGGGAACAATTTTTAAGATCTTAAAGATCTTCTTCTTTAGCTGTCACTCTCGCTAAGGCTACATTCACACACTGCGCTTTTTTGCGAGCGCTTTTCAATAATGCGCAGGTGCGTGTTATCTGACAGCAAAGTGAATGTAAAATTCACTTTGCCGTTCAGACAGCGCATAATTTGGCACCGTGCCTTTCTGGGAGAAAACGCCAGCGTAAAAAGAATTGACTTGTCAATTCTTTACGCAGCAGCGTTGGCGCTTTTTCCTATAAGGCGGGCGCTGCTGCATCTGACGTCACAGAGGGGAGGAAGAATCCTGGTTCCTCCTCCCCTGTGTGACACCTGTGACCGCCCATTTGATTTTGCAGTGTATTAATATACACTGCAAAATCAAAGTTAAAGACAAATGTATTATTAAATAATAAAGAATTAAATACCTCTCCGGGTGTTCCGGTGTCCGGGAGCCAGGAGCCACAGCTGGAATGGTCCTGCTAGGACCTGTGGTGATGTCAGAGGACGTTCCGGTCATGTGATATGTATTACATGACTGCGAGCGGCCAATCCGCGCCGGGAACGCCCCCTCTGACATCACGGCAGGTCTTTTCTCCTTCGCCTCATTGGGGGACACAGGACCGTGGGTGTTATGCTGCTGTCCACTAGGAGGCGACACTAAGCAATCTGCAAAAGAGTAACAGTGGCTCCTCCTCCGCAGTATACACCCCTGGGGCAGGCACTGCCTCCTCAGTTTTTGCTTAGTGTCGAAGGAGGCACACGTCCATTTTTACTCTCATCTTTTTTTCTTCCGATGAAGAAAAGTGGGTCCGGTGTGACCCCCGGCATGCTCCCTCCTCGGCCACCCACTGTTGGGGCGCTAGGTTGAGGTTGAGAATCCATACATATGCCGTACTCCTTTCTCGGCCTCCCACTGTTGGGTTGCTGGGTTAAAGTTGAGACAGCCCAGCATAACACCCTCCTTCCTCATTCTCTCGGTCTGAGGTGAAGTAGAAGCTGACGGCCTGCCAGATGACGTCCCCCTAATCACCCTTGGGTGTTTTTAGGCAGTGGCACCACAGGTATCAGCAGCCCCTGGCTGCAGGGGCTGGAGATGTACGGCTGCCTGCAGCACAGGCTAGCAGGCTATACAGTTTCAAGATGCTGAGGCTGCATGGAGGGGGCTCTTGCAATCCAGCACAGGCTTCCAGTGCTTATGCACAAGCCTGCACAGCTGAGGGGCATACAGCACAAGGACGTGCAGCTGCATCCACTGGAGCAGCTTGCACATACTGTGGAGCACCCCCCTGATATACTGGCGGTTCCCCCGCCAGTACCTTCCTCTATGCCCCCGGGACCTTCTTGTCCCGTTTTTCTGGGCCCCCCAGCGCCGTTTTCGCGCCTCCGCGCCGGCCCCTCACTATTTCCGGAGGCCTCAACTAATTGAGGCCCCGGCTTGGGCCTAGCGCGGAGGCCGCAACCCCTGCACCGCCCCCGTCCCGCCCCGCCGGATGACGCGGACTCGCGTCATACTGGGGGCGGAGCCGAGAACGGGCGCGTTTTCCAGCAAGGAGCCCGCCCGTTTAGCTCCGCCCCTTCCTCCTTCTCCTGCACGGACGCCATTAGCCCTGCACGTGGACCCGGCCTCAGCCATCCGGGGGGACACAGGATCCAGGCGGCCTGTCACAGCGGCGCTGGGGGCTGGTAAGACCTCTGCAGGGATCTCCTCTGCAGAGGTTTCTCTGTCTCTCTCTCTCTCTCCCCTCTGTATCCCCCTGCAACAGGCACTGTTAGACCACAGTGACCCTACTCAGCCCCTCATCTAAGGGCCCAGGCACCTAGCTGGACAGCTAGACAGTGCCTGATTACACAGGGGACTCCTGGTTACCTTATATACTGCTCACTGCCCATACCACAATGTCTGGCAATAAGAGTAAGAAAGGCTCCAAGGCAGCCAGCACTTACTATGCTACCTGCACTATTTGTCAGGCTGACCTCCCTGCAGGATGCACCTCGCCACATTGTGAGAGCTGCACGCAGGCTGCGGACACTGAGACCCCCACTACCCAGGCTTCTAACAGTGCCCCTGACCCTACCCCTGCGTGGGCCACGGCCATGTCTCAGAATATGACGCAGTCCATGGACAGATTGTCTGACACACTGCTGCAGTTTATGCAAGCCCGTTCGCCACCTGCAGCCGCTGTTCAGGCTTCTGCGTCGCAGCAGGAAGTCCCAGAACCGCGACAGACTGCTGACCCTGACCCGTCAGCCTCCGACTCTGGCCGTAAGAGACCACCACCTTCTCCAGAGTCCCATGCAGGCTCTGCAGCCTCTGCTTCCCGTAGGCGTCAAGATGACGCGCAGGACTCCGAAGGTCTCTGCTCTTCGAGCTCGGAGGATCACTTAGATGACTCCCTAGATCTGGATACGACCGATACGGTCGCGTTGGTGGAGGATTTAATTACTTCCATTAACCAGGTTCTGGAGGTGTCAGACCCTCCGGCTGATACTCCAGAGCATAAGGTGTCCTTTAAAAGGGCCAGGAGACCACATAGGCATTTCTCGGACCATCCAGAGTTCCAGGAAATCCTCAAAAAACATAGGTTACACCCTGACAAAAGGTTTGGTAACCGTAAGGCACTGGAAACCCGTTATCCCTTTCTGCCTAAGGTCACCCAGGATTGGACAGATCCGCCAAAGGTGGACCCTCCTGTTTCCCGTCTCGCTACTAAGACCCTCCTGTCCTTACCGGACAGTTCATCCATAAAGGACGCCACTGACCGTCAGGTGGAGCAGATGGCGAAGTCCGTCTTTGAGGCCTCAGGCTCTTCTCTAGGGCCTGCCTTTGCCTCGGTTTGGGCTTCAAAGGCTGTTATGACTAGAGCTAATTCCGTACACTCGGCCCTACGGGCTTTGCAGGTCGACCCAGCCTTGTTAGACCAGGTTGCCCAAATAGCGGTGACCGCCGAATACTCCATGCACGCTGCCTTCGATTCAGCTAACTGTGCCGCGGCTGCGGCTTCCAACGCCATAACCATCCGGCGAGCCCTCTGGTTGAGAGAGTGGAAAGCAGATGCAGCGTCAAAAAAGTCGCTCACCTGCCTTCCGTACAACGGTGGACGTTTATTCGGCGAAAAACTGGATCAATTGATTTCAGATGCCACTGGGGGTAAGAGTACCTCTCTTCCACAACGTCAGATTAAGCGACCCTTCTCTCGTCGCCAACAAACCCGTTTCCGGTCCTTTCGGAACTCCTTTGGTTGGTCAGTCTCGAAACCCCCGACGGCGGCCAATAGGTCCCCCCGTAGGGAACGCTCCCAGACGATACGGAAGACTGGTGCAAACTGGCAGTCCCATTCACGCCAGTCCAGAGCCAAGGGTTCAAAGCCCGGCAGATTTTTTTCTTCCTGACTCCCCCCCCTTCGGGAGACACTATTCAGGTTGGCGGCCGACTTTCTCGCTTTCGTCAGGTCTGGCTCGCTTCTACCGACGACAAGTGGGTACACACCTTGGTGTCTTCCGGATACGCCATAGAATTCACGGCCTATCCTCCAAATCGTTTTTTTCTGTCAATCCCACCTGCTCATCCCCCCAAAGCTTGCGCCTTCTTTCAGGCGGTCGATTCCCTTTTGAAAGCCGGTGTCATCATTCCGGTACCGCCAGCAGAACGCTTTTAAGGGTTCTACTCGAACCTGTTTGTGGTACCCAAAAAAGGAGGGGCTGTTCGCCCCATTCTGGATCTAAAACAGTTAAACTCCTTCGTGAAGGTTCGGCATTTCCGCATGGAGTCACTGCGCTCCATCATAGCGTCCATGGAGAAGGACGAATTTCTCGCGTCCATCGACATACAGGACGCTTACCTCCATATCCCGATCGCGACAATTCACCAGCGGTTTCTCCGATTCGCCATCGACCGGGATCACTATCAGTTTGTGGCCCTCCCGTTCGGCCTAGCGACGGCCCCCAGGGTGTTCACCAAGGTCATGGCGGCTGTCATGACCACACTGCACACAAGAGGAATGGTAGTCCTACCATACCTAGACGATTTGCTCATCAAAGCTCCCTCCTTCAGGGAGTGTCAGCAGAGTGTTTCCATCACGGTGGACACCCTGCGTCGGCTAGGCTGGTTGGTGAATCTGCGGAAGTCATCGCCAGTTCCGTCACAATTTCTAACATTCCTCGGGATGCTTTTCAACACCCCCAGGGGTCTGGTCCTCCTCCCTCAGGACAAGGCGAAGGCCCTTCGACAGGGGGTCCACAGTCTTCTACGGCCGTGTCCTCATTCACTTCGGTTCGCCATGAGAGTCTTGGGAAGGATGGTTGCCTCTATGGAGGCGGTGCCGTTTGCTCAACTTCACCTCAGGCCTCTCCAACGGGCAATTCTGACTTCGTGGAACAGGAATCCTTCTGCACTGGACAAGTTATTCCGTTTGTCACCTGCAGCAAGGAGTTCCCTCCATTGGTGGCTCAAACCTCGTTCCCTCACAAGGGGGAGGTCCTTTCTACCGGTTTGCTGGAAGATAGTCACCACCGACGCAAGCCTCAGCGGATGGGGAGCGGTACATCGTCGTCACACAGCACAGGGAACATGGTCCCCAGCGGAGTCGGCCGAGCCCATCAATCTCCTGGAAATCCGGGCCATATTTCTAGCTCTGAAGGCCTTTCATTCCATGCTGGCATTCACACAGGTACGGATTCAGTCGGACAATGCCACGGCCGTGGCATACATCAACCATCAAGGCGGAACACACAGTCTCCAGGCCATGCACGAAGTGCAACGCATTCTCCACTGGGCAGAATCGACGAACTCAACGCTGTCAGCAGTTCATATCCCAGGAGTGGAAAACTGGGAAGCGGATTTTCTCAGCCGCCAGGGCATGGACTCGGGAGAGTGGTCCCTACACCCCGACGTGTTCCAACAAATCTGCCGTCGCTGGGGGACCCCGGACGTAGACCTGATGGCGTCTCGGCTCAACACGAAGGTTCCCAGGTTTATGGCCAGATCTCACGACCCGCAAGCACTAGGGGCGGATGCCCTAGTTCAGAACTGGTCCCAGTTCCAGCTGCCTTACATCTTCCCTCCTCTGCCTCTCATTCCCAGAGTCGTGCGGAAGATAAAACAAGAGGGCATTCAACTCATTCTCATAGCCCCAGACTGGCCCAGACGGGCATGGTACGCCGATCTCGTCCAGCTCGCGGCGGACGTTCCTTGGCGCCTCCCTTGTCGTCCCGACCTTCTGTCGCAGGGACCGTTTTACCACCAGAATTCCGACGCCCTGAATTTGATGGCGTGGCCCTTGAGACCTGGGTACTAACCCAAGCGGGTTTCTCCCCTGCCGTTATTCAGACCATGATCAGAGCTCGAAAGTCGGCATCGGCAAAGATTTATCATCGCACCTGGAAAGCCTTTTTCGCGTGGTACTCTTCTCGAGATCAACCCCCTCTTCCCTATTCCTTGCCGCTAGTTCTAGGGTTCCTTCAGTCGGGGTTGGAGTCTGGTCTCTCACTAGGTTCCCTTAAGGGCCAGGTCTCGGCTCTTTCGGTACTCTTTCAATGTCGACTTGCTGTCAAGCCGCAGGTTAAAACTTTTCTCCAGGGAGTTAATCGCATCGTCCCTCCGTACAAACGACAGTTAGATACATGGGACCTTAACCTGGTACTTACGGCTCTGCAGGAACCTCCCTTTGAACCTCTTCGGGATATCTCCCTCCACTTTCTGGTTCTGAAGGTGGTTTTTCTAGTGGCTATCACTTCTCTTCGCCGAGTGTCCGAACTCTCGGCGCTTTCCTGTAAGCCACCCTTCCTGGTGTTCCATCAGGACAAGGTCGTCCTACGCCCGGTGCCGTCATTCCTGCCTAAGGTTGTCTCCTCTTTCCATCTGAATGAGGATATTTCATTGCCTTCCTTTTGCCCTGCTCCGGTTCACAGGTTCGAACGAGCCCTGCATACTCTGGATCTCGTCAGGGCGCTTCGCATTTATGTCTCCAGAACTGCACATTTCCGTAAGTCAGACACACTGTTCATTCTGACGGAAGGCCCCCGTAAGGGTATGCCAGCTTCCAAAGCTACACTGGCTAGATGGATTAGATCAGCTATCCAAGAGGCCTACAAGATGAAAACTACTCCTCTTCCAGCGGGGATTAAGGCACATTCTACCCGAGCCGTGGGGGCCTCCTGGGCCATTCGGCACCAAGCCTCGGCTCTCCAAGTGTGTAAGGCGGCCACCTGGTCGAGCTTACACACTTTTACCAGGCACTACCGTGTTCATACCCAGTCCTCGGCGGACGCTAGTCTGGGTAGGTGCATCCTTCAGGCGGCGGTTGCCCACCTGTAGGTGTTTCTCTGTTCACTGACTTGTTCAGTATCATTAGTTCCATTGTCTTTCCCACCCAGGGACTGCTTTGGGACGTCCCACGGTCCTGTGTCCCCCAATGAGGCGAAGGAGAAAAGGAGAATTTTGTATACTTACCGTAAATTCCTTTTCTCTTAGCCTCTAATTGGGGGACACAGCACCCACCCTGTTGGCCATACGGCCTTGTTTCTAGTGGTTTTTGTTACTCTTATATTGTTACGTTATGGCCTTGCCAGGCTTTGTTGGTATTGGTTAACCTTGTTACTTCTCCTACTGCTTTAGCACAAAACTGAGGAGGCAGTGCCTGCCCCAGGGGTGTATACTGAGGAGGAGGAGCCACTGTTACTCTTTTGCAGATTGCTTAGTGTCGCCTCCTAGTGGACAGCAGCATAACACCCACGGTCCTGTGTCCCCCAATTAGAGGCTAAGAGAAAAGGAATTTACGGTAAGTATACAAAATTCTCCTTTTTTTCATCAGTACATGACCTTTCGCACAGCTCCGGATGGCACGAACAAGCCGGCGGAGATGCAAGTATGAAATAATTTATTATTTTTAATACTTCTGGCTTTGTTTAATTTTGATTTTGCAGTGTATATTAATACACTGCGAAATCAAATGGGGGCTGGCAGACATGGCACAGAGGGGAGGAGGAAGCAGGATTCTTCCTCCCTCTGACATCACTCCTCCCCTGGCCCATAAAAAAGCGTGCTGTCTGAACACCATTGCTTCTTTTTTTGCACTGGTAAAAAGTGCCCGTGCAAAAAAAAAAAAAAAAGCGCTGTGTGAACGTAGCCTTAGTCCTACGCTGCCTTATAGTAAAAGCAAAGCAGCCTGGCAGGAACATGAAAATTACGTTCACTGCCTTGGATCAGAGGAGAGCTGTGACCCATTGGTTCCATCACTAATTTGGCAGTTAATCATGCACAGAACTGTCTACAGAAGCGTGTTCCCGAGCAGAGATGGGATGGATCTTTCAGACAGTTGCTATACTGGATTTGGCCCATAAGTAGACAGCAGCTTGCAATGTCTGTAAATATGTGCAAGCTGCATGAGAAGGGTCCACAATTCGTCATTAAATAAAAAATCAGATATCTTGTTTAATACAATACACAATGTGAATATATTTTTTGGGACGCAGCACATAAGCATTGAATTTAGGGGTTTTTTTTTCTGTACCTTTAACACAAGTGTAAAAGAATTCTTGCTCCTGTACATGCAATCTACCTTTTATACACATTTGGGAAAGAATGGTGTGTTCTAAAGAGCTCACTGAATTGAAGTGTGGTTCTGTAATAGGATGCCATCAATGCAACAAATCAGTATGTGAAATTTCCTCTTAATACCATTTGCAGTTGATTGTGGAATATTTAAGGACTTGCAGCTCATCTATTAAAGGGGTTGTGCTACAAACATGGATGTTAGAATAAGAATAAGTTCGACACTTGAATGTCTAAAAATATTTTCTGTAGTATCCTTCCACAACAGCATCATCGGAGGTTGTCTCCCCATCCTAACGGGAAGCACACAGATACATAACCCTTCCCACCTACAATCACCAGTGTCTTTCCTGCCCCCCTATGGGGCATGAAGAGGTTCTGTGGTGCTGCTGTGGCTGGCCAATAGAAGCACCATAAACACTTATTTTCCAATCGCCATGACCGCACCCACCGAGAGAGGGGATCTGCCCACAAGGACAGGAAATCTACAGATAAAAAGGGGTGGTCCCCCTCGCCTCCTCAGTTGGTTTCCTGTCCTTGTGAGGGAACCTACAGATGAAGATTCCATGCAGGGCCAAGTAGGGTCGGTGGAATCCGGGTCCTGGCAGCAGCGTCGGGGGAGCCCTGTTCCTGCAGTATCCCTCGTTGGCTGGTTCTATCAGCACAACCCATTGTCCGAGTGGTGCCGCTCTGGGTTGTGTGGGCGCTGCCTGGGGCCGTCCCCAGTGCTTATCCGCTGGGTGCAGATGTGCCGCCCTGCGGCCGGCTTCCAGGTTTCCCGGTGCACATGCGGGCCGGCCAGTTGATGCACCCTTTTAACCGGAAATGCGCATCACTTCTGGCAGTTCAGTGGAGGAGGCATCTGGCGGGAAATACAGCATTCCGGGGCCAGTGCGGTGCCTATGCTGTCTTCCCCCATGGATGTGGAGGGGAACCCAGAGGGTGCCAGCAGGCTGGAGTAGCAGCAGGCAGGCCTCCAAAGCTGCTTATTCCGGAAAAGAGCGCTCCAAGGAGGATAAGAAGGGCTCTAAATCCACTGCTGGGACTCGACCTCCTGAACCGGTACCTGTTCATGTCAGCATCAGGGGTGAGTTATGATTGCATGATCCCCCACTCTCCCTCGTCTCGCTTCCTGTCTATCCTGCTGAAACCAGACAAAAAAAAAAAGCGGATAAAAGCTACAAAAGAATAAGTGTACTTTGTGTGGACAGACCCTGGCAGTTGACTATGACAAACGGTTGTGCTGCTCCTGTATTGCTCACACTTGACTAAGAGGCCCCCCAATACGTACAGCTGATCTTAAGACCTTCATACCGGATGAGATCAGGATTTCCCTGTCCCAGATCCAGCAGCCCTGTTTGCCGAACCTTCACAATCAGTCTCCTTGTGTCTCGGACGGCATGGTGAAGTCGGTCCATGCTACTATGTGGATTGACGACCAAGAATCAAAGTCTGCACAGTAGGTCATTTTTGCTGGGCTATGTCAGGAAAATGTGGTGCACTGTCCCAGTTATTGATGCCATTAAGACCTTTGTTCTGTCTGAATAGGAAGAGCAGGAATAGAGGGTTTTTTGCCTTCCTCTTTGAAACGGCGGTATCCCTTTGAGGATCCTCAGTTGATAGACTGGTCAAACATCCCTAAAGTAGATGCAGCTGTGGCTACCTCGTCTAGTCGTAATGTTTTGCCATTCAAAGTTGGGGGTCTGTTGAAAGACCCATCTGATAGGAAGGCTGATACTCTGCTGAAACAATCATGGGAATCAGTGGTAGGGGTGTTTAGACATGCCATTGCTTCTACTGGTGTCGCCCGTTCCCAGTTGGTGTGGCTGGGCCAGTTGGAGGAGCAGATTCGGTCCGGGGCACTGAGAGACCAGTTATTGGCTGCCATTCCTCAAGATTCGGAGTGGTTCGGCGTATGTGGCAGACGCTTCGGCTGTTTCTCTCTGTCTAGCGTCTAGATCTGCAAGATTCTCGAATACAGTACTTTATGGTTAGAGTGGAAGAGGGCAGCACATGCTAAAAGCAAATTATGCGCGATTCCATGCAGGAGTCAGTACCTCTTTGGCCCGGCATTGGATGATATCCTCTCCAAAGGCGGAGAAGTGAAGAAAAGTTTGCCTAATCCTTTTGTCCCTAACTACAGGAGAGCCTTCTGGAAATGTCAGTTTTTGAAACAGAAGTTGAACGCCAAATGGAAACCAACCGAGAATAAACAGATGCCTATTACAGTGGTTCCTCGTCATCCAAAGGCAAGCCTAGATACAGATTTCAATCCACCTGTGGGTGGTAGATTGGCTCATTTTTCCCATCAATTAGACTTTGAGAGGGTCCCGAGGGACTCCTTTCTTCAAACTGTCCAGTCAGGTCCTGTCCAACAGCAGGCACTGGAGTTGGATGTTGCGGAGTTGCTAAGAAACCATATATTGATAGATGTTCCAGGTGGTCAGGAATGAAGGGACTTTTATTCCCCTTTGTTTCCGGTTTCTAAGCCTGACGGTTCGTTTAGAATGATTATTAATCTTTGCAAGTTAAACTCCTTCCTCCGATTCCAGTCCTTTAAAATGGAGTTAATTCATTCTGCAATTTGCCTTTTGTTCCCTAGGTGTTTCATGCAGAGTTAGACCTCACAGACGCCGACTACCATATCCCTGGTCCTCAGGGTGGTGGTTTCTTTGGATGGTTGTGTTCGCCATCTGCAGTTTGCCGCCATGCTGTTCGGTCTTTCCATGGCTCCTTGTATTTTTACCAAGGTGATGGCGGACATCAGGAATTTTTTGAGACAACAGGATATTCTAATTGTCCCTTATTTAGATGATTTTTTGATTGCTAGGACCTCAGAAGCTCAGTGTACGTCCCGGCTAATTCATGTCATGTCATCCCTGCAGGACTTTGGGTGGATGATAAATGTCCGAAAGTCAAAACTCCGGTTCCAGTTCAAAGCTTTCTGGGACTTCTCTTTGACTCCCTCCAACAAAAATGTGTTTTTGCCAGATGACACTGTGTCTTCAGTAATGGCCAACATAGGCAAAGTTATGGACACTCCCGCTCTGTCCCTGCGACAGGCCATGTCTCTGATGGGGACTTTGTCTTCCTATATCCTGGCCATCCCTTGGGCACAATTCCACTAGCACAGTCTCCAACAGGAAGTGCTCAGGGTAGGAGACTCGCTGCAGGGTCGTCTGGGGGCTGTCTGCGTCTGTCTTCTTCCACAGTAGACACACTGTCCTGGTGGATGAATCCACGTCACCTAACCCTCGGTTCCCTGGCTAATTACTCCAGATTTTGTTGTGACAACCGATGCCTGACCCTCAGGGTGGGGGGCCAATTTGGGGACACACCTGGCCCAGGGGGACGGTGGTCTCTGGAGAAAGAATTGGGCTCTTCCAATCTCAGAGTTACAGGCCGTCAAGTATGCTCTCCTCAGTTTCCTGCCATATCTCTGCAAAACACATGTCAAAATTCAGACAGACAACACCACGGTAGTGGCATACATAAATCACCAGGGGGGGGGGACCAGATCACTGTCTCTGCTGTCCACCACAACCGAGATCTTTCAGCTTGCAGAAGTAAATCTTTTTTCTCCCAGATGGCCCTTTATTTTCGGGGCATAGACGACAGAGCCGACTTCTCAGCCTTCACGCTCTCTGACAGGCGGTGTGGGTCCTAAACAAAGACGTGTTCGACAAGATTGTGCACCTATGGGGGGTTCCAGAAATAGACCTGTTTGCGACCAAGAGTCGGAGGTGGTGGATGCCCTACGCGTGCCATGGACCTATCGCCTGGCTTATGCTTTTCCTCCCTTATGTCTGCTCCCTCTGGTTCTTCGCAAATTCAGGGAAGAGGGAGCGATAGTGATTCTGATCGCCCCCCTTCTGGCCCAGGAGACCCTGGTTTTTCTTGCTGAGAGCCATGTCTGTGTCCGACCCTTGGGTTCTGTCGGCGGATCGTGAGCTGCTCTCTCAGGGTCCGTTTTTTTTTTTTCTTTCTTTCTTCACCCCCAGACGGACGGTCTGCATCTCATGGCCTGGAATTTGAGAGGCAGCTTCTGAAACAGCGGGGGTTCTTGGACTCTTTAGTTTCTACCCCCCTGAGCAGTAAAAGGAGGTGACTACAAACCTGTATTGCAGGATATGGCATACATTTTTGCAGTTTTATTCGGGGGGCATCACTGCCAAAGTCATTCTGGCCATTCTAGAATTTTTACAGAAGGGTCGTGAGTTGGGTCTGGCAATCCGTACCCTGGGATTCAGGTCTCGGCACTAGGGCGCTGTTTAATCATAATATCGCAGGTGACTGATGGATCTCCCGTTCTCTCCACGCATGTGACTGCAGCGAACAGGTACACATCCCTAGACTAGCACCCTGGGACTTGAACTTAGTTTTGGACGCTTTAATTGGTCCTCTGTTTGAACCCTTGGCCATGGCTTCCATTAAACAGTTGACCTTAAACACAGCCTTATTGGTAGCTTTGATGTCTGCTAGGCGGGTGGCCGACCTCCAGGCATTGTCGGTAGACCCCCCTCCTTCCTACTAGTGTTCCCAGATCGATTAATTCTTAACTAACCCTTCTTATCTCCATAAAGTATCATCTAAATTTCATAGAAGCCAAGAAATTGTCCTGCCTTCCTTCTATGGGAATCCATCTCCTCTGGAGGAGTTGAAATTTCAGACATTTGATGTGAGGAGGACAGTACTTTAGTATATTGATAGGACTCAGCCCTGGAGGAAGAGTAGGGCCTTGTATGTTTCATTCCAGGGTCATCAAAAAGGAGCTAGTACCACACAAAGCACCATCTGCTCAGCCTATTCTGCAAAAGGTGAGAAAGCTGCCTGATGGTATCATAGCCCATTCAACACGGGCTATGTCTGCCTCCAATTTCTCTGTAAACCAACTGAGGAGGCAAGGGGGACCGCCCCTTTTTTATCTGTAGGTTTCCTGCCCTTGTGGGCGGATCCCCTCTCCTGGTGGGTGCTGTCATGGACTCTGTAAAATACGATGACCGGTAAGTAATCTCAGATTTTTACCTGCTGGGCACCTGAGCTTGTGGGCTTTTTCTCTCCTTCTCTCCTTTGCTGCTCCCTTCTCCTTGGAATCTCTCAAATGTCTCCTCCCAGCCATGCAGGCATCTGTATCTCTGCGTGCGCTCTGGAAAGAATGTCGCTAGTATTCTAGCATCACTTCCGGGTTGCGGTCCATGGTGGAGCGCAGATGCTGTAGCTCCGGAGCAGTGCTGCATGGCAGAAGTATCCTTCAGGGATCCTTCCAATGTGACCCGGAGGAGGAGTGACACATGGTGTCAATTGCTGAGGCCCCGCTTTCCTTTGTAAACCTGGCCAGAAGACGCCTCCAGGTGGGACCTGACTAGTGTGTACCATAGACTGAGAAGTTTTCACACTCTGCATCTGCAGAGCCCGTCGTTCTCCCAGCACCTGTTGTAAGTAGTGGATGGAGGGTCACTCCCTTATGCCTGATGGTACCTTTACACGCCGCTACTGGATGGTGGCAACAACCGGCTACTTCACGTGCACGAGCACACACAAACGGTTGCAAACGGTAATCGCACCACCTTTACAACAAGGTGCGCTACGGTAGGTTACATCTATCTCTGGATACACCGCCGGGTGTCTCAAGTTACCTTCTGCAGAGCACCTTACCTCATTTACACACCGCTACAACAAGCCAATATGGGCGGACCTGGTGCAGCAGGGACAACACATAGGCGTGCCACAATTGTGGATTACGAGACGTCCGTACGCTGATAGGACAAAGCAATAACATCATGGTTGGCCAGGCAGCACAGGAGGCTGATTAATACATGACGCTCGAGCAATTGTGTAGTGTGACTGGTCAGCTCCTTAAATATGCCGCCCTATGCAGCAACAACCAATCGTAACGCAGGAGCTTCCTCTAATGATCACTGAAGGGGGGTGGTTTCCCGGAGGCTGTGTCACGCCCCAGGTACATACCAGGTACATAGCATGGTGTAGAAACAACCCTTCTGTTCCTTCTTTACACGCCGATACAGGTCGCTACCATCGGCTGGGTAACCACCTGTTTTACGGCAGTGCTCTGAAACAGGTGCCGCCACTGGTGGGTGGCTACAACCGTCTTCACACGCCGCTACCTCGGGTTGAATTGGCGGTGCAAGATACATTTCTCTCATGTACCCGGTTGTTGCCACCATCCAGTAGCGGCGTGTAAAGGTACCCTGAGAGTGCATTTGGTTTAATCTCCTTTGAGCTCAGTGATTTCCCCTCTCTCACTCTTTTTAGGGAAACAAAGTTCCTGCCCTTAGAAAGGAGAGCATTCCCAACTGCAAAATGTGTAGTATTCTGTAGTAAATGCTTCAGGCTGTACTATATCCTCAGTGCAAGACTAGCACTTTTTTTTTTAAATTTTTTATATAGTCAGAACAGCCATCCCTAATGGAAAGTATCCAAACTCTTAATTAAACTGGGGTCAGGCATCCATGGTTAAAGGGAACCTGTCATCCCCTTTGGGCATTTGAAACTATGCCCACCACCATTTACATGATGTAAATGGAGTTCTAGTAACCCCTGTATGTGCCCAGGACTGGCCTCTCATACCTGAAATATGAACTTTTATTATGTCCAGACATGGCCTCCTACTGAGACTGGAAGGCTGCTATTTTAGACGGGGTGGATGCTGTCCTCGCCGCCCTCCAGGCTGCTAAACCCGCCCTGCAGTTTTCAAAATTCCCAACTCTCCTCTGGCCGGCGCGGTGAGTGACAGCCGCACTCACGCCGGCACAGTGGAGTGGGTGTCCGTGATGCATTGAACAGTGCCAATGTCTTGCGGGACTTTGCAAATTTCACGAGAAATTGGCACAGACAGACGCGCTTGCATTTTGCCGACGTCTCGCTATATTTGTGATGTCTCAGGAGACATCGGCACTGTTCAATGCACTGCGGACACCTGCTCCGGTGCGAGTGCAGCTGTCATTCACCGTGCCGGCCAGAGGGGAGGGAATTTTAAAAACTGCAGGGCGGGTTTAGCAGCCTGGAGGGGGCAGTGAGGACAGCATCCTCCCGGTCTCAGTAGGCTAGCTCTGGACATAATAAAGGTTCATATTTCTGGCGTGAGGGGCCAGTCTGGGCACATACAGGGGTTACTAGAACCCCATTTGTCATGTAAATGCTGGTGAGCATAGTTTAAAATGCTGAGAGGGGGTGACAGGATCCCTTTAAACCCCCTCCTACTAAGAACCGGAAAATGATGCTTGAGTTTGAAATCTGGATTTCACTGGAGTCGACATCAAATTCTGATGATCTGTAGGAGACAGAGAGTGAAACTTCCACCCTCAAAACAACTGAGAATAAAGCATACTATTTTTCATCAGAAGATATCGAAGAGTTCTTGAAAAGGGTGAGAAATCGGGCACTCGTTCCAAGATGAGATGTTTGAGGGCCTCAAAACAAGGAAGCAAAAGGGATTCCCTGTTCATGAAAACGTGCAAAATCTCATCATTCATGAATGGGACTCCCTTGAGAATCGTCTTAGTACTCCATCAGAGGTAAAAAACAGATTCCCCTTAGATGGGAATTGCTCTACAAGGGAAGTTCCCAAGTTGGACATACAGGTTTCCAGGGTAGCTAAGAAGACTGTTCTTCTGTTCGAAGACTTCCCAGCTTAAGGATCCTAAGAACCATAAAATTGGAAACTTGTTGAAAAAAAATGGGATACATCCTCAAATCTGCTGAACACCAACCTGGCCAACACCTGTGTAGCTGTGACCTTGTTTTGCTGGCTTTGTCGATTTGAAGGAACATCTTTCCAGGGCTCCTCCTGCTACAGAAAGCAACCAGTTTTCGAGTGGATGCCTCTGTGGAATCCATAAGGATGTCTGTCAAGTCCGCAATCCTCTCCAATTCTGCTAGGAGAGCTCTGTGGTTAAAACTATGGAGCGGAAAAATTACATCTAAGGTTAAATTCTGCTCCATTCCCTTTCAAGAGGAACATGTATTTGGGCGGCTGTAGATGAGATCCTAGAAAAGGCCACAGATTGAGAGAGAAAAAAAAAATCACTGCCCAAATAAACTGCTAAGCAGTTGTTTTCGCCCCTCACGGAGCCAACCCTCTCAGTACAAAGGGAAAGGAAAGTTGGGACTCTGGAGTGATCCTAAGGGTGCTTTCACATTACGATTATTTGGGATCCGTGCACGGATCCGATTTGGCCCCCATGTTAGCCTATGGGCATGGATCGGATTTGCTCTTCGTGGCATCTGATTTTTGACAGATCTGATTCGGTCCGATTTTTTCCTGTACCCAAAATCGGAGACTGCTCCGATTTTGGGCACAGCGGATCAAATCGGACCGAATCAGATCTGACATGATCCGTGGCCCATAACATGGGGGCCTATGGAGCATGGTCCGAGAAAACATCGGATGCTTTCTCTGACCTGATTTAAGTGTACTGAGCATGCTCAGTACACTATAACTGCTCCTCTCCAGCTAATTTCACTTCCGCAATGTATGTATACATTGTGGAATTGAAATTCAAGTAAATTGAAGTGTTAAAAATAAAAAAAATCAATCCTCACCTGTCCAACGATCCAGCGCAATTGGCATCTCTGGATGTACAGGACCTGGCCTGACGTCATACTCACATGACCGGTAACTGGTCATGTGACCGATGATGCTGAGCGGGTGGCCCCGCCCAGCCAGGTCCTTTCAGCAGCCGAAGCTAGATGCTGACGGCGCTGGATAGCAGGACAGGTGAGGATTGATTTTTTTTTTTTTTTTAATCCCCTGCTTTCACGTAAATTTCACTTCTGCAATGCATATATACATTGCGGAAATGACATTACTCCACACAGCGCATTCTGTGTCCGAATCCGTCATAATCCCGGACACAGAATAGGTCACCCCCTGTGGTGTCTGTTCCTGTCCGTGGGATCCTACAAAAAGTAGGATCCCACGGACAGGAAAAAAAAACGTAGTGTGAAAGCACCCTAAGAGGGGTGGGAAAGGGAAGGATATTCTTGTCCCTCAGCAACAACAGGATTAACAATGACAGCGAAAATGTAGGGTGTCGGCTCTTGAACTTAGTGGCGGCTCATCTCTAACCAATGGGTGCTTTGAATCATCAGAGGGGGTTTAAAAATAAAGTCTGACCCCCTGCAAAATTCAAGACTCACTAATATATGGTCTCCAGGATCTTCTGATGTCAGGCGTGATAGCTCATATTAGGGAGAGATAGGCAGGGAACACTACGCTGTCTTTTTCTAGTAAGAAAACCTTCTGGCACACTCTGGATTACTCTAAATTTGAAACCGGTCTATAGTATACAGGTGATTTAAAATGGAGACTGTCAAATCTGTGATTCTGCTGATTGGGCAGAGTTGGGTGATGGCTACGATCGACCTGAAGGTTACATATTATATTCCCATTCACCCATCCCACTGGAAATTCCTCAGATTCTCAATAACCCAGGCTCATCAGGTACATCGCTTTCAATACAACGTTGGTTTGGCATATTATCAGCTCCCTGTGTCTTAATCAAGATCATGGCAGAAGTGACCTTCATATGGAAACAGAAAATAAGCATTGTTCCGTATCTTGATTTCATGATCATCACTCCCTCTGTTCCTGTGCTGAAACAGAATGTAGCCAAAACCTTATATCATTCAGTCCTTAGGTTGGATACCAAATCTCGATAAGTCTGAGTTGGATTCCTTGACATGAAAGAAGTTCCAGTGGGGTCCTCTTAGGGTACCTTTACACGCCGCAATTTTTGCAGGCGATATGAGGCGATCTAACGTGTGCGTGCACGTTTTTCATGCTCGCCTCAGATCGCTGATGGCGCCATTACACGCTGCAATTTCGCCCTCAACCTAAGGCGATGTGTCGCCCCGGAAATTGCCTCACTCACAGTGGAACCAATCCCGTCGACTTCTTTCACCGCTTCACACACTGCAATCCCCAAAGGAATGTAGGTGTACATGTTCAGCGTGCCCAGAACATAGGTGTGCCAGACTGGTTTACACCGCGCCCCAAACACGCTCATTGGACAACGCAATAGCGTTATGAATGGTCAGCCTGCTCTGGAAGGCTGGCTAATACATGACACCATTGTCTAACAAAGTTTGTACCAAATACACGCTCAAATATGGCGCGCTGACAGCCAATGGGAACACAGTAGCCACCACCAATCATCGCAGACGGGGCACGGACTTCAGCACGCTGTGGCACGCCTACGGGAAATCAATAGGCGACGCAGATTCCATTACTATCACCCTATCACACACCAAAAGCCAGGAATCTTGCCTTCATGATTGCCTCTGATTTTGGAGCAGTGCTCTGAAATCAGGAACCAGGCAACAGGCGATTTATCGCCGCCAAATTCTCCAAATACACGCCGCAACTAGGAGGCAATTTGACAGCGATAGTTTCAGGGCGGCATATCGCCGTCAGGATTCCCACCAGATATTGCAGCGTATAAAGGTACCCTTAGTCTACCTTTACACGCCGCAACCTCAGCAAGAAATGTTGATGGCGATATGTCACCCTGGAACTATCGCCGTCAAAATCTGAACCACATGTGCAAGGAAAAAAAAAAACATGGGCACAACACTTCTGACCTGTCATAGACTTTGCTGGCATCAGGACAGAGTCTCAAAATCTGCATCAATTAAAGCATTAAACAAGGTACCATGGGCTAGAGGGTCCAGGGAGAGCCACAGTTTCTCTTGCTCCTTGGCTATCTCCACCGAAACTTCAAGGGTAGAGGTGGTGATCTACAGTCCTCAAGGTATGAAAAGAGTGTACATTTTGAGAATTTTCTTAGCATTACTTAGACTGTACTTGGCCAACCTTGTTCTACAGGAGTGTGTAGTGTCTTACATTTCCATACCTCACACCGTCAGGCCAGAGGCCTGCAGCTTGTTTGACAGTATCTGTAGAGAAGTAGCAAAGCACCTCTTTACAGAAACAGTCCAGCACACAGGACTGAACTAAAAAAAACTTTACTGTAGCAACTTTTGAAAAAAAAGGGCCAAGATGGTACATAATGTAATTTGTAACATTTAGCAGACCTAAACAGCCATTATTTTAACATAAGCATTTAGTGCAGACTGTGATAAGTCTAAAACACACATCAATGTATACAGTCCATAAGGAAAGTCCCACAAGGATCAACAGACTCCATTATGAAGTCCATTAAGTGCACAGTCCATTAAAGGCTTTGGTGTAGCACGAAGGCAGCAGTCCCACTAATCCAGCAGGAGGAAGCGCAAGCAGCACTAAACTTGGAAAGGGTAAAGATAACTTGAGCAAAAAAACAGGCCTTGTTTTTCTAAGCTCATAAACAGCTGAAAAAATTCCTTCTCCAGACAACATGTGAACTAAAGGGCGGGTTAGCGACCCAACAACAGGTCTTTTTTTTTTTCTTTTTATTGTCTTCTTTATTTAAAGCAAAAAGATTACCAGCTTTTTGAACGCTGCCTGGCATGGAGGTACCGTTCCGCATGGCACTCTGCTGCCAGACTGTGGAAGGTGGGGGACGATGGGGGGGCAGGATCTACTCCTCCAGGAGCATTCTCTGCCACCACTTGCCCCCTGAAAACCAAACAGAAGTGTGTCTCCGTTACGCGCTGTTGCCTGAAATGATGCGAAAGAAGACAATGCTTATATGTGCTGCTCCTTTATTCGACCTCTCACCAACGCATTTCAGTGCAAGCCTTGCACCTTCCTCAGGGTTATACTTCATATGCCACATATAATTGATTTATATACATTTTACAACGGATGTTGATTCCAAAAAAACTTCAATGTCATCTGTGACGTCAGAGGGGGGAACCCCTGTGATGCAGATCGTGCAAAAACATGTAACAAATCCTTCTTATTATTATAGGCATTTACAACTCATTGCTGCATTACTCTAATATTAAATTACAATAATATACATTTAAAACAGCTAAAAATTTATAATTCGGTCTCATTAGTTGAAAAATGCTTCTGTTAGATGGTTTATTCGGGTTTAGAACCTGATATCAGACTGATTTAGAGTGTTTCTCCTACTTCTGTTTGGTTTTCTGAATCGGTTTCCACGGAGCACGTGGCGATGTGGGTCCTGCGGCAGCTTGTAACTGTCGAAGCTGAGAAATTCATTCTAACCAGAGTAGACTGATTAACAAAAGAAATTAAAAGGATTGACACTGGTATACTGTGTCCTGGGGATACTCAAGAAAGACGCAGCACCCAGAGACTTTAGAGAGATCATAATCATTTATTCAAGGGTACAGTTTTTATATAATTTTCACGGTCCTTAATACGTAACAAAAAGTAAAATGTGGCAATATGGTACAGAAATGAAATATGTGAAATATGCTCCATAATCAGTGTAAAATCATCCAATGACGTTATTAATCTAATCTATATAATAAACAATACTAAATTAATTAGTTGACTAACAGTAGGGATGTCTGCCAGGCGTCCACCTGTCTGTGGTCCTACTGACATTACAGATCATTTGTATGATAAAGACAAGGACGAAGACATTGTTATGATTCTTCTAACCTTCAACTATGTTCACATAAGATTCAGCTCTAGGGCTTCAGTCTATTCAATGTTCTGAGTGAATAGATATGATAACCTAAGAATGGTTCACAAGAAGCAAAATAGAGAACAAGATGGCTGACAGTGAGTAATACATGATAACTTCTTTAACATAACTCAGGCATACAAGCCAGTTGTGGGTGATTCACAACCTGCCCAGGTGAGCAAGCAACTTGTGAGGCCACCTTTTACTTGTCGTAAATGATAAGGCACAATCTGCGCTGCTTTGTCTCCTTTGTTTAATTTTAGACCCCTTGCCCCTTGGCAACCCCATCATGGCCACTGCTGAAGAAGAGGATGGAGGAATTGGGGGATGCCCACCCCCTCTAGAAGAGATGGGAGGAACTTTGGCAACACCTACAGACCCTTTAGGATCCATGCTACTGTGGGTTTTTCTGCAGCTAGCTGGCTAACCTGAACAGGCCTGGCCTCGAGCCGTCGGAACACTCTCCATTTCAGCCTCCTGCTGCAGGTTTTCGAATTTGTCCATGTTGGTGACCTGACTTACGCCTACCACGAACCACCCCTTGCTGTCCTTCACTTTCATGAAGGTGACCTCCTCTCCAACATAGAGTTTTCGAAGTCTGGAGGGAAGATCATCATGCAGCATGGTGGACCAGTTGACGCAGCACCTATAACCAGTCCCTTCTTCGGCTATGAACCTCTCCTGGACTTATGTCACCACTATGCCTCGGGTACTTTGCTTTGGCCTTAGGCCTATGCAACTGTTCGTGGGCATGGAATCCACGAGCCTAATCCTTCAAGAAATGAGAGAGTCTGGGGTGGATCATTCCTAATAGATAATTACGTGGAAGGGTTGGGGTCCCCACATGGCATTCTCCCAGGCGAAGGGCTCTGGCAGGGTGCTACACAAGGCTGGAAACGGCCTTCTGCCTCTACTATCTACTCATCCTCCTCATCCTGGATTTGCCGATCAACTGGCTGCAGGTATAATAACACCAGGCATGCTGCAAGACCCTCCTGACTGACATCTGCTGTTCCCAGCTGGCATGAAGAACTGTTCACCTCCTGACTGGCCTCCATTGTGGTGGGACCTACTCAGGTATGGAAGACCAGCACTTGATCCTGACCTTGCTGCATATCAGACCCGATGCAGGCAGTTCAGTGGAGCTCCAGGTCACATATGTATCCATGTACTGTGTGGGCTGTCTGGTGCTGGTGGTGAGGAAGATTACATCCTCCAGAGATAGCATGTCTTGCGGTGGGTCCATCACGTGTCCACACCTGTATACTGCAGGCACACGATAGCACAGTGTAGCTGTGTTATACAGCACTGCAAAGATGGCACCGGGCTCCACTTTGATGCCTTTTTGGTTTGCTTAGGGGCCCGTCTCTTACAGAGCCAGGACACAATCACTTACAGAACATTATTGTTTAGCACAATATTGTTGCCTAGCTCCACATTGACCCCTCCATCATGTAGGCTGCAGAAGGGACCTGACTTACAAATCCCATTCCCCATACCACAGGTAACACCAGGGCTTGCGGTGGAGTGGTAGTGATTATTGAAGTCTGACATAGCTGGAGGACAAATAAGAAAAAGAAAGTAGTTTATTCAACTCACCACCAATTCGTCTGGAATGTTGAGTAAGACAAGTTGGTACCAATGCATGGATAGGTACAATATTTATGATACATATAACACAAAAATCTGTATTCTAAACATATGGAATTAAATTAAGTAAAGTGATTGCACATTTTCAAGAGCACCATAGTATGGTGTTTCATGAGTGTGAGCAGACGTATAAAACCATGTATGTGAATCATATAATGACCATATGCTATTTCTATAGGAATTGCTATCACACAAGTGTAGAAGAGATGGCCTTGCATGCTGCTGACCCTCTGCAATAATCAAGGTTTGCTCTCCAAAATACTAAATAAAAATTACAAATAAAAAATAATATAATAAAATACAGATATTACAAAAAATGTAAAAGAAAATATAAAGCTCTCTTAAACAGATTGTTATAGGACATTGTAAAGTTCCTGGACTTCACAGCTTCTGCCACTCCTGGCACTATTTCCAAAATTCACACCCTGCAGGTGTGAAAACACCTGCAAACACCATGAAGCTTAAAGCAATTTTTTTTAAAACTTAGATTTATTTTATGACCTGAGTTATATCACACAAAATAGTTAACTAACATTTACCACATGTCTACATTCAATCAACACCATTTTTGAAACTTTTTTTAATTTTTTGTTAGGAAGTAAGAAGGGTCAAACTTTTATGAGCAATATATAATTTTTCCAGCAACATTTGCAAAACAAATTTTATTTTATGGATCACATAACATTTGAAGTTACTTTGAAGGGTCTATGTGCTCAAAAATACCAAAACATGATGCCATTTTAAATACTAAACTCCTCAAAGTGCTCAAAACCACATTCAAGAAGTTTATTAATCCCTGTGGAAGGAAAAATTTAAAATTTTACTTTTTTCCACAAAAATATTTTCAGACCCAATTTAGAATTTTTGCAAGAGTAATAAGAGAAAACAGACTGTACAATTTGTTGTGAAATTTCTTTTGAGTACGCTGATATACCATATGACGTTTGCACAGCCCCTGATGTGCCTAAACAGTGGAAATCCCCTACTCATGTCCCCCATGTTGGAAGCTACACCCGTCAAAGAATTTACAGTTGTGTTCAAAATAATAGTATGACTAACAATATTATTCACTGTTTTAGGTATAAATTGTTTACCACAAGTCAAACCGTTAACCAGTTGGTCCAGTAGGTTCTTAGAAAACCAACAGACTCAGCATTCACGATCTGTATGTTTATGAGTATGTGTATTTGAATAATTAATTAAAAGGGGGTGTGTTCAAAATAATAGCAGTGTGGAGTTCAATTAGTGAGGTCAATCATTCTGTGAAGAAACAGGTATGAATCAGGTGACCCTGATGTTATACATGCATTTCTCTTTGGAAACCTAAGAAATATGGGTCATTTGAGACGTTCAGAAGAACAGCATACTTTGATTAAACGTTTCACCCTTTCCAATCAACGTTTTTTACGGAGTGAGGACAATGATAGGCTGTTCAGCTAAAATAATCTCCAATGCTTTAAAATGGAAAGCAAAACCAGAGCGGCATGGAAGAAAATGGAAAACTACCATTCGAATGGATGAAAGAATAATCATATTGGCAAAGGCTCAGCAAATGATCAGCTCCAGGATGATGAAAGACAGTCTCAAGTTACCTGTCAGAACTGTGACAGTTAGAAGACGCCTGTGTGAAGCTGATATATTAGCAAGAAGTCCCCGCAAAGTCCCACTGTTGAAAAAAAAAAAAAAAACATTTACTGAAGTGGATACAATTTGACAAAAAACACATCAAGTGGCCTAAAAAGATATGTAGAAAAATTTTGTGGACAGATTAAACTAAAATTGTTCTTTTTGGGTCGAAAACTAGCAAAGCCAGGAAGGGAAGAAGGGCCATGTTATGGTACAGATTTTGCTAGAATGATTTGGGTTGTCATATCACATGGGCAGAGCCACTGAAGTGCCAGAAAAACAAAAGCCTTCCTCCATCATAAGTAACACCACTTTACAAACTACAGAAAGGGCCATTTATATGGATGCACCTAAATAAAATGGGAATTCTTGGTGATACCTACTTACTTATTGTGGCACATTACTATATGGGAGGGGGAGAGCTTTTCCAGTGGGTGGTGACCATGGCGGCCATTTTGAAGTTGGCCATTTTGGATCCAACTTTATATTTTTTCAATGGGGAGAGCGTCATGTGACATATCAAACTTATTGAGAATTGCATAAGAAAAACAATGGTGTGTTTTTAACATAACTTTATTCTTTCATGAGTTATTTACAAGTTTATGACCACATATAAAATGTGTTTAAAGTGCTGCCCATTGTGTTGGATTGTCAATGGAACACTCTTCTCCCACTCTTGACACACTGATAGCAACACCGCAGAAGAAATGCTAGCACAGGCTTCCAGTATCCGTTGTTTCAGATGCTGCACATCGCGTATCTTCACAGCATAGACAATTGCCTTCAGATGAGTGATGAGGCAAACTTTTTTATGACTGGTAAAGTTAACAAACAAAACCACCGCTATTGGTCTGACACTAACCCACAATGGATAGATCCCTCCAAGACTGTTGGAACACAAAAATTGATGGTATTGTGTGGTATACGGGGTACAAACATAGTGAGCAATTCTTCATCAATGGAAACCTCAATGCCACTGGATATCTGAATCATGTAGTAATTTCAGATATCCAGTGGCATTGAGGTTTCCATTGAAGAAGAATGGTCCCACTATGTGTACCCCATATACCACACCATACATCAATTTTTGTGTTCCAACAGTCTTGGAAGGATCTATGTACTATGGGCTAGTACTCAGACCTACGTGGATGAGTTCTGAGTCGCCAACGAGGTCGTTGTTAAGGCGTCAAACACACCGATGCATGCTGGCCAGCGGGAGCCCGATGATCAAAAAATGGTCCAGGCCATTTCGACACGATCGGCGATCTCACAGTGGGGAACCTGGTCGCTGCTACATGTCAAACATAGCGAGATCACTGGCAAGGTCGCAGTTACGTCACAAAATCTGTGAGGAAACAGCAATCTCGCTTGTGATCTCGCTAGGTGTGACGATGGCTTCATGTCAAATTTGAATGCTAAATGTGTCCTAGGTACACTGCAGGGCTCAGAAGGAGGGGCACATTTGTATTTGGGAGCCACCAGTTTTACTGGTTTCTTTTTGTTGGGAGAGGCATAGCACTATTTCAGAGCTTTTGTAGAAAAGATAGAACAACTTGTTTTTTATTTCTAACATGAGAAAGAGATGAAATTCAAACCAAACATATGAAACCGCAAAATCACTTGTGAAATTTTGACTTTTTTTCTTGTATGTAAACCCCCCCCCCCCCATCTGAATGAGCCCTACGTCATCAATATCAGATCAGTGGAGGGTGGGCACACAGCACCCACATCAATCAGCTGTTATATCTTTCGACAGCAGCTAGATGTAAACTGTATGGAACAGAAACACCAAAGCGCCATCACTCCATTATATTACTAGGAGCTGATCTGCCATACCCGGCCGTGTACAGTAAAAAGTGTGACAGCAGTGGCTTACTCTTCATATATGGTTTACATTCTACTGCTGCAGGAGGTTATAACAGATGATTGTGGGGGTGTATGAGGATGGCATAGGTGTTTATGTGTTCCTGTCCCAAAATGTACGAATCACATTTGTCATGTATATTGAAAAACTATAGGCTTTTATGTTGAACATAAGATACATAGGGATTTCTATGCAGTATGTAGAGTAACATTATGTATGTAAAATATATAATGTTTGCATAAGAAGGTAAGATGAAGCATTATGTAAAGGATGTTTATTATGAAAGATTTGCTTAGCAACAAGATGACTGCAGGGGCAGAAATAGTTAAGCATGCTGGCTATCCCACAATGGTAGAGGTTAGCTCATGGGGTAAGAGACTGGTTTCTGTTTAGAAAGCAGATAGGGAATGACAAGCGTTGAGTTCAGATTCGCAAGTCAGCTAAGACATCAGGGCCACATTTGGTGGGTGACATGTGGCGATCACATCATTAAGATCGGAGTGTTATATCGTGAACCATGATTAAAGACAAAGAGAATTGTAGCTTTGGATGGAACATCTGAGGGCTGTAGACTTCCCTTGACTGAGTGGCTTCTTACAAGAAAAATATCTAGAGTACAGACCAGACCCCTTAATCCTAAATGTACCAGGTGACAGTGCTGGCATGTGACGGAGTGCAACTTTCCAGTACAGGACCTCTTCCAGTGACTGTGAGCTTAGAGCTCTTCACTGGTGTTATGGAGTGCCCCCTGTACCACTCCCCTATGGGATGTGTTAGAGAGTATACTGCCATCGTGTTCTGATTCTCTGGTGCTACTCCAATGGAAGCTAAGGAGGGGTAGACCTGTCGATAGAGAAAATGACGCCACTCTGTATCTGATGCGATATTGTGAAACATAAAGTTTAGCTATGATTTGTACCTGCTACCCTATGATTAAAGCTGTGCTGGAAGAACTCTAAGGTTGTACAGTAAAAGACTGTTGTTTTAGAACTGTTGACTTCTGTTTCTGTCTTCACTGCAGAGTGGTCATAGCTTTTCTGGAGTAATGCCAATGAGCAGCCTGCAAAAAGTTATCACCTGTACCATAGAAGCCCTCAGACCTAGCCAGGACCCCCTGCAGAGTGCTGGGGTGAAGCAGAACTGTGCCTCACCAAAGAATGTCTTCCTGTACACCCTCACAGGAGGGCCGGGTGTCCATCCACCAATTGGATATCGATAACTTATCCTTAGGCTAGATTATCCATATTGATACAATGGAAAATCTCTTTAACCTAGATGAGCACCTACAACCTCAAAACACACACCCCCATTACATGTCTACTCACAATAGGCTATAGCTAAATTTTCAATTGTTAGTCTATTTTAATTAAAGTATAAAACTGTTGTTTATGTCTGCTGGACCCCCCATCCTCCCCCCCCCCCCCTCCACACACACACTAAATTTGCACTAAATGTTTACTGCTTATTATGTGATATATGTGAACTGCCATAAATGTTCTCATACCTTTCATTATACCACTAGGTGGAGCCAAAGCTTGACTAATGCACCCCCCCCCCATACTCGCAGCAATGCTGTTCATTCCAATACTACGGTAGCGGAAGTCTGATAACTCATAAACGTAATGCATCCCAGTAGCATGTAGCTCTTCCATTATCAGCAGAGATTGAGACATGATCAGCACTTCCTCTGCTGGAACATTTTATTTTCATGTTACTACAATTAGAAAGCAAGCAGCATGGACCGCACATCCAAACCTCATATTGTATTGTAGCTAAGCAAAAGTTTACAAAACTGAACACAAGGATCACAGTTAACATTGTGATCAAAATGTATAAAGCCCACTGCCATGTCATGGTGAACCACTTAAGGTACCGTCACATGTGGTGATATCGCCGGGAGATTTGCTAAGCAATCTCCGAATGCAGCTGTTAAGCCCACTGGGACGGGGTACTCTGTACTGGACCGGTGTGTCATAGGGGTTATCACAGCGGTCTTGTTCCAGACCGTGTCCCGAGCCCACAAGTAAAGGGGTTATTTACAGGGATTGTCATGACGCCACTCACCGGTTGTGGTCAATGGGGACCACCGCTGCTGCTTGCTTCTGCCAGGAGGATGGATGGTGCTGCAACCGGATGGATGAGCCCGCCGTGGGTCGGGCTGCTCCTGACAGGGTATATAACAGTGTAACATGCTAGGAATAACACACTGGAGACTCTGACAGAGTTTACCGGGTTTTACTTAAGTTCTTCTCACTTCTTCAGTACAGTTCACAAAGTTGTCTCACAAAGTTAACTCCACAGTTTTTCCGTGCATTTAGCTCTACTGCAGCCAGGTTCCTCCTTAGACCCTTCTCCTGCTTGATTCCTTTCAGGCCCTTCTAAACTTCCCTTCTCCTTGTGTGCTGTATGGTAGGTCGCTCGGGTCCTTGTTGGCTTAACCCAGTGTACGGGTGCGTTTAAGCCCTGGAGCCCTATGTGCAACTGTACCTCCTGCACTAGTGGTAGGAGCTCTGACATGGAATCAGAGTTCCCCGCCGGTATGTCTGTGATCTGGCTTGTAGCTGCTGTCACCTCATAGCCGGCTCTCTGGTCCCGGCCTAGCCTTCCTTTGCCCCTCTATTTCAAGGACCCACCAGGCTCTTTCCTACCCGTGTGACTGCGGCGTACATAGGGGATCCTCTCCTTCAGTCATTCTCTGGCACCGCTGCAGTTTTCCTCCAGATTCAGATGCACTGGTCCAGTGTCAGTTCTCTTCAGTCTTTACTGCTCGGCACCCTCTGGCCTACTACTGCTACTTCCTGGTTTTCCCCTTATGTACCCGGTCCGTCACCTTGCCTACGTCCCACCCACTGTGACTGACCCTACCACCCCTTGCCAGCCTAGAGTCCCGGGCTCCGGGTTGGGTCTTGGTGTCTGTGGGTGTGTTTTTGAAGGTGTTTGTGCAAAACTATCTCCACCTTCCTGGCTGCAGTTCTTACTTGTGGCCACCCTGGTCGCAGTTGCGCCACATTCCCCCGGAGTTAAACCGGCGTGTCCCCACGCCGACCGGCATGGTTCCCCCTTAAAAACGTTTTTATTTTTCATATAACATCAATCAATACTTTTCTTCCGGTTAAAGAGGCACGGTTCTTAAATGTTGCATAAATTAACTATAAACATTTCTAAACACAGGGTTTACGTTTTACGACTGGCTATAAGTGCTGAGGCCTCCAGGCCCTCAGGTCACCAGCTTGTGGCCAAGGTGTTACTCTCCGTACCGGCATTTTATAGCACACTTTCTTTTTAACCCTTTTCGGACACGGTTTTCACAATTGTACTTTTCAGTCTCAAGAGTCCTGTGGTATACCATACCGGATCTCCAATTTTCCAAAGCACACCTGTTAAGTGCTAAAAACTAGTACACTACTTTCCTAAAAGTATAAAACTTTAAAAATGGGCACAAGTGTTTCAAAAACAGTTCAAAATCACATTCAGCAGCCTCAGTGCAAGTTCTTTTTCAAAAAGGTGCAAAAAGTCTCACAATCCTGATTGGTTATAAAACCAATAAAGAGCACACAAAGCACTCTCAACTATTTACATAAAATGTTTATATAAGGGGTCTCAAACACACGGCCCATGGGGCTTCACTATGCAGCCCGGCACCATGGACAACTTAAAGCGAACCTGTCACGCCAAATAAGCTTTCTAAACTATTAATACCTGCCCCTGCAGCCTTAGAATACATTTTAACACATCCCTGCCTCATCTTTTGTAGTAAGCTACAAGTACTATAATGTAGTTTGCAAACTTACAAAAATGTTGTCAGAGGGGCTTTCCTGAAGGCATTTTGACCGTTAGGCGGGTCCCCTTGTGCCGCGCTACCCCTGCCTCGTTGCTGTAATATGCCCTAATGGGCGTCATTATACAAAAGCAGAGCGTGGGCACGATTTCAATATCGCGCCCGCCACGTCACCACTGCGACGTGGTCATGTGATGCCGGGTTCGCGCGCCACTTCCGGTCGCAGAGTTCACAAGCAGACTTCGCACATGCGCAGATAGCATGCTGAAATCTGCCTGTGTGCGGCCGGAAGTGACGCGCGAACCCGGCATCACATGACCGCGTTGCAGCGGTGACGTGGCGGGCGCGATATAGAAATCGTGCCCACGCTCTGCTTTTGTATAATGACGCCCATTAAGGCGTATTACAGCAACGAGACAGGGGTAGCGCGGCATAAGTGTACCCGCCTACCGATAAAAATGCCTTCAGGAACGCCATTCAGACAACATTTTTCTAAGTTTGCAAACTACATTATAGTACTTGTAGATTACTACAAAAGATGAGGCAGGGATGTGTTAAAATGTATTCTAAGGCTGCAGGGGCAGGTATTAATAGTTTACAAAGCTTATTTGGGGTGACAGGTTTCCTATGATGTATCGCCTCAGTGCAGGGGACCGCTGCAGTTCCCACTGTGTGATGACTTCCATCCGCGGCACTAACAAGCTCTGCCACTCAGCAAGATCAATGTAAGCTGCCAGCCAATGAGAGGTCCGCAGCTGATGGCGAAATATGACGTCACATGCGGGCCTCTGGCTGGCAAATTGCATTGATCTTGCTGAGCAACAGAGCTTGTCTGAGCGGCAGCTGAAGGAAGTCATAGCACAGCGGAGGCCGGAAGTCAGCACAGCAGAGACTGTGGCGGCCCGCTGCACTGGAGCGATGCATCACTAAAGTGAGATAAGTGTGAGTGTGGGTGAGAGGGTGTGTGTGAGGATGAGTGTGTGAGGGTGTGAGTATGTGAGTGAGGATATGTGTATAAGAAAGTGTGTGTGAGGTGTGTGTGAGTTTCAGTGGGTGTATGAGAGTGTGTGAGAGTGTATGAGGATGTGTGGATGTGTGAGTTTTGAGTTTGTGAGAGAGAGTATGTGTGTGTGTTTGTGTGTGAGGGTGTGTGTGAGTGTGTAAAAAGAAGGTAAAACAGGATGGGGGGCATCACTATAAAAGTAGATCAGGATGGGGGACATACCTAGAAAAGGGGATCAGGATGGGGGACATACCTAGAAAAGGGGATCAGGATGGGGGACATCACTATAAAAGGGGATCAGGATGGGGGACATCACTATAAAAGGGGATCGGGATGGGCGACATCACTACTAAGGTATCACTGCATTTCCTGATTTAATAGGATCTTAGTGGACATCTTGAACTTGAACTATTACAATTAGGGCAGAGACACACTATGCGAGATGTATGTGAGTGTCTCACATGTATCTTTCATGAGTCACCCGCCCCGGCCGCTTGCGCCCTCGCTGAGAACGTGGCGCTGTAGAGAAACACAATCAGCTCCACGCTTCTATCCAAAGAGAAAAGGGCTGGGCCGGGTGACTCATGCGAGATGCATGTGACACATTCACATGCAGTTTGCATAAGAGTGTCTCTGCCTTGATAGTGAATATGGTGATTGATTTATGGTATATTGCATTGGTATTAAAGATTTCATTTGTGCTGAATGACGCTATGATTTAAAGAAGCATTGAATATATTCTTGTCTGCTTCT
Source organism: Allobates femoralis (assembly GCA_033576535.1). Lineage (NCBI taxonomy): Eukaryota > Metazoa > Chordata > Amphibia > Anura > Aromobatidae > Allobates > Allobates femoralis. Next base: position 231,672,786 of record JARQOC010000002.1, read on the forward strand.
ACAGAAGCTTGAGTATGGCTAGTAAAAATCCAGTTATGGCTTGGTTGAACAAGATATGTCTATTCTAGTGTATATTGTGGCCCTAATGCATCTTACCCTTTGCTTCTGTTTTTTGGCTAGTTTGGGGATTTTTATTTGCTTGCACCCAATGCATTATTCTATTTGCACCTTTTCTATGTCTATTTCATATGTGCTCATATATTTTTTTCCGCTTTGTGGAGACTCCAGATGTTTACATCCTATTCATCAAGTGCGACTTCTTTAAAAGTTGTAAAATTTGGTGCAACTCCGCTCCATTCTCTGCACCTCAGCCAAAGGTGCATATTTTGCGAAAATGGAACATTTTTTACTTCACACAATACCTGAACTGCCCCATTTTGGTGAATTTGGTGCAATAACCATCAGCAAATACCATGAGACAAAAAAAGAAATGATTCGGTAACAATGTTTAACACACCCTCGCACTGGCATATCTGACTGATGACATTTACTTTTTAGCCACCAGATGGAGCAGTATTAACATAAATATGTCAAGTACTAGCTGCTGTTTCTATAGCATTGTTAGAGCAACCCTAATTTGCAGAACACAATATACCAGGTGTAATAGCCAGAATACTTTATTATATATGATGGCGCCTCCTTCCAAAAACCTAATTCTATTGTGAACCCAGAATTAACACTGGCCTGTCTATCTCCTTAAAGGTACCGTCACACAGGGACATATCGCCAGCGATATTGCCGGGGATCGCGGGAGCGCGCATCCCTGACAACATCGCCGGTGAGATGTCACACTGAGCAACTTACCGGCGATGTCGCCGGCTAGTTGCCGCGGCTATCGCTCGCTGGGTTGCCCAGCAACCCAGCAAGCGATCACTCGCAATGTTGGATATAGGCGGAATCGCCCACAACATTGCAGGTGGCCGCGTTACACAGGGCGATCAGGCAGGATCGCCTGAGCAACATCGCCAGGTTTCCCAACATTGTTGGGAAAGCTGGCGATGTGACTCAGGCGATTCATCGCCTGATTATCGCCCTGTCACACGCGGCAATTCGCCGGCGATGTCGTCGCAACCTGGCCACGCCCCTCAGTTGCCGGCAACATCGCCGGCGATATTTCCCTGTGTGACGGTACCTTGATAGATTTTAGGGCCCTTTCACATCAGCGTTTTTATTCGCGGTTTTATTCGCGGCGGCACCTGCCGCAAGTGCAAAACCGCACTTGCCGGACCTGCCGCAAGTACACCTATACTTTGCATGGCGTTTACCGCAACCGCGCCGCAAGTGGAGCCGGTATGCGGTAATTGCGGCAGATGCGGTTTTTTCACCGCATCTGCCGCAAATTTAAAAAAAACGCTGATGTGAAAGGGCCCTTACACATTAAGCCAAAAGATGTGGCAGTGTCAACCTACATATAGCAAATGTATTATTTCTAACATTGTTGGATCAGCCCTCATGACCTGAACACAATCTAATATATAGAGGTGAGTGTATGTAAAAGTGCATCTTAATTAATTTGAATACCATCAAAAAGTTATTTTTATAAGTAATTCAATACATAAAATGAAACACATATATTATATACAGTCATTACAAACAGACTGATATTTTTCAAGTGTTTATTTCTGTTAATGTTGATGATTATGGTTTTTAGGCAATGAAAACCCAAAGGTTATTATCTCAGAAAATTAAGGTAGGGAAGATGAAGGATTAAAAACCGCACTGCCATATTCCACGAGACATCAAGCGTGAATATAACATTGATTTATTAGCCAATGTGTTTCAGGACTTCCTGAAACACACTGAAACATGGCAATATGACTTTGATTTGTCCTCAGGAAGTGGCCAGGGAGCCCTGAAATGCGTTGACTAACAAATCAATATTATATTCACCCTTTGATGTCCTGTGGAATACAGCAGCTCGATTTTTAACCCTTCATCCTCCCTATGATGCACCAAAAGTGTAATAAATAACACAAAACAACTGCATACTTGTAGGCTTACTAAGCATTTAAAATGGTCCCTTAAGGCCCCGTCACACACTACGATATTGTTAATGACATTGTTGCAACATCACCGATTTTGTGACATTGCAGCAACGTCGAAACGACATTGTTGCGTGTGACACGTATGAACGACCAACGATAAGTTCATTGATCGTTGATCGTAGAAGAATGGCCTGGACCATTTTTTTATGGTTGGTCTCCCGCTGGGCGGCAGGCATCGGCGTGTGCGACAGCGGGGGACCAATGATTAACGACCTCCCAGCGCCGCACAGTACACGCTGGGAGGCTGGTAACCAGGGTAAACAGTGGGTAACTAAGCGCAGCGCTCTGCTTAGTTACCCAATGTTTACCCTGATTACCAGCATTCTTGCTGGTTGCTGATTGCTGGTGAGTCTGCCTGCTTGACAGCTCATCAGCAATCAGAAAACGATGTCCCAGTGACCCCCCATTGTTGGTCGGATCGCTGGGACATCGTAGTGTGTGAAGGGGCCTTTAGTCTGGTTTGTCGGCTACACAATCATGGGGAAGACTGCTGACTTTACAGATGTCCAGAAGGCAGTCATTGACACACTGGGACTCCACAAGGAGGATAAGCTCTGACTCTGTAAGCTGTGACACTGTGACTCCACAAGGAGGGTAAGCCACAAAAAGTCATTGCTAAAGAAGCTGACTGTTCATAGAGTGCTGTAATCAAGCATATTAATGGTAAGTTGAGTGGAATGAAAATGTGTGGTAGAAAAAAGACAACTTTACATGGACTGTTCAAGAGTTGGTGCTGCCAAAAATCTGTTTGTCTTTGCAGTGGAGGAAAAAATGAAGAATCAGTTTATCAAAAGGCTTTTGAATAAGGAGTTGCAGGTAAAGTACTTCACATTACTTGGGTAATCATTTAGTTAAATTGTGTGGCATATCTGTGGTGTTGAATATATGATGTGAAATGCTTCTATTACTTTACTTTTTGATTTTAATAATACATTTTCTATTTGCTTTGTGACTTTTATGTGCAAAATCATTTTTTTGTTTAACCATTTTATTTTGTTATTGAGAAGAACTGTTAGTTACAATCCTGGGCAACACCGGATATTACAGCTAGTGTGCTACTAATTATCAAAATAACATAGCAACACTAATTTTTGCTAGATATGATAGTTCCTCATCTTCCACTGAAAAAAAGCTGTATTATCACTTTAATTGACTTTTTATGAAATTGACCATCACCATAGTGTTTGGCTATATTTCAGAACAATAAATGATGAACACATGGCAACAGGAACTCATGTAAGTAGTGATACACTGTACAGTGCAGTGAAATATGTTGGTGCAATTAAAGGGGTTGTCCACTACTAGGCCAACCCCTTCTCATCCTACATATTTGACCCCGTTAAAATAAAAAAAACTTATACTCCCCTCCTGTGCCAGTGCTAGCTGTCCTGGGTATAAGGTTGTAATGTCCCACACCTAATTTAGGCTGACTTTACTCTCCCCGCCTTCAGACATATAGGTAATCAAAAGGAAATGAGAGCTACAGCTGACTTCCTCTTGATTACTTATAAATCCAAAGACGGTGAAGCCATCAGGGAATGGGCACGGGGTTACATAAACCCTCACTTAAGACCTGGGATTGCAGCTGCCATTATTATTGGAATGGCACTGGCAAAGGAGTGAGTATAAGTTTTTTTTTGTATGGGAAATGTTTATCCAATTAGTTGACAAACCCTTTAAGGTTGTCAACTAAGGTGATAATGAAATGAGAAATACCCTTAAAAGGCTGTTCACACCTCTATATTTTCTCGTGAAGATTTTTACTCTACGCATTGCACACTTCACCCATCAGGAGATATGATGTAAGGCCCAGTTACACACATAGATAATTGTGCAGAGATTGTTCGCAGATCTCTGGTTGCAGTGAAATCATGGACACATTGTTCCATTTTGTGGCTGTGTACAAATGGAACAATGTGTCCATGATTTCACTGCAACCAGAGATCTGTGACCAATATATCTGTGTGTGTGTAACTGGGCCTTCAGAGGGATGTGCAGACCCAATATTTTGATGCAAAAAGGATCTAAATAAGGTCATACAGGAGATGCTAGAAAAGTTAAATAAAAATGTCTAAAGATAAGCCAAATTTATCATCCTACATAAACCACTGTAATAAGCTTGGTGCTTTAAGCCTAATTTTAAACTGTCTACATTGGGACAATATTATTAAAGGGATCCTGTCACCCCCAAAACACCTCTAAACCTATTAAAAGCTGTCCCTAGAGCATATTAACACTTACCCTACACTCCTTTTACCTCCTAAATGCACATAGTCAAAGTGAATAAAAACGTTATTATAGTACCTCATTACTGATGATAATGAGTGACTATGGTATTCATAGTCACTCATCCAGGCTGCCCCTCTTCATCATATCACGCCTGAATAGGCGTGATCTACATCACAGATTCAAATTCGCGCCTCCCTGCGCGCCTCCCCGCTCTCCTATTCCGTCCGGGCTTCAGTGTGGGGGCTGTATGACGCGATCCGCGTCATTCCCGGCGCCGGGTGACGTATTTACACCCGCGCCGCGCTGTCAGCTTCAAAATGCGCACTGCGGAAAGTCTCCAAGTATTGTGTGAATCACTTTTTCTTTTGGTTCTACTGGACTTGTACAAGGTATTACTTCTTCTTGTAATCTGAGTTATTCTGGACTTACTTTTAGATGATCCCTTGATACAGTTGCAGTAGTTCTACCTCCATCTCTCTGCAGGGACAGGTATTTATAGGGTTGGCGGTTATTTGGAGGTCAGGTTCCCTTTAAAGTGAAGCAAATGATGGCTCTGCAGGCAGGGAGTTGAGCACTTGGGAGTTTCTGGATTGGGCCACGGCGCTTCAGAAGTTGTCGGCAGGGCACGGGGCAGGGCTTGCCATCACGCTCTTTCGGCCATTACGCCCCCTTCCTTCCCGCTCGATGGCGCAGTAATGGCGGACAAATATTAATATTTCACAAAACAGTCAGTGTATGGTAATACCGGGCACGGAATCCTGTTCGTGATGCCAGAAATGACCCGCCCAGAGGTTTTTGTGAACCTGGTACCCGGGCTTTAGTACTGGGGTGATGTCTCGGTGGCCGGTGCCCAGGTCCGTAACCCTAGAATTCACTGGGTAAATAGGGGAAAAAAATAGTAAAAAGGATAAAGTAAAGTCTCGTGACGCCACCTGTGGTATCTGGTGAAGGCACCAGCGCTGCTGCAGACCTCCGGGGATGATGGACGGGCAGCTTGGGTAGTAGAGCTCCCCACAGGTGGAGCGGGGTCTCTGGGGCAGTGATGAGATTACGGGGATCTGCACAGGGAGGCAGTTAGACAGTTGGTCCAGTGCTACAGTTTCTAGGCCAGTCATGTTCAGGGATGAACAAACTGACACACACACTGGGAATCATTTCTATACCTTTACTGGTGTTATGGTAGGCACTATCCAGGGAACGGTCCAGGTGGTCGGGACGCACTTCATGGTTTCCACAGTGAGTGTTGAATAAGACCTCCTTGTCTCTTTTCCCTTGGTGAAGTCCCCTGACCTGTGTAGAACTAGGACTGATCTCCTCTGTGTCTCTCTCTCACCCATGTCATAGGGTCAAGAACCTTTGTGTGGGCTACTGCTGTAACTTCTCCTGTGGTCCCTGGCTCCCCTGTTGGTTGTGTTAGGGTACCTTTACACGCGGCAACTATTCTAGGAATTTCACTGGCAACTTACTGGTTGCAGTGAAATCATGGACACATTGTTCTATCTTGTTGCTGGGTATAAATGGAACAATGTGTCCATGATTTCACTGCAACCAGTAAGTCGCCAGTGAAATTCCTAGAAAATTTGCCACATGTAAAGGTACCTTTACAGGTGTCCAGGAGACTGGACTCTCCTTGGTGAACTGGTGTTTTCTGCTGTGCTTGATGCTCTCCTGCAGACTCGGACTCCGGTGTCCGGGTTGCTTCCTAGGGTGAACAGGTATGGCTCCTCTGCTCCCAGTCTGCTTCTTTACTCTGTCTTTCTCACACCTTGCCTTCGACCTCACTCTCAGGCTCTGACACTGGCTAGGCTAGTCTACTGGCTCGGGCCTAGCACTGCTCCGACACACCAGGACGTCTTCACAGTCCTCTCTGGAACTGCACTCACTAACTCTGCCCCCAGCACCAGTATTTACAGGGGATCTTGCTTAAAGGCAGCAAATGGAGCTCCTCCTACTGGTCTGGGGTGGAAGGTGTTGTGTGTATGCGGGTACCTGCTGTGAAAATCCTTCCATGCCTTAGGTGGTTCTGTGGCTACCTGTAATGGCAGGGCACCACACTGGCTCCATCAATTCTCAGGTTGGGAGGCAAATGTAAAAGGGGAAGGTAACTAGGGAGATCGCAGGGACTAGTTTCTTAGTCCACCTATGGAGTAATAGCAGAGGTGATTGTAGTCCCATAAGAGACATGGACACCATAGATTTCTTGAATGATTAAGGACTTTTACTCCATATTAAATGCAACATCAACAGTGAACATTTAATTAACTCTCCTTTTTCTTTAGCTCTGAGAGTTTCTTAGCAGCGGGGATCTGAATAAAGTTCTCTGTGTACAGTGTAGCCTTTCTATTCTTTACCTACAGTAATCGCTAGAGGACTGGAGCGAACAGGTGATGTTATTTCTTCTAAAAACATAGCGCTCACGTTGTCACTATTGCGTCCTCACTCCTGCATCTACAGCAGCATACATTAAACTGCCAGAAAATATCTAACTGGTTGCTAAGCGGGGGTCAGCTGTGCATTAAAACGAGCATAGGTCTAATTTTAGCCCTTGGTAAGGTCTGATGTTTTTTCTTAAAGATATCAATTGTTTGGACAGTGAAAATCGGCAAGAAGGATTTTGATGAGAAATACCCACCTGGTGCTACAGGGGTTTCATGCCAGTCCGAAGAAAGAAGAGGAAGATCAGTGGCCACCCACCCTCCAGTATTTTTTCTTATCTTTGTCACAAAAGTTTTTGCAGGGAGTTATGTCCCCCAGCTATACTGAGTGGACTTGGTGATTGTTCATGGTTTGGTTATTTAATTTATTGATGAAAGTTTGATTGATATAAATAAATACACATGTTTGTTCAAGTCAGTTATTTATTGAATAACCTCATCAATGAACATTGTGGACTATTTAATCCACAATTCTGGTTTCGATGTCATTTTTATGTCCCATGGTGTTCTGGTATTTGTGATTTGTACTTGTGATATCCTGAGAAATGACAAAGGGAAAACGTATTGAACACATTTATTGAAATGGATTTAAAGGGATCCTGTCACCCCCAAACCACCTCTAAACCTATTAAAAGCTGTCCCTAGAGCATATTAACACTTTCCCTACACTCCTTTTAGCTCCTAAATGCCCTTAGTCAAAGTGAAGAAAAACGTTATAATAGTACCTCATTAGTGATGATAATGAGTGACTATGCTATTCATAGTCACTCATCAAGGCAGTCCCTCTTCTTCATATCACGCCTATTCTGGCGTGATCGTCATCCTAGATTCAAAATCGCGCCTCCCTGCGCGCCTCCCCACTCTCCCATAGCGTCCGTGCTTCATTGTGGGGCTGTATGACGCGATCCGCATCATTCCCGGCGCCGGGTGACGTATTTGCAGCCGCGCTGCGCTGTCAGCTTCAAAATACGCACTGCGCATGCGCATGGGCATGCGCAGTGCGGGACTTGAAGCTGACAGCGCGGCGCGGCTGCAAATACGTCACCCGGCGCCGGGAATGATGCGGATCGCGTCATACAGCCCCACAATGAAGCACGGACGCTATGGGAGAGTGGGGAGGCGCGCAGGGAGGCGCGATTTTGAATCTAGGATGACGATCACGCCAGAATAGGCGTGATATGAAGAAGAGGGGCTGCCTTGATGAGTGACTATGAATAGCATAGTCACTCATTATCATCACTAATGAGGTACTATTATAACGTTTTTCTTCACTTTGACTAAGGGCATTTAGGAGCTAAAAGGAGTGTAGGGAAAGTGTTAATATGCTGTAGGGACAGCTTTTAATAGGTTTAGAGGTGTTTTGGGGGTGACAGGATCCCTTTAATACATCGTAAAAAAAAAGCCTTTGTTGGTGATGACAGCACCAAGATGCTTCCTGTTTGGAAAAATTAGTTGCATGCATTGCTTAGATGTGATTTTGGCCATTCTTCCACAATAACACTTTTCAGATTCTGAAGGTTCTATGTACGCCTTCTTTGAACTCTGTAATTTAGTTCCTCCCATAGATGTTCTATTGGATTCAGATCAGATGATTGGCTTGGCCATTCTAACAGCTTTATTTTCTTTCACAGACATCAATTGAGAGTTTCCTTGGCTGTGTGTTTGGGATCACTGTCTTGCTGAAATGTCCACTCTCATTTCATCTTCATCATTCTGGTAAATGGCAACAGATTTTTATTAAGAATGTCTCGATCACCTTGTCCATTCATCCTTCCTTCAACTATATGAAGTTTGTGAGGGCTGTATTCTGATAAATAACCTCACACCATGATGTTCACATGTGGCACCCCTCTGGCTAGGCGCCACCGTAGAGGTATTACACTCTGACAATAAATGTGTTATCTCTGCAAGTTGTCAGTTCTGGGTTTAACCTCTGGAGTCTGTTTTTACACACACACACCTAAGACTAGGCCACCTAGAGTAGAAAGGTAGGGGGGGACTGGTAAGTTAGTAGGTCCCAAAAGGGGGTGGAGCCTAGGTTAGGGTAGTAATAGAGAGTGACAGTTTACTTCAGACAGTGCTGGGAAGGCAGCCAGAGTGGACGTGCCTGACAGGCTGCTGACAGGAGGGATCCCCATCTCTAAGAGGGGGCCCAGGACAGAAGGAAATGGACCAGAACCGGTTGAAGCTGGCTGGTAATGTTTGGGGAACACCGGCAGCATGGGAAGTCGAGGCGATCAGTAATTTACCTCTGGCCGCAAACCAACGAGCTGGGGGCCCATAATCATCGGGTAGCCGTTAGCACCACAAAAGGCACCTCACCCCTCAGGACTGAAACCGGTTCAGGACACCATAGGTAACGGGCTGAATTCCGGTGGCAGGAGAAGAAATAGAGAAACACTCCTGTCCGTACCGGTAAGGAACAAACCTTACCTACTAGCTACAGACGGTGGGACTGGCGGGAGAGCTCTGCAAGGGTGGTAAATAGTGAGAAGAGTAGACTAGACCACGAAAGACTTGAGAAGGAACATCTGGAGACTCCATAAGGGGGACCCTGAACGGGCAATATTCATCCATTAAACCAGACTGTATTATGTTACACCTTAACATCTGCCGGTACCCAGAAAAGTGGAGTTAGAGTTGAACTGGTCTCTGTTGTTCTTCCCGCCAGTGCCCGGAGGGCTCAGCACCATCACCAGCGACTCATCGGAGGGGTTAGATCAACAACAACTACTCCCCTCATCTCTCACATCATCCTCCATCACCGCTGCCCTGAGGTAAAAGCTCCACCTGTGGGGAGCTGTACCACACTCTGCTGCACCCATCATCACCTCAGAGGCCGGCTTGCAGCACCTGTACCTATATTACCGGGAACTACAGGTGGCGTCACGTTCCTTTGTAAATATTCCCTCCTCCCCACTATCTAACAAATGACAGCCAGGGCACGGAACCAGGAACCCGACCACCCGTGATTCCCCCTCCAAGAAACCATCAATCCCGGTGTCCGAGTACCCCTAGCCCTGGGCTCATCATTTTCTGGCGTCTACGAACATGATATGAACCAGCCTGGTAAAACCAGGTAACGTGCGCCTAAAGACTTTATTTATTTATTTTTTTTATTGACTGTTTCTGTGGCCACCATTACATCGCCTCAGGAATTACAACTGCATCACCAAGCAAGAGAAAAGAGAGGGAAGATAAGCCCCGCCCCTCCACTCTGCCGAGGAGTGACGAAATGTAGTGGCGGGCTCTGGAAAAGCCCGAAGGACTCGCCTACAGGACTCTCGTGGTTGGCGGGCTTAAAAATGTAAAAAGAACTATGTGCTGGCCCAGGGGCGTGCCTCGGCCCCTCAGCATAGATGGGCCAAGTAAGAGGCACCAAAGTGTCTCCCCGCCCCCCTTGCTATCAAACAACCAAGGGGGCGGGTCGAGCACCGTACCGGAGGATCCAGCGAGCGTAGAGCCCAGAAGAGAAGAGACCGCCGAACCGGAAAGCCTGATCCGGTTCTCCGAAGAGCCCGACCTGACTGGGGAGGAGGACCGAGAGGAAGGAACAGCCGGCGGCGCAGAGGTGTCCAGGCCCCGCGAGCTATGGTCGGCCGTTCACCTGGAACAACAACAAATTCGAGTCAGTATGGCGATGAAGCGATGTGAATACCAGTCTCCAGCCCCGACCCCGCACTCCTGGCAACCCGTCGGGAGGCCCCAGTTCTAGGATGACACGGAAAGGCAACGTCATCATCTACAAACGCCATGCAGACCCCGGGGGGGTATACGATCTGGGTTAGCAGAGGAAAGGAGTGAAGAACAGTCCTGGTATCATATATCAGTGTAAATAGTTAAATGCGTTTTCCTTTTGCTGCACTATTATCGTGTATATTGACTAATTGTGTGCTAGGATATGAAACGGGTATAGAGCAGGTAAAATCCGGTACACAATAGTAAAGAGGGTGGAAATGGCGTAAGAGCTGTGCAGGAAAAGTAAAATCTTTGCCAACCCGGTGACCCCAGGGCCAGGAGTCCTACAGTACTTATAGCCGAAAGAGACCCCTGCAGTACCAAGGACTCCTACGCCGTAGCACCAATGGTTAATGTTTGTGTGTATTGTGACTTTAGCAGTCTACAGAGACTTTACTTGCTGGACTGCTTGTAATGTTACAAGAAATGCGCCTCCCTGACGAGAAGAAACCAAGAATACCTGTTGTTATTAAAAATGTTATTGTTTGTTATGTATATGAAAAATGTCAACTCACACCTGGTTTGATTTTAACACCCGTGGACAGGTGTATTTCACCAAGGGGGTGTGTGGTGCCCCTCTGGCTAGGCGCCACAGAGAGGTATTACACTCTGACAATAAATGTGTTATCTCTGCAAGTTGTCAGTTCAGGGTTTAACCTATGGAGTCTCAAGTTACACACACACACAGGACTAGGCCACCTTAGCATAGGGGGGACTGGTTATTTAGTAGGTCCCAAAAGGGGGTGGAGCCTAGGCTAGAGAGAGAAAACCAGGAAGTTAGGAGAGTTGTACCTCAGACAGTGCTGGGAAGGCAGCCAGAGTGGACGTGCCTGACAGGCTGCTGACAGGAAGGATCCCCATCTCTAAGAGAGGGCCCAGGACAGAAGGTAACGGACCAGAACCGGTTGGAGTCGGCTGGTAATGTTTGGGGAACACCGGCAGCACGGGAAGCCGAGGCGGTCAGTAGTTTACCTCTGGCCGCAAACCGACGAGCTGCGGGCCCATAATCATCAGGTTGCCGTTAGCACCACAAAAGGCACCTCACCCCTCAGAACTGAAACCGATTCAGGACACTATAGGTAACGGGTCGAATTCCGGTGGCAGGAGAAGAAATAGGGAAACACTCCTGTCCGTACCGGTAAGGAACAAACCTTACCTACTAACTACAGACTGTGGGACTGGCGGGAGAGCTCTGCAAGGGTGGTAAATAGTTAGAAGAGCAGACTAGAACCCAAAAGACTTGAGAAGGAACATCTGGACGGGCAACATTCACCCGTTAAACCAGTCTGTGCCATGTTACACCTTAACATCTGCCGGTACCCAGTAAAGTGGAATTAGAGTTGAACTGGTCTCTGTTGTCCTTCTCGCCAGTGCCCGGAGGGCTCAGCACCATCACCAGCGTCTCATCAGAGGGGTTAAATCAACAACAACTACTCCCCTCATCCCTCACATCATCCTCAATCACCGCTGCCCTGAGGTAAAAACTCCACCTGTGGGGAGCTGTACCACACTTTGCTGCACCCATCATCACCTCAGCGGCCGGCTTGCAGCATCGGTACCTATATTACCAGGAACTACTGGTGGCGTCACGTTCCCTTGTAAATATTTCCTCCTCCCCACCATCTAACAAATGACATCCAGGGCACGGAACCGGGAATCCGACCACCCGTGATTCACCCTCCAAGAAACCATCAATCCCGGTGTCCGAGTACCCCTAGCCCTGGGCTCATCACACATTTCACAGTTAGTATAGTGTTTTTAGGGGGATATACAGTGCATTTTGCCTCCAAGCATGGTGTGTTTTATGCCATCCAAAATTTTGGTCTAATGAAACTATATTCTTTTAGTATTTCACAGGCTTTTCTAAATGATGTTGAACAAATTTTAAAGAGGACCTGTCACCCCCTGCTGCATGGCAAAGTAAATGCAGCATGTATGCTGCATTCTGGGAAGGAGTCCCCCATGGCTCTAGCCCCTCTGTATCCTGAGAAATACACTTTATAAAGCTTACAGATAAGTAGTCTAATGGGTGGGATCTTATTACCAGGTCTTCGCTGCTGGCACAGTTCTCCCTCCTCCTCCATGTATATTTTGCCCCTTGTATGTGAATGCCGCCACCTCCTGTTCAGCCCTTCTCTTCTCCTGCTCTGTCAATCACGCTGCCCCACAAAGCGGCATTGCGTGATGTCAGGAGCAGAGCCCACACTGCTTTATGCTTTATTCAAACAGCAGAGCAGGAATCTGCCGGCATATCCAACAGTCTTGGGGGGATCTATCCACTGTGGGTTAGTGTCAGACCAATAGTGGTGGATTTGTTTGTTAACTTCACCATTCACAAAAAGTTTGCCTCATCACTCATCTGAAGGCAATTGTCTATGCTATGACGATACGAGATGTGCAGCATCTGAAACAATGGATATTGGAAGCCTGTGCTAGCATTTCTTCTGTGGTGTTGCTATCAGTGTGTAAAGAGTGGGAGAAGAGTGTTGCATTGACAATCCAACACAATGGGCAGCACTTTGAACACATTTCATAAGTGGTCATATGCTTGTAAATAACTCATGAAAGAATAAGTTACGTTAAAGCCAAGCACACCATTGTTTTCTTATGAAATTCTCAATAGGTGTGATGTGTCACATGACCCTCTTCCCATTGAAAAAAATGAAGTTGGATCCAAAATGGGCAACTTTAAAATGGCCGCCATGGTCACCACCAATCTGGAAAAGTTTTACTCCTCCCATATACCACAAACAGGAAGTTGATATCACTAATCATTCTCATTTTATTTAGGTGCATTCATATAAATGGCCCACGCTGTAGATTGGATGGGTTGTTACCAACATCTGGTGAGAAATTGATGCTAATAGCACCTTTAGAAAAATATTTACTTACGAAATTGGTGATGTGTCCAATACTTATTTTACCCTTCACTTCCACAAACATGAGGTTTGTGAAGATTAGATTTTCATGGATGCCTGTCCTTTAATTTGAATTTGTTGCCCGCTCACACCTGATTGTCATTCCATTGATTTAAATCAATAGACTCTTATTATCTCTTAAAATTACCTTATAATCCAAAAGGTTCATGTACTTTTACCAATGAGAAATATGTGAAATTGGTTCATTTTACTCATTTAAAAAATGAAAAAGTCAAATATTTTTTTTTTGTTTTACTTGGTTTCCCTCTTTCTCTTTTACACTTGTGTAAAAATCTGGCTTAAGGGGCCGTCACACGCTACAATATCATTAATGATATGATATCGCAGAAACGTCACGGGTTTGCAGTAACTCTAATGACATGCTAACAACATCGTTGCGTGTGACACGTCGATCTTACAAGCGATAAGTGGTCTGATCGTTCATCGCAGATTTGAGAACTGGACCCCAAATCAGACGATGCTGGCTCGTTGGATGTGCTGCATCGACGTGTCTGACAAGTTGATATCGATAACTACTGTGAAAATCAGCGATTCCCAAATCAAGCACGTAGGCGTGCCTGGGGGTTGTGTTTTCTTCGCCTCCCCTCTTCTGATTGGTTAACATTCCTGTGTTCGGGCTGGCTGTCGGTGTATGGCACCAAAAGGATGTGTTTTAACTTTGCTGAGTCCGTGCGTTCTTTTATGTAAGCATTGTTGTAGCGATCCTATGGCATCTCCGCTTTTCAGGACGGCTGGGGATGTCACCGCAAAATATTTACCAAATCGCATGGATACACAAATATCTTCTTTCAGGTGTGTGTATTTTTGAGGCGCATGTTTGTTACCAATGTTACATTGAAAAATGTTCTCTAGCTGTCTGTGTCTCTTTCAATAGAAATTATGGCAACTTGTAAGTGCTGCGATGTATGGCACGTTGGCCAAGTGTATGATCATGTATCCCAAACCCGACATGTCTATCACACACACTTTTTCCCTCAAATGAAGATTGAGATACCCTCACATTTCCACTGTCATATGTATGTATTGGTAACTGCCCACATATGTGTCCAGACACATACACAGACACAAACTTTGTTGTTCTAATACACTGCCTTTATGTCCCACTATTTGTTGGATCTTGAAACACATCACTAATGTTGGACTAATGTTGGACCCATTGTACTAGGGGCCACAGACTCGCGATTACTTACTACAGGTTCCTTACGCTGCTGCGTCACCTAAAAATTCTCATTATCTGCCGGCGCATTATCTGCCGCGCCAGTGTCTTGGCCAGCCGTGAAGTACATGAGCCAATACTTTAATTACGAGTAGGTTCACAGGACGACAGCAATCATATATTGGCCAGCTTTGTAGGCAAGCGTGACCAATGGCAACACAGTAGTGTACACCAATCATAGTGCTAGGGGAGCGGAAACAAATCTCTTGGCACACCTACCTGCCAGACTGGAACAACAACTAAGCCCACATTGAGCAGTGAGTCGTTGACGTTGCTGATGTGTGACAGCGTACAAATGATGAAAAATTTCAATCGCTAGGTTGTCCTGACAAGCACTGGATCGAGGCATCATTGAAGCAACTTAAGCGATATCTGTGTGTGTGACATGACGACAATGAAAAATTGTCATCGCACGAACGATACGCCAATACTTACATCGTTGATGACATTGTTAATGATATTGTACCATGTGATGGCTCCTTTAGGTTTAGAACAAATTTATTCAAGTACCGTATATACTCGTGTATAAGCCGAGTTTTTCAGCCCAAAATTTGGGCTGAAAAGTCTCCCCCTCGGCTTATACACGAGTCAATACGGGGGGGGGCTGTGTCCGGGGCTGTGGAGGCTGCAGGAGGCGGGGGGGGGGGCTGCTGTATGAGCGGCCCCGTCACGTGGGGCCGCTCATTAAATATGCACTGCGTCCCCCTGTCAATCAGCGGCAGGGGGAAGCAGTGCATATAGCCCCCAAATGCTGGCACTCACCCCCCCTTGTAAGGGCCCCCCCCCCCAATGGTTATATTACCATTCCGGACTTCTGATCCGCGCCGCTCCTCGGTGCTTCATCCTCGCTGCTCCGTCCGTCTTCTACATCCGGGATCTCCGGCCGTCGCAGGCATATGACGTCATCGCGACGGCTGGGGATCCCGGATGTAGAAGACGGACGGACGGAGCAGCGAGGAGCACCGAGGAGCGGCGCGGATCAGAAGTCCGGAATGGTAAGAGAAGCGGGGGGGGGCCCTTGCAAGGGGGGGCGAGTGCCAGCATTTGGGGGCTGCTGGGGACCCCCAGGGGGCTGCTGGGGACCCCCTGGGGGCCGCTGTGTACCCCCAGGGGGCTGCTGTGTACCCCCAGGGGGCTGCTGGGTACCCCCTGGGGGCTGCTGGGGACCCCCTGGGGGCTGCTGGGGACCCCCTGGGGGCTGCTGTGTACCCCCAGGGGGCTGCTGGGGGCCGCTGTGTACTCCCAGGGGGCTGCTGGGGACCCCCAGGGGGCTGCTGGGTACCCCCTGGGGGCTGCTGGGGACCCCCAGGGGGTTGCTGTGTACCCCCAGGGGGCTGATGGGGACCCCCAGGGGGCTGCTGTGTACCCCCTGGGGGCTGCTGTGTACCACTGGGGCTGCTGTATACTACCACTGGGGCTGCTATATACTACCACTGGGGCTGCTATATACTACCACTGGGGCTGCTGTATACTACCACTGGGGCTGCTGTATACTACCACTGGGGCTGCTGTATACTACCACTGGGGCTGCTGTATACTACCACTGGGGCTGCTGTATACTACCACTGGGGCTGCTGTATACTACCACTGGGGCTGCTGTATACTACCACTGGGGCTGCTGTATACTACCACTGGGGCTGCTATATACTACCACTGGGGCTGCTGTATACTACCACTGGGGCTGCTGTATACTACCACTGGGGCTGCTGTATACTACCACTGGGGGGGCCTGTATACCACACTGCTGGGGGCTGTGTACCTGTGCTGGGGTCCACCCTCGGCTTATACACGAGTCAATAGGTTTTTTCAGATTTTTGGGGCAAAAGTAGGGGGGTCGGCTTATACACGGGTCGGCTTATACACGAGTATATACGGTATATGGAAAATTCTGAAGGGATCGCAAACTTTCAAGTACCATTGTTTTTCTCTATCTATCTATCTATCTATCTGTCTGTCTGTCTGTCTGTCTGTCTGTCTATCTATCTATCTATCTATCTATCTATCTATCTATCTATCTATCTGTCCATCTATATAAATATCAATCTATCAATTATCTCTGTATCTATTGCTTTGTTGATCTATCTATTCATCATTTACAGGTGATAATATTGATTTATTAATCAATGTGTTTCAGGACTCCCTGAAACATGGCAATATGAAATATAGAGACCTCAAGAGAAACCTAAAAATGGCTGTCCACTAATGTTCACCATCCAACCTGACGGAACTGGTAAGTATCTGCAAGGAAGAATAGCAGAGGATCCCCAAATCCAGGTGTTAAAAACTTGTTGCATCATTCCTAAGAAGACTCATGGTTGTACTAGCTCAAAAAGTTGCTTCTACTCAATACTGAGCAAAGGGTCTGAATACTTATTATGACCATGTGATACTTCAGTTTTTCTTTTTTAATAAATTTGCAAAAATTTCTACATTTCTGTATATTTTCCATCAAGATGGGTTGCAGAATGTACATTAATGAGAAAAAATTAACTTTATTGAATTTACCAAATGGCTGCAATGAAACAAAGAGTGACATTTAAAGGGGTCTGAATACTTTACGTATCCAAAGTATGCATGTGTATATCATTATCTTTTTTTCTATCTCTTAACTATCTGCCTTTCATTCTCTTTTTTTTAATCTTTTGAGTTTTTGAGACTTTCAACCAAGTCAAAACCACAGTTAAAGATTTGAGGAGTACGACATTTCCCATAATACTGACTGATACTTGTAATCAGGACACATTTTTAACATGGTTATCATAGCCTTTATTTCTGTGAAACAGAGTTCTCATGAGCTCTGGTGAAACCTAAGCATCATTTAGTATCTCCATGATTCGAAAATGATGTTTGATATCTACCACTTATAACATACTCTATTGGTGAATCATTTTCTAAGTTGCACTGTCACTTTAATGGCTTTCATAGCTCTAGGGCATTCGCTTACACATCTCACCACACGTGCAGTGCTCACACACACTTGGCTTTCAAATAACTGCTGACACATTCATGTACTTCATAGGTTTCTGTAAGTAATGTGGTTTCACAGACTAATGTGAGTGATATTATCCTTCCCATATATTGTATTATATTCACTTACACATGGAAATTGTTACAACAAAAAAAAAAGTGCTGGACTAATAGAAATCACAGCATCAAATATTATCATCCATGTTGATGATTTGCAAATTCTAGAAACAAAATGTTCAAAATATCTTGATTTTTTCAGTATTGAGTATAAGCAACACATGCAAAAATACATGGATTTGCAAGCCTTGGCAGCTATCAATGAGGTATTAATAGCTGTTTGAGAAATATCCTGACATGATAACTGCACTTAGGCACGCAACTCATCAAGATCCACTGTTGACTGTTCTCTTTACAATTGCAGACCACTGATGTACTTGAAGTCCTCAATGGGAGACAAACTGGAAACCCTGCAGGCTACGTTAACATGTTTAGCCCATGCTCACAGTAGTACAAGCAACATAAAGATAATAGAAAAAAAAGAGTCCGGCTCAACAGGACTGGATTTTACCTTTTCTTTTTCTTTTTCAAAAGAAAATATAGTGCATACCAAAGAAAAATTTACATGGTCGACATGAACCAGTGGACTCATGAGTCATATAGGATATTGCAATGTCTGTACTCAGTATATCCAGGGGTGGATTAAGAGTAATCAGGCCCCGGACTGTTTAGAAGGCATGGCCCAACCCCCAAGATCCGGTGTAAAATGGGACATGTCACATGACCCCCATTGATAGATCACGTGACCGGTCACATGATTAACACACAGGTGCTCTGGTGCATATCTGTAGATGCAAAACAAGAGAATCAGTGTGCATAGAGTGCTGCACAATTTTTTTTCTCTTATGCACAGCACTATTTATAACATACAGCATACATAGTAGAACAGGAGGGGGGTGAGCAATACATTTTCCGAAGGGCCGCAGGAGAGACTGTGACTGTTTTGGGGGCCAAATCAATGGGCTAAAGTTAATTCTGCTCAATATTATAATTATTAATTTTTATTAATTTTAATTTTTGTAACTTAATATTGAGCAGAACAAAGTATGCTGTCACCCCTATATACAGTATGAGCCCCACCACAGCCATCCTATATACTGCATGAGCCTAATCTCAGCCCCCTATATACAGTATGAGCCCTCACATAGCTCCATACATACTATGAGCCCTCACATAGATCCCTATACACAGTATGAACCCTCACATAGATCCCTATATACAGTATGAGCCCTCACATAGCTCTCTATATACTCTGAGCCCTGACATAACTCCCTATACAGTATGAGCCCTCACATAGCTACCTATTTATGGTATACGCCCTCACATAGACTCCTATATATACTGTCTGAGCCCTTACATAGATCCCAATGCACAGTATGGGGCGTCACAAAAGTCCCCATTTACAGGGTGAGTTCTCACATGGCCTCCAATATACTGTATGAGCCCCACATAGCTCTCCATACACAATACGAGCCCCCACATAGCCCCTATATACAGATTGTGCCCTCCAATAGCTCCCTATATACAGTACGAGCCCCCAAATAGCTCCCTATATACAGTATAAGCCCTCACATATCCTCACTATATACAGTATGAGCTGACACATAAACTGCTATATATAGGCACACATCCCATTCACATACTAAAAACAAAACAAAAAAACAAACACAACATGTATTTACCTTGCTCCTGTTCCCCTGGCACTCTGCTCCAGTCCCGAGGCTCCACTTTTTCTTGTGGACGTTGTGTACATGCTGGTACCTGCTGATGATGTCATCGCGCCACGACAACATAGGACAGACAACAGGAGCTCTCCTGGAGCTGAGCTGCACTTCTGGTTTGCTGGCAGTGGAACTCCAGTAAAGCTACCTGCATAAAGATGTGCGCCAATGTTGGAAGCATAAACATTACAGCGAGGGCAGTCTGGCCATGGGTCCCTTTGGAACTTTGAGTGGTAGCCCATATTGCCCTCATTATAATGTGCCTAAGACTAGACTAATCTGTACATTGCTTGTGCTATATATTATTTAAGCAGATATATAGTGTATAAATTATATGTACTGTACTAATCACAAATGGACCTACAGGATCTCACACTTTATATATAGTACCATATAGTATAATCTGTCATGTCCTATAGGTTTAGGGTAGATCAATCAATGGATACTGATGTCAGTGGTCACTCTGCTGGGGCTCAGTGTGATTTATTGGAAGAGTCTGAAATTCCTAGAGGTTGAAGGATGCTGGAGCTCATGGCCTGAAACTGACATCAAAGATCAGACCCTGCAATATCTCACACATAGCCTGAGCAGCACAACCACCACTGCAATCAAGTGTGACCAATGAGGAGTGAGGAGGTGAGCAGCATTCGGCACTCCTCTCTGGAGAACCCCAGCACTATGACTGATGACTAGGGATGGGCGAATCTACTCGCTAGGACTCGTTACTCGGCGAGTAGTAAGGGACTCGCAGGACTCGGTACTCTGCGAGTTTCCCAGTCATTACTCGCACAGTAAACGAGTCCAATGCAAATCAATATCAATCCTAGTTTTGTCAGAGACGCTGACAAAGCTAGGATTGCCTTTGACTTGCATTAGACTCGGCTACTGTGCCAGTGATAGCAGGGAAACTCGCAAAGTAACTGCTGTTACTTTGCGAGCCGAGTCCAGCTGTCTTCTCTGTGCAGGCTGCCGCAGCTCCAGGGTCCTAGAGCCCGCCTGCCCACAGAGATGATGTAGCAGAGCTGCGATTGTTCTCAGTCTGCTCATTCCCTGTGCATAGACATCTATATCTATGCACAGGGGATGTAGCAGAGAGGACATCGCATTTTGGACTACGTCGGACAGAAGAGGATTTTTTTTCATTAAAGATGGAGTCTCTAATGGCTTTTTTTTTTTATTTCTAATAAAAAATTTTCTCTGTGTTGTGTTTTTTTTAAAACAATTTAATAGAAATTCATGGCGGTCATGTCTAATATTGGCGTGACCGCCATAAATTTCGGGCTAACCTCTTTATTACCCTAACCTCTTTATTACCCAGCGTGCCACCGCTATGTCTATGCACAGGGAATGAGCAGACTGAGAACAATCTCAGCTCTGCTACATCAGGCAGCAGGCGGGCTCTAGGACCCTGGAGCTGCGGCAGCCTGCACACAGAGCAGACAGCAGGACTCTTATCTGTGCGAGTTTCCC
The DNA here is from genome assembly GCA_033576535.1 of Allobates femoralis. Classification (NCBI taxonomy): domain Eukaryota; kingdom Metazoa; phylum Chordata; class Amphibia; order Anura; family Aromobatidae; genus Allobates; species Allobates femoralis. The sequence continues at coordinate 231,693,603 of JARQOC010000002.1, forward strand.
AGCGATTACTTACACAGTAAACGAGTCCAATGCAGATCAATGGCAGAGACAAAACTATGATTGCTTCAGGCTGAAGCTTCCGAGACACATCTGTGATTTGTAAATCGCACACTACTCGCTATTACTCGCTTCCCCATTCATTAACATTGGACTCGCTAGACTCGCAACGAGTAGCGAGTCCCGGGCTCGGACTCGCTAGAGTCAAGCGATTCCGAGTAATTTAGGATTCGCCCATCACTACTGATGACCTAATACTTATGCACTGAGGTCTCAGATCCATCAGTTCCTCTGTGGCAGTATGAAGAAACTCCAGGCATGCTGTGCTGTGTTGCATCACTTTGGCAGACGCCGCCCCTACATAGAGCAGTGTGGGCTTGTCTGATCACTGAGGTGTAGGCAGCCAGCAGCTGAACATATGCAAAGGTACGTTGCTGAGTGCCGATGTCCTGCTGGCCCTGAACAGCTGCTTGGAGATGGCCCGAGAGGCATCTACCCCACAGCTCCTCTGTCCAGTACACCCCTGAGTGTGTTACACTTAAAGAGGACCTGTCACCCCCCTGCTGCATTGCAAACTAAATGCAGCACTGAATGCAGCATGTCTGCTGCATTCATGGAAGGGTCCCCCATGTTTCTAGCCCCCCTGTAAGCTTTAAAAAAGACATTAGAAAACTTACAGTTAAGTAGTCCAATGGAGGGGGATCTTATTAAGAGGTCTTCACTGCTGGCACAGTCCTCCAGCTTCTTCCTTGTGTATTCCGCCCCTTCTATGTCTTTGTGCCACCTCCTGTTCTGCTGGCTCTGCCCTCCTCCTCCCCTGCTCTCTGAATAAAGCATAAACAGGGTGGGAATCTGGTGCTGACGTCAGGCCAAATGCTTTGCAGCTGCTCTGAACAAGCTTTGTGTGGCAGGTTGAGTGACATAGAGCAGGAGAGGAGGTCAGAGCCAGCAGAACAGGAGGCGGCGCAGAGACATAGAGGGGGCGGAATACACAAGGAGGGGGCTGGAGGACTGTGCCAGCAGTGAAGACCTCTTAATAAGATCCCACCCTTTAGACTACTTATCTGTTAGTTTTCTAATGTCTTTTGTAAAGCTTACAGGGGGGCTAGAAACATAAGGGGAGCCCTTCCCTGAATGCAGAAGACATGCTGCATTCAGTGCTGCATTTAATTTGTAATGCAGCAGGGGGATGACAGGTCCTCTTTAATATTGCTGCCATTACAAATATTTAGGGGTTGTGTCACTTTGTCTTTGGAGATCCATGACTTGTTCATCTTGATGAAAGTGAGGGCCACTTTACACACACCAACTTATCTGTCCAACTTCTGAACAACTTACTGGTTGCAGTGAAATCATGGACACATTGTTCCATTTTGTGGCTGTGTACAAATGGAACAATGTGTCCATAATTTCACTGCAATCAGTAAGTTGTTCAGAAGTTGGACAGATACGTTAGTGTGTGTAAAGTGGCCCTTAGACGGTTTACACTGTCAGAGAACATGAAATCGATTAAATGATACGACCTCCTGATCCCAGGTCCCCCAGAGGTAACATCAGGATGCAACACACTCATGACAGCTCTATGCTACAGAATGGTAATATAGCTGTAAGAATTGAACAGCATTTATTTGGTCAGTGTGATTTCCATTTTGTTTTCTTGTGACCATTGATTTGCATTGGCGAGTGATATTGACTGATATTTTCCTCAAGGCACATACGGGTGAGAAAAAATAGCAGATCTGCACTGCCTCATTGAATAACATTGGTCAGAGTACAATGCGATTTTTTCTCGCACAGCACTCGTCCATTTTATAGACTAGTGTGAGATGTAATTATTATCTCTAAGTTATCTTAATTTATGATCCAGTTTTTTTTTTCTTGTCATGTAAAAAACAGAAACTTTATTTCTGAAAGACTTGGCACGCTCTATCTTACCCTTCACCTTCTAGTACCGAATGTCTATTTATGTGGGTGTTTCTCAGTAGTTTCATGATGCAAATTACTAATCTGTTGAGGCTAGACTTTAAGGAGTAAGATAAGGATAATTCCAAGTTAGTTTTGCGTGGTGATGTGTAGAACTACGCAATATGATGTAATATTTCATTATGCCTCCCCCGTACACAAGACTGCATGCTAAGATAGAATGTATTATTCCATATGTCACACACCCATTGTTTCATGGGATCTTTTTGGCTGATACTGAAGCAGCAACATTACGAGAATATGAATAATGTGGTTAAGAGGATCACAAAGAAGCAAACAAAAAGAGAAACCTTATGAAAAGAATACTTGGACTAGCTAAACGTTTTAAAGCCACACTTGACTAATAAAGTAAGTTTTCAAAGAATACGTAAGACTTGCTGCTCATAGAAAGTTTGACACCTTACTTGTTACAAATGAAATGTGCTGTCAATATGAAAACACTGAGCTACATGAATATCAACAGCAGGGGGCGTAACTACTATAGGTGCAGGGGTTGTGATCGCACCCGGGCCCTGCAGCCTAAAGGGGCCCCAGAAGTCCCTTTGGCCTATAGAAAAAGACTAATACTATTAAAGATTTGCAATAATTGGGGGCCCCGTTGGAGCTTTTGCATCGAGGTCCCTGGGCACTGATCAACAGGATAATAAAAGTGATATATGTTTATATACTAACTACTAAATTGTAATCATAACATGTAACCACATCTGGACAATTAAATAATTTTATTCTTAATGTTAAGTTTGCTAACATTACATTTATTTGCATGTTATACAGCCCCATTGTTATTTTAAAAATTACATTTCAGATGAAAAGATTATCAGGACTGCACATTTTGTTCCTAAAATGCTTTAACTGTTACACTACATTTGAGAGGATGGATGCTATATTCTTAAACTAAGTTATTAAAGGGGTTTTCTACTTTTAGGAAAGTTGACATGCATTAAAATACCTAATGCTGTCGCTTCTAGCCAAAACAAGCGTTTTTCTAATAAATATGCAATCACTTTCTCATTGGTGGAGTTTCGACTGTCTATATGCCCCCCTTTGAAATGCAGTGAAGGAAATAATTATTTGATCCCTTGCTGATTTTCTAAGTTTGCCCACTGACCAAAACATGAACAGTCTACAGTCACCATCTTATTACCTACATTAAAGACAGCTGTCTTTTATTGTCACCTATATAAAAGACTCTTGTCCACACACTCAATTATTCAATCATAATCAAACCAAAGACCAAAGAGCTTTTTAAGGACGTTAGGGAAAGGATATTAGACCTACACAAGGCTGGAATGGGCTACACAACCATAAGTAAGATGCTGGGTGAGAAGAATGCAACTGCTGGTGCAATAGTAAGAAAATTGAATAAATTGAAAATTAGTGTCAATCAGGGTCGGAGTGGGCCACCGAGGCCCCGGGAGAGCTCCCGGTAGGCCCTGGGTCCAGGTAGCCCTGCCCCTTTCACCCTACCCCCTATTTTTCCCCCTCCGACTGCCAGTGGTACCCCCCACCAAAGCCTCCGGGCCCTGCTACTAATCATATCTGTCTACACGCACAGGAAGGGGCCCATGAACATGAGGCAGGGGCCCAGCCAGGATGGGGGACAAATATATTGGGGTCCCTTCCTGTATATATATATATATATATATAATGTCCATATATATGTCCCCCATCCTGGCTCGTCCCCTGCCTCATAAATATGGGCCCATCCTGTATATATATGAGGCAGATGCTCAGCCATTATGGGGGACATATATATACAGGCAGGGTGCCTGGTGCTGCAGAGTGCCTGGTGCTGCTGGGCTGCTGGGTGCCTGGTGCTGCCGGGTGCCTGGTGTTGCCTGGTTGCCTGGCTGTCTGTTGCTGCCGGGTGCCTGGTGCTGACAGGTGCTTGTCTGTCTGGTTCAGCTGGGTGCCTGGCGCTGGTAGGTGCCTGGGGCCTGGTGCTGCTGGGTGCCTGGTGGTGCCAGGGGCCTGGGTGCCTGGTGGTGCCTGGTGCTGCTGAGTGCCTGGTGCTGTTAGATGCCTGGTGCTGCCGGGTGCCTGGTGCTGCTGGGTTCCTGGTGCTGCTGGGTGCCTGGTGCTGCTGGGTGCCTGGGTGCCTAGTGCAGCTGGGTGCCTGGGTGCCTGGTACTGCCAGGTGCCTTGGGCTTGGTGCTGCCGGGTGCCTGGTGGTGCCTGGGTGCCTGTTGCTGCCGGGTAACTGGTGCTACCAGGTGCCTGGTGCTGGTAGATGCATGGTGCTGCCAGGTGCCTGGTGCTGCTGGGTTCCTGGTGCTGCTGGGTGCCTGGTGCTGCTGGGTGCCTTGGGCTTGGTGCTGCCGGGTGCCTGGTGCTGCCAGGTGCCTGGTGGTGCCTGGGTTCTTGGTGCTGCTGGATGCCTGGTGCTGCTGGGTGCCTGGCTGCCAGGTTCTGCCAGGTGCCTGGCTGCCGGATGCTGCCGTGTGCCTGGCTGCCTGGTGCTGCCGGGTGCCTGGGGCCTTGTGCTGCCTGGTGCTGCGGGGTTTCTGGTGGTGCCTGGTGCTGTTGGGTGCCTGGTGCTTCCAGGTGCTTGGTGCAGGGTGCCTGGTGCCGGAGACCAAGAGCCACAGAGGAAGAAGCTGCCAGGTACCTGGTGCTGCTGGGTGCCTAGTGCTGCCAGGTGCTTGGTGCCGGGTGCCTGGTGCCGGAGACCAAGAGCCACAGAGGAAGAAGCTGCCAGGTGCCTGGTGCCGGGTACTTGGTGCCGGAGACCGGGAGCCGCACAGGAAGAAGCTGCCGGGTGCCTGGTGCCGGGTACTTGGTGCCGGAGACCGGGAGCCGCAAAGGAAGAAGCTGCCTGGTGCCGGAGATCGGGAGCCACAGAGGAAGAAGCTGCCAGGTACCTGGTGCCGGAGACCGGGAGTCACAGAGGAAGAAGCTGCCGGGTGCCAGGTGCCTGGTGCAAGTGAGCGGGAAACTGGGAGCCACAGAGGAAGAAGCTGCAGGGTACCTGGTGCCGGGTACTTGGTGCCGGAGACCGGGAGCCACAGAGGAAGAAGCTGCCTGGTACCTGGTGCCTGGTGCCGGAGATCGGGAGCTGCAGACGAAGAGGCTGCCAGGTGTCGGGTACCTGGTGCCGGAGACCGGGAGCCGCAGAGGAAGAAGCTGCTAGGTACCTGGTGCCGGAGACCAGGAGCTGCAGAGGAAGAAGCTGCCGGAATCAGGAGTGTGGAATCAGGTAAGGTGCTGTTATAGCCAAAGATAGCAGCCTGAGGGGGACAGAGTGGGATGGATGGACGGGGCGGCCTGGAATAGGGGGCAGAATGGGATGGATGGATGGGGAGGCCTGGAAAAGGGGACAGAATGGGATGGATGGATGGGGGGCAGCATGGAAAAAGGGGGAGGATGGGATGGATGGATGGGGGGCGGCATGGAAAAGGGGGAAGAAGATGAATGGATGGATGGGGAAGAATGTACATGGATGGATGGGGGAGAAGGAACATGGATGGAGGGGGGATGGGGGAGAAGGTACATGGATGGTTCGGTGGATGGGGAGAAGCTATCTTGATGGATGGGTGGATGGGGGGAAGGTACATGGATGGATGGGAAGGAGAAGCTACATGTATTACCTATACAGACACACTGACACTATATACATATTTCCTGTGTATAATGTCAATGGTGATCATTGCATTACCTGTACACTGACACTATATATAGAGCTTCTGTGTATAATGTCACTGGTGATGACTGGATTACCTGTACACTGAAACTATATACAGAGCTCCTGTGTATAATGTCACTGGGGATCACTGTATTAACTGTACACTGACCCAATATACAGAGCTTTTTTACATTTTTATTAATTTAATATTATTTTTCACTGTGGTGGCATTATGTCATGACATAACGGTATTTGTCTCTTGTATGTGGTATTATTCGGTCACTATGTGGTGGTAATATGTGGTCTCATGGTGTGAAAGTATTTATATCTTGTATGTGTTAGCATTTGATCACTGTGTGGTGGTATTATGTGCTTTGGTCATGGTGTGGCAATATTCGTGCCTTGTATGTGTGTGGCCCACTGGGATGGGGTACTCGGTACCGGACCGGGGGTAGCCCTGGGGGATGTCCCGAGCCCCACAAGTAAAAGGGGTATTTACATGGGAGTTTGTCGTGACGCCACCCACGGGTTGTGGTCAGTGAGGGGACCACCGCTGCAGCGTAGCTATGCCAGGAGGATGGATGGATGGGGCTTCAGCTCGATGGATGAGCCCGCCGTGGGTCGGGCTGCTCCTGACAGGGTGAAAAGGTGAAATAAAAGTTCTGTTGCAGGGAATCACACATGGGAGACTGACGCAGGGTTCACCGGATTTTACTGACAAGTCTTTATTGTATAGTTCACATAGTTACTTTACACAGGCAACTCCAGACAGTGTCTGAACCCTCTGCAGCCAGGTTATCTTTCTGAGACCTTGACTCTCTCTGTAACCTTTCCGGCTTTCCATTCCTCAGTTCCTTCCTGTGGGCTGTATGGGGGCAGCTCGATCCCTTGTCTGACTTCCCCCTATGTGTGTGGGTGGCAAGCCGGGTCCTATGCGCTGCTGATCCTCCAGCCCGTGTGTTGGGTGGCCAGACCTGGAATCTGCATCTCCCCGTCGGTGTGTTAGTGTCCCAGCGTATAGCTACGGTCACCCAGAGCCGACACTCTGGTCCCAGCCTAGCCTTAAGTGTCCCTGTCTTGCAAGGGGTCACCGGCTGTTTCCTACCTGTGTGACTATCTGGGTATGTCAGGGGAGTCCGTTTTACCAGTCGTCTGTACTCAGTCGTTCCCCTTCCCTTAACTCCCAGGTCATGGAGCAGGTTTTCTCTCCATGGAACGGTGTCTCTGTGGATTCTGCACCTCCGGGCAACCCAGGACCGTCAGGGAAGTGTCACTCTCGCTTACACCTTTGTCTTTTCTGGTCGGCACCCACTGGCCTACTACTTTTACTCTGCCTCGTTCCCCCATTTGTACCCCCTACGTCACCTGACCTACATTCCACCCACTTCCCTCTAAACCCTACCACCCCTTGCCTGCCTAGAGTCCCGGGCTCCGAGTTGAGTGTTGTGCTTGGTGGGTGTGTGTGTTGAGGGTGTTCCTATAGAACTATCTCCTATCTGCCTGGCTGCAGTTCCTCTTGTGGCCTCCTGGTCGCAGGGGCGCCACATATGTGGTATTATTTGGGCACTAGATCATGGTAATATGTGATCTGGTCACGGTGTGGTGGTATTTCTGCCTTCTATCTAGTAATATTGGTCTTGGTAGAGTGGATTGTGGTCGGTCATTTGTTTTATCTGATATCAATAAGTGGAAACGTCTTTATTCTTCTTTGATGTTTAACCCCTCCCTGTCCTGTGACACAGCAGCAAAGATGCAGTTACAGAAGTTCGCCAGAGAAAGCAAGTTGAGCATTTGGTGAGATTTTCACCTCAGTATTTATAAGACAAACCCAGGAGTGAGTGAGAAATGCAGACAAAAATACCTCTGATTGCTCCACTCTTGGTTTTGTCTTACAAACACTGAGGTAAAAAACTCACCAAAATACTCAAAGTGCCACATTCTCCTGATGGTGCGGATTCCACCAATAAATAAGTGATCACCTTCCGAACCTGTGCATCGCTGATAACTTGTTTTTACCAAAAACTCCCTTTAATGCAAACTACTGTAATTGTACATCGCAGTAATGGTGAGTGCACAGTGATGTGCAGGAACCGCCTGTGTTTTACAGTCCACGCTCCACTATAGTAGGTATAATGGATAACAGGTATTTGCATATAGCTGACGAATAGGTGGGCCCGGGTGGATGGGCCCCTAGAGTCAATTTCCCTGGTGGGCCCCAGACACCCCAGTCAGCCGCTGGTGTCAATTGACATCGATTTGGGGCTCCATGCAAAATCTCACCTCATGGGATATCTAGGATTATGAGGAAGGTAAAAGATCAGCCTATAAATACACGGGGGGGGGGGACTTTGTGGTGCTCCTGTGGTCTGGTCGCCACAGAGATACTGCACCTCATCCATAGGTGTGGTATCCCACTCCCAGGTAAGATTGGGACACAATACCAAGACACACACATACACCTTGCATCCAACACCCATCCTAACTCCAGGCCAGGGAATGAAGAGCGGAAGAGACTCTGATTGAGCAGACCCCATCACTGGCTGGAGGAGGCAATAGGTTAAGAAGGGGGTGGGAGGAGGAAGTTGGAAAAGAAAATAGAGCTGGAAGAGAAGGAGATGAGCAGTAGGTAGTTGTTGAGGAACGAGAAAGACCACAAAGAGAGATGGAGTTCTAGGGGAGGCTAGTGCCAGACGAAGGAGTGGAACCAGTGGGTAGGTCGCCACGAAACCCTGGCCAGTGGGACCCCAAATCCACAACCGCCGTATTAGTCGTAGCTGGAGGAACTGGTTGCAAGAGGAGACCGGCCCCAATTCAGTAACAACACTGCAAGTATGAGTCAGGAAACCAGGAGGCAACTAAACTTTTATGTGCAGTGGCCAACTACCATGGACAATCCACAGGATGGTTGCTAGGCCTAGAGCATAGAGGATGTGTCGATTATCGCACGACAGGGCTCGCAGCCACCTGCTTAGGATCCTGTAGCACGAAGGCACGGGGCAGGAATAGGCTTGAAAATCAGCTGTGAGGTAGTGCTCGCCTAAGGGACTCGCTTGGCAACAGAATGACACCAACAACCATGTTTTTTTTTCAAAGTAACACAATATAGCAGTTTATTATGCCATCATAAACTGCTCAGAACATACAATATATATTACAACTCACATATAATACATGATTCACATATCACACGAACATTAATCACAGTTCAGCACAATACATAATTACAGGTGTTATACACACTGGATCACTACTACCAGCTCTATCGACTTTCAAGAGCACTAACCGTAGCTCATTTGGTGGTCCCGGCCACCTAGACGTATCTACACTCTGTACAACCTACAAGAGAGTATTTACATTTGAACAACATACATAGCAGTATTTACATTTATCATATTAACAGAACCTTAAGGCGTCCCTTACAAACCCGGTTGGGTTCTAATGACAGGTGGCACGGTGGCTCAAGTGGTTAGCACTGCAGCCTTTGCAGCGCTGGGGTCCTGAGGTCCTGGGTTCAATTCCCACCAAGGACACTAAGGACAACATCTGCAAGGAGATTGTATGTTCTCCCTGTGTTTTCGTAGGTTTCCTCCGGGCACTCCGGTTTCCTCCCACATTGTAAAGACATATGTGGTGCACCTGCGACCAGGAGGCCACAAAGGGAACTGCAGCCAGGAAGGTAGGAAAGACAGTTGCACCCCAACACCCTCACAGATAGCCCACACAACCACTAGAGAGCAGCACCCAACCCGGAGCCCGGGAACTCTAGGCAGGCAAGGGGTGGTGGGTTTAGAGACAGTGGGTGGGCCAGCAAGCAGGTCAGGGGACAGAGGGTAGATATGGAGCAGGGGCAGGAGAAAGGAGTCAGTAGGCTGAGGTAGGCTGAGATGCAAAGACAGAAGCACATGTCCTGGATGAGTGGGGTGGAAGGAGCACAGAATCTGGAGAGCCAGTGTGAGCCACAGAGAGAAAGCCCATCCGGAGCCAGCACCCCAGGAGTGTGAGGGACGAGAGAACCAGTAGCACTGGGTCCTGGAAACACAGCTGAAACGGCAGACTGCAGGCAGAGTAGCCCTCCTATTGAACCCAAAGACACGGTTAGAAGGAGCCTGGTAGAGCCTCACGCAGGAGGACTATTGGCTAGCAGCAGAGTGTCAGCTCTGAAGGGGACCGTTGATCCACCCGGCATCCCCAGACAACTGACAGGGGACTCTAGCTACATGTTAGGGTTCCCACCCGTGTAAAGACTGTAAACTGTGACTGTGAACTGTAACTGAGAGAAGGTTAATAAGTAAACACGGTGAACCCTGACTCTGACTCCCTTGCATGTTTCTGCCTGCACGTGATTCCCTCCAAACAGGTCTGAAGAGGAACACAGCCTGCAACTGGAGAGCCACAGCCTGTCAGCTCTGGACCCTGGAGAAAGGAAAGCTGCAGCAGCAGGACAGTAAGTGTATTGCATCCACTACCAGCTTACACTACACTATAGACTCTAACTACATCACTGCCCCGGGGAACCAAGTTCTATCCGCGGAGAACTATACCATGCCAAACTGCTATAACATCATCCCCGGGGGTTCTGCAGCAGCGGTGGCCCCCCTTGTTGACTACAAGCCGTGGGTGGCGTCACGACTGACATTATCCCCTGTAAATATTCCCCTTTTCACTGCCAGGCCGAGGACACGGTCCGGACCAGGACCAACCGTGACATCCCCAGTAGCACACCCGATCCGGCACCGAGTACCCCATCCCAGTGGGCTCGACACATACTGATAGGATGTTTAGATTGTGAGCTCCAAGAGAGACAGCATTACTGATATACTGTATGTAAAGTGCTATGTAATTAATAGCGCTATATAAATGAATAAATATTACTATATTATTATTATTATAATGACGGATATGCCTGCCTAGCATTATTTACATATCTACAGAACCCAACACATCTACAGGGATGTTTATACCCAGGATCCACCATAGTAACAGAAATCTTTCTGCCTAGTACATACAAGAAATTTACAGATCCACCGGGATCCGGGACACATCCAGTACATCCAGTCCCATACACATACATGGATCAAGAGAACCATCATGACCTGACAGTCGGTCCCAATGCGGTTACTGTGACCTGGCCTTTGAGACATACCCAGTCTCACCCATGTATACTGTCCATTATGAGGCTACATAGACTTCCACCTAGTACTGGGCCCATACACGTGTACATCCAGTCCATCATACCACATCCATGGACTGCAGCCTACTCAGGCCCATACACATGCACGCACAGTCCATCATAAAATATCCATGGACTGTGACCCTTTCAAGGCAAAGCCTCATCCACATCCACACACACAGTCCATTATAAAATATCCATGGACTACAGCCTATATGGGCTCAGACCAGGGTTTAACAAACCTGAGTTACCGGGTAAACCAGGCATCCCCAAGGACTACTCATCACATTTTTCCAGGTCGCTAGCCGCCTCCAAACCTTCATACCAGGCAGGTCTCCAGGACCACGGCTGCACCCACACGTCTGAGTGAGCACCCTCCAGGGTCGGCAAGGGTCTCCCAACTCCAAAAGCCATCTCAACCCGCTGTCTAGCCACAAACTCACACACTCGTTAGAGAGACAGTTGCCTCCCGCATGGAGAGGACAGGCTTCCCCCCACATCCTAAAGAGCCTTTGGGCCTCTGACTCACAACCTCACATTTCAAAGGTTCATCCTGATCTGATCTCTTTCTCTCAGCCCTGGGCAGCATAATATCCCTGCCAGCACACACACACCTGGGAAGCAGTGAGTCATCAGCATTCACACAAACCTAGCTGCAGTTAACCCCATGTGTACTACTACAGAACTAACACACACTTAACCCTATGTGTACTGCAATGTTCAGCAATCAGCCAGATTGCCGCAGGCTCATGTGAGTCACACCGGTCATGTGCTATAGTGCTGGCATTCCTCACACAGCACAAAGAAGGGCAACCTGGAAAGGAATTTAGAAAGGTGTCTCAGTGGAGTGGACCTGGACTGCCTGGGAGTTGACTGGATTTCTGACCCGAAAAACACGGTGCCCCGGCTGGGATGGAACTACTAAGAGCTGCCAGTAAGGTAAAAGAACTGCACTCCTTTATGTCCTCCTGCTAATTTTCTGCACCCTCCTTGCTGCCTCCTGCACCATAACTACTACCACTATCATTCCCCAAAGACTCTTACACCATACCCCAGGGGCCTGCTCCGCCTGTGGGGAGCGTTATGATCCCAGCTGCCACAACACCTATCCCGCTTAGGGCTCATCTAAGCAGCATTGGTCATCCTTGATCAGGTACCACAGGTGGTGTCACGTAAAGACATTATAATCCCCTGTAAATACCCCTTCATCTGCTCGGCCAGGGACATGACTGCCGGGACAGTCACCATGACATCCCCCTGATTACGACTGGCTAGTCAATTACCCCAGACCCTTGCGGCCATTGCAACTTGTTAAAGTGAACTTGTCACCTATTTAAATCACCCCAGACTATCACTACCTGTCCCTTAACCTTCCTATTACTATTCTAACTATCCCTCTCTCTCCTAAATGTGTGGTGTGAATGTGTTTTAAAAGCTTTTTCTTACTTACTGCCTCCTATGATAATGACGCGGGGGTACTGTTAATAGCCCCCCCCTCCAGTCCTCTTTAGCTCCCTTTTGTCGCCTCCAAGAGTCTTTATCACACTTCGATGGGTGTGATATTGTAATTTCAATGCGCGCCCCCAGCCTACCTCGGAGCCCTTTGTGCAGTTCAGGGTACGACGCAGAACGTGTCATTTCTGGTACTGCGCAGTTGATACACCTAGAAGGTGTATCACCCAACATCAAGCTGCGCATTGCGCATGCTCTGTGAAGCACATTATGGCAGCTCATCAAAGAGCATGCGTAATGCGCAGCTTGATGTTGGGTGATACAGTACCGGAAATGACACGTTCAGCGTCATACCCTGAACTGCACAGAGGGCTCTGAAGCAGGATGGGGGCGCGCATTTAAATTACAATATCACGCCTATTGGGGCGTGATAAAGACTCTTGGAGGCGGCGAAAGGGAGCTAAAGAAGATGCCCAAGAGGGCTAGTTATAGTAGCCCCTGCTTCATTATCATAGGAGGCAGTAAATAAGAAAAAGCTTTTAAAACACATTCACACCCCTCATTTAGGCATTTAGGAGAGAGAAGGATAGTTAGAATAGTAATAGGAAGGTGAAAGGGCAGGTAGTGATAGCCTGGGGTGATTTAACTAGATTACAGGTTCACTTTAATGATCTCAAGGCAGCTGGGACCACTGTCACCAAGGAAACCATTGGTAACACATTACGTCGTAATGGATTAAAATCCTGCAGTGCCCGCAAAGTCCCACTGCTCAAGAAGTTAAACGTGCAAGCCCATCTGAAGTTTGCCAATGAACACCTTGGTGATTCTAAGAGTGATTGGGAGAAGGTGCTGTGGTCAGATGAGACAAAAATTGAGCTCTTTGGCGTTAACTCAACTATTTGGAGGAAGAGAAATGCTGCCTACGACCCAAAGAACACCATACCCACTGACAAGCATGGCAGTGGAAACATTATGTTTTGGGGGTGTTTCTCTGTTAAGGGCACAGGACTACTTCACCGCCTAGGGCAGTCAGGAGCAGTCGCTCTGTGGACGGTGGTGGCACAGCAATGGGGTGTGTACACACCCAGGGAGATGCACTCCTCCTGCATCTCCCTGGGTGTGTACACACCCTACTGCTGTGCCACCACCGTCCACAGAGCGACTGCTCCTGACTGCCATAGGCACTGTGACCAATACTGAGCCAAAAGAGGCTACATTCAAGTACAGTATCTCTCAGGGCATACTCTGTACCCTGTACGGGACCATAAGGGATACATCGTGCTATTGAAACTCAAACTATTCTAAGGCGATATTTGTGATCAAGGACCTAATCGTCCGAAACGTCATACTGTCGCAGTTCTAACAAGAGCACCTTCCGAATAAACATTCACCAATTAGCAAAAAGACTAGAAGTGTGTGTGTGCAGTGATTCTAACAGACTTGAATACGGGACTCAAGAGCCCCCTTCACTAGCACCACACCCCCTCATATGCCGTGTGCTAACCATTGAACCAGATATATATACACCCATGTAATGTGACACACGCGGCGGCTCTCTGCTGATTAGCATGCCCATCGGGGTGTGAATAATTAGGCTGCAGGCGGCGGGGAGAAGCACCAGGCAACGCCTTTTGCGGCTTCTCAAAATCTGTTCATGTCTTTGTCAGTGAGCAAACTTACAAAATCAGCAAGGCATCAAATAATTATTTACTTCATTGTATAGCTCAATTTAATTGGATTTAAACCGTCATTATCACGATTAACAACGGTTCCTGAATTCAGAGTCCGAGTAATATGCTATAATTTCCTATGCATAAATTTTCTGTTGAAACTATTTTTCTTTCATAATCAAATCCTTCCATTACATTTCCAAAAGGGGTGTACTGGACAAGCTATCCTAGTCATCAAGTACTATCTGTGCCCCTAATGCACTTGTGCAGTAACCTGAAGTGCCTGCCAAGGAAGCCAAGTAAACCAGGTTTGAACTCAGACTTTGTGTGAGGCTCTTATTTCCAGCCTGCGCCTGGAGAGCGGTAGACTGCTAAACCGCACAGATTGCAGGGCCCTGAAAGCGAGCCACCCTGACCTTGCCCAACATCCAGCTCTGCCCCGCTGGCCCTCCAGTACCCCAATTCCCTCCCACTCCGGATGCCCGGGGAACTTGCTCCTCTCGTGGGGAGCCATACCATCACAGCTGCAACTCCATCATCCCCAGAAGTCCGGACTGCATCAGCGGCCCCTAAAGGCCGCCTTCCACAGGTGATGTCACGACAAACTCTTAAACTTTAACTTTTTCTTTTCACCCCTCTTTTCTCCCTTTTTACTGACTGCCCATCTGGGTGGCCACAGATCGGGTCACGCCACGTGAAAGATTTTTTTTAAATATATTTTTTTCTCTTTAAAAATTCCTTTACACAAATAGAATGTGTTTATATGAGGAAGGTAAAGTAAAGAATAATTCTTAGAATGGTACAGAAATGGTAGAACAATCTGATAATCCTGCTGTTCTTGAAATTGCTCATTTCCTAAACTGTTACAGTAAATACTTCTAAGAATATACTGACGGGGTTCTTTAAAACCGGAATTGAACATAAAATAAGAGGCATTATTTCTTTAATATATAATGAACAAACAAAAAAAAAGTGAAAACTGTATTTACTGTATCACAAGAGTATTTTTGAAAGTGCAGATGGAGGAGACGGCTAAGAAGCTAAATACAGTTGCTACAAAAAAGTCTAAAATCATGGCAACAAGCCGTCATTGTGTTTTTTAATTGATTGATAAAGAGAATCTGTTAACAAGTCAAAATTGGCCAGTTTTTAATATTATTTTACTCCAGCGTTCCTCTGGGTATTGAAGGGGCGCAGACCGTACATCAGTGATGTCAAAGAGAGGCAGTGGCCCAAGTAAGCTTCTGTTCAAATGCTTTATTTTCAAAATTAAAAAAAAAACACAGGCCTTTCCTTCTGGATTGCATCTGGGCATACGTACATTAAGCTTGGCACAGTAGACTCATGCACTAATGTGAAATCTCTGGTGCTGTGTAGGGCATCACCCCAGGTCTCTGGCTCTGGTCTGTGTTCATCTCACAAAGATATTCACAGCAAGCACATTAAAACTGTAGACATGGGGGCATGGCCGGTAGGAAGCATCTTCTAGAGCTCCTGAGTGCCCTGGCCATCCTAGCCTGAGTTGGGGCTACTATACACATGATAAGATACATGAAACCACTGCCTAAGCCTCTACAAGACCGGTGGTCTGATTTGCAGAGGGACTGGTGGCTGAGCTTGGATACCGGCACAGAACTGCGAGAACGCAGAGGCTCACAATAGTGGCGGCATAGCAGGACCGCGTGCATCAGCCATCCGTTGGCATCCTCCTCGGAGATTATCTCCCTCATCGCTACCGGGGATCCAGCATACATCTCCAGCATCGGGGATTCCTCCTTCCGCATCATTACCCGTCCGGTGACCAGAAAAAGACATTGAGGTGGGTCTGAGTGGTGATCCCTCTGCGGGCCCTTGGGAGTGCCTTCTCCCCCCCCCGCCCTGAAATAAGCCTGTCCCTGCACTGGCTACAGATCCTCCAAAGTGGAGATTAGCCCTTGGAGGGGGAGATCGGACCGCTCCTTGCATCATCTGGGTGTGAGTACTGACTGTGCAGGAAGGTCGCACCCGCGATCCCGGCGCCATTGCTGCACCACACTGGGGCTACATCAGAGAGACATCCGCTCACACGGGACTGCCAGAGATAAAAGTTTGACAGCTTACATTAGTGCCTCTGGCTTGTGCGGGTGAGGAGGGGACGGCTGATGTGACTGTGGAAGAATGGAGGGACACTGTGACTAGACCCCGGAGTAGGAGCTGCAAATCCACTGCTGAAAACTGAATCCCCATTTTATGATATACTGGAGTACGACATTAAACCAGGAGGACCCATCTCTAACCCATGCTTTCTCGCAGTCACCTCTGAACAACACTAAGACTGCCCTGTTGACCCAGATTGAATACACTGTATAGGACCGGGGGACGATTTGTGGGAAGGACACATATCCCCTATAACTCAGCTCTGATTACTAGGTAGACCTGCATTCGACGCCACCTGGTGGATGCTCCCTCATATTGCCCTGATGCTGCCCTGTTGACTGAGTTCTAGACCTATCCTCATTCTCTGCGTGGACTATCTGAGTATCAACCTCCACAAAAGGTTTGCTTTTCTATATATACTCCCACTCGGGTTATCCCATTGTGGAGCGATGCGCCTGAAAAAAATACCGCCGCCTCCCCAGGCTCAGGTCGGCACTTCTAAAACTAAGAGTAAGAGAATGGCATACAAAAATTCCTTATAGACCTTCAGGGTACTGACGGTAACAGTATGGGGGATAGTATGGAGGACGTCCACCCTACAGACTCTGAAGACTCCCCCGCCACATCTGCTTTGGGAGTTTGACCTATCGGAAACACACCGTTATCCTCTGATTTCGTCTTGGAGGAAATAAAAAGCCTCCAATCTAGAGTTGCAGACATCCCAACTAAAGCGGATATGGAGGGTTATTTTTCTAGACTTGAATCCTTATGCCGAGCAGAGATACAAGGCTTTGCCACTTCAATACAACAGGTGGAGGAGAGGGTCTCGGGGTTGGACGCTACAGTGTTCACAACCGCGGAGACGAAATCAGCTCACCAACGTATGCTGGACCTACATTCCGAGCAGATTTCCTCCTTGTTTTCATTGATGGAGGATTCGGAAAGCAGGGACCGTCGGAATAATATTCACGTCCCTGGCCTGTCCGAAGCCATGGGAACAGGAGACTTGATCCCTACGCTGCGTGGATTATTTAACACATTGTTAGACCACCCTCCGGACACACCAATAATGTTCGATTATAGGAATATGGGATATGATCTGCAGACTGTATCTATTCTCTCTTAAGGAAGATATTATGATGCTAGCGCGTTTCAAGGGCCCGATGGACTTTGATGGGGCTGAAATCCACTTTATAGCAGATCTCTCCAGAGCCACGCTTGCGAAGAGAAGAGCCCTCAGACCGGTGATGGAAGCCCTACGTGAAAGAGATATTCTGTACTCCTGGGGTTTCCCATTTCAATTGCAGGTGCAGAATCAACGAGTTGTTTTTCTTCTTCGGGGCCCTCAGGATTTACATTCCTTTCTGCAGCGACTGGACCTCCCAGACATCTCCATACCAGATTGGCCAACCAACCCCTACTTCCCGATGCGCCGAGGTGCAGAGGGCCGTTGGGATGCTCTACCACAAAGAAGCAGATGACGTGGATCTCGGAGTGATCGCCTAATGGAACAATAGTAGAGCTTTATTTGATATTTCCATAGACTGCCCTAACAGACACTCCTCCCAGCATATACATCAATCTCTGTGTGACTGAGCGAGAAATGATAGTATTCTCTTTCTCTATACACTCTTGCCATGATCCATGCTTCCTTTACAGGACTCATATGGACGATGTAATGGCGATAAGTTGTATATGCTCTTTATGGAGATCTTGAACACCTATTGTTCCTTTGAACATTAAGTTTGGGTATGAAGTGCTAGTGCATTTGGGTGAGCTCATGACTCTCTCTGATCCAGATTCCCCTTCCCAACCTCTTCCTCTACCCCCCTCCACCCCCTTTCCTCCTTTTCCCCTACCCGTCCCCTACCTGTCCCCTACCTGTCCCCTACCCTCCCCATCCCCTTGAGAGAGTGTACCTCTTAGATACCGTATTGTTCAGAACCGAGGTCCTCTCAATGGTCCAGAGTATTTTATTCTAGGCTACTAATGTTTCCTCTTCCCCTTATTTTTCTCTTTAACTGCTTGTACGTTTTATAATGTTATCTTATCTGTTATAAGCTACCGTTTAAAGTCTCTTGGCTTTGGTTGGGATTGGCCGGGCGCTGACCCGGACCATTTCTAGTTACACCCCACTTAGGGACACTTGTATGAAAGGTGATTCTGATTAGTTTCAGGGGATTCTCCTAGACCTAATTCAGCTACATTTCCTTGACCTAGGCTCGAGGAATTAGCCTACTTCTTTGTAGGCTTCGTTATAACTTTATCTTTTATTCTCTTGTTCTCTTTTTCCAATTCAACCTTTGTCCCCCTATCCTATACCTTTGCCCTCCCATCCATCCCCTACCACCTCTTCTCTCCCTGACAGCTGGTTCATTCTTCCCTCAGTATTACATAGTGTGTTCTCTTGTGATGGGTGAAATGGCCTCTCTTAAGATTGCCACATTGAATGTTAAGGGCTTTAATACCCAGCAGAAACGTAGCTAGATCTAATATGGCTTACACAAATCGGGAGTGCACATTGTCCTGTTACAGGAGACACACTTTGAACAAGTACTATATGCATTGGAAACATGCTATGAATCCATTAGCACGTACAAAAGGAGTTAGTATAGCTTTCCATAAGAACTGTGTCAAATAAAAGAAGGAGGGGGAACAAGAGGCGCAATAGTGCCCTATCACTATGGCACTGAGTATAAAGTGGTGAAAAAGGGGGTTCACTCACCTGAGGCAGTTGTGTCACCCACAACTGGCTTGAAGGCGTATTCAATGCTTATTACCAGATGGCTGCTGCAGGATTTCCACCGTCCACACAAGTGTGGAAACACATCAAGTTGTAGGGAAAAAAATGGTGTATCACAATCCGTGCTGCCAGAATCATCTGCTCCAAAAGTAATGCACATGAAGATGTTGAAGTTCCATCTTCATGTGCATTACTTTTGGAGCGGATGATTCTGGCAGCGTGGATTGTGATACACCATTTTTTTCCCTACAACTTTCCATAAGAACTGGCACTACAGGTGTTGGGGACAGGCAGATCCCCAGGGCAGATATCTCCTTGTAAAATTGGCAATCTTTGAACAGCATCATATTCTCGCTAATTTTTATCTCCCCAATCAAGGACAGATGACCCACGGGGCCCGGTACCTGCGGAAGCTGGAGGCGTACGCTCAGCTACACAAGATAGTTGGAGGTGACTTCAACCTACCCCTCGACAAGAAACTCGACACAGCGACGGGTAAATCTGCAATAACACCTGAGCAATTGGTATCTTTTAAAAATTCTCTCCATACACTGAAATTGACTGATGTCTGGCGTATTAAGCACCCAGCTGATAAAGACTATACATACTTTTCCCCAGTACACATCTCATATAGTCGAATAGACTATATTTTCGTAGACCATCACTTACTGGACTGGCGCCCGGTTGCACTGATCGGCTCCATGACCTGGTCTGACCAAGCTCCAGTCTTTGTGATGTTGAGCCCCCCGACTCAGACAGCCAGCCAGTGGCACTGGAGGTTAAATCCCAAACTTTTCACAGACCCAACTTCTAAACGATCAGTCAGGAAGTCTATCATGGATTTCCTTACTACACAAGTGGATGACCCCACCCCGTTGCCAACTCAGTGGGAAGCACTGAAGTGTGTCATTAGGGGATCCCTTATGAAGGAAGGCGCTAGGCTCAAAAGAGAGAGGGCCGCGCATATCGACAACCTCCTGTCTCGCATACAAACCCTAGAACAGTCGCATAAATCTAATCTATCTGATACAACTTACCTGGAACTGACGAAACTCAGAGACAATCTTAAGACCACTCTAGATCAGTCCTACACGATACACAGAGAGAGGACTCAGCAATTCTATTATGAATTCGCAGACAAATGCGGAAAGTACCTAGCTAGACGGATCCACCCAAGAACCATAGCCACTTTCATTCTCTCGATTAAAACCACAAATAATCTGAAGATTCATCAGCCTACTGAGATAGCGAAGGCATTTAAAGACTTTTATGAGTCCTTATATAATTTAGAAGCCCCAGTTACTACTAACGGACGCTGACTCCTTTCATCTAGAGTTGACGACTACATCAGAGATATGGCCTTACCCCTCATAACCGAGGAATTGGCTACTACTCTCGAAGAGCCTCTCAGAAACAGAGGTTACTCAGGTTATTATTAATGCCTCCCCCCCAACAAGAGCCCCGGACCAGACAGATTCACTTCCAGATTTTATCAAACTTTTTCTTCTGAACTGTCCCCATTCTTAACAAAATTCTTTAACATTATATCTCCTGCCCACCCTTTCCACAAATGTTTATTGGAGGCCAATATCAGTTATTCCTAAGCCCGGGAAGGACCCTCAACTTGTCTCTAGCTACCGCCCAATATCGCTAATTAATGTTGATGTAAAATTGTGCGCTAAATTATTAGCAGTTTGACTGGGCCCTTTTCTACCTCGACTGATCCACAGTGACCAGGTTGGCTTTGTCCCCTCTAGGGAGGTCAGAGACTACACTATTAAATCCATCTTGCTTATTTCTCAGGTCCGTCAAACTGGGACCCCGGCTTGTGTGCTGTCGGTCGACGCAGAGAAAGCCTTTGACAGGGTCAGTTGGCCTTTCCTCCAACATACTCTTGAGCGGACGGGCTTCTGTAATAAGATTATGGCCCTATGCACCATACCTTCAGCTAAAATTCAGTGTAACGGTATCCTCTCTGACTTATTCCCCATTCACAACGGGACTATACAGGGCTGCCCCGTATTGCCTCTGCTTTACGCCATGGTGATGGAACATCTTGCGACTGCTCTTAGAGATAACCCTGATATTCATGGCATACAGATTGATGATGCTTCCTTTAAGTTAAGTTAGCTCTGTATGCGGACGACTTATTGATCTACGTCATAGATCCCGAAACTTCCCTGCCCTCCATATTGAATGAATTTGACAGATATGCGAAGGTCAGTAATTTCAAGGTTAACCGTTCTAAGTCCAAAATCCTGAATATCTCCCTCTCATCTGAGAGGAGGTCGGGTTTGGAACAGTCCTTCCCCTTTAAGTGGTGTGAGGGATCCTTGAAATACCTTGGTGTCGGCCTCAGCTCTGATTTAGCACTCTTGTATACACTGAATTACAAACCATTACTTCAACTAATCACTTCTGACCTACAATTGCACACTGACAAAAATCTGACCTGGTTTGGGCGGATAAACATTATAAAAATGGATATCCTACCCAAACTATTGTATGTCTTTCAAGCAGTACCTATAGTGCCACCAAGAACATTCTTTGCCCAACTACGACTTAGTCTTTCCAATTACGTCTGGAAAAGGGGTAAGCCCCGACTGGCCTACAACATACTAACCAGACCTAAGAGAAGTGGAGGCGCAGGACTACCAGACTAGTGGACTAGTTTCATGGAGCCGGTTGGAGGCAGTGGGTCACGCTAGAAACCTCGCTAAATGAATGGAATCTTTCTGCTCTCCCGTGGATACCCAAAACCTTGAGACCCACAACTATACACTCTTCCCCACTGACTCATGACCTGCTGACTCTCTGGGACAGGCTGAACTCAAGATACGCACTTTCAAATACTTAGGGCCCCCTGATGCCTCTATTTGCGAATCTCCAATTCCCCCCAGCTTTGGGCATGGAGAGATTTATGAACTGGAACGCATCCCAAAAACACAGGGTGCGAGAGACGTTGCTTGGGTCTTCTTCCCTGCCTCCACCAAGTTTCGCTCCAGCTTCCCGGAGTAGACAACCCCTTGGTTCGAATATTTCCAACTGAGATCGTTTCTCTCATCCTCTGGTCCTACTGCTGCTTTGGCAAGAGATCTCATGCCCTTTGAAGCTCTTTTGATCAGCCCAGAACCTCCGACCCAGGTTATCTCACAGCTTTATGCTTTATTGATCAGCTAAGACGCTGATACCCCACTATGGTTCGTTAGAGCTTGGAAAGCAGAGATTGGAGAATCCCTCTCGGACTCGGACTGGTCTAAAACGTTCATGTACACCCATAAACTTCCCCTGCCCTGCAGCGTGCAGGAAAGGAACTTTAAAATTTTCACGCGATGGTATAGGTGTCTGAGCGACCTTCACAGGATTTTCCCACAGATCTCTGCATCCTGCTGGAGATGCGAGGCTCCCAAAGCTTCTATGTTACATATTTGGTGGAGCTGCCCGTCCATTCAATCTCTTTGGTGTACGGTTTTACACATCACTCAACATGTCACGGGCTCCTCAGTGGCCATCTCCCCACAGACTTGCTTATTATCCATGATCCCTGGGTCACTCAAAGAAACCAAGCAAGGGCTGCTACGGCACAGTGTTGCTGCAGTTTGATCGATCATTCCTCGGATGTGGAAATCTAACTCACCCCCCCAGTTGATTGATTGGCTCAGGAAATGGACCACATCTCTCGAATGGAGAGATTCTCTGCTCACTCAGATGAACAGATATCGAAATATCTCCGGACTTGGCAGGCATGGCTCTTGTACAGGGAGTACCCCGAGTTCCCAGATCTCCATACCACTTAGCTTACTCTGATCTCTGTTCCATGATCTCCACCTTGCTCACTTCAGGAACTATCAACTGTGACTGAAACATCCTCCTAACTGTCGAGGTCCTCCCATTCCCCTTCTCACCCCTCCTTTTTCCTTCCTTGTTACTCCTTTCAATCTTTTATACCTCGCTTGTCAGCTTTCCCTATTTATATCTTTGTTTTCCTTTCATTATTATTTTCCACATGCAAATAAATAAAATGTGGCTATAGCGCCACCTCAGTGTTTAAGCATAACCCGCAAAGCGGACAGAGCCTTTTTGTTGGTATATTAATACCCCTGTTAATCTGACTATGTGCTGATCTCTGATAACCGGGTCACAATTAGCATAATTTGTGACTTCTGTATCACTTTTGATCGAAAGTCGGATGTTTTATGATATTTGTTACATGTAATTGATTCATTCTCACCCTTTTTGCAGGGGCATATGTTTATATATTTGTCCATGTTCTCTTTAAATAAAGATTTTTTGAAAAAAAAACTGTGGACATGGCCACTTGCAAGACCCGACCTAAAGGGAAAGGTCCGTCCTACTACTTTCCTACAGATCTTCTCAAAATAAAAGTTCAACAGCCCTAAGGGACGGGGGGGGTACTCGCTAGCTGGGCTGGCTGGCTTTCTGGGAGGTTACGGTGGTTGTGGCCCAGCTCTGTGGCCCTGGCCGTGCAGTGAAGGGATTATTTACAGGGGAGTTTAGTAGTCTTTTCGTGACGCCATCTGTGGAATTCAGCCAGGGATGGCCGACGCCTCTGGTTTGGGCCTCTGGGGCAGATGGCGCGGCAACCAAGATGGTATCGCTCCTCACAGGTGGAGCGGGGCCCCAGAGTTAGTGTGAGAGTTTAATGGGTTGATGGTGACTGTGCAGTGGTGTAGGAGGGCGCGCAGAATAACGGGAGGACACCGGGGATGCAGTTCTCAAACCTTTTCTCATGGTTAAGCAGTCCAGCCCAGCAGGGGCACCATGTCCTCCTGGTCTGCGATCCAGTCAACTCCCAGGCAACTTGGGTCCACTCCTCTGAGACACCCTGTCGTAAGCCTCTCCTGGTTGACTCTCCACGCTGGCTACTCTCCTCTCCTGCCCTGCATCAGTGTCCCAAGCAGGTGGCTGCAGGCCTTGTTGGGCGATGAGTGATGCATCTCCTGACCCTAGGTCTAGCCAATGTTTTGCAGAATGTCCACGGCTAGTGGCTACTGAGCATACAGCTGAGCAGCCTCCGGTTTTCCTAGCTTCACCATACACTGTGTGCAGAATTATTAGGCAAATGAGTATTTTGAACACATGATACTTTTTATACATGTTGTTCTACTCCAAGCTGTATAGGCTTGAGAGCCAACTATCAATTAAGTAAATCAGGTGATGTGGATCTCTGTAATGAGGAGGGGTGTGGTGTAATGACATAAGGTGTGCTTAATTATTAGTCAACTGCCTTTCCTTAGGCAAAATGGTTCAGAAAAGAGATTTGACGGGCTCTGAAAAGTCTAAAATTGTGAGATGTCTTGCAGAGGGATGCAGCAGCCTTTGTCAAACTTTTGAAGCGTGATCACCGAACAATCAAGCATTTCGTAGCAAATAGCCAACAGGGTCGCAAGAAGTGCGTTGGGCAAAAAAGGCGCAAAATAACTTCCCATGAATTGAGGAAAATCAAGCGTAAAGCTGCCAAGATGCCATTTGCTACCAGTTTTGCCTGTTCGACCAAGCCTACCACCTGCAATAACACCCGGTCCACCACACCGCCTCACAACTGGAACTTACCCCTCCCACTGTATCCCCACCCGCCCCTCGTAGACTGTGAGCCCTCGCGGACAGGATTTCTCCTCTCTTGTATCTGTACGACTGAATTGTTCACATTTATTGTTACTTGTATTGTTACTATGTTACTTGTCCTAGTCTGCCCCTTTTAGCATGTAAAGTGCCATGGAATATAATGGCGCTATATAAATAAATAATTATAATAATAATAATTTCAGAGCTGCAATGTTACTGGAGTATCAAAAAGCAGAAGGTGTGCTATACTCAGGGACATGGCCAAGGTAAGGAAGGCTGAAAAACGACCACCTTTGAACAAGAAACATAAGATAAACGTCAAGACTGGGCCAAGAAATATCATATGATTTTTCAAAGGTTTTATGTACTGATGAAATGAGAGTGACTCTTGATGGGCCAGAGGCTGGATCAGTAAAGGGCAGAGAGCTCCACTCCAACTCAGATGCCAGCAAAGTGGAGGTGGGGTACTGGTATAGGCTGGTATTATCAAACATGAACTTGTGGGACCTTTTCGTGTTGAGGATAGAGTGAAGCTCAACTCCCGGACCTACTACCAGTTTCTGGAAGACAACTTCTTCAAGCAGTGGTACAGGAAGAAGTTGGTATCGTTCAAGAAAAACATAATTTTCATGCAGGACAATGCTCCATCACATGCATTCAACTACTCCACAGCGTGGCTGGTCTAAAAGAAGAAAAAATAATGACATGGCCCCCTTGTTCACCTGATCTGAACCCCATAGAGAACCTGTGGTCCCTTCTAAAATGTGAGATCTACAGGGAGGGAAAACAGTACACCTCTCGGAACAGTGTCTGGGAGGCTGTGGTGGCTGCTGCACGCAATGTTGATAGTAAACAGATCAAGCAACTAACAGGCTATATTGGTCACTAATTTTTTTGGGGTTTTGTTTTTGCATGTCAGAAATGATTTTTTCTAAATTTTGTGCAGTTATATTAGTTTACGTGGTGAAAATAAACAAGTGAGATGGGAATATATTTGGTTTTTATTAAGTTGCCTAATAATTCTGCACAGTAATAGTTACCTGCACAAACAGATATCCTCCTAAGATAGCCAAATCTAAAAAAAACCACTCCAACTTCCAAAAATATAAAGCTTTGATATTTATGAGTCTTTAGGGTTGATTGAGAACACTGGTGTTGATCAATAATAAAAATAATCCTCTAAAATACAACTTGCCTAATAATTCTGCACACAGTGTACAGTGTGTTGCTAGATCATGGCCAGTCATCTCTTGCAACCCAGCTCCACCAGCAATGCCCTCCGGGGTGATTGCTGGAACAGGGTCCCTCTGGCCAAGGTTCCGTGGCGACCTTACTTTGGTCCCACTCCTCCCCTGGCATGAGCCTCCCCTAGAGCTCTATCTTTGTCTAGATGTTCCTCTTTCACTGATCTTCTCTCTCCAACTGGACTAACTCCTCCTCTTCCTCTCTGCTTTTTCTACCTTCTCTTCCCACCCCCTCTACCTACTCCCTCCCCCAGCCTGGGTTTAGGATGGGTGTTGGGTGCAGGTGTTACCTAGCGTGGGGACCTCCTCCTACTTCCAGGCATCATCCCCCGTGAGAGAGGCAATGCCACCAGACTGCAGTGGCGCCACAAAAGCCTATGTCTTTTTTTCTTAACCTCCCTAACGGTTTTCCCGAGTCTCTCTCGGGTTGAAAATGTTGTACCCAAAGCGATTACCCCGAGGGAGACTCGGGGTAAGTGCCTATTGTGACATCTGAGTAGGGATGGGCGAATCTACTCGCTAGGACTCGTTACTCAGCGAGTAGTAAGGGACTCGCAGGACTCTGCGAGTCTCCCAGTGATTACTGGCACGAGTCCAATGCAAATCGCAAATCAATGGCAAACACTGACAAAACTAGGATTACCATTGTTTGCATTAGACTAGTGCGAGTAATTACTGGCTACTGTGCCAGTGATAGCAGGGAGACTCGCAAACACTGACAAAACTAGGATTGCCATTGTTTGCATTAGACTAGTGCGAGTAATCACTGGCTACTGTGCCAGTGATAGCAGGGAAACTCGCAAAGTAACTGCTGTTACATTGCGAGCCGAGTCCAGCTGTCTTCTCTGTGCAGCTCCAGGGTCCTAGAGCCCGCCTGCTCACAGAGATGATGTAGCAGAGCTGCGATTGTTCTCAGTCTGCTCATTCCCTGTACATAGATATAGCCATTGTAACGCTTTTAGCATAAAATTCCAGAATTATTGGTAACGCCAGGGAGGTTAAATAGCTTGACCCTGTCCACACTCACTTTTATTTTAGGCTGAATTCACATCTGTGGATGTGAGTACAATGCACTCTAGCAGTTCAATATGTTTCAAAACATCCTGGGTGGCACATATCGATTCTTGTATATGAAGCCCGTCACTTCATTACAGTATTCATTTTTTGTCATCTTTTATATCCCCTATCATGAGCCAATAATTATAAATGAGATATTTTTTCACAACTCTTGAAATCTAGGATATACACAAGATGGCAGACAAGACAAACGGAAAAAGATCAGACACTAAAAGACCCAGAGAAGAAACATAGATGGGCAAGGAATGAAGGTCTCGGAATAACAGAATAGCATGTTATTCCTTCCCAATCTATGAGCGGATGGGCTTTAACACAATATGATGGACCCCAGGGCTGTGGGGTACTCGGAACCAGGCTATACTGCTATACTGCTGTCTCTGGTGAGTCACAGTGGTTGTGACCCAGTCCCGTGGCCCTGGGTTCAGCTGAAAAGGAAAATAGTGAATAGGGAGATTGTTTGTGACGCCACCCGTGGGATGTGGTCACTGGGGACCACCGCTGCTGCAGAACCTCCAGGGATGATGGGTGGCAACTGAAATGGGACAGCTCTCCATGGGTAAAAACAATCCCCGGGGCAGTGTGGATAGTCTATGTGAGGGATGCAAGATGGAGTGTGCGCCGAAATAACTGGAGTCCACAGCAATAAACGTTTCCTTTACCTTTACTTGTCCATTACGGGTACAGTCCGGGGCACCAATTTAGATGTTACTGGGGACCCGAGTGGCCTGGAAGCAATCGGGGAATCAACCTAGCTGGGTAGGTTGGAGGCCTCCCTTGTGCGCTTTTCACTTGTAGGCTCCTGCTGCTGCTTGAAGCTAAGCTGCTTGCCCTCTCTCTCCTGTGTGTGCCATATGACAGGCAGCTCGAGTCCTGTGTTAGGGGTCGCTTCTCGGTGGAGACCCCGGCATCTAGTATGCTGATTTGTCTCCTGACACTGTGTGGCTGGGAAACCTTGAATTCCCCACCTTCTGTTATTGACTGCAGAGATGTGTGACCCTGCACAGACTCGGACCAGTTGTCCGCTCTCTGCTCTTTCCTCTGAGGCGAGCACCATGCTCCTTGGCTCTCCCAGGTTTCTCCTCTCCTTCCTCCTCAGACTCACTCCATGGCTGTTATAACTAACTCCTCCTCCGGCCAGAACCTTATACAGGGAAGTTCCCCTTAAGCCGGGTTCTAGAGTTCCCCCTTCTCGTCTGGAGACAGGAAAGTGTTGGGTGCTGTGTCACCTGAATAGGAAACCCCCTTTTTGCTTCCAGGCGTACCATCAGGACCCTGGGGTGCTACATTTCCCCCTAGTGAAATTCAGTACTCCGGAACTGAAGAAACATTTTTCAAAGAATAAACATAACCAATTAATAACAATGAGAAGTGTACAGAGACTCCAAAATGAAAAATTACAAAGACCAGCACAATAACAAAAACAGAGTCACTATGGTTTTTAGTCCTTGCGCTGCAGTCCAAGATTTATCCCTTTTCCTGGTAAGGGCCTGACCACACACGGTCCAGTGGTCCATAGTCCATTAACGTGTTCAAGAAGAATGCAAGAGTTCATACAGTAAAGTCTCTTTAGGTACAGTACGCTTAATGGTTACGAGGTTACGTAGTTGCTTTATACAAAACATATTTACATTTTTAATATATTAATTTAACTTACTAACAACAACTTTCCCTGAAGTCGCTCAGGGTGTGCGGCTTCCTCAAGCACCGTGGTAACCTGGTCACCCCCGGTATATTAGGCATCGACAATGGCATTACCGGAGCTACGGCTGGTGCTGCGGCTGCGCCCTCTGCGGGACCCTCCACCGGGTCTACAATCTTTCTCCCCCTTAGTGAACCTTGCCCAGGCTCTGCGCTTCCATGAGGTTATCAGTTTCTGGCTCCTCGGGTGTGATGGGGCTCTCAGTCTGGCCTCCTGCTTCCCGCTGCATGATGTCAGAGCACAGGCTGGGTCTCTCTTCGTGCTCTATCCAGGGTGCTGCCCACGATGACACACCCCTTCTGTTTCCCAGCAGAGAGAAGCAAGACTTACAGAAATGAGAACAAGTACACTGAGCTGTAGGCTGTTTTTATGCTAAGGGAAAAAAAAAAAATTAAATCTGATTTCCTAGCGAGTGTGACACGAGCTTAGTGTGACGGAGCTAAGTGCGGACGGAAGTAAGTGTGTGACTTTGGATTCAGGGAGTTTGGAAGGGAGGACTTACTGAATTGCAGGTTGTATTTTATTAATACTTTGCATTTCTTTTTATTTATCATGTCTGTCTGGTGCAATCCCCATTAGGAAATGAGCTCCATAATTGACAATGCCATCCGGTGTACATCTTGCCACATGTATGCAATCCTTGAACAGCCGGTCGAGGGTGCATACTGCTGTGTGAGATGTGAGTATGTTGTGCATTTGGAAGTCCAGATACTGGATCTAAATGAACAACTGACAACGCTGAGATCCATAGACAATATGGAAAGGAGTCTGCTGCTCAATGAACAGCTACTCAATGGGATAGATGTGGGGGAGGATGGTAGTATGGAGCTGCAGGATCGTGAGGTAGCTAGCTGGGTGACAGTTAGAAGGCGGGATAGAGAAAAGGGTGCCAGGGAAGCTAGCCCTGATCTGGCACACCCCAATAAACTTGCTATGTTGGCAGATGAGGGGGGTGTGAGTTCAGGTACAGCACTGCTGCAGCAGGGCATGACCTCTGAAAGCCAGAGGAGTGTCTGCTCCAGGAAAGGGGGAAAACAGGAGAGAAGGGCAGGCCAGACAGGTGCTGGTATTGGGGGACTCAATTATTAGGGGAAAATATAGGGCAATCTGTCACAAAGACAGGGATCGTCGAACAGTGTGCTGCCTACCTGGCGCTCGAGTCCGGCACAACACTGATCGAGTTGACAGATTACTGGGAGGGGCTGGTGAGGACCCAGCGGTCATGGTGCACATTGGCACAAATGACAAAGTTAGAGGTAGGTGGAAGGTCCTTAAAGATGATTTCAGGGAATTAGGCTGCAAGCTTAAGGCAAGGACCTCCAAGGTAGTATTCTCTGAAATACTGCCTGTACCACGTGCCACACCAGAGAGGCAACGGGAGATTAGGGAGATAAATAAGTGGCTCAGAAATTGGTGTAGGAAGGAGGGGTTTGGGTTCCTGGAGAACTGGGCCGACTTCTCTGTTGGCTACAGGCTCTATGCTAGGGACGGGCTGCACCTCAATGGGGAGGGTGCAGCTGTGCTGGGGGAGAAAATGGCTAGAAAGTTGGAGGAGTGTTTAAACTAGGGATTGGGGGGGAGGCTATTCATTGTATAGGAGGGTAAGATAGTGTAAATAGTAACCTGGGCACAAGTAATAAAATTGGGGGTGGCATGGGGGGTGGGGTTAGAACAGTCAATATAGTAGGAAGGAATAGAGGTAAAGAGAGATGCATAAAGTGCATGTACACTAATGCCAGAAGTCTCACCAACAAAATGGAGGAATTAGAATTGATTTTGTTGGAAAATAATTATGACATGGTGGGGATTTCGGAGACTTGGCTGGACGAGAGCCATGATTTGGCTGTTTACAGGGCTATAGTCTGTTCAGAAATGACCGTACAAATAAGCGAGGAGGAGGTGTATGTTTATACGTAAAATCATCCTTAAAACCCATCCTGTGTGATAATATAGGTGAATCTAATAGAAATGTAGAGTCTCTGTGGGTGGAGATAAGGGAAGGGGGAAAAAAATAATAAATTACTGATAGGGGTTTGTTATAAGTCCCCAACAATAATGGAAGTGGAGGAGAATATCCTCATAAAGCAAATAGATGAAGCAGCGACTCAGGGAGAAATTATTATGGGGGACTTCAACTACCCTGAAATACATTGGGGATCAGAAACCTGCAGTTCCAGCAAAGGTAATATGTTTTTGAAAACTATGAGAGACAATTACCTTTCACAACTGGTTCAGTACCCAACAAGAAGGGGGGCACTGCTGGACCCTATATTAACCAACAGGCCGGACCGCATATCAAATATAGGGGTTGGAGGTCACTTGGGTAATAGTGATCATAACATAATAAGCTTTCAAGTATCCTTTACTAAGATGTGTAGTAGAGGGGCTACAAGGACACTAAACTTCAGGAAGGCAAATTTCCAACGGTTGAGAGATGATCTTAGTGCAGTAAACTGGGACGATGTGCTGAGACATAAAAGTACACAAAGCAAATGGGAGATGTTTATTAGCATCCTGAATAGGACCTGTGCACAATATATACCCTATGGGAATAAGCATACTAGAAATAGGAGGAAACCACTATGGCTAAATAAAGCGGTAAAAGGTGCAATAAGTGACAAAAAGAAAGCATTTAGGGAATTAAAGCAAGTAGGTAGTGAAGAAGCATTAAATAAATACAGAAGAATAAATAACATCTGTAAAAAGCAAATCAAGGCAGCAAAGATTGAGACAGAGAGACTCATTGCCAGAGAAAGTAAAAATAATCCCAAAATATTTTTTAACTACATAAATAGTAAGAAACTAAAAAATGATGGTGTTGGCCCCTTTAAAAATAGTCTGGGTGAAATGGTGGATGAGGATGAGGAAAAAGCCAATATGCTAAATGACTTTTTTTCAATAGTATTTACACAAGAAAATCCCATGACAGACAATATGATCAGTGATAATAAAAATTCTCAATTAAATGTCACCTGCTTAACCCAAGAGGAAGTATGGCATCGTCTAAAAATCACTAAAATTGACAAATCCCGGGCCCGGAGGGGATACACCCCAGAGTGCTGCAGGAATTAAGTACTGTCATAGATAGACCATTATTTTTAATATTTAAAGATTCCATAATAACAGGGTCTGTACCACAGGACTGGCGTATAGCAAATGTGGTGCCAATATTCAAAAAGGGGACAAAAACTGAACTTGGAAATTATAGGCCAGTAAGCTTAACCTCTACTGAGGGTAAAATCCTAGAGGGTTTTCTAAGAGATGCTATACTGGAGTATCTGAAGAAAAATAACCTCATGACCCATTATCAACATGGTTTTACGAGCGACCGTTCCTGTCAAACTAATCTGATAAGCTTCTATGAAGAAGTAAGTTCTGGACTGGACCAAAGAAATGCAGTGGATGTGGTGTATATGGACTTTTCAAAAGCTTTTGATACGGTGCCACAAAAAGGTTGATATATAAAATGAGGGCAATGGGGATAGGGGAAAATATGTGTAAGTGGGTTAAGAACTGGCTTCGTGATAGGAAACAAAGGGTGGTTATTAATGGAATGGGTCACAGTTAACAGTGGAGTACCACAGAGGTCATTCTTGGGCCCGCTTCTATTTAATATATTTATTAATGACCTTGTAGGGGGCATACAGAGTAGAATCAAAATATTTGCAGATGACACTAAACTCTGCAGGGTAATCAATACAGAGGAGGACAATTTTATATTACAGGAGGATTTATGTAAAGTAGAAGCTTGGGCTGATAAATGGCAAATGAGCTTCAATGGGGATAAATGTAAAGTCAGAACTTGGGCAGAGGAAACAAAAGGTATAATTATGTGCTTAACTGTAAAACACTGGGCAAAACTGTCACTGAAAAAGACCTGGGTGTATGGGTAGATGACAAACTCACATTTAGTGGCCAGTGTCAGGCAGCTGCTGCAAAGGCAAATAATATAATGGGATGCATTAAAAGAGGCATAGATGCTCATGAGGAGAACATAATTTTACCTCTATACAAGTCACTAGTGCGACCACATTTAGAATACTGTGTACAATTCTGGTCTCCGGTGTATAGGAAAGACATAGCTGAACTAGAGCGGGTCCAGAGAAGAGCGACAAAAGTCATTAGAGGACTAAGGGGTCTGCAATACAAAGACTGGTTATTAAACTTGGGGTTATTTAGCTTGGAAAAACGAAGGCTTAGGGGTGATCTTATAATAATGTATATAAATATATGAGGGGACAGTACAGAGAACTTTCTAATGATCTCTTTACTCTTAGGCCTGAGACTGGGACAAGGGGGCATCCTCTACGTCTGGAGGAAGGAAGGTTTAACCATAATCACAGACGCAGATTCTTTACTGTAAGAGCAGTGAGACTATGGAACTCTCTGCCACATGATGTTGTAATGAGTGAGTCACTACTAACATTTAAGAAGGGCCTGGATGCCTTTCTTGAAAACTATAATATTATCAGTTATACATACTAGATTCTTTGATAGGGCGTTGATCCAGGGAATTAGTCTGATTGCCATATCTGGAGTCAGGAAGGAATTTTTTCCCCCAATGTGGAGCTTAGTGTTGCCACATGGTTTTTTTTTGCCTTCCTCTGGATCAACATGTTAGGCTATGGGTTGAACTAGATGGACTTAAAGTCTTCCTTCAACCTTAAAAACTGTGTTACTATGTTACTATGTAAGAGCTGTTTCCTCAAGAGCTACTGAAACATCTCAGCAGAGAGAAGCAAGGCTTACAGAAATAAGAACAAGAGCTGCTTCCTCAAGGGCTACTGAAACATCTCAGCAGAGAGAAGCAAGACTTAAGGTACCTTCACACACGGCAATATTGCTAGGTAATTTCACTGGCAATTTGCTAGTTGCAGAGAAAACATGGACACATTGTTCTATTTTGTTGTCGTGTACAAATGGAACAATGTGTCCATGATTTCACGGCAACCAGTAAGTTGCAAGTGAAATTGCCTAGCAATATTGCCATATGTGAAGGTACCTTTACAGAAATGAAAGCAAGAGCTGCTTCCTCAAAAGCTACTGAAACATCTCAACAGAGAGAAGCAAGACTTACAGAAATGAGAACAAGAGCTGCTTCCTCAAGGGTCACTGAAACATCTCAGCAGAGAGAAGCAAGGCTTTCAGAAATAAGAACAGTTAGTTACTATGCCCGAGCAACGCTGAGCTCTACAGATAGTATTTATATATGTAAATATTCGATCCAAACCAATCAGGTTTGTTCATCAAGCATGATATTTTTTTTCCTGCACTTCCTATACAGTATGATATCTCCCATAGCCTCCCATATAGTATGGTCATCACATGTCTTACATACTATGAAGTACCCACTGTCCCCACACTGTATGAAGTTCCACACAGCTTCCCTTATAGTAATAGCTTAATTAAAAAAGGAGAGGTCACAATTAGAGGAGAGAACAACCTCGGGTGTGTGGGTGACAGGAACAAGGGAGCAAGTGTCACCAAGGAATTGACAATGGCTGCAGTTTCCCAAACTGGTTAAGTGGGGGGGCACCTTAGTACTAGACAAGCTGTAATGCAGCATTCGTGGACTCAGTACTGAATGCCTTGAATAGAATTTGAGGATTTGGACAGACTGATGGTATTCTGGTAAGAGGGAAACTAGAAAGAGCCCACTTATGTTATTTCTTAAAAGTATGGTGTCACTCCTACTGCCATGCTGTTCATCTATAATCTTCATTGAGGATAGTGCTCCCCATAACCAATGGGAATGAGCTTGTGTATTGTACAGAAACTCTTTTCCTGCAACTCTCTGTATAATAAGTTTGGTTAACAGTAAAAAAAGACATTATTTTTACAACCTGCTATAGTTTTCTCATCATCATTTTGAAGGAAGTTCTTGCCGCACAAAGCAAGGCAGATCTAAATTTAGAAGTCTCAGCAACTGAAATACCACCACACAGACACCCAAGACCACCATCTTCCTGTAGCATGCCAGGGTGTGAAAGACAAGTATCCTATTCATGGCTACTGCCCTGAGCCACCTTTTTAGCACCTGCATCACCAACACTTTAATTATGCTGCAAAAGCTCTTAAGAAACACACACTACACACTACACACTACAAAATCATGTCAATTGCCAGTGGTCACAGTTTTAAGCATGCTCTAAAAAGACTTGTTTTTAGACAAGCCAATCACATCAGTAATCTAATTTATCCCTTTCCTCTTCCTACATTTTTCATAAGGCTGGAAACACACTATCCTACTTACATGCGAGTCTCGGATGAGACTTAGATTAGTGACCCTGAACGACCTCTCCCTCTCTGGACTGGAGTGTGATGCTGTACAAAAACCACAAGCAGCTGACACTCCCGTCCAGAGAGGGAGAGGCCGTTCAGGGTCACTGATCCGAGTCTCTTCCGAGAAACTCGCATGTAAGTAGGATAGTGTGCTTCCACCCTAACTGTACTTACTTTTATCAATAAATTCAATCTGTTCATACACATTTACTAACTGGTGATCGACTCATACAGTATATTGTTGTATCACTTTGTTTGTAATGAAAGATTACTGGACCATAAGACACAGGCTAGGGTCACACTTGCGTTTGCAATCCAGTTACTGGATAGAGTTTTTCATCCTGAAAACCTGATCAGGTACCCGTAGACTCCAATGTTAAAAATTGTTTGCCAAAGTGCAATCTGTCTACTGGATCCAGTTTGTGAGAAACCAGGTTTTAATAGGGTCTGCAAAATCTTTTGGCCTTTTAGCAAAACCTGATCAGTTTTTTAACATGGGACCCTATGGGAACCTGATCCAGTACCTGATGGTACATATAGGTATCATCAGGTACCTGATCTGGTAAAAATGCCTCCAAACAGACAAGGGGAAAAACTGGATCCAGTAATTCATCCAGTTACTGGATGCAGGCTCCCAAGTGTTACCCTAGCCACAATCTACTTTGTCACTATTTTTCCTCAGTTGGACTGTTTGCTACTGATCAGTCTTCACTCTCCCTGTTAAATGATTGAATATTGTGTTGTTCTATAATGTCTGTTATTGCTTTATCCTCTGATTTGAAATATGTTGGTGCTATAGAAATCTACTATATAATTGTCTAAGGGTTTTTTTGCGTGTGTCTGTCGCCGAAATCGCGCGCCAGATACAGGCCGCTCATTGGCGCCCACTGGAGGCGGGCGCCAATGAGCGCAGACTATGTAAATAGGCGCGAGAATTCAAAGTTCAAATTTCGCGCCTATTTGCAGCCCGGCTGGGATACACGGTGGCCGCAGCGGCGGCTCTGCATATGTGGCTCCCCTGCGTCCAGGAGGCCACAAAGGGAACTGCAGCCAGGCAGGTAGGACGACAGTTACACATCAACACCCTCACAGCCCATACACCCACGTACACTAGAGCCTGGGAACTCTAGGCAGGCGAGGGGTGGTGGGTTTAGAGCAGTGGGTGGGCAAACACGTAGTCAGGTGACAGAAGGTAGAAATAGTGAAGGGGGTGGAGTAAGGAGTCAGTAGGCCGAGGTAGACTGAGCAGTAAAGACTGAATCACACGTCCTGGACAAGTGGGGTGTAGGAGCGCAGAATCTGAACAGAGCCAGTGCGAGCCGCAGAGAGAAAGCACATCCGAAGCCAACACCCCGGGAGTGTGAGGGAAGAGAGGGACGGTGATACCGGACCCTAGAACTACAGCCGAGACGACCAGACTGCAGGCAGAGTAGCCCTCCTATGAAATCTGAAGACACAGTAGAGAGAGCCTGGTAGAGCCTCACACGGGAGGACTGCTGGAGGCTGGGCTGAAGTAGAGTGTCGGCTCTGGAGGGGACCGTAGTTTCACCCGGCATCCCCAGACAACCGACGGGGGACCACAGCTACACGTTAGGGTCCCAAACCCAAAGGACAGGGAGCTCAGTGACAACCCGGAGGACTCACAGGAGCCCGAGTGACCGCAATACTGTCCGGAGACGCACACTAAAGTGAACAGAGAAAGAGAGAGTCAACAGCCCTACGCCTGGAGAGCCACAGCGTGCAGGCTCCAACACTGAAGGAGGATTCCTGCAGCATCTGGACAGTAAGTGTACTGCACTCAGCACAAGGCCTGCACACTACACAATAGACTTTAACCATCACTGCCCCGGGGAATACAGTTCTGCCCATGGGAACTATTCTATCTCTAGCTGCCATCACATCATCCTTGGAGGTTCTGCGGCAGCGGCGGTCCCATTACTGGCCGCACACAGTGGGTGGCGTCACGACTGACATTTTCCCTGTAAATACCCCTTATTATTGCCAGGGCCCAGGACACGGTCCGGACCAGGAACACCTGTGACTTCCCCAGTAGCAGACCCGGTCCGGTACCGAGTACCCCGTCCCAGTGGGCTCGACACATACAGCCCCCCCGCTCCTCCTGCCCCCCCTCTCTTCCTGTGGCCGCGGCGGCTCTGTATACAGCCCCCCGCTCCCCGCTCTTCCTGCCCCCTTCCCTCTGCCCTTCCGCTCCCCGTGGCTCCCCCTGGCCCCCCCCACTCCTCCATGGTGATAATAAAAAATAAAACCCTCAGTAAGGATACTCACCCTCCACTGGCGCGCTCTGTCTTCTAGCTTTCACAGGGTTTGAGGACCTGTCGATGCCTGGGAAACCGATCAGCTGATCGGTTTCCCAGGCAACGACAGGTCCAGTCCTGGGAGCTACAAGACAGGTGGAGCGAGCCGGCGGAGGGTAAGTATCCTCACCGAGGTTTTTTTATTTTTTTTTATTTTCACCATGGAGTAGTGGGGAAGGGGGAGGGCAAGGGGAGCGGGGGTGCCGCGGAGAGCTGAGGGGCAGAGGGAGGGGGGCCGCGAGGAGCGGAGGTGGGGCAAGAGCAGTGGAGGGGGGCAGGAGGAGAGGCACCATCCTGCCCCCCCCCCACCACCATCCTGCCCTGCCAGCTCCATCCTGCCCCGCAGGCTCCAACCTGCCCCCCCGCATCCATCTGCACCCCCACCACCATCCTGCCCCCCTGCCACCATCCTGCCCCACCGGCTCCATCCTGCCCCCCCGCCACCATCCTGCCCTGCCGGCTCCATCCTGCCTCCCACCACCATCCTGCCCCACCGGCTCCATCCTGCCCCGCCGGCTCCACGCTACCCCTCTTCCACCATCCTGATCTCCCCCACCACCATCCTGCCCCGCTGGCCCCAACCTGCCCCTTCGACTCCATCCTGTCCCGCTCGCTGCATCCTGCCATGCTCCCACCATCCTGCCCGCTCGCTCCATCCTGCCCCGCCCCCCACCATCCTGCCCCCCCCACCCTGCCACCATCCTGCTCCTCCGGCTCCATCCTGCCCCGCTTGCTCCATCCTACCCCCCTCACTCCATCCTGACCCGCTCGCTCCATCCTGCCCCCTGCTGTTCTTACCCCCCCACCTCCATCCTGCCCCCCGCCTCCATCCTGCCCCACTTGCTCCATCCTGCCCCCCCGGCTCCATACTGCCCCCCCCCGCGGCTCCATCCTGCCCCCCCCGGCTCCATCCTGCCCCCCCAGGCTCCATCCTGCCCGCTCCGGCTCCATCCTGCCCCCTCCGGCTCCATCCTGCCCCCCAACCACATTCCTGCTCCTCAGGCTCCATCTTGCTCCGCTAGCTCCATCCAGCCCCGCTCGCTCCATCCTGCCCCGCTCGCTCCATCCTGCCCCCTGCTGTTCTTGCTCCCCCGACTCCATCCTGCCCCGCTCGCTCCATCCTGCCCCTCCGGCTCCATCCTGCTCCTCCGGCTCCATCCTGCCCCGCCGGCTCCATCCTGCCCCACTCGCCACCATCCTGGGCCCCCCTCCCACCACCATCCTGCCCCGCCGGCTCCATCCTGCCCTCACCGCCACCATCCTGCCCCCCCGCCACCATTCTGCTCCTCCGGCTCCATCCTGCTCCTCCGGCTCCATCCTGCCACCATCCTGCTCCTCCGGCTCCATCCTGCCCCGCTCGCTACATCCTGCCCCACTCGCTCCATCCTGACCTGCTGGCTCCATCCTGCCCCCTGCTGTTCTTGCTCCCCCACCTTCATCCTGCCCCCCCCACCTCCATCCTGCTCCGCTTGCTCCATCCTGCCCCCCCAGCTCCATCCTGCACCCCCGGCTCCATCCTGCCCCCCCCGGCTCCATCCTGCGCCCCCCTCCGGCTCCATCCTACCCCCCCACTCCATCCTGCCCTGCTCGCTCCATTCTGCCCCGCTCGCTCCATCCTGCCCCCCCTCCCCCCCACAGCTGATAGATTTCCCAGGCAACGACAGGTCCTAAAGGCCTGTAGGACCTAGAAGACGGAGGTGGAGCGAGCCGGCGGACAGGTGAGTATCCTCACTGAGGATTTTTTTATTTTTACTTTTACTGTACAGGACCGGGGGCCAGGAGGAGCGGGGGGCTGCGGGGAGTGGAGTATAGCCATATACCATAGTGCTGCTATACATGTGCTATAATGTACCGCCATGTACCATAGCGCTGCTATACATGTACTGTGATGTACCGCACTATACTATAGTGCTGCTATACATGTACTGTAATGCACCGCTATATACCATATCGCTGCTATACATGTACTGTAATGTACCACCATATACTATAGGGCTGCTATACATGTACTGTAATGTACCGCCATATACCATGCCGCTGTTATATATGTACTGTAATGTACCGCCCTATACCATAGCGCTGCTGTACATGTACTGTACTGTACCACCATATACCATAGTGCTGCTATATAATATATAGGTCACTCACATTGACTGAACAAGTTCTGTCAGTCACAGTATGTCAACTACATACATATTCTAGAATACCCGATGTGATAGAATCAGGCCACCATCTAGTAATAATAATAATTATGTTTTGGCTGAGCCCTTGATGGTACTCTAGGCTATACTGACCTCATAACAGTCCTGACAAGTTTGTCAGAAACGTGAATATAGTAAGAGCTTTCCCTGCAATAGATTGACTTCTAGTGATGGGTGAATGTGCTCACCACTGGTCGATACTTGATCGAGCCTCAGGGTGCTTGGGTACGCTTGTTACTCAATCAAGTATCGTAGTGCTCAAGTGCCATGCTCAAGTACCTTTCCTGGCATGTAGACAGCCAATTAACATGCGAGGATAGCGGGCCATACAAGGTAATGCCGTAGCCACATTGTCTACAGGAATTAGTGTGATTGGCTGGCCGCATTGCATCATCAGGTTTTATATAATACCTGCGGCTGTGATGATCATCACACTGCAGTTCAGAGAGAGTTGATATATGAGGGAGAGCTTAGATTAGAGCAGGCATATAGGCACTGCTTATCGCTTTACAGGCAGTCCCTCTGTAGGTATACTGCTGCTGCAAAATAAGAACATATGTTCGTAAAACCACTGTTACCTGCCAACCAACCGACCACCTGTTCACACTGATCTAGTTTCAAAATTGGTGTCCCACATCTCCTTTGCAAAGTGGGACAGGAAGCTAGGTCTCGTGGATGAATATGTTTGTTGTTCCTCTACAACAGGTACAATTTCTCCTGGCCCGCAGCCTTGTCCTCCGCATGCACCATCAGCAGCATGTCCATTTCCCCATCCTTTACAGCACTCCTAGCACATCTTAAATTAGGTATATAATACTTGTAAGCAAACTTTCCAGTACTAATATGAAACAGAACATATGTAGCTCTAAAAAGGACTTTTGATTCTAGGTTGCAGCAATATACCGAAGGATATGTGCACATATTAAATATTTGGTTGCAGAAATTTCGTCCTCATTTCTGTATTTCTTGCCAAAAAAAGCACGCTTTGCTGCAATCTTGCCATGTTTTCATTGCGTTTTTACTTGCATTTTTCACCTCCATTTTTCTATGATTTTTGGACACCAATGAAAAATAGATCATTCATTCGTGCTAGAAAAACGCAGGTGGAAAACGCATGCAAAAACACATCAAAACTGTGGCACTCGTTTTTGCTGTTGTATTTTTTTTCAATGAGGAATATGATTCAATATGATGAATGAGTGGAAAAGTATGTAAAACTTTAGAATTAGCAGATAATTTGAATGCAATATTAGAGTCTGGTGTTTTCCGCAAATGGAATGACAATCAGTTGTGAGTGGGTGGACATATTTTATTTAAAGAACAGGGAGGGATCTATCAAATTCAGACCTTCACAACAGATATTTGTGAAAGTGTATCATATCATAAACATAGGAGATTTCTGAGTACCTCAAAAGAAGAGGGCTGGGCTGGAAAAGACTATAAAACCATCTCTAAAGAATTTGGACTCCACCAGTTTACAGTCAGAAATATTGTGTACAAATAAAGAAAATTCATGTTCATCATTACTAGTGATGAGCGAGTATGTTTGTGACTACTCGGTACTCGCACGAGTATCACTGTACTCGGGCTACTCGGCGAGTACCGAGTAATCTCGCGATACTCGTGCTGTGCTCATGGTCCTCATCCCTGCATGTTGGCGCTCTTTAGAGAGCCAGCCCACATGCAGGGATTGGCTGGCAGTCACTGCAATGCCACAGCCATGTTAGTTGTGGCATTGCAGTGATTTATAAGACCCGGCCACGATGTGCTCTGCACACAGCCATCCAGACAGTGAGTGTAGGGAGAGTGTCTGCTGCTGCTTAGGGACAGATTTGCGGCCCTTACAGGTAGATCCGGAGCAGGGCTGCAAACTGCTGCTGCTGACCACAACAGTCCTTCTCAGGACTAATCTAGGAGGATATAGGCAGGGTGATCCAGATCGGAGTCCAAGCTTTACAGTGACCAGAACAGTCACCAGACTGTTGCAGCTGACTAGCTGTATACAGGCAGGGTCTAAAATCCAGCTTTCCTGTGACAAGAACAGTCACCAGACTGTTGTTCTTGACTAGCTGTATACAGGCAGGGTCTAAAATCCAGCTTTTCTGTGACCAGAACAATCACCAGACTGTTGTAATTGACTAGCTGTATACAGGCAGGGTCTAAAACCCAACTTTCCTGTGACCAGAACAGTCACCAGACTGTTGTAGCTGACTAGCTGTATACAGGCAGGGTCTAAAATCCAGCTTTCCTGTGACGAAAACAGTCACCAGACTGTTGTACTTGACTAGCTGTATACAGGCAGGGTCTAAAATCCAGCTTTCATGTGACCAGAACAGTCACCAGACTGTTGTACTTGACTAGCTGTATACAGGCAGGATCTAAAATCCAGCTTTCCTGTGACCAGAACAGTCTCCAGACTGTTGTACTTGACTAGCTGTATACGGGCAGGGTCTAAAATCCAGCTTTCCTGTGACCAGAACAGTCACCAGACTGTTGTACTTGACTAGCTGTATACAGGCAGGGTCAAAAATCAACCTTTCCAGTGACCAGAACAGTCACCAGACTGTTGTACTTGACTAGCTGAATACAAGCAGGGTCTAAAATCCAGCTTTCCTGTGACCAGAACAGCCACCAGACTGTTGTACATGACTAGCTGTATACAGGCAGGGTCGAAAATCCAGCTTTCCTGTGACAAGAACAGTCACCAGACTGTTGTTCTTGACTAGCTGTATACAGGCAGGGTCTAAAATCCAGCTTTCCTGTGACCAGAACAGTCACCAGACTGTTGTACTTGACTAGCTGTATACAGGCAGGGTCTAAAATCCAGCTTTCATGTGACCAGAACAGTCACCAGACTGTTGTACTTGACTAGCTGTATACAGGCAGGTCTAAAATCCAGCTTTCCTGTGACCAGAACAGTCACCAGACTGTTGTACTTGACTAGCTGTATACAGGCAGGGTCTAAAATCCAGCTTTCCTGTGACCAGAACAGTCACCAGACTGTTGTACTTGACTAGCTGTATACAGGCAGGGTCAAAATCAACCTTTCCTGTGACCAGAACAGTCACCAGACTGTTGTACTTGACTAGCTGTATACAGGCAGGGTCTAAAATCCGCTTTCCTGTGACCAGAACAGTCACCAGACTGTTGTACATGACTAGCTGTATACAGGCAGGGTCAAAATCCAGCTTTCCTGTGACAAGAACAGTCACCAGACTGTTGTTCTTGACTAGCTGTATACAGGCAGGGTCTAAAATCCAGCTTTCCTGTGACCAGAACAGTCACCAGACTGTTGTACTTGACTAGCTGTATACAGGCAGGGTCTAAAATCCAGCTTTCCTGTGACCAAAACAGTCACCAGACTGTTGTACTTGACTAGCTGTATACAGGCAGGGTCTAAAATCCAGCTTTCCTGTGACCAGAACAGTCCCAGACTGTTGTACTTGACTAGCTGTATACAGGCAGGGTCTAAAAATCCAACTTTCCTGTGACCAGAACAGTCACCAGACTGTTGTACTTGACTAGCTGTATACAGCAGGGTCTAAAATCCCACTTTCCTGTGACCAGAACAGTCACCAGACTGTTGTACTGACTAGCTGTATACAGGCAGGGTCTAAAATCCAGCTTTCCTGTGACCAGAACAGTCACCAGACTGTTGTACATGACTAGCTGTATACAGGCAGGGTCTAAAATCAGCTTTCCTGTGACCAGAACAGTCACCAGACTGTTGTACTGACTATCTGTATACAGGCAGGGTCTAAAATCAACCTTTCCTGTGACCAGAACAGTCACCAGACTGTTGTACATGACTAGCTGTATACAGGCAGGGTCTAAAATCACTTTCCTGTGACAGAACAGTCACCAGACTGTTGTACTTGACTAGCTCATACAGGAGGGTCTAAAATCCAGCTTTCCTGTGACCAGAACATCACCAGACTGTTGTACTTGACTAGCTGTATAAGCAGGGTCTAAAATCCAACTTTCCTGTGACCAGAACAGTCACCAGACTGTTGCAGCTGACTAGCTGTATACAGCAGGTCTAAAATCCAGCTTTCCTGTGACAAGAACAGTCACCAGACTGTTGTTCTTGACTAGCTGTATACAGGCAGGGTCTAAAATCCAGCTTTCTGTGACCAGAACAATCACCAGACTGTTGTAATGACTAGCTGTATACAGGCAGGGTCTAAAATCAACTTTCTGTGACCAGAACAGTCACCAGATGTTGTACTGACTAGCTGTATACAGGCAGGTCTAAAATCCAGCTTTCCTGTGACCAGAACAGTCACCAGACTGTTGTACTTGACTAGCTGTATACGGCAGGGTCAAAATCACTTTTGTGACCAGAACAGTCACCAGACTGTTGTACTTGCTAGCTGTATACAAGCAGGTCTAAAATCACTTTCTGTGACCAGAACAGTCACCAGACTGTTGTACATGACAGCTGTATACAGCAGGTCTAAAATCCAGCTTTCCTGTGACCAGAACAGTCACCAGACTGTTGTACATGACTACTGTATACAGGCAGGGTCAAAATCCAGCTTTCTGTGACCAGAACAGTCACCAGACTGTTGTACTTGACTACTGTATACAGGCAGGTCTAAAATCCACCTTTCCTGTGACCAGAACAGTCACCAGACTGTTGTACATGACTAGCTGTATACAGGCAGGGTCTAAAATCCAGCTTTCCTGTGACAAACAGTCACAGACTGTTGTACTTGACTAGCTGTATACAGCAGGGTCTAAAATCCAGCTTTCTGTGACCAAACAGTCACCAGACTGTTGTACTTGACTACTGTATACAGGCAGGTCTAAAATCAGCTTTCCTGTGACCAGAACAGTCCCAGACTGTTGTACTTGACTAGCTGTATACAGGCAGGTTAAAACCACTTTCCTGTGACAGAACAGTCACCAGACTGTTGACTGACTAGCTGTATACAGGCAGGGTCAAAATCACTTTCCGTGACCAAAACAGTCACCAGACTGTTGTACTGACTAGCTGTATACAGCAGGTCTAAATCCAGCTTTCCTGTGACCAGAACAGTCACCAGACTTGTTGTACATGACTACTGTATACAGCAGGGTCTAAAATCCACTTTCCTGTGACCAGAACAGTCACCAGACTGTTGTACAGACTAGCTGTATACAGGCAGGGTCTAAAATCCAGCTTCCTGTGACAGAACAGTCACAGATGTTGTACTGACTAGCTTATACAGGCAGGGTCTAAAATCAGCTTTCCTGTACCAAACATCACCAGACTGTGTACTTGACTACTGTATACAGGCAGGGTCTAAAATCAACTTTCTGTGACCAGAACAGTCACCAGACTGTTGACTGACTAGCTGTATACAGGCAGGGTCTAAATCCAGCTTTCCTGTGACAGAACAGTCCCAGACTGTTGTACTTGACTAGCTTATACAGGCAGGGTCTAAAATCCAACTTTCCTGTGACCAGAACATCACCAGACTGTTGATGACTAGCTGTATACAGGCAGGGTCTAAAATCCAGCTTTCCTGTGACAGAACAGTCACAGACTGTTGTTCTGACTAGCTGTATACAGGCAGGGT
This sequence comes from Allobates femoralis, assembly GCA_033576535.1. NCBI lineage: Eukaryota > Metazoa > Chordata > Amphibia > Anura > Aromobatidae > Allobates > Allobates femoralis. The sequence continues at coordinate 231,738,344 of JARQOC010000002.1, forward strand.
CTAAAATCCAGCTTTCCTGGACCAGAACAATCACCAGACTGTTGTATTGACTAGCTGTATACAGGCAGGGTCTAAAACCAACTTTCTGTGACCAGAACAGTCACCAGACTGTTGTACTGACTAGCTTTATACAGGCAGGTCTAAATCAGCTTTCCTGTGACCAGAACAGTCACCAGACTGTGTACTGACAGCTGTATACAGCAGGGTCTAAATCCAGCTTTCCTGTGACCAGAACAGTCACCAGACTGTTGTACTTGACTAGCTGTATACAGCAGGGTCTAAAATCCCTTTCCTGTGACCAGAACAGTCACCAGACGTTGTACTGACTAGCTGTATGCAGGCAGGGTCTAAAATCCAGCTTTCTGTGACAGAACAGTCACCAGACTGTTGTACTGACTAGCAGTATACAGGCAGGGTCAAAATCAACTTTCCGTGACCAGATAGTCACCAGACTGTTGTACTTGCTAGCTGTATACAAGCAGGGTTAAATCCAGCTTTCCTGTGACCAGAACAGTCACCAGACTGTTGTACTGACTAGCTGTATACAGGCAGGGTCTAAAATCCAGCTTTCCTGTGACCAGAACAGTCACAGACTGTTACATGACTAGCTGTATACAGGCAGGGTCAAAAATCCACCCTTTCCTGTGACCAGAACAGTCACCAGACTGTTGTACTTGACTAGCTGTATACAGGCAGGGTCTAAAATCCAGCTTTCCTGTGACCAGAACAGTCACCAGACCTGTTTACATACTAGCTGTATACAGGCAGGGTCTAAAATCCAGCTTTCCTGTGACCAGAACAGTCACCAGACTGTTGTACTTGACTAGCTGTATACAGGCAGGGTCTAAAATCCAGCTTTCCTGTGACCAGAACAGTCACCAGACTGTTGTACATGACTAGCTGTATACAGGCAGGGTCTAAAATCCAGCTTTCCTGTGACAAGAACAGTCACCAGACTGTTGTCTGACTAGCTGTATACAGGCAGGGTCTAAAATCCAGCTTTCCTGTGACAGAACAGTCACCAGACTGTTGTACTTGACTAGCTGTATACAGGCAGGGTCTAAAATCCAGCTTTCCTGTGACCAGAACAATCACCAGACTGTTGTACTTGACTAGCTGTATACAGGCAGGGTCTAAAATCCAACTTTCCTGTGACCAGAACAGTCACCAGACTGTTGTAGCTGACTAGCTGTATACAGGCAGGGTCTAAAATCCAGCTTTCCTGTGACAGAACAGTCACCAGACTGTTGTACTTGACTAGCTGTATACAGGCAGGGTCTAAAATCCAGCTTTCCTGTGACCAGAACAGTCACCAGACTGTTGTAATTGACTAGCTGTATACAGGCAGGGTCTAAAATCAACTTTCCTGTGACCAGAACAGTCACCAGACTGTTGTAGCTGACTAGCTGTATACAGGCAGGGTCTAAAATCCAGCTTTCCTGTGACCAGAACAGTCACCAGACTGTTGTACTTGACTAGCTGTATACAGGCAGGGTCAAAAATCAACTTTCCATGTGACCAGAACAGTCACCAGACTGTTGTACTTGACTAGCTGTATACAAGCAGGGTCTAAAATCCAGCTTTCCTGTGACCAGAACAGTCACCAGACTGTTGTACTGACTAGCTGTATACAGGCAGGGTCTAAAATCCAGCTTTCCTGTGACCAGAACAGTCACCAGACTGTTGTACTTGACTAGCTGTATACAGGCAGGGTCTAAAATCAACCTTTCCTGTGACCAGAACAGTCACCAGACTGTTGTACTGACTAGCTGTATACAGCAGGGTCTAAAATCCAGCTTTCCTGTGACCAGAACAGTCACCAGACTGTTGTACATGACTAGCTGTATACAGGCAGGGTCTAAAATCCAGCTTTCCTGTGACCAGAACAGTCACCAGACTGTTGTACTTGACTAGCTGTATACAGGCAGGGTCTAAAATCCACTTTCCTGTGACCAGAACAGTCACCAGACTGTTGTACTTGACTAGCTGTATACAGGCAGGGTCTAAAATCCACTTTCCTGTGACCAGAACAGTCACCAGACTGTTGTACTGACTAGCTGTATACAGGCAGGGTCTAAAATCCAGCTTTCCTGTGACAGAACAGTCACCAGACTGTTGTACTTGACTAGCTGTATACAGGCAGGGTCTAAAATCAACCTTTCCTGTGACCAAACAGTCACCAGACTGTTGTACTTGACTAGCTGTATACAGGCAGGTCTAAAATCCAGCTTTCTGTGACCAAACAGTCACCAACTGTTGTACTGACTAGCTGTATACAGGCAGGTCTAAATCCAGCTTTCCTGTGACCAGAACAGTCACCAGACTGTTGTACTGACTAGCTGTATACAGGCAGGTCTAAAATCCAGCTTTCCTGTGACCAAACAGTCACCAGACTGTTGTAGCTGACTAGCTGTATACAGGCAGGGTCTAAAATCACTTTCCTGTGACCAGAACAGTCACCAGACTGTTGTACTGACTACTGTATACATTCAGGGTCTAAAATCCAGCTTTCCTGTGACCAGAACAGTCACCAGACTGTTGTCTTGACTAGCTGTATACAGTCAGGGTCTAAAATCCAGCTTTCCTGTGACCAGAACAGTCACCAGACTGTTGTACTTGACTAGCTGTATAAGGCCAGTGGTCTAAAATCCAACTTTCCTGTACAAGAACAGTCACCAGACTGTTGTACTTGACGTCTATTCAGGCAGGGTCTAAAATCCAGCTTTCCTGTGACCAGAACAGTCTCAATGACTGTGTGTACTATGACTAGTGTATACAGGCAGGTCTAAATCCAGCTTTCCTTGACCAAGACAGTCACCAGACTTTGTATTGACTAGCTGTATACAGGCAGGTGCAAAAATAAACCTTTCCAGTGGCCAGAACAGTCACCAGATTGTTGTACTTGACTAGCTGTATGCAAGCAGGGTCTAAAATCCAGCTTTCCTGTGACCAGAACAGTCACCAGACTGTTGTACATGACTAGTATATACAGGCAGGTCTAAAATCCAGCTTTCTGTGACCAGGCAGTCACCAGACTGTTGTACTTGACTGGTTATAAGCAGGGTCTAAAACCCAGCTTTCCTTGACCAGAACAGTCACCAGACGTTGTACTTTACTAGCTGTATACAGCAGGGTCATGAATACCTTTCCTGTGACCAAACAATCACCAGACTGTTGTACTTGACTAGCTGTATACAGGCAGGGTCTAAAATCCAACTTTCCTGTGACCAGAACATCACCAGACTGTTGCACTTGACTAGCTGTAACAGGCAGGGTCTAAAATCCAGCTTTCCTGTGACAAAACAGTCACCAGACTGTTGTTCTGACTAGCTGTATACAGGCAGGGTCTAAAATCCAGCTTTCCTGTAACCAGAACACATCACCAGACTGTTGTAATGACTAGCTGATACAGGCAGGGTCTAAAACCACTTTCCTGTGACCAGAACAGTCACCAGATGTTGTAGCTGACTAGCTGTATACAAGCAGGGTCTAATATCCAGCTTTCCTGTGACCAGAACAGTCACCAGACTGTTGTACTTGACTAGCTCTATACAGGCAGGGTCTAAAATCCAGCTTTCCTGTTACCAGAACAGTCACCAGACTGTTGTACTTTACTAGCTGTATACAGGCAGGGTCTAAAATCCAACTCTCCTGTGACCAGAACAGTCACCAGACTGTTGCAGCTGACTAGCTGTATACAGGCAGGGTCTAAAATCCAGCTTTCCTGTGACAAGAACAGTCACCAGACTGTTGTTCTTGACTATCTGTATACAGGCAGGGACTAAAATCCAGCTTTCCTGTGACCAGAACAGTCACCAGACTGTTGTACTTGACTAGCTGTATACAGGCAGGGTCTAAAACCAACTTTCCTGTGACCAGAACAGTCACTAGACTGTTGTAGCTGACTAGCTGTATACAGGCAGGGTCTAAAATCCAGCTTTCCTGTGACCAAACAGTCACTAGACTGTTGTAGCTGACTAGCTGTATACAGGCAGGGTCTAAAATCCAGCTTTCCTGTGACCAGAACAGTCACCAGACTGTTGTACTTAACTAGCTGTATACAGGCAGGGTCTAAAATCAACCTTTCCTGTGACCAGAACAGTCACCAGACTGTTGTACTTGACTAGCTGTATACAGGCAGGGTCAAAAATCCAGCTTTCCTGTGACCAGAACAGTCACCAGACTGTTGTAGCTGACTAGCTGTATACAGGCATGGTCTAAAATCCAGCTTTCCTGTGACCAGAACAGTCACCAGACTGTTGTACATGACTACCTGTATACAGGCAGGGTCTAAAATCCAACTTTCCTGTGACCTGAACAGTCACCAGACTGTTGTACTTTACTAGCTGTATACAGGCAGGGTCTAAAATCCAACTCTCCTGTGACCAGAACAGTCACCAGACTGTTGCAGCTGACTAGCAGTATACAGGCAGGGTCCAAAATCCAGCTTTCCTGTGACAAGAACAGTCACCAGACTGTTGTTCTTGACTAGCTGTATACAGGCAGGGACTAAAATCCAGCTTTCCTGTGACCAGAACAGTCACCAGACTGTTGTACTTGACTAGCTGTATACAGGCAGGGTCTAAAACCCAACTTTCCTGTGACCAGAACAGTCACTAGACTGTTGTAGCTGACTAGCTGTATACAGGCAGGGTCTAAAATCCAGCTTTCCTGTGACCAAACAGTCACCAGACTGTTGTAGCTGACTAGCTGTATACAGGCAGGTCTAAAATCCAGCTTTCCTGTGACCAGAACAGTCACCAGACTGTTGTACTTAACTAGCTGTATACAGGCAGGGTCTAAAATCAACGTTTCCTGTGACCAGAACAGTCACCAGACTGTTGTACTTGACTAGCTGTATACAGGCAGGGTCAAAAATCCAGCTTTCCTGTGACCAGAACAGTCACCAGACTGTTGTAGCTGACTAGCTGTATACAGGCATGGTCTAAAATCCAGCTTTCCTGTGACCAGAACAGTCACCAGACTGTTGTACATGACTAGCTGTATACAGGCAGGGTCTAAAATCCAACTTTCCTGTGACCAGAACAGTCACCAGACTGTTGTAGCTGACTAGCTGTATACAGGCAGGGTCTAAAATCCAACTTTCCTGTGACCAGAACAGTCACCAGACTGTTGTAGCTGACTAGCTGTATACAGGCAGGGTCTAAAATCCAGCTTTTCTGTGACCAGAACAGTCACCAGACTGTAGTACTTGACTAGCTGTATACAGGCCGGGTCTAAAATCCAGCTTTCCTGTGACCAGAACAGTCACCAGACTGTTGTACTTGACCAGCTGTATACAGGCAGGGTCTAAAATCCAGCTTTCTTGTGACCAGAACAGTCACCAGACTGTTGTACTTGACTAGCTGTATACAGGCAGGGTCTAAAATCCACTTTCCTGTGACCAGAACAGTCACCAGACTGTTGTACTTGACTAGCTGTATACAGGCAGGGTCTAAAATCCAGCTTTCCTGTGACCAGAACAGTCACCAGACTGTTGTACTTGACTAGTGTATACAGGCAGGGTCTAAAATCAACCTTTCCTGTGACCAGAACAGTCACCAGACTGTTGTACTTGACTAGCTGTATACAGGCAGGGTCTAAAATCCAGCTTTCCTGTGACCAGAACAGTCACCAGACTGTTGTACTTGACTAGCTGTATACAGGCAGGGTCTAAAATCCAGCTTTCCTGTGACCAGAACAGTCACCAGACTGTTGTACTTGACTAGCTGTATACAGGCAGGGTCTAAAATCCAGCTTTCCTGTGACCAGAACAGTCACCAGACTGTTGTACTTGACTAGCTATATACAGGCAGGGTCTAAAATCCAACTTTCCTGTGACCATAACAGTCACCAGACTGTTGTACTTAACTAGCTGTATACAGGCAGGGTCTAAAATCAACCTTTCCTGTGACCAGAACAGTCACCAGACTGTTGTACTTGACTAGCTGTATACAGGCAGGGTCTAAAACCAACTTTCCTGTGACCAAAACAGTCACTAGACTGTTGTAGCTGACTAGCTGTATACAGGCAGGGTCTAAAATCCACTTTCCTGTGACCAAAACAGTCACCAGACTGTTGTAGCTGACTAGCTGTATACAGGCAGGGTCTAAAATCCAGCTTTCCTGTGACCAGAACAGTCACCAGACTGTTGTACTTAACTAGCTGTATACAGGCAGGGTCTAAAATCAACCTTTCCTGTGACCAGAACAGTCACCAGACTGTTGTACTTGACTAGCTGTATACAGGCAGGGACTAAAATCCAGCTTTCCTGTGACCAGAACAGTCATTAGACTGTTGTACTTGACTAGCTGTATACAGACAGGATCTAAAATCCAGCTTTCCTGTTACCAGAACAGTCACCAGGCTGTTGTACTTGACTAGGTGTATACAGGCAGGGTCTAAAATCCAACTTTCCTGTGACCAGAACAGTCACCAGACTGTTGTAGCTGACTAGCTGTATACAGGCAGGGTCTAAAATCTAGCTTTCCTGTGACCAGAACAGTCACCAGACTGTTGTACTTGACTAGCTGTATACAGGCAGGGTCTAAAATCCAGCTTTCTTGTGACCAGAACAGTCACCAGACTGTTGTAATTGACTAGCTGTATACAGGCAGGGTCTAAAATCCAGCTTTCCTGTGACCAGATCAGTCACCAGACTGTTGTACTTGACTAGCTGTATACAGGCAGGGTCTAAAATCCAGCTTTCCTGTGACCAGAACAGTCACCAGACTGTTGTACTTGACTAGCTGTATACAGGCAGGGTCTAAAATCTAGCTTTCCTGTGACCAAAACAGTCACCCGACTGTTGTACTTGACTAGCTGTATACAGGCAGGGTCTAACATCAACCTTTCCTGTGACCAGAACAGTCACCAGACTGTTGTACTTGACTAGCTGTATACAGGCAGGGTCTAAAATCCAGCTTTTCTGTGACCAGAACAGTCACCAGACTGTTGTACTTGACTAGCTGTATACAGGCAGGGTCTAAAATCCAGCTTTCCTGTGACCAGAACAGTCACCAGACTTAACTAGCTGTATACAGGCAGGGTCTAAAATCAACCTTTCCTGTGACCAGAACAGTCACCAGACTGTTGTACTTCACTAGCTGTATACAGGCAGGGTCTAAAACCCAACTTTCCTGTGACCAGAACAGTCACTAGACTGTTGTAGCTGACTAGCTGTATACAGGCAGGGTCTAAAATCTAGCTTTTCTGTGACCAAAACAGTCACCAGACTGTTGTAGCTGACTAGCTGTATACAGGCAGGGTCTAAAATCCAGCTTTCCTGTGACCAGAACAGTCACCAGACTGTTATACTTAACTAGCTGTATACAGGCAGGGTCTAAAATCAACCTTTCCTGTGACCAGAACAGTCACCAGACTGTTGTACTTGACTAGCTGTATACAGGCAGGGACTAAAATCCAGCTTTCCTGTGACCAGAACAGTCATTAGACTGTTGTACTTGACTAGCTGTACACAGACAGGATCTAAAATCCAGCTTTCCTGTGACCAGAACAGTCACCAGACTGTTGTACTTAACTAGCTGTATACAGGCAGGGTCTAAAATCAACCTTTCCTGTGACCAGAACAGTCACCAGACTGTTGTACTTGACTAGCTGTATACAGGCAGGGTCTGAAATCCAGCTTTCCTGTGACCAGAACAGTCACCAGACTGTTGTAGCTGACTAGCTGTATACAGACATGGTCTAAAATCCAGCTTTCCTGTGACCAGAACAGTCACCAGACTGTTGTACATGACTAGCTGTATACAGGCAGGGTCTAAAATCCAACTTTCCTGTGACCAGAACAGTCACCAGACTGTTGTAGCTGACTAGCTGTATACAGGCAGGGTCTAAAAACCAACTTTCCTGTGACCAGAACAGTCACCAGACTGTTGTAGCTGACTAGCTGTATACAGGCAGGGTCTAAAATCCAGCTTTCCTGTGACCAGAACAGTCACCAGACTGTTGTACTTGACTAGCTGTATACAGGCAGGGTCTAAAAACCAACTTTCCTGTGACCAGAACAGTCACCAGACTGTTGTACATGACTAGCTGTATACAGGCAGGGTCTAAAATCCAGCTTTCCTGTGACCAGAACAGTCACCAGACTGTTGTACTTGACTAGCTGTATACAGGCAGGGTCTAAAATCCAGCTTTCTTGTGACCAGAACAGTCACCAGACTGTTGTACTTGACTAGCTGTATACAGGCAGGGTCTAAAATCCAGCTTTCCTGTGACCAGAACAGTCACCAGACTGTTGTACTTGACTAGCTGTATACAGGCAGGGTCTAAAATCCAGCTTTCCTGTGACCAGAACAGTCACCAGGCTGTTGTACTTGACTAGCTGTATACAGGCAGGGTCTAAAATCAACCTTTCCTATGACCAGAAAAGTCACCAGACTGTTGTACTTGACTAGCTGTATACAGGCAGGGTCTAAAATCCAGCTTTCCTGTGACCAGAACAGTCACCAGACTGTTGTACTTGACTAGCTGTATACAGGCAGGGTCTAAGATCCAGCTTTCCTGTGACCAGAACAGTCACCAGACTGTTGTACTTGACTAGCTGTATACAGGCAGGGTCTAATATCCAGCTTTCCTGTGACCAGAACAGTCACCAGACTGTTGTACTTGACTAGCTATATACAGGCAGGGTCTAAAATCCAACTTTCCTGTGACCATAACAGTCACCAGTCTGATGTAGCTGACTAGCTGTATACAGGCAGGGTCTAAAATCCAGCTTTTCTGTGACCAGAACAGTCACCAAACTGTTGTACTTGACTAGCTGTATACAGGCAGGTCTAAAATCCAGCTTTCCTGTGACCAGAACAGTCACCAGACTGTAGTACTTGACTAGCTCTATACAGGCAGGCTCTAACATTCAGCTTTCCTGTGACCAGAACAGTCACCAGACTGTAGTACTTGACTAGCTCTATACAGGCCGGCTCTAATATTCAGCTTTCCTGTGACCAGAACAGTCACCAGACTGTAGTACTTGACTAGCTCTATACAGGCAGGCTCTAATATTCAGCTTTCCTGTGACCAGAACAGTCACCAGACTTTTGTAGCTGTATACAGGAAAAATGTGCAAGGGCGTTGGCAAGGGACAAGGAGGTGGACGTGATGGTGGTGCAGGCAGAGGCTGAGGTCGTGTGCAAGCACTAATTTCGCAACGACAAAGTGGCACATCTTCTCGCTCACACGTCCTGTCCCAAATTCTTGGGGCCCGCAGCAGTACACCGCTCTTGAACCAAGACAAGTGTCAACAGGTTGTTACTTGGATAGCGGATAATGCTTCAAGTCAGATTGGCACCTCCACAAACACCCTGTCTTCCACACGGTCAAGTGTCAGTAGCCGTGATACTGCACCGCACATTTCCCATCCTGATCCTCCTTCCTACCACCAGGCCAAGTAGACGTCCACGGACATTACTGATCCCACACTAGGACACTCGGAAGAGCTGTTCACGTATCCATTCGCAGAATCTGGCCTCTCGCCAGCTCCTTTGAAGTGGGTGATGAGATGGTATGTACAGATGCCCAAATATTTGAGCAGCCACGTTCTCACGAAGGGAACGTTGGCAACGTGTCTCAACAAGGGGTGGACGATGATGAGACACAATTGCCAGGAAGTCAGGAGGAGGATCAGGGTGCGGAAGAGGAAGACGACGTGGTGGATGACCCAGTAGCTGACCCAACCTGGCAGGAGGATATGCAGAGTGAGGACAGCAGTGCACAGGGGAGGGAGGCATAGCATCCCAACAGGCAGTAAGAAGCAGGGTGGTGTCCGCAGGCAGAAGGCAGGCAACCGTTCCCCCGAACAGCAACACGACACAAGGTGCCTGTGCAAATGTTCGGTCTTCCCGAGTCTGGCAGTTTTTAAGTTGGCTCCAGATGACTCTAAAAAGGCAATTTGCAACACCTGCCAGCATCAGCAGGGGTACGAAAACTAGCAGCCTGACCACCACCAGCATGATCAGGTACATGTCAGCCAAGCACCCGACTTTGTGGGAAGTACAACAAAGTCGAGGAGCGGTGCTTGCTGATGTCACTACTACGTCTTCGCGTGTTGTGCGTGCAAGCCAATCCCCTGTCCATGCTGGCCGCGAACAAGCCTCCGGCCATGCACCTGACGTTGCCCACGCACAAATAACACCACCATCAAGCACGTCCTTGTCCCAGCGCAGCGTTCAATTATCCATTCAGCAAACCTTTTAACGCAGGCGCAAATACGCTGCCAACGCCCCACATGCCACAGTACTAAATTATCACATTTCGCGACTGCTTGCGCTAGAAATGTTACCTTTCCGGCTGGTGGAGACGGAAGCATTCCGTGACCTGATGGTGGCTGCTGTCTAACGTTACTCGGTCCCCAGCCGCCACTATTTCTCCAGATGTGCCGTCCCCGCATTGCATAACCACGTATCACAAAGCATCACACGTGCCCTGAACAACGCTGTTTCAGCCAAAGTCCACCTAACCACAGACACGTGGACAAGTGCTTGCGGGCAAGGCCGCTGCATCTCCTTGACAGCACACTGGGTTAATATTGTGGAAGCTGGGACCCAGTCTGAGCGAGGGACGGAACACGTCCTTCCCACACCAAGGATTGCATGCCCTACCTCAGTCATGGTTTCACCCAGACTCTACAGCTCCGGAATGTCATGCTCCTCAGCCTCCTCCTCCTGCACAGCCTCATCCACTTTACCCTCCACACCAGTCCCAAGCTGGAAGCACTGCAGCACTGCCACTGCGAAGCGGCAACAGGCTGTGCTGAAGCTAATATGCATAGGTGACAAACCCTACAATGCAGAAGAGGTGTGGACAGCTCTGAAACAGCAGGCAGATCACTGGCTCACACCTCTGAACCTAAAGCCAGGAAAGGTCGTGTGTGACAATGGCCGGAACCTGGTGGCAGCTTTGAGACGAGGCCAGCTGACGCATGTTCCTTGCGTGGCCCATGTGCTCAACCTGGTGGTTCAGCGGTTTATAAAGTCATATCCAGAGCTGTCTGATCTGCTGGTAAAAGTTCGCCGCCTGTCTGCACATTTTCGCAAGTCTCCAGCTGCTTCAGCCGGCCTTGGCGGCTTTCAGCGCCGTTTGCGTCTTCCCCACGCGCTGGAATTCAACTCTGCACATGTTGGTCAGGATATGTGAGCAGAAGAGGGCAGTTGTTGAGTACCTGCATCACCTAAGCTGTCGGGAAATGGGTCAAACTCCACACATAACACCTGAGGAGTGGAGTTGGATGTCCGACCTATGTACCGTCCTCCAAAACTTTGAGGACTCCACCAAGATGGTGAGCGGCGATGACGCCATTATTAGCGTCACCATACCGCTACTCTGCTTTCTAAGACGGTCTCTGCTGAAAAACAAAGAGGATGCGTTGCAGGCTGAGCGCGATGAGTTTAAGCAAGAAACAGTAGTGGGTGTGGGTGATAACACACAGCCCAGCCTCATCTCATCACAACGTGCAGTGGAGGACTATGACGAGGAGGAAGAGGAAGAGGAGGATGAAGACATGGAGCAACTCTCTGGCCAAATTGAGGATATTACATGCACACCAGTCATACCCTCGCTTCAGCGTGGCTGGCCAGAGGACAGGAGAGATGAGGAGGAGGAGGAGGAGGAGGACAGCATGTTCAGTCATCGTGTTGGTCTGGATACTGAAGTGATGGCTGTTAAGAGTCTGGCGCACACGGCTGACTTTATGGTAAGCTGCCTGGCTCGTGACCCTCACGTTCAGAACATCTTGGCCGACAATCAGTACTGGTTGGCAGCACTCTTAGACCCACGCTACAAGGAGAACTTTATGTCTCTCATTTCTGAGGCGGAGAGTCAGCCAAAATGCAGCAGTTCCAGAAGGCCATAGTCACAGAAGTAGGCAAAGCATTCCCCTCACAAAACGCTAGCGGCATAGGTCAGGAATCGGTGGACAACCAAGGCGTACGGCCGAGAGGGGCACAAGTCCAATCCGCCAGAGGTAGGGGAACAGTCTTTACGATGTGGGACAGTTTTCTCAGCCCCTCACGTACCACAGCCCCTAAGGTGCGGGGTAGTGCCTCAAGAAATGCTAAGTTTGGCCAGATGCTGAAGGAGTACCTTGCAGATCGAACAACTGTACTGCGACATTCCTCTTTGCCTTACAATTATTGGGTCTCCAAGCTGGACACGTGGCATGAATTGGCTCTCTACGCCTTGGAAGTCCTGGCCTGCCCTGCCGCTAGCGTTTTGTCAGAGCGTGTTTTTAGTGCCGCAGGTGGAATCATCACTGATAAACGCACCCGCCTGTCAACTGAAAATGCTGACAGGCTGACTCTGATCAAAATGAACAAGGGTTGGATTGGGCCAGACTTCACCACACCACCAACAACTGACAGCGGAATTTAAATTTTGTTATGGGAATTTGCCATGTACCTCCACTCACCCATGGGTACACACTTCTGGACTTTGGCTAATCGCAGGACTGCTCCTCCTTCTCCTCATGTGCCACCATGATGACTGTTACAATAATTAGGCTGTTGTTTCAGGTATACCCCCAGTGGTAAATTTTTTCGCCCATTCTTTTAGAATGGGCATTACAACGACAGGAGACCCGCTCCTTTTCAATGGGAAAAATGTTTTGAGGCCCTCATGCACGTCTCTACCCAGGGACAATGTGGAGCCTCCCAATTTTTGGCTGCCCTGCCAAAGAGCAATACTACGATACACCCACTTCAGGTTTACAGGCCCTCATGCATGTCTGTATGCATGGATCATTTTTGAACCTCCCAATTTTTGGCTGCCCTGCCAAAGGGCTATACTACAATACACCCACTCCAGGTTTACAGGCCCTCCTGCACGTCTCTATCCAGGGACAATGTGGAGCCTCCCAATTTTTGGTTGCCCTGCCAAAGGGCTATACTACAATACACCCACTTCAGGTTTACAGGCCCTCATGCATGTCTGTATGCATGGGTCATTGTTGAACCTTCCAATTTTTGGCTGCCCTGCCAAAGGGCTATACTACAATACAACCACTCCAGGTTTACAGGCCCGCATGTATGTCTGTATGCATGGGTCATTGTTGAACCTCCCAATTTTTGGCTGCCCTGTCAAAGGGCTATACTACAATACACCCACTCCAGGTTTACAGGCCCTCATGCATGTCTGTATGCATGGGTCATTGATGAACCTCCCAATTTTTGGCTGCCCTGCCAAAGGGCTATACTACAATACACCCACTCCAGGTTTACAGGCCCTCATGCATGTCTGTATGCATGGGTCATTGTTGAACCTCCCAATTTTTGGCTGCCCTGCTAAAGGGCTATACTACAATACACCCACTTCAGGTTTACAGGCCCTCATGCATGTCTGTAAGCATGGGTCTTTTTTGAACCTCCCAATTTTTAGCTGCCCTGCCAAAGGGCTATATTATAATACACCCACTCCAGGTTTACAGGCCCTCCTGCACGTCTCTATCCAGCGACAATGTGGAGCCTCCCAATTTTTGGCTGCCCTGCCAAAGAGCAATACTACGATACACCCACTTCAGGTTTACAGGCCCTCATGCATGTCTGTAAGCATGGATCATTGTTGAACCTCCCAATTTTTGGCTGCCCTGCCAAAGGGCTATACTACAATACACCCACTCCAGGTTTACAGGCCCTCCTGCACGTCTCTCTCCAGGGACAGTGTGGAGCCTCCCAATTTTTGGCTGCCCTGCCAAAGGGCTATACTACAATACACCCACTTCAGGTTTACAGGCCCTCATGCATGTCTGTATGCATGGATCATTTTTGAACCTCCCAATTTTTGGCTGCCCTGCCAAAGGGCTATACTACAATACACCCACTCCAGGTTTACAGGCCCTCCTGCACGTCTCTATCCAGGGACAATGTGGAGCCTCCCAATTTTTGGTTGCCCTGCCAAAGGGCTATACTACAATACACCCACTTCAGGTTTACAGGCCTTCATGCATGTCTGTATGCATGGGTCATTGTTGAACCTCCCAATTTTTGGCTGCCCTGCCAAAGGGCTATACTACAATACAACCACTCCAGGTTTACAGGCCCGCATGTATGTCTGTATGCATGGGTCATTGTTGAACCTCCCAATTTTTGGCTGCCCTGCCAAAGGGCTATACTACAATACACCCACTCCAGGTTTACAGGCCCTCATGCATGTCTGTATGCATGGGTCATTGTTGAACCTCCCAATTTTTGGCTGCCCTGCCAAAGGGCTATACTACAATACACCCACTCCAGGTTTACAGGCCCTCATGCATGTCTGTATGCATGGGTCATTGTTGAGCCTCCCAATTTTTGGCTGCCCTGCTAAAGGGCTATACTACAATACACCCACTTCAGGTTTACAGGCCCTCATGCATGTCTGTAAGCATGGGTCTTTTTTGAACCTCCCAATTTTTAGCTGCCCTGCCAAAGGGCTATATTATAATACACCCACTCCAGGTTTACAGGCCCTCCTGCACGTCTCTATCCAGGGACAATGTGGAGCCTCCCAATTTTTGGCTGCAATGCCAAAGGGCTATACTACAATACACGCACTTCCTTACAATGGGCACTACAGGTTTACAGGCCCTCCTGCACATCTCTATCCAGGGACAATGTGGAGCCTCCCAATTTTTGGCTGCCCTGCCAAAGGGCTATACTACAATACACCCACTTCCTTACAATGGGCACTTCAGGTTTACAGGCCCTCATGCATGTCTCTATCCAGGGGCATTGGTGAACCTCCCAATTTTGGACTGCCCTGGCAAAGGAAAATACTACAATAGACCCACTTCCTCAAAATGGGCACATTATGTCAAGACAGGGCTTCATGTACGGAGTGCCGCACAATGTTTTCACGTAAAATCTTTCATGTAATCACAAAAAGTAACATACACCAGCTGTATCTCACTATTGGGTATGTGCCCTTAACATTTCCACCGTGAATATTCATTTTGGTGTCATTTTGGAAGGTTTTCTGGTGACTCCGTAAAATTGGCGTGAAACTCGGACAACATTGTTCACAGCTGTGACTTTTGAGTGTGAAATGCTACCAGGGGTCTTCCCTATGGTGTTGCCATGTCATTTGAGCACTCTTCTGAGACTTTTGTGACATTTTTAGGGTTTCTACATGCTGCCGGCAGTCATTTCATAAAAATACTTCGGTCTCTCATAGGATAACATTGGGCTTGGTGCTCGGGTCTAGTACACGAGTATCTTGTGATGCTCGGCCCGAGCTTCGAGCACCAGAGCATTTTAGTACTCGCTCATCACTAATCATTACCTTGCCCAGGAGTTGTAGAAAAGACAGAGATAGCTTCAAAAGCCAAGCATGTACAAGTGCTTCTCAATAAATTAGAATATTGAGGCAGCAGGGTGGCATGGTGGCTCAGTAGTTAGCACTGCAGCCTAAGGGTACCTTTACACGCCGCTACTGGAGGATGGATACAACCAGCTACTTCACGTGCACGAGCACGCGCAAACAGTTACAAACGGTAAACGCACCATCTTTACACGCCGCCACAAGCTACGCTACGCTACGTGACATCTATCTCTGGATACACCGCCGGGTGCCTCAAGTCACCTTCTGTAGCTTACCTTACCTCATTTACACACCGCTACAACCAGCTAATATGGGCGGACCTGGTGCAGCAGGGACAGCACATAGGCGTGCCACAATTGTGGATTACGAGAAGTCCGTACGCTGATAGGACAACGCAATAACATCATGATTGGCCAGGCATCGCAGGAGGCTGATTAATACATGACGCTCGAGCAATTGTGTAGTGTGACTGGTCAGCTCCTTAAATATGCCTCCCTATGCAGCGACTACCAATCGTAACTCAGGGGCTTCCACCAATGATCGCTGAAGGGGGGCGGTATCCCGGAGCCTGTGTCACGCCCCAGCTACATACCAGGTACATTGCCTGGTGTCGACACATCCCTTCTGTTGCTTCTTTACACGCCGATACAGGTCGCTACAATCGCCTGTGTAGCCACCTGTTTCCGGGCAGTGCTCGGAAACAGATGTATCTGTTGCCGGGTGCCTCCTATCGTCTTTACACGCCGCTACTACGGGGTATTTTGCCGCTACAAGCTACATTTGTAGCCTGTAGCTGGTTGTATCCATCCTCCAGTAGCGGCGTGTAAAGGTACCCTTACAGCACTGGGGTACTGGGTTCAAATCCCACCAAAGGACAACATCTGCAAGGAGTTTGTATGTTCTCCCTTTGTTTATATGGGTTTCCTCTGAGTTCTTCAGTTTCCTCCAACACATGAAACACATACTGATAGAAGGTTTAGATTGTGAGCCCCAATGGGGACAGTGTTGCAAATGTATCTAAAGCACTATGGAATTAATAACAATCTATACATGAATAAATATTCTTATTAATAAAAAGATAATTTATTTCAGTAATATAATACAAAAAGTAAAACTAATATAATAAATAGAGTAATTACAGAGTGATCTAGTTCAATTGTTTATTTCTGTTAAAATTAGAATACTTAATACAAAACATCTGCAAAACCTTATTAAGCGTTTAAAATGGTCCTTTAGTCTGGGTCAGTAGGCTACACAATAATGGGGAAGGCTGTTGACTTGACAGATGTCCAGAAGGCAGTCATTGGCCATGTTCACACACATGCGTTTTTTTGACCATCCCTGCGTTTTTGGGCTGTAAAAAAAAACGCAGGTGCGTTAACGCAGGGTACATTTGAGTGTACATGCGTTTTTCAGCTCCATTTGCGTTTTTTTCCTCCAGTCCAAAAAACGCTGCATGCAGCGTTTTGGGTGCTGGAAAAAAACACAGGGGTGGTTTCCCAAAAACGCATGCGTTTTTTTAACATGGGCCCCTATGGGAAACGCATGCGTTAACGCAGGGCACATGCAGACACCTGCGTTAACGGCAGCGTTTTTGGAAAGGGGTCATCAAAAAGGAACATTTTTTTTTTCAATAGCACCCCCCTCCCTATATAAGCAGGAAAATGAAATAAAAATTTTCATGATAGCACCCCCACCCACCCCCCACCTTCCCCTTGGTCGGCAGGAAAACGGAAAAAAAAATACCTTCAGCAAAACACAGATTTTTATGCCATGCGTTTTTTGTCATTTGGGTGTTTGGTGAAAAAATTAACAAATTGCAAAAACGTTTTCAAAGCTTTCACACACACAAGGCACATTTTTTGGCACTCTTAAAAAAACGCAAGTGCTTTTAGGAGTGCTAAAAAAAACGCAAATTGTGTGTGAACATGGCCATTGACACACTCCACATGGAGGGTAAGCCACAAAAGGCCATTGCTAAAGAAGCTGCTGTTCACAGAGTGCTGTATCTAAAATATTAATGGAAACTTGAGAGGAAGGAATAAGTGTGGTAGAAAAAGGGGCAGAAGCAACTGGGATATCAGCATCCTTGAAGAGATTGTTAAGGAAAGGCCATTCAAAAATTTGGGGGAGATTCACAAGGATTGGACGCTGCTGGAACCAGTGCTTCAAGAGCCACCACACACATTCATATCCAGGACTCTTGGGCTACAACTGTCACATTCCTTGTGTCAAGCCACTTATGACCAATATACAGTGCAAGAAGCATCTTACTTGGGCCAAGGAGAAAAAGAACTGGACAGTTGCTCAATTGTCCAAGGTGTTGCTTTCAGATTACATTGAATTTTGCATTTCATTTGGAAATCAAGGTCCCAGAATCTGTAGGAAGAGTGGAGAGACACACAATCCAAGCTGCTTGAGGTCTAGTGTGAAGTTTACACAATTACTGATAGTTTGGAGAGCCATGTCATCTGTTGGTGTAGGTCCAATGTGTTTTATCAAGGCCAAAGACAGCGCTGCCGTCTACCAAGAAATGTTAGAGCACTTCATGCTTACCTCCGCCAACAAGCTTTTTGGAGATGAAAATTTCATTTTTCAGCAGAACTTGGCACCTGTCCACACTGCCAAAAGTACCAATACCTGGTTTAATAATCATAGTATCACTGTGCTTGATTGGGTGGCAAACTCGCTGACATAAACCCCATAGAGAATCTATGGGGATTTGCCAAAAGGAAGATGAGAGACACCAGACCCAACAATGCAGACGAGCTGAAAGTTGCTACCAAAGCAACCTGGGCTTCCATAACACATCAGCAGTGCCACAGGCTGATCACCTCCACATCAGGCCACATTAACACAGTAATTCATGCAAAAGGAGCCCTGACCAAGTATTGAGTGCATTTACTGTACATACTTTTCACTAAGCCAACTTTTATGAGTTAAAAATAATTTTTCAGTTGGTCTTATATAATATTCTAATTTTCTGAGATAATGACTTTTGTGGTTTCATTGGCTGTAAGCCATAATCATCAACATTTACAGAAATATACAGTCGAAATAGATCACTCTGTTTGTAATGGCTCTGTATACAGTTGTGGCCAAAAGTATTGACACCCCTGCAATTCTGTCAGATAATACTCAGTTTCTTCCTGAAAATGATTGCAATCACAAATTCTTTGGTATTATTATCTTCATTTAATTTGTCTTCAATGAAAAAACACAGAAGAGAATGAAGCAAAAAGCAAAATATTGATCATTTCACAGAAAACTCCAAAAATGGGCCAGACAAAAGTATTGGCACCCTCAGCCTAATACTTGGTTTAGCCAAAATAACTGCGATCAAACGCTTCCAGTAACCGTCAATGAGTTTCTTACAATGCTCTGCTGGAATTTTAGACCATTCTTCTTTAGCAAACTGCTCCAAGTCCCTGATATTTGAAGGGTGCCTTCTCCAAACTGCCATTTTTAGATCTCTCCACAGGTGTTCTATGGGATTCAGGTCTGGACTCATTGCTGGCCACCTTAGAAGTCTCCAGTGCTTTCTCTCAAACCATTTTCTAGTGCTTTTTGAAGTGTGTTTTGGGTCATTGTCCTGCTGGAAGACTCATGACCTCTCATTATGCTGCAAAATTTGTTGGTAGTCTTCAGACTTCATAATGCCATGCACACGGTCCAGCAGTCCAGAACCAGAGGCAGCAAAGCAACCCCAAAACATCAGGGAACCTCCACCATGTTTGACTGTAGGGACCGTGTTCTTTTCTTTGAATGCCTCTTTTTTTTCTCCTGTAAACTCTATGTTGATGCCTTTGCCCAAAAAGCTCTATTTTTTTCTCATCTGACCAAAGAAATTTCTTCCAAAACATTTTAGGCTTTCTCAGGTAAGTTTTGGTAAACTTCAGCCTGGCTTTTTTATGTCTCGGGGTAAGAAGTGGGGTCTTCCTGGATCTCCTACCATACAGTCCCTTTTCATTCAGATGCCGACGGATAGTACCGGTTGACACTGTTGTACCCTCGGACTGCAGGGCAGCTTGAACTTGTTTGGATGTTAGTCGAGGTTCTTTATCGCACAATCTTGCGTTGAAATCTCTCGTCAATTTTTCTTTTCCGTCCACATCTAGGGAGGTTAGCCACAGTGCCATGGGCTTTAAACTTCTTGATGACACTGCGCATGGTAGACACAGGAACATTTAGGTCTTTGGAGATGGACTTGTAGCCTTGAGATTGCTCATGCTTCCTCACAATTTGTTTTCTCAAGTCCTCAGACAGTTCTTTGGTCTTCTTTCTTTTCTCCATGCTCAATGTGGTACACACAAGGACACAGGACAGAGGTTGAGTCAACTTTAATCCAAGTCAACTGGCTGCAAGTGTGATTTAGTTATTGTCAACACCTGTTAGGTGCCACATGTAAGTTACAGGTGCTGTTAATTACACAAATTAGAGAATCATCACATGATTTTTCTAACAGTGCCAATACTTTTGTCCACCCCCGTTTTTATGTTTGGTGTGGAATTATATCCAGTTTGGTTTAGGACAATTATTTTTGTGTTTTTTTCATTGAAGACCAATGAAATGAAGATAATAATAGCAAAGAATTTGTGATTGCAATCATTTTCAGGAAGAAACTGAGTATTATCTGACAGAATTGCAGGGGTGTCAATACTTTTGGCCACAACTGTAATATATGTATTTCATGTATTTATGTATTCAATTACTGAAATAAACTATCTTTTTGATGATATTCCAATTTATTGAGAAGCACTTGCAATATTCTGCAAGGTAATAAAGCAACCCCTAAGCATTGAAAGGCCTTTCTCACATCAGCTACTATTAAGTTTTATGCAAGGGTGAACACAGTAAAAGTGGCATATGAGCCCCCTTGCAGTCCAATAATGTATATGTATCAAAAGCTGTTTGCTGCTTTGGAAGCAAAATTAGGTCCACTTACCTTTTGGTCCTCCTTCCACCATGGAAGCCCTTGGGCCTACTTTGTGTATATAGTAATAAAAATATTGATAACGTTTTTTTTTATTATTGCTCCAAATACTGCATTAATTCCAGTTCCAAGATCATAGAGTTTTAACAACGTGATCTATTATTAAAGGGAATCTGTCGGGTCAAAAATCTGTATGTAACTGATATCATTTTCTAATTCCTTTCTCTAAGCTCTCTCTATTGATGTATTTCTATTATTTATGCTTCCCACCTATCCTGTGTAAGCTTCAAATAATGAGATTTATTCCATCTGTCAATCACAGAGAGTGATCTACTTAGTTCTCTGTCGTCCACTCCCAATAGGATGAATATTCATGTCATATATTCCCATTACTGCTCAGGAGATCAGTAACAGGGGGAGGGGGGTTAGGGCTGTATCCTCGACTCTGCTCTCTGTGTTTGCAGCCAAGAGGTCAAATACAACATAGAATCTGTCACAGCACAGAGGGATATCTACTTAGAGAAACAAAGTAGATACCTTATCTAGATCAGGTAAGGCTGACCTGCAATAGCTCTCTTCCTTCATGTCCTCGACAGAAGCTCTAAAACTGAAACCTGACACAAAGCAAAGGGAAGAGGGAGGAGAGAGCTGCTGAGAAGGAGTTCATAATTAAATGAACAGTTTAACACAGCCGGACTAATCCACTGTGAATATAATGAAGAGGACAAATGCTGCATCACGTCTGCCCAGAAACTAATCGAGGGTAATATTAGTATCATACTTAAAAATGACCCAACAATGTTCCTGTAATTTTAGCTAGGACTTTAAATATAGTAATAATTAATGAATGCTTATGTTAAAGAAAAACTTGACCATCTCTGAACAGAGTGTGAACAGGTGCAATCTGCTACGACGGCATAATATACAAACAAAAAAATAGATCAGCACTTTGAATAAGGACCATATGGTCAGAAATCTGCCAATTCTACTCATTTTTCTCCATACTGATTGTACAATAATCTCAATGTTTTTTCTATTAAGAAATAAATATCCAGTTTTTGCGGAACACTATGCTATCGTTTTAAGAAAAGATACTTATGCCAGTTATAGCAAGTAGCTGTAACAAATTGTGGTGACATGTGGGACTTCTTTTTTTTACTTTATATAAGTCAGGAACAAGTGCGTAACTACAACAGGTGTAGGAGTTGTAATTGCACCCGGGCCCTGGAGCTTAGGGTGCCCCAAAAGTTCCTTTGGCTTAAAGAGAAAACTATTGCTATTAAAGATTTGAAATACTTGGGGGCCTCATTGGAGCTTTCACATCAGGGCCCATGAGCTTAAAGTTATGCCACTAGTTAGGAAGATATATATGGATTTACTAAAATGCTGCAGCAATGAGTTGAACAGGTGCAACTGCGATTATCAGTCATTTACTTCTTTGCAACAATAATTTGCTCATCGTGGGAACCAGAACACTCTTAATGGAACTTATGTGGTCAGAGTAAGGCTACACTCCAACGATGAGCTTCTAGTGAGTATTTGATGTTTCCGATTTCTTCACCTATTATGTAAATTGGGCTATTTGCATTTTTTTTATTGTGTTTTTGCATTACTGTTTGTAATGTGTTTTTATCGTATTTTTGAAGCTGAGTTTCTTGTCTCTACTTGGTATGTCATGAAATAAATAAATAAGGCACAGTTCACCCATTGCGTAACAAAGAACGTTGGTGCATTCACATACCACGTTTTTATGTGCTGCAGGGGGAGGAAGAATCCTGCTTCCTCCTCCCCTCTCTCACATCAGTGCACGCCTCTAAAGATTTCACAGTGTATTATTATACACTGTGAAATCTAAATTCAATAAAGCCAGAAGTTTTTAAAATGATAAACATGGATACTTACCCTCCGGCGGGTGGATGCCTGGTGTCCGGGAGCCAGGACCGGTGAGCAGCCGCAGATTCCGAGTGGAAAAAGACCTGTGGTGATGTCAGAGGGCGTTTCCGACGCTGATTGGCCACTCGCGGTCATGTGATACATATCACATGACCGTAACGCCCTCTGATATCACCACAGGTCCTAGCAGGACCATTCCAGCGGCGGCTCCTGGCTCCCGTACACCGGGACACCCGTCGGAGAGGTAAGTATTTAATTCTTTATTATTTTTACTACATTTGTCTTTATTTAACTTTGATTTTGCAGTGTATATTAATACACTGCAAAATCAAATGGGCGGTCACAGGTGTCACATAGGTGAGGAGGAAGCAGGATTCTTCCTCCCCTCTGTGACGTCAGATGCAGCAGCGCCCGCCCTTATAGGAAAAAGCGCCGACGCTGCTGCATAAAGAATTGACAGGGTCATTCTTTTTTCGCAGGTGCTTTTTCCTATAAAAGCGCGGGCGTATTTTTACACACTGTCTGCACGGCAAAGTGAATTTCCCATTCACTTTTCCGGCAGACAAAAAGCACATTGCGTATTTTGAAAAGCGCGCGCAAAAAAGCGCGCAAAAATATGCAATGTGTGAACGCAGCCTAAAGCTGCTTTTTTATACTTCTCAGACTTTAACAAAGCTTTATAAATCTATGGTAAGTGCTAATTTTCTGTATTTTTTTATGCTTTTCCACAGTAGAAACACACTAAAAACACATGTTTTTACCTGTGGATTTTCCTCATCTACTGCAAGTCTATAGGGAAAATCTGCACAGAAAACTCAGCATATTTGCAAGAGAAATTGACGTGCTCTGGATTTCAAAGACGCACCACATGCCAGTTTATGCTGATTTCTATAAATACTAGTGATGTTGATACAAATCCATCTAGTTAAGTAGTAGAGATACTGGGAAATCCCAGTGGAGCTCAGCAGCTCTAAACACTACATCTACTTATATAATCCGCAGTTGGGAATTCGGGCACTGTAGCCGAATCCCAACATGCTTTGCGGGACTGCGAGTGATGACGCGCCTCACAGCCTCCCCATCCTCACTGCCTCCTCCAGCCTCACTCTCCTCCAGCCTCACAGTCTCCTCCAGCCTCACAGCCGCCCCATCCTCACTGCCTCCTACAGCCTCCTCCAGCCTCACAGCCTCCCCATCCTCACAGCCTCCTACAGCCTCACACCCTCCTCCAGTCTCACAGCCTCCCCATCCTCACAGCCTCCTCCAGCCTCACACCCTCCTCCAGCCTTACAGCCTCCCCATCCTCACAGCCTCCTCCAGCCTCACAGCCTCCTCCAGCCTCACAGCCTCCCCATCCTCACACCCTCCTCCAGCCTCACACCCTCCTCCAGCCTCACAGCCTCCTCCAGCCTCACAGCCTCCCCATCCTCACTGCCTCCTCCAGCCTCACAGTCTCCCCCAGCCTCACAGCCTCCCCAGCCTCACAGCCTCCTCCAGCCTCACAGCCTCCCCATCCTCATAGCCTCCTCCAGCCTCACAGCCTCCTCCAGCCTCACAGCCTCCCCAGCTTCACAGCCTCCCCATCCTCACAGCCTCCTCCAGCCTCACAGCCTCCCCATCCTCACAGCCTCCTCCAGCCTCACAGCCTCCTCCAGCCTCACAGCCTCCCCAGCTTCACAGCCTCCTCCAGCCTCATAGCCTCCTCCAGCCTCACAGCCTCCCCATCCTCACAGCCTCCTTCACCCTCACTGCCTCCTCTAGCCTCACATCCTCCTCCAGCCTCACAGCCTCCCCATCCTCACAGCCTCCTCCAGCCTCACAGCCTCCTACAGCCTCACAGCCTCCTCCAGCCTCACAGCCTCCTCCAGTCTCACACCCTCCTCCAGCCTCACACCCTCCTCCAGCCTCACACCCTCCTCCAGCCTCACAGCCTCCTCCAGCCTCACAGTCTCCCCATCCTCACAGCCTCCTCCAGCCTCACACCCTCCTCCAGCCTCACACCCTCCTCCAGCCTCACAGCCTCCCCATCCTCACTGCCTCCTCCAGCCTCACAGTCTCCTCCAGCCTCACATCCTCCTCCAGCCTCACAGTCTCCCCAGCCTCACAGCCTCCCCATCCTCACAGCCTCCTTCAGTATCACAGCCTCCTCCAGCCTCACATCCTCCTCCAGCCTCACAGCCTCCCCATCCTCACAGCCTCCTCCAGCCTCACAGCCTCTTCCATCCTCACATCCTCCTCCAGCCTCACAGCCTCCCCATCCTCACAGCCTCCTCCAGCCTCACAGACTCCTCCAGCCTCACAGCCTCACCATCCTCACTGCCTCCTCCAGCCTCACAGTCTCCTCCAGCCTCACATCCTCCTCCAGCCTCATAGCCTCCCCATCCTCACAGCCTCCTCCAGCCTCACAGCCTCCTCCAGCCTCACAGCCTCCCCATCCTCACAGCCTCCTCCAGCCTCACAGCCTCCTCCAGCCTCACAGCCTCCCTATCCTCACAACCTCCTACAGCCTCACAGCCTCCTCCAGCCTCACAGCCTCCCCATCCTCACAGCCTCCTCCAGCCTCACATCCTCCTCCAGCCTCACAGCCTCCCCAGCCTCACAGCCTCCTCCAGCCTCTCACCTCCTCCATCCTCAGCCGCACTACCTGACACCGCTGCCATCCTGCCAACCGTCGGCCCCGCTCCGTCGCCACCGCCCTCGCGCCCTCCTCGAGGTCCATGCTGCCCGGATGCCGCCACAGCCTTCTGCCCCTCGCCACTCTCTCACCGCTGGGCTCTCAATGTCGCCATGCTGGTGGAGTAGCGGTCTACGGGCTGTGGCCGGGTGCCGGGAGCCAGGGACGTCGTCCTGTGGCCGGTAACAGCCAATGGGAGTGAGCGGACCGTGTCAGTCTGCAAAGCCTGACACGCCCCGCTCACTCCATTGCCTGCCCCTGCAACATGCTTTGCGGGACTGCGAGTGATGACGCGCAGCGTCATCACGAGCCGCAGACCCGCACTACTGAAAAAAAAAAAAAAGTAATGCTCACCTCTCCCCGAGCCCCCGCCGTCTCCTGCCGTCTTCCTCCAAGCTTCTGGTGGCTGCCGCAGGCTCCGAGTGTCTGCAGAGCTATTCTACTGCAGTCAAGGACCTGTGGTGATGTCACAGTCACGTGACACCAGGTTACTCCATGGTAACCTGGTGTCACGTGACTGTGACATCACCGCAGGTCCTGAACTGCACTAGAACAGCTCTGCAGACACTGGGAGCCTGCGGCAGCCACCGGAAGCTTGGAGGAAGACTGCAGGAGACGGCGTGGGCTCGGGGAGAGGTGAGCATTAAATTTTTTTTTTTTTTTTTTAACCCCTGCCTTCCTGTTTGGAGACCTTTTACTGTACTGCGCATGCTCAGTACAGTAAATGTCTCCGCCAGCCTCACAGCCTCCCCATCCTCACTGCCTCCTCCAGCCTCACTCTCCTCCAGCCTCACAGTCTCCTCCAGCCTCACAGCCTCCCCATCCTCACTGCCTCCTACAGCCTCCTCCAGCCTCACAGCCTCCCCATCCTCACAGCCTCCTACAGCCTCACACCCTCCTCCAGCCTCACAGCCTCCCCATCCTCACAGCCTCCTCCAGCCTCACACCCTCCTCCAGCCTCACAGCCTCCCCATCCTCACAGCCTCCTCCAGCCTCACAGCCTCCTCCAGCCTTACAGCCTCCCCATCCTCACACCCTCCTCCAGCCTCACACCCTCCTCCAGCCTCACAGCCTCCTCCAGCCTCACAGCCTCCCCATCCTCACTACCTCCTCCAGCCTCACAGTCTCCTCCAGCCTCACAGCCTCCCCAGCCTCACAGCCTCCTCCAGCCTCACAGCCTCCCCATCCTCACAGCCTCCTCCAGCCTCACAGCCTCCCCATCCTCACAGCCTCCTCCAGCCTCACAGCCTCCTCCAGCCTCACAGCCTCCCCAGCTTCACAGCCTCCCCATCCTCACAGCCTCCTCCAGCCTCACAGCCTCCCCATCCTCACAGCCTCCTCCAGCCTCACAGCCTCCTCCAGCCTCACAGACTCCCCAGCTTCACAGCCTCCTCCAGCCTCACAGCCTCCTCCAGCCTCACAGCCTCCCCATCCTCACAGCCTCCTTCACCCTCACTGCCTCCTCCAGCCTCACATCCTCCTCCAGCCTCACAGCCTCCCCATCCTCACAGCCTCCTACAGCCTCACAGCCTCCTCCAGCCTCACAGCCTCCTCCCGTCTCACACCCTCCTCCAGCCTCACACCCTCCTCCAGCCTCACACCCTCCTCCAGCCTCACAGCCTCCTCCAGCCTCACAGTCTCCCCATCCTCACAGCCTCCTCCAGCCTCACACCCTCCTCCAGCCTCACACCCTCCTCCAGCCTCACAGCCTCCTCCAGCCTCACAGCCTCCCCATGCTCACTGCCTCCTCCAGCCTCACAGTCTCCTCCAGCCTCACATCCTCCTCCAGCCTCACAGCCTCCCCAGCCTCACAGCCTTCCCATCCTCACAGCCTCCTTCGGTCTCACAGCCTCCTCCAGCCTCACATCCTCCTCCAGCCTCACAGCCTCCCCATCCTCACAGCCTCCTCCAGCCTCACAGCCTCCTCCATCCTCACATCCTCCTCCAGCCTCACAGCCTCCCCATCCTCACAGCCTCCTCCAGCCTCACAGCCTCCTCCAGCCTCACAGCCTCACCATCCTCACTGCCTCCTCCAGCCTCACAGTCTCCTCCAGCCTCACATCCTCCTCCAGCCTCATAGCCTCCCCATCCTCACAGCCTCCTCCAGCCTCACAGCCTCCTCCAGCCTCACAGCCTCCCCATCCTCACAGCCTCCTCCAGCCTCACAGCCTCCTCCAGCCTCACAGCCTCCCTATCCTCACAGCCTCCTACAGCCTCACAGCCTCCTCCAGCCTCACAGCCTCCCCATCCTCACAGCCTCCTTCAGCCTCACATCCTCCTCCAGCCTCACAGCCTCCCCAGCCTCACAGCCTCCTCCAGCCTCTCACCCTCCTCCATCCTCAGCCGCACTACCTGATACCGCTGCCATCCTGCCAACCGTCGGCCCCGCTCCATCGCCACCGCCCTCGCGCCCTCCGCGAGGTCCATGCTGCCCGGATGCCGCCGGAGCCTTCCGCCCCTCGCCACTCTCTCACCGCTGGGCTCTCAATGTCGCCATGCTGGTGGAGTAGCGGTCTACGGGCTGTGGCTGGGTGCCGGGAGCCAGGGACGTCGTCCTGTGGCCGGCAACAGCCAATGGGAGTGAGCGGACCGTGTCAGCCTGCAAAGCCTGACATGCCCCCGCTCACTCCCATTGCCTGCCCCTGCAAGCGGATTGGGCGCTGTGTTGTACACACAGGACGCCCATCCCATTGCCCAAGACTTGGCGTCCTAGACCAATCGGATGACCGTCCTGTCTTTACCACACACCGCCCAATCCGCTCCTTCCGCTCAGGTCACATGTGTGACCTGAGGGCAAGAATTGATCCCTCTCTGCATCACCCAACCCGCCACAGAGGACAATGCCGTGTGAGTGGGGCTGCGATCAGCCCCAGCACGCAGCCACGTCCTGCCGCCGAGCGGTGATGTCACCCCTCCAGCCACATCTCTCCTCACCTCTCCAGCCAGACCTCTCCTCACCCCTCCATCTGGACCTCTCCCCACCACTCCAGCCTCTGCTCTCCTCACCCCTCCAGCCTCTGCTCCCCTCACTCCTCCAGCCTCCCGCCACATCATACTCTGCTATCCACAGAGCCCCCTCTATACTCTGACACCCATAGAGCCGCCTGTATACTCTCCTACCCACACAGCCGCCTGTATACTTTGCTACCCACAGAGCTGCCTCTATACTCTGCTACCCACAGAGCTGCCTCTATACTCTGCTACCCACAGAGCCGCCTGTATACTCTGCTACCCACAGAGCCGCCTGTATACTCTCCTACCCACAGACCCGCCTCTATTCTCTGCTACCCACAGAGCCGTTTCTATATTCTGCTACCCACACAGCCGCCTCTATACTCTGCTACCCACAGAGCCTTCTCTATACTCTGCTACCCACACAGCCGCCTGTATAATCTGCTAACCACAAACCCGCCTGTATACTCTGCTACCCACAGAGCCGCCTGTATACTTTTCTACCCAGAGAGCCGCCTGTATAATCTGCTACCCTCAGAGCAGTCTGTATACTCTGCTACCCACAGACCCGCCTGTATAGTCTGCTACCCACAGAGCCCCATGTATACTCTGCTAGCCACTCACCCGCCTGTATACACACAATTCATTTCACCGCACTCCCGATGCAATTGCATCGGGCCTTTTTACTAGTATATTATAAATAGGAGAAGAAATAGAGCATGTTGCTTCAATACTTTTCATATAAAAACAATTAATTTATTTATGTTTATAGAGACAGAATCAACACTAAAGTGCAAGAGACATAAAGTGCAATTATTACAGATGCACTGGCACCAGGTACAGCAGGATATTTTTACATAAGTGGATTGATAGTCACATACAATTCATGGGGATATAATGAATACAGCCCTTGTTTAGGAAAATCACAAATACAAGCCATTATTTAGTCACATAGTTTACAGACTGGCTGCACCGTGAGTAATAAACCCCCATTAGATTGTTGCTCAATTAATGAGCAGATCAGTCCATGAAAGTAGCAAGTCCAGATCCATACCAAAGTGCTTGAAGTGCAGGAAGGAAGGGAACCCCCTCAGTACCAGACTCCTTACGTACGTTTCGCTCGTTTTGCTGTTATCACGATTGCTTCATCAAGAGGAGTACTGCCGATTAGATGCTTACAGCTTATATCCCTAAACAGCAAGGTCACATGCTTCTACCTGGCCAGTGGGATCGCTTATTGTGGCGCATGCGCAATCGCCGCGGTCGGCAGCCTGCATCACTTCCAGCGCGACACGCAACTCATTCACCGGCGCCGGAAGTGGTATCCCGGCAACCGGTAAACAAGCCACGCTGAGTAGCACTTCAGCGATGCAGGCCCGACCCGGAAGAGCACGCATGCGCACACGATCCCCCGGCACTACCATCACACAGCAGTATGGAGAGAAGCCCCACACTTCAACCTAATAATAACAACATTCTCAATATCTTCATTACAAAGGGGCGAGCTCCAGATGCTGTGGTGGTCCATTCTCCAATCTGAAGGGGTTAGTATTTGTGACACAAGTTGTGGGATAAAGCTGTCGGCAGAAAAGATAATAGAAATTAATTAAAATAACCACAATAACACTTTAAAAAACATATTAACAAATACCAGGGGAAGGGAAAAAGGGAACAATAAAATCTTCCAACTTTAATGGACAAGGAGTAAAGACAATGGTCCAAATAGCAGACAATTTAGATCTGTGAGTCACATATTTATAGAGCCCTATAAAAAGGGGGCGAAACTGGTTGATTCATTGAGGCCTTTAGGGGCTACCGTATCCAGCGTGACAATCCACTTCATTTCCCGCTGGGCTAGTAATTTTTGAAGATTACCCCCCCGAATACCCCCATGAATTTGATCTATCCCTTTTACTTTTAAAGAGCAGGGATTACAGTCATGATAATGATAAAAATGACGAGGTAGGGTCTTCAGGGTGGGAACATCTTTCTCTTCGGTTTTCTTGGCTGCACCAATCTCCCTCACATGCTCCCTAATTCTAACCCTCAGTTCTCTAGTCGTGAGCCCTACATATATCTTGCCACAGCCACAAGTCGCATAATATATGAAATGTGTGCTGCCGCAAGAGATATGTTGATTAATTCTATATGTTCTCCGGCCATCACTAGAGGTGAACTCGGAGATGCGACAGAGATTGGGGCATGTCACACAATCGCCACACGGAAAGAACCCATTCCGAGGAGGGCCCACCTCTGTTTTTTAGCGATATAGTGACTATGCACCAATATATCCTTCAAATTAGAGGATCGTCTAGATGTTATTAGAGGATTCTCGGAGAGGGCCCCACTCAGAGCGGGCTCAGATTGCAACACTGGCCAGTGCCTTTTTAGTATTTGCCTCATGGTTTCCCATTCATGATTATAGGTTGAGATATAACGGGTCTCCCCAAATGCTCCCTCCAATTTCTTATTTTTATTTGATGGGAGGAGGAGATCATCACGCTTAGTATGCTTGGCCCTTAGATAGCCTTTCTTTATGGCTCTACGGCTGTACCCTCTCTGCCTAAACCTTTCACCCAAGTCCGTAGATTGTCGTTCAAAATTCGCCTCAGTGAAGCAGATTCGCCTCATCCTCAGAAATTGTCCAACCGGGATTGCCTTAATAGTAGACTGAGTGTGGGCAGACGATGCATGCAGCAAAGCATTAACAGACGTCTCCTTTCTGAAGACGTCCGTCTGCACTAAACCCCGCCTGTCCACCTCAATCTTGATGTCAAGGAAATCAATACATGTTCTACTATATTTATATGTGAGTTTGATGTTCAGAAAGGAGACGTCTGTTAATGCTTTGCTGATTGCGCATGCGCCACAATAAGCGATCCCACTGGCCAGGTAGAAGCATGTGACCTTGCTGTTTAGGGATATAAGCTGTAAGCATCTAATCGGCAGTACTCCTCTTGATGAAGCAATCGTGATAACAGCAAAACGAGCGAAACGTACGTAAGGAGTCTGGTACCGAGGGGGTTCCCTTCCTTCCTGCACTTCAAGCACTTTGGTATGGATCTGGACTTGCTACTTTCATGGACTGATCTGCTCATTAATTGAGCAACAATCTAATGGGGGTTTATTACTCACGGTGCAGCCAGTCTGTAAACTATGTGACTAAATAATGGCTTGTATTTGTGATTTCCCTAAACAAGGGCTGTATTAATTATATCCCCATGAATTGTATGTGACTATCAATCCACTTATGTAAAAATATCCTGCTGTACCTGGTGCCAGTGCATCTGTAATAATTGCACTTTATGTCTCTTGCACTTTAGTGTTGATTCTGTCTCTATAAACATAAATAAATTAATTGTTTTTATATGCAAAGTATTGAAGCAACATGCTCTATTTCTTCTCCTATTTATAAAATACTAGTGATGAGTGAACATATTCGTTACTATTTGTTACTAACACAAATAGTGACGTATTCGGGCTGATCGGTCGAAAGTGATGTGCCGATTGTGAACGATCTAACACGAACTGCAACTCCTTTCAGTGAACAATGGGAGCTGGCACCTCAGTGAGAGCCTCTTTAATTGAATGCTCTAATTGGGGGTTAGAGCAACGTGTTGTATGGAGTGAACAAGCAAAATAACGAGTTCATCTTCCCCTGGAAATGCTCGTTTTACAGTTGGCTGTGTATGAGCAAATCACTAATTGACTTGCATTAGGTTCTTTACTTGTGAAGAGCACTTGAATTGTATGAAGTGCTCTACATGAGTAATCCAAACCTGAATAGCAATGGCTTTAGTTTACCAAAAAGTGATAAAAGTGGTCAGTAAAAGATTGGATGTGATGAGATGAAAGTCAGTATCCTAAACTCTTATGGGTGCAAATGGAAGAGACAATGGAAAAGGGGCTAACGGATAGAGAAATTGAAGGAACTATCAAGTTCGGCGGAGGGAACTTGATGATATGGGGTTGTTTCACAGCCAAAGGATTTGAATACTTTAACAGGTTCAATGGTGATCTCATTGCCGAGCTATATGTGAGTATCCTACAAGATGGGTTACTTTGTATACTTGAGTACTATGTGTATGAAAAGGACGACATAGTGTTCCAGCAGGACAACGACCCAAAGCATACACCAAGATTGATGAAGAAATGGTTCAATGACAATGAAGTAGAGGAGCTGTGTTTGCCCCCATAGTTCCCAGACAAGATTATATATGTATATATATATGTATATATATATGTATATATATATGTTTCTCCCACTTAGAGCAATCAACATTTTTTCAACTGGCTAACACGGTACTAAACCTTTTTTTCTTCTAACCAAATGAAGGATACCAGAATGTACCACACATCTATGGAACTAAAAGATCTTCTGAAGAAACTGGCACAACTGGATAGTAACATCTTCTTGGTGTACAGATTTGTGTTTCTTTAAATCTTTTGTCATACCATACCTGATGAAGAGACGTGAGAAGTCTCAAAGCTCGCCTTGTAACATCACTTATTTTACTTTTGTTAGCCATTAAAAGGTATCACAACTACAAGACTATTGTTTTGTTTCTCCCACTGAGAGAAATCAATATTTAATTTGATCAAGAGCATGCCCAAAAGATTTCATGCAGTGTTGAAAGCCAAAGGTAGATTTATAAAATAGTAAGGCTGCCTTCAGATTTGCAGATGCCTCCACAGCGTTTTGCAGAGGCATCTGCAAGCATCTGCATGCAGACGGCAGCCCTTATGTTTACAATCGAGCGCACGGCGGTCTGCAGATGCTTGCAGACCGCCGTGCGCACCCATTCACTCCTATATGTGATCTGTGCGCAGGCGGATGCAACATGTCGCGTCCCTGGTGCGGACGAGAGTGTGTGATCTGTACGCAGGCATCCGCCTGCGCACAGATCACATATAGGAGTGAATGGGTGCACACGGCGGTCTGCAAGCATCTGCAGACCGCCGTGCGCTCCATTATAAACATAGGGGCTGCCGTCTGCATGCAGATGCTTGCAGATGCCTCCGCAAAACGCTGCGGAGGCATCTGCAAATCTAAAGGCAGCCTAATAAAAAAATAAATGTTGATTTTTAGGAGCAAAATAGTAACAATTCAGTGACATGAGAAGAATCTGTATAACAAATCACATGCTAAATAGTTGCAAGTTAAATTTATCTATCAGATAGCTAAGATGAATGTCTATAAAATAAATGTAGCCTCATATTCAAAGCTGTAGTGGATAGGGATGGGTGAACATCTTTTTTTTCTCTGGGTTTGCTTTCGGGGTTACCCTGCTAAAGGAAGGAAAGTGTTAATAATGCTGCTATACTTACTGTGTCCGTGTTCTTTCTTCCTGGTGTGATGCACAATGCATCACTTCCGACCCCCCCTTCCTTATTTTCTGGTCATATGTGATTGGCCGTTGGAGCCAGTCACATGACCATTCCCCCAGAAGCCTGGAAGTGATGCTGTGCCACTGCACACCGGGAACAAATACTGTGGACCCGGTAATTATAATGATGCTGATTAATAACTCTTTCCTTCCTTTAGCAGACATACACTGAACAAGAACCCCAGGATAAAAGGGTTGTTCGCTCAACCCTAGTAGTGGATGGTGAGATAAGGAGCCTGAAATTCAAAAGTTCAAAACATTGTTACCCTTTTGCTTGTTATTGTAGATCTACATAGGAGCTGCAGATGCAAAATAGTAGAACATTTTTAATCAAGGCTTATTGTATTATTTCTGTTTTTTAATGCATTGAAGCAATAAATAATAATGATAATGATAATAATTATTCATAAATGCATAATGATTGCATTGGAAGTAAAACCTTTACATTATTTGCACTTCTGATAACAAGTATAATTTTCTGCTACATGCTAAATTTTCAGCTATGGAAAATGAACCTAAAATTAGTTTTAAAGCTTTTTTTGCATTCTAGGTGATTTCACTTTCATTTTACAATGACGCTTATCCTAACTTAGCACTTCATTTCAATTTGTTGGCTCATTGCCATCTGGTGTGCGGAACATCATATCCATTGCGCAGTACATGGTGATGACATCCTTCCTCTGGTCTTCACAGTCTAACCGTTTTGTTACAGAAAAGATGACCACAAGAGGTTTTTATTAGTGAGACAATACCAGATCTCAGAAAACTGAAACTAGGCATCCTACATAGAGGTTTCCTTGGTTATATTGCGTGCAGGTTGCACGAGAATCATCTACTTGATTTGAGAACAAAGGGACACAACACAACCACTGCATTTTATAATCCCAGCAACAATGTACATAATAAACAATGAACTTATAACCTGCTCTATATGTATTCAGGTCTCTTCAATTGCAAACATTTGCATAAACTTAAGTAATCAAAATTGTTAGATGACCTTCTTTATGTTGCATATATTATTTTTAATTTTTTTTTGAGAACCAATGACCCATTAACAGTCATACACATACTGCAATACACAACAGACATCAGTAATTTAATTTTACATTTTTAGTAAGAGGTACATGCAGGGTGTCTGAAATATGGGCTTCTTCATTTTGCATGCTAATTATAAGAGCAAGGCTGCCAGTAGCAGTTTACACCATATAAAGTACCCTGTGTGCACAATTATTAAAGAATTTGTATTGTTAATTAGAGATGAGGGAACCTTTTGACGTCAGGGCTTGACTCAGTTCGCCAAAGGGGCATATGTTCAGCAAATAGATTGGCAAACAGTTCACTGGACTTCCAAACCTCATTAAAGTCGATGGTAGGCAAAATCAAGGGCCTAGAAAACACCTTCAAAGGGGCCCAAAAGCTATCAAACACAGCTCAGCTTGAACTGTTTTAAAGTGGAGCCACACTGTTTTGTCACAGCCTTAGCTTCCTAGACTATTACTTATCAAGCTTCAGCACTGCTGTCACCCTGGTTCTAGGCCCACTCATGAACCTCACTGCTTCCCACTCCTTGATTGGTTAAAGTCAGACTTAGCCCAATCCACCCTCTCTGCTGCATCTGTGATTGTTTGCCAGTATGGCAACCAAACTAATGCCAGATTAGTGTAAAAATAAATACGTAATTGAAAAAATGGGCATGAGTTTTGCCGTATTTTTGATTGCCAGCCAAAGTAACTCAGGCAGCCTGGGCCTGCAATTGTCAGCGTGGTGAATCCCAAGCATTCCTGGCCCCCCATGCTAAAATATTCAGCCCGTCCCACCCTGAGAATACTAGACTCAACCTGTCAGCTGGTTGGTTATTCAAAATTGGGGGGGACCCAATGTCGTTTTTATTTTTTCAAATTATTTTATTATTCAGAAATAAATAATTTTTGAAAAAAAATAGCTTGATGTGAGCTGTGTTTTGGATTACCAGCCAAGGATAAGCTGCCAGCTGTGGTCTGCAGGCCGCAGCTATCTGCTGTACCCTAGCTGATGAAGAAAAATAGGGGGTACCCCACGTCGTTTTTTATGATATTTTTTTCATTGCTAAGTACAAGGCGAAAACACCCTTTAGTGCAACATGAAAGGTACTAAAGGGTTCAAGCTTACAATACATAGCAGAGTGGGACATTAAATAGCTGTTTGACATCTATCTATCTATCTATCTATCTATCTATCTATAAATAAATAAAGTAAGGAGCAGCGTGTTATGCTGGTATTATATAGAGTGCAAAGCGTCCCTGAGGCTCCTTCCAGCCTCTATCATACATACAGTTTATAAATGGGTCACAGCACTTCTTTCCAATGCAATAGATGTTTATTCCAGCCTGGCACAGATGGCAACGTTTCGAGCCTGTCAGCTGGAAAAAGAGCTGACAGGCTCGAAACGTTGCCATCTGTGCCAGGCTGGAATAAACATCTATTGCATTGGAAAGAAGTGCTGTGACCCATTTATAAACTGTATCTATCTATCTATCTATCTATCTATCTATCTATCTATCTATCTATCTATCTATCTATCTAATAACTAGAAAAAAGTACTCTGCAGCACTCAGCTACAACCAATGATGTATCTTATGGAGTTGCTGGTTCCATGCTGCAATTTGCACCCTCATCACCTACAGGTGATCCAGGGTCGAGATGGAGTCTGCCCACTGAGAAGTGGGGGGGTGGACAAGGAGGATAGGGTTATCAGCGTTAGGACTCATCAGACCTGAAGTCACTTTGTCGCAGTTGATGAGCAAACAGACATTGGCCAATGTATGTACCAAGAACTTCAGAAATAAAAAAATAAGATTTTGAGTTTTTTGAAAAAAACGTAAGTTTTTAAACTTTTTTCTCATATATATATATAGCTTGTTAGCATTTGTACATCATTGGTAGTAGCTGAGTGCTGCAGAGTACTTTTTTCTAGTTATTTGACCCAGTGTCCCTGCTGGCACCAGTTCACATTTTGTCTGTGACTGCTGTGCAGTTTTTTTTCTGTTTTTTTTCTTTTTTTTCTGTTTGTCTATCTATCTATCTATCTATCTATCTATCTATCTATCTATCTATCTATCTATCTATCTATCTATCTATCTATCTATCTCCACTCCATACTTGAGTGTTCTTTAAAAACTTTAAAAACAATTAAAAACAATTAAAAACAATTAACAGACTGCAGCTGCCCCAGAAGTGGCACCTCCATAACGTGCACCACTCCTGGCACCTTGCCCCGACTCTCACTGCCATGGTGCATTGGCCAACAGGGTAATGGTATTTGGGCTTAATGCCAGCTGGGTAACATCATTTGACATTAAGCCCAGAGGTTAGTAATGCAGAGGTGTCAATCAGAAACTCGATATTACTAACCTAGTCAGTAAGGACACAAATAACCACACCAATAAATATTTTATTTGAAACTTAACCTCCAACTCATTCCTTTTTCCACCATTTTTTAATTAAAAAACATTTTTTGGAAGTCTCTCATTCCATCCAATGTCATATATTGACTGCCTTGCAGTCTAGAAGTGCTGCTGCTGTGGTTTAAACTAAGCCTTTTTTTTTCTCTGCTATGCAGTGTGTGGCTCTACTGGTGAGGTGCTGCAAGTGTGTGTGATGGATATGACTAATACTTAGGTGAGCTGAGGGGCATGCCTGGGCTGGTTGCTCCCCACCCCTCAGCCATAAATGGGTCAGCTCACATCCACCTGATGTTGCTGATTCAGTTCACTTCTAGACTGTGACCTGTTGTGAGCAGATGCTGATCCGAAGCTGCTGCTTTGCTCTCCATTGGAAGTTGCTGGGTTCCGTGGTCCTTGGGTGGAGGTAGGGGCTTATGCCTAGGACTTCTCAGGAGTAAGGGACTTAGGCTGGTGGATTGGACCTCCTCACCTTTAGAGGTACCTCCGAGATCAGGGCGAGTCAGGGACCCCAGTATCAGAGCCAAAGCAGGCTTCCCTGAGTCCCTACGCCCAGCTCCATCCTACTTCTGGCCCCCCGGCCCCCCTAGCGTGACACCCAACCCTCAGAAAAACAGTATGTAAAAATTATTTAGAAAAAAAACAAACAAAAAAGAAACTCCAAAAAATCCTGAAATAGTCCCAGCATATGGGGGGCAATATCAGTGACTACATCCCCAATATGTACTAGACTAGTTTTTCCACTACACAATGTGCATAGGCTTTGAAAAAATTAGCCTTATGGGCTGAGTCATGGTTGACGAAGGAAGGAAATTTTTTTTATAGGAAGGGCAGGACATTAATAGCATGTGAGACAGTTACCGGGGTGATCGATCATGGCCGGTATGTGTCTCCCAGACTGTGCTCCATATCCTTATAGCAGCCCTCCACTCTGGATCTTGGAGGATTCCGCAGAGGTAGGCACGGGGTTAAAAGCTGGGCTGGAATACAGGGTGTGGTTCTCTTGTGGAGGCTCTGTCTGAGTGGACGCTCATGAATCTAGTGAGCGGACGGTAAAGACAGAGCAGAGCTTGTATGCTGAGATAACACAGCCTAGCCAGGAGGGCTTGGTCTTGCGTGGGACCTTGCCGAGAGAACGGCTATTGTGACTGTATGAATTATACCAGGCTGCGCCCCGGAACCTGGAGGTGTGTACTGTTGTGGACTGTGCCAATTAAACTGTGCCCTGTGTAATCCAGTGCCTGGGTACTTGTCTCCTGACTTGTTAACCAACGAAGCTACTTCACATATGGTGGAGAATGCGGGCAATGGAGCCCAGTGAGGTGTAGCAATCCGGTCGCCAGAGGCAAAGACTCGGTGAAACCGCGCCAGGCATACCCAGGTTGCACATGTCTGTGGTCCAGCCGGCTAAGCTCCGGTATACACCTGCTGCTACCATGGAGGATATTCTAAAGCAGCTGGCTCAGGCTAATGTTGAGCAACAGCAGGCCAATATACAACAACAACAGACCAATGCCCGCCTGCTACAGTCTTTGGATCATCATCAGCGACAGTTTGGCCTCCTGACTGAGGCTGTTCGTGCAACGGCGGCTGGCTCAACTCCCAGAGAAGGAAGTAACTGCAGCGTCCGTAAAGTGGTAAAGCAGTGCAATAGATGACCCCGGGAAATGATGTGGAAGACTTCCTGGCGGTCTTTGAAAGGGTCGCAGAGCGGGAAAATCTTCCGCCCAAGCAGTGGGCTGAGGCGTTGGCCCCGTTTTTGACAGGTGAGCCCCAGAAAGCCTATCTGGATCTGTGTGCAGAAGATGCCATGGACTACGGCACCCTAAAAGGTGAGCTCCTTGCCCGACTAGGGGTTAACACATATGTGCGGGCTCAGAGGGTAAACCAGTGGTGCTATGAGGAGGGTAAACCTGTACGGTCTCAGGCATATGACTTATTGCACCTGGTGAAGAAGTGGCTGCAGCCTGAAACTTTGAGCCCCGCGCAGATGATAGAGAGGGTGGTGGTTGACCGGTTTGTGCGCACTCTACCCATCCCCATTCAACGGTGGGTGGGACAAGGAGACCCGAGCACCCTTGACCAGTTAGTGTGTTTGGTGGAGCGACATGTGTCTACACAGGACTTGATACGGGACACTGGGAGTCTGCGTGCAGCCCGACGGTCTACATCCACAAGGCCCACAGTAAAAGACTCCCAACCTGGCCCTTTGTTGGACTCCAGTTCAGACCTGGTCGAGACTCCACCCCACCTTAAAGAGGTCCGGAAGCCCATGTACCCCTAACGGCACCCCTCAAAAAGATTTACCCACACTATGAGGTGTTGGCGATGCCAAGGTCTGGGACATATAGGGACTCAGTGTCCACCCACTACCGAGCCCATGGACTGCGGGAATACCTGCCGGGGATCCATGTATGCCCAGACTGTGTGTATGGCGGATATTGTTACTCCTGAGACTGTACCCCATTTGTGCCAAGTACAGGTTAATGGGTACCCAGCGATGGGTTTGTTGGATTCAGGGAGCTTGGTGACCCTCGTGCATGCATCCCTTGTCTCTGGGGTAAAACCCACCGGTCGTACAGTGGGGGTACTCTGTATCCATGGTGACCTCATGGTGAGGTGGTCACCGTCACTACCCCATGTGGACAGGTGCACCACGAAGTGTGGGTGGTGAAAACGCTTCCATATGATGTAATCCTGAGGAGGGATCTGCCTCTTTTCTGAACTCTAAGCAGGAGGCAATCCAAACCTCCTCAGGTACAGGACGGTCCGGACCCGGAGCCCGAAGATCCTGAGTCCGGAATACCTGCCATAGTGGTCACCCCAAAAGGAACAGAGTGTGTACCCGATAGGCCTTCCCTAGAGGTAATGGCAGGGGAGCTTAAGATGGTTGAGCCGATCCCGGAGCTAGAGGTGTCTCCAGATTATTTCGGGACGGCCCAACTTCGGGATCCTAGATGGGGGTGGCATAAACACCCAGCGGTGAGGTTCCCCCATTTAGTCCTCAAGTGGGATATACTCTATCAAGTGGATAGAATACGGCGGGATATAGTGGAGCAGCTGTTGGTACCCCAGCCATATCGCCGGCAGGCCTTAGAGTTGGCTCATAAACACTTAATGAGCAGGCCACCTGGGAGTTAAAAAAACGCAAGAGCGACTTTTACAGTGTTTTTTTTGGCCAGGGGGCGTCGGGAAGGTAAAAAGGTTTTGTGAATCCTGCCAGTAATGTCAGCTAACAGCACCCAAGGCTCATTTCCGCAGTCCTTTGGTACCCTTGCCTATTATAGAAGTACCTTTTGAGCGTATAGCCATGGATCTGGTAGGACCAATTGTAAAATCTGCCCGGGGCCACCAACATATCTTGGTAATCATTGATTATGCTACCCGGTACCCAGAGGTGATACCATTCAGACATACTGCAGCTAAGCTTATTGCTCGGGAGTTGTTTGCCGTGTTCTGTCGGGTGGGGTTGCCCAAAGAGATGCTTATGGATCAGGGGACCCCATTCATGATCAAGGTCACCAGGGAGCTGTGCAAACTTCTCCAGATTAAGCAGCTGCGTACGTCGGTGTACCACCCTCAAACTGATGGTCTGGTGGAGCGGTTTAATAAGACCCTGAAAACTATGCTCAAAAGGGTAGTCTTCAAGGATAGGAGGGACTGGGATATGTTGCTCCCTTATTTAATCTTCGCTATCCAGGAAGTACCACAGTCGTCAACGGGGTTTTCACCATTTGAGTTGTTGTATAGTCGACATCCCCGGGGGCCTGATGGACATAGCTAAAGAAACATGGAAGCAGGAGCCCACCCCAAATAAAAGCATAATAGAGCACATCATGGGTATGCAGGACCGAATCGCCGCTGTCATACTGATTGTAAAGGAACATCTGCAAGATGCCCAGGCGGCTGAGAGCACTAGGTACAATAGACAGGCTACTGTCAGGTCCTTTAACCCGGGGGAACGAGTGTTAGTGTTGATTCCCACCGCAGAAAGCAAGTTCTTAGCTAAGTGCAGGGCCCCTATGATGTCCGGGAAAAGGTTGGGTTGGTAAACTGCAAGGTGTTTCAAGGAGGAAACCGGAACCGATATACCATATAAACCTGTGGAAACCCTGGAAAGACAGGGAAAGTATGGTGGCTGTTCTGCCCCCCGGACCTAACCTCTTCAGGTCACCTGCCCCCGGTTATAGTGGCCTCTGGAGAGGAGGAGACCGGAGTAAGGATAGGGGATGCTCTCACCAAACAGCAGAGCCGAGAGACTCGGAGGTTGGTACAGCAGAACCCGGACGTCTTCTCAGATCTACTAGGTAGGACATCCCTCATACAACATGACATTGTCACTGAGTCTCACGTAAAGGTACGCATGAAGCCCTAACGGGTGCAGGAGGCTCGGAAACTAGCTATCTCGGAGAAGGTGAAAAAGATGCTCCACCTGGGGGTGATTGAGAAGTCCAGGAGTGAATGGGCAAGTTCCATTGTACTGATCCCAAAGCCTGACGGATCGTTACGCTATTGTAATGATTTTAGGAAGTTAAATGAAGTGTCCAAATTCGATCTGTACCCCATGCCCAGGACGAACTAATTGATAGGCTGGGACAAGCATGGTATTTCACAATGTTTGATCTGACCAAGGGCTACTGGCAGGTGCCACTGACGGAGTCAGCAAAGGAAAAGACCGCTTTTGTTATGCCTGAGGGTCTCTTCCACTATGTCGTCTTGCCTTTTGGCTTATAAGGCGCCCTGACCACGTTCCAGAGGCTGATGGACCTAGTGTTGGAACCCCACCAGGTGTATGCATCAGCGTACCTGGATGACTTCATCATTTACAGCACCGAGTGGCAGACCCACTTGGATCAAGTTCAGGCAGTGGTGGATGCGCTTAGAATGGCCGGTCTGACAGCAAATCCCAAGAAGTGCGCATTGGGACTCACAGAAGCCCGCTACTTAGAATACGTGATAGGCCGAGGGGTAATCAATCCCTAAATCAATAAAATAGAGGCAATACAGAAATGGCCTCGACCCCTTACCAAGAAGCAGGTTAGGGCTTTTTTAGGCATCGTAGAGTACTACTGGCGGGTCATTCCCAACTTTGCTGGACTGTCGGCCCCTTTGACAGATCTGTTGAAGGGAAAGAAGTCCGTCATGGTACACTGGAATCTGCAGACCAAAGAGTCCTTCCTGGCCTTGAAGGGGGTCCTGTGCGGACAGCCCGTTCTCGACAATCCTGACTTTCGGATGGAGTTTATCGTGCAGACGGATGCCTCTGAAGTCGGGCTGGGAGCAGTGCTGTCCCAAACGGTTAACGGGGAGGAACACCCCATCACCTAATTCAGTAGGAAGCTCACCCCACCAGAGAGGAACTATAGCGTAGTGGAAAAAGCGTGCCTGGCCATTAAGTGGGCCTTGGAATCCCTACGCTATTACCTCTTGGGGTGACAGTTCTGCTTGGTAATGGACCATTCCCCTTGGTCTGGAAGCGGACTGCCAAAGAGCGGAACGCTAGGGTCACCCGGTGGTTCCTCTCCTTGCAGAACTACTGATTTACTGTGGAACACCGGGGCGGGAGGTTGCAGGGCAATGCTGATGCCCTGTCTAGGGGCCCTTGTATGGCTGCTGGTGTTCAACCCCACAAGTTTGAACAGGGGGGGTATGTGAGACAATTACCGGGGTGATCTATGATGGCCGGTATGTGTCTCCCAGACTGTGCTTCATATCCCTATAGCAGTCCTCCACTCCGGATTCCCCAGAGGTAGGCACTGGGTTAAAAGCTGTGCTGGAATACAGGGTGTGGTTCTCTTGTGGAGGCTCTAACTGAGTGGACGCTCATGAAGCTAGTGAGCGGACGATAAAGAGAGAGCAGAGGTTGTGTGCTGAGATAACACAGCCTAGCCAGGAGGGCTTGGTCTTGCGTGGGACTATAACGCAGCTCATCTGTATCTCTCAGAATCGCGGACCTGTTTTGGTTGGCAGCCCATGCCAACCACAACACGGAACTGCTCAGTGACAGCATCCGGGGTCTAGCCAGGACCCCGGGCTGTCATGTGAGCGCCAGAGATCCCGCGATACTATCGCGGAATCACCCGAGCAGGCGGGGTACATTGTGTTCCCCGCTGCGGCCACCTTGGATCCCGCTGTCAGTGATTAACAGCGGGATCCAAGGGGTTATCAGCGCCGATCAGATCCCGGATCCGATCGATGCTGTTACCCTGACATCTCAGCTGATGAGATCAGCTGAGATGTCGGGGCTTTGATGTGAGCTCCGCGCCGGAGCTCACATCAAACACCCCTTACCGGCCCATGACATCCTCCTACGTCATAGGTCGGGAAGGGATTAAGCTGTATAACTACCAACTTCAAAGAAATTTATATGTGGAGCCCACTGGGACGGGGTACTCTGTATCGGACCGGGGTATCGTTGGGGGTATCACGGCAGTCTTTGGTCCGGATGGTGTCCCGAGCCCACAAGTAAAAGAGGTATTTACAGGGATTTGTCGTGACACCACCCACGGGTTGTGGTCAGTGAGGGGACCATCGCTGCTGCTGTCTGCTGCCAGGAGGATGGATGGATGATGCTGCAGCAAGATGGATGAGCCCGCCGTGGGTCGGAGCTGCTCCTGACAGGGTGTAAAGGTGGAATAAAGTTCTGTTTGCAGGGAATCACACACGGGAGACTGAAGCAGGGTTCACCGGGTTTTACTTGCAAGTTCTTAGTGCAGTTCAAACAGTTCACAGTACAGTTCACACTATTAACTCCGTACACTCTCTGAACCCTCTGCAGCCAGGTTTCCTCTCTGTGACCTTTCACTTTCTCTGAAACCTTTCAGGCTTTCCTCTCCTCAGTTCTTAACTGTGGGCTGTATGGGGGCAGCTCGGTCCCTTGTCTAGCTTCCCCCTGTGTGTGTGTGTGTGTGGGAAGCCTGGGTCCTATGTGCTGCTGATCCTCCAGCCCGTGTGTTGGGTGACCAGACCTGGAATCTGTGCCTCTCCGTCGGTGTGTCCATGTACTGGCGTGTAGCTACCGTCACCCAGAGCCGACTCTCTGGTCCCAGCCTAGCCTTGGGTGTCCCTATCTTGCAAGGTGTCACCGGGCTCTCTCCGACCCGTGTAACTACCTGGGTACGTCAGGGGAGTCTGTCCCGCCAGTAGTCTTTCAGCGCTGCCGTCTTCCTCAGACCCAGCTGCACTGATCCGGTCTGTGTCTTTCTCTTCCTTTGGACTGCGGCTATGGAGTGGGCTTTCTCTACAGGGAACGGTGTCTCGCAGGATTCTGCGCC
The DNA here is from genome assembly GCA_033576535.1 of Allobates femoralis. NCBI lineage: Eukaryota > Metazoa > Chordata > Amphibia > Anura > Aromobatidae > Allobates > Allobates femoralis. The sequence goes on from JARQOC010000002.1 coordinate 231,782,209, forward strand.
TCCAGGGAGTCCAAACCTTCAGGAAGTCTCTGTCTTTGTTTTACTGCTCTTGTCTTTACTTCTCGGCAGCCTCTGGCCTACTTGGTCTTGTCAGTTCAGCACCCACTGGCCTACTCACTAACTCCTCCTCGTTCCCACCTTCTGTACCTGGTTCGTCACCTGACCTATGTCCCACCCACTTCCCTCTAAACCCTACCACCCCTTGCCTGCCTAGAGTCCCAGGCTCCGGGTTGAGTGTTGTGTCTGGTGGGTGTGTTTTTTGAAGGTGTTTGGTGTACAAATTGTCTGCTTTCTGCCTGGCTGCAGTTCCTACCTGTGGCCACCCTAGTCGCAGGGGCGCCACATATATAAAATAATCTTTATTTAAATTCCTTAAAAAGGTCTAAGGGACCAACCAGTAAGTAAACAATGACATATGCAACATAAAACAAATGGATTGCAATGGTTGTGCAGATCAACCCATTATCTACCCCTATGTACTATTTCTACCTGACAATGGAGGTTTTTACACCCTAAGGTTCATGGTGCCCCACTCAACAGTGGCTCTCCCTATTTCTGTCCCTGATGGGAGAACAAGGTGAACAGTGAACATACAAAACAGGGCTTATATTCCAGAGGCTGGACTTAACTCACAGTGAAGTCCTTAATGTAGCAGCCAACCAGGGTGTCTGTACATGGCACAATTGCAAATCCAAGATGACTGGTGTAGGATATTTCTCCGGGCTTTTTACAAGGCTCATCAGAAGGAGGAGATGATGTATAAGCTTGCCTATACATCTTGATCCCCTTGGAAAAATCTACCTCCTACTTATATATATTACTTATTCCAATGTGTGAGTTTAGTATTTGTGCATGGTTGTGTATTTACGCTGCATGCAATGCGCTCAAAATGGCGGTGGCAGGGCTTAAATAGACCCTACACTGCACGGCCAGCCAATCACAGTAATACCACAACCAAGATGTCCTTGGCAATATTGTGATTGGTTAAGAAGCCCAGTGGCTGGTAAGAAGGTGCCAATACTGCAGGGCGGGACATCCAAATATAGCGAGGCAAGTGCGCAAAAACTTGCTATATAAAGAGTAACCTGAATACTGTACTATTCGTGCGAATAGCGAATAGTAATAAATACACTCGCTCATCACTATTAATAATACAAATACATATCAGTACAACAATCAAGTGTGTTCAGCGTTTTTACTACTTTTTAATCTTTCTCTGCAATGTTGTTTTGAAACTTGGGCCAAACATAATTTTTCTTTCAAAAATAAACATTAAAACCCAAGTTGGAACCCATGCCGTAATGAGAAAGACAGTGGGGTAAATTTACTGTTGAAACTCTGCTAGAGTTTTGACATACAGTTGTGGCCAAAAGTATTGACACCCCTGCAATTCTGTCAGATAATACTCAGTTTCTTCCTGAAAATGATTGCAATCACAAATTCTTTGGTATTATTATCTTCATTTAATTTTTCTTCAATGAAAAAACACAAAAGAAAATGAAGCAAAAAACATCATTCCACACAATTCTCCAAAACTCCAAAAATGGGCCAGACAAAAGTATTGGCACCCTTAGCCTAATACTTGGTTGCACAACCTTTGTCCAAAATAACTGCGATCAACCGCTTCCGGTAACCATCAATGAGTTTCTTACAATGCTCTATAACAAGAAAAGAGAGGGGGGGGGGGACAAGAGGCGCAATAGTGCCCTTATCACTAGACACTAAACAAAGCAGGTGAGAAAAGGTTCACTCACCTAGTCCAGTTGTGCCACCCACAACTGGTTAATAGGCCTGATATGATAAGTATCCTGATGGCTGCTGCTGGACTTCCTCCGGTCTCCACTCGGGTAGACGAACTTGAAGTTTTGGGAAAGGAAGGTGTGTCACAGTCCGCGCTGCCAAGGAATCCGCTCGTAATAACGCTAGTAGTCAGTATCCAAATTTATCCTCTTTATTCATCCACGCGTTTCAACGCCCTCCTGGCGTCTTCCTCAGGGATGTCCCTCCCCCACCAAACAACTCATATTTATACACATAGCAATTGCCATAACAAGTGGGTGTTCCCCATCTTGTGACGTCAAAAACGTCATCATGACTGGGCGGGTGTTACATTTTGGCGCAAAAATGTAAAACAACTTTATACATATATCAAAATGCAGGTTACATATCATTACATATATCTAAAAATTCAGTAAAATGTTAACATAAAAATCCTTCCTAAAAATCAAGCGGAAAATCACCCAAAAACCTGTCCTGTGTGCGTGCATTGTGTAAAAAAATGTATAATGAGTAAAAGTAATGGTGGAGCATAAATTGTCACCTCTGAGTTTCGAACTTGTGTCTGCACAACAATCATTCTCATGGGTAAATTCATTATGCACTGAGCCATCAGTGTTGGCAACTATTTCAGTTTCTGATTTTTTGCATCAGGTGACATGTATCTCTCTTTATTTTACAGGCACCACCCTCCAGATGAAACTGCCATAGGAGAATTTAGTCCGGATATGAATTTTGTTCTTTCCCTCTTTTTTTAAAATGACTTTATTCAAATAAAAATTAAAAACTTATTAAATTATTATTAAATTATTATTAAATTAGTAATAAACTATAGAGAATTTTTAGGACTATGATCATCACTGGAAACATGATTAAAACTGAGTATATTAAACGAATTAATAGATAAAGGAAATTAGAATCTGAATATTGATTTTAATATAAATGCATCTTTGTTACATATGATTAAATATATCTAAATAAAAAATATATAAAATATAAAATATATCTCAAAAAATAAAATTCTTCATTAAAAAGAATTCATAGAGTCTTATTATTTGTATGCGAGACAAAATGAATCCCAAGGATTGGTAAGGAGGGGCTTATAAGGATGGGGGGTCAGGATGTATTGGTTCATCTCTCTACTGTGGGGAACCCTGTCTCCGAAAAGAGCTGAGAGGTTACAAGTGCAGTTACAGTCTCACTCACTCGCAGCCTGTGAGGAAAGGTGTCAGAAGTTTTTTCTTTCCAAAGGGGCGGCTTATTATCCAGGTTCATGTCCAAATACCCGTCAATGGAGGCTAAATATGTTTTTATTGCATCTGGTTCAAAGCTATCTCCAATGGAAAAGATCCCAAAAAAATCCTTCTTTAAATAGAATTAGATTATTTATATGCGAGACAACCGAGGGTTGGGGCATGAGGGAAAACTTATAAAGATAGGGGGTCAGTATACATTAGTCTATCTCTTCCCTATGAGGTATACCACTTCAAAACAGAGTAGAGGAATTGTACAGGCGATTAGAGTTTCATTCATATCGATGTCAGCTTGAAACGGGTGTCAACAAGGTTATGGCTCAGCGTAATATAAGATCCAATATGTCAATATGTGGGCTCGCAAAAGTGAGGCTATTCATTCAATCATAATTACACTGATATTGTAGTGTCATTACCAAGTTTAACCACTAGGTGGCAACAACAAAGATGCTGTTGCCATAACAATGTAATGAGATGTGTACCAGTCTGGATGAATAAAGAGGATAAATTTGGATACTGACTACTAGCGTTATTACGAGCGGATTCCTTGGCAGCGCGGACTGTGACACACCTTCCTTTCCCAAAATTACAATGCTCTATGGGATTCAGGTCTGGACTCATTGCTGGCCACCTTAGAAGTCTCCAGTGCTTTCTCTCAAACCATTTTCTAGTGCTTTTTGAAGTGTGTTTTGGATCATTGTCTGCTGGAAGACCCATGACCTCTGAGGGAGACCCAGCTTTCTCACACTGGGCCCTACATTATGCTGCAAAATTTGTTGGTAGTCTTCAGACTTCATAATGCAATGCACACGGTCAAGCAGTCCAGTGCCAGAGGCAGCAAAGTAACCCCAAAAACATCAGGGAACCTCCGCCATGTTTGACTGTAGGGACCGTGTTCTTTCCTTTGAATGCCTCTTCTTTTCTCCTGTAAACTCTATGTTGATGCCATTGCCCAAAAAGAGAGAACGTTCTTCCAAAACGTTTTAGGCTTTTTCAGGTAAGTTTTGGCAAACTCCAGCCTTGCTTTTTTATGTCTCGGGGTAAGAAGTGGGGTCTTCCTGGGTATCCTACCATATAGTCCCTTTTCATTCAGATGCCGATGGATAGTACGGGTTGACACTGCTGTACCCTCGGACTGCAGGGCAGCTTGAACTTGTTTAGATGTTAGTCAAGGTTCTTAATCCACCATCCGCACAATCTTGTGCTGAAATCTCTCGTCAATTTTTCTTTTCCGTCCACATCTAGGGAGGTTAGCCACAGTGCCATGGGCTTTAAACTTCTTGATGAAATTGCGCATGGTAGACACAGGAACATTCAGATCTTTGGAGATGGACAGGTGCTGTTAATTACACAAATTAGAGAAGCATCACATGATTTTTCTAACAGTGCCAATACTTTTGCCACTCCCTTTTTTATGTTTGGTGTGGAATTATATCCAATTTGGCTTTAGGACAATTCTTTTTGTGTTTTTTTCATTGAAGACAAATTAAATGAAGATAATAATACCAAAGAATTTGTGATTGCAACCATCTTCAGGAAGAAACTGAGTATTATCTGACAGAATTGTAGGGGTGTCAATACTTTTGGCCACAACTGTATATGAAGTGCACCACTTTTACTGGACATTTTAGACACTTCTAGAGCTTGTTTTTATGTAAGACTGGTTGCACCACAGTGCTTCAAAAGTGGTATATTATACACTATATTATAATAAAATAGCATTTTTTTTATACCGGTATATACTTTCATAAAATGTTATATAAAAGACGCACATATACACATGTGGAAAACTCACAGGCAAACAAATATGAGAGCCAGGATGATCATAAGAAACACAGTACAGTAAATGTGTCACTCTCAATGCAGCATATCACACACTGTCTGTGCTGCTCATATTCCCTCTCTGTCACCTCTCTTGGCCTACTTTTTGCCACAATTACCACATATTAACCCCACACAGACGCATTCAACAATCTTCTCATCACATGTGATGTGGCACTACTCTGTACAGTTAGACATCAGTGTACAAATTATCTGTTGTGGCTAAATGCTCACTGTTTGTAAGAGGCGAATCTTCGCCATTCCGGTGGATACACTCTTTACTCAAAGAAATAACATTTCTGTTGTTCTACTTTTGAATATAATTCTCTTCCTTCCTCTTTATAATTATTATTATTATTATTATTTATTTATATACCGCCATTATATTCTACAGCTCTTTACATGCTAAAAGGGGCAAACTAGGACAAGTAACATAGTAACAATACAAGTAACAATAAATGTGGACAATTCGGTCGTACAGATACAAGAGGGGAGAAATCCTGTCCACGAGGGCTCACAGTCTACGAGGGGCGGGTGGGGATACAGTGGGAGGGGGAAGTTCCAGTCGTGAGGCGGTGTGGAAGATTGGGTCTTATTGCAGGTGGTAGGCTTGGCGGAACAGGTGGGTCTTCAGGCTTCTTTTGAAGGTTCCCAGGGTAGGAGAATGTCTGATGTGTTGGGGCAGTGAGTTCCAGAGTATGGGTGAAGCACAGGAGAAATCCTGTATGCGGTTGTGCGAAGAGGAGATGAGGGGAGAGTAGAGGAGAAGCTCTTGGGAGGATCGCAGGTTGCGCGAGGGTAGGTATCGGGAGACCATGTCAGAGATGTATGGAGGGGACAGGTTGTGAATGGCTTTGTATGTCATGGTTAATGTTTTAAACCGGGACTCTGGGAAGTAGGGAGCCAGTGAAGGGCTTGGCGGAGGGGGGAGACAGAGGAGTAGCGGGGGGACAGATGGATTAAGCTGGCAACGGAGTTCAGGATAGACTGGAGAGGTGCAAGGGAGATATTGGGGAGGCCGGTGAGCAGGAGGTTGCAGTAGTCGAGGCGTGAGATGATGAGAGCGTGAATAAGGGTTTTAGCAGTGTCGTGGTCAAGGAAAGTGCGGATTCTATAGATGTTTTTGAGCTGGAGTTGGCAGGAGGTGGCGAGGGCCTGGATGTGGGGCTTGAAGGACTTACCCGTTTCCTTCCCCGTTTAACTGCCCGGTGTAACTGCACTTGTACAATCGCCACTTATGCAGTTGGCATGATTACAAGACCCCGCATGATTGCACCCCTTAGGTGTCTCTACATATATAGTGAGTTTCTACTTAGATCTGGGTCTATTAAACTTGTTAAACAATCAAAGAATGTAATGCGGGTAATCATGCAAGTAGGCTGGTCAACATCACTTGGGGCAAATTACAATGACTGCAAATTAGACTGAAGCAGTCACATCTCCACTTGGACCTATTCCTGCAACACCTGCTTCTAGTGTGGCACCCCACTAAGAGTGCGTCACAGGAAGGTACTACACCCCTGGCTAAGGTGTCGTATTCTCCGTCCCAGTGGTGAATAGGATAATCCTGAGGCTCCATATACCACATGCAACACCTAGAGGCAGAGGACCAATTAGGCACCCGTTTCCTGGGTAACCGGTCCTGGTGGGAGAAGAGTTAGGGTGTATAGCAGTGGGGGAAGTAGCAAGGAGTTAGAACAGTGGAGAGACAGGAACAGAAAGTCAAGTCGTGACAGCAGAGACAGCTAACAGGGAGGGCACCAAGCACTGGTGGCCCAGAAGAGAAAGGGGGCAAAGTTAGAACGGGTGATTGAAGACCCGAGCCCAGTCCAAAACCCGGAGTACCGGCTCCGAGGTGGTCCAGTCGACTAAACCCTGCACCACAAAACCCGGAGTGGTCGAAGGCTTCCTAGGAGCCCGATCCACAACCTAACCATCACCGCAGCTATACCAGGGGGTACCTATCCTTGAGGACCAGGGACCTGTGAGTAGGGCCTAAGCGGGAACCCCAATCGAGGGCCCTCAGTACCCTGGCAAGGTATGCTAAAGCAGGGAAGAGAAGGCACAGTCAGGATCGAGAAGGACACCTGTGGAGCCTCGGAAGGACACTATTCACCGCAGGGACCACCCGGTCCGTTACTTGGCATTGAGAACTGTCTTACTCTGTCTGCCATTGAACATCTGAGTAAACACCCGTTCAGAGGAACAATGTGTCTGAGCCTTATTCTGGAATTACCGCTAATTGCCTTGCCTTGCAGAAATAACCGAGTTGCCCTATTACTCTGCAGCAACTCTCAACTCCGGGGACCCCGCTCGTCCTGTAGAGAGCAGTTCCACCTTGCTGCCGCCCATCACCCCGGAGGTTCAAGCAGCGCCGGTGTCATCACCGGACCCCAACAGGTGGCGTCACAAACTAATAACTTTATTCCCTTTTTATTATTGTATTTCCACCCTTTTACTGACCACCGGGCCCACAACCTCAGGCACCGTCATCGTGATTGACAGCCTGCGCCTGAGACCTGAGCACCCGCCCACGGTGAGTCACTATCACCAGGCACCATTGCAATCATTCTGTGGGTGATGCTGTTGATGAAGGATACAACAGGACCAGAAGCTCTGGGAGGCAAAGGTTTGGTCTATCTGGAGATTCTGGTGTGACTGGTACCTAGAGAGCCTCCCAGTCTGACAGTATGGGTGTGTGTTGTCCAGCAGAAGTAATAAGCTCCCTGCTGTGGGTAATAGCATAGCTACACACCCTACTTAAACTATAACACACTGCTAGGAGGTGTTAAAGTTGTTCTGGTTCACTTTGGATAGTTAGCCCTTGTTCCCCCAATTGATTCCTGATTCTGACCTTTGCTCATGTTTAGATCACCATTTTGCATGATGATACTGTTTCTGTTACACTTAGATATTACGGGAGATTTAATTTTTTTTACTTGGGACATACAACAACCATAATTTTCATTATAACAAAGTAAAGAAGTAGATGGGATTGTTCTGTTCTTGCTTCACGGGTCGTGGGCATATGAATCTAAACAGACAGCTAAACCAGTATACTGAGTCCAGCAAGAAGGCTGTTGCTGAAGTCTGTGTAATTTATTGAGCTTAGTAGTATGATTCAGTGAAACTGGGGACAATTGGGATACTTACAATCAGTGCGGGAATGAGACAATAGAAATAATACATATCACAAGTAGATATACAATTTGCATTCAAAACCTAATAAGCCAAAGTCTAACCTAGAATGCATCAGACTAAACTAGACTAATATTTGGAGCAGTTAATGACTGCAGCCAAAATAAACTCCTTACCAGCAATGCTATCACAAGAAGGAATAAAGTGGAGACTGTCTTCCAGAATGATGCATGAAAAGAAAATGGAGACTGAACTACCATAATGCATTGCAAAGGGAAGGAGAAACAGAGGCAAAAAATAGAAAAGCTGATGCTGGTAAAAAGTTCAGCCACTAGAAGGAGCTAAAATATTTTGAAAAAACTAGTAAGGGAAAACATAGCTATTGCTGTAGAGCAGAACAATAAGCAAAAACAGATTAAATGCTGGAGGCAGAACAGGGATAGAAGATGCATGAACACAGCTAATGTCTTACAGAGTGTCAACAAGCAAATATCGGTATTTGTTAGTCAGAAACAAAGAAAGGACAAGCAGGAACTTAAGAGTGAAGTGCATGTTTCTTCATGGCAGAGATTGGAGGAGATGAAGGGTTATGTGATAGCTGTGGTGCAGTTACTAATTATAAAAGACTTTGAAGAGCTGGGAGTGGAAGCAGTCACTGCCTGGACCTTTAGCAGGACGGTCGTGTGAGCAGTGTGATTACTGCCACAGATCTGAGAGAAGACACAAGATCAGTTCTGAATGAAGATTAAAAGATCCAAGAGAAGACCCGAAACCAGATCTTAGAGAAATCTCAAGCCCTCTCCTGAGAGATGACCTAAGATGAGATCTGGAAGAAGACCTGACCTGAATGAGCCAGAGCAGATTGGGGGAAGTCAACCAGGCTACAACAGATGATCATCTGTGTGAGCCATTGCTTCATGTGTGAACGTATAGTACCAAGTGGGGACTGAGGCCACGCTTCAGAGAACGAAGGTGCTCATTGCGCTGAGGGCATAAAGTAACTCATCAATGTGGACTTGCAGTCTAGCGAATAGCATAATTGTATCCTGTTGGGGCCTATGTGACGATTTATGCGCCTATAGAGTTACAATGATGATGGGTACAGTAGTATTTCTTGTTTTAATTTTTTCAGTTTGAAGTCTATAATGCATGTTTGCCTGTATTTTTTATGTTCGCAATTAAGGGTCAAGTTTAGGGTGTTCAGATCATTTTGCCTGATTTATCATTTGTCATTCTTAAAATAGTCATAACATTTCTCAACCATATTCTTCTTCTCCTCCTCTCACTTCCTAAAGCTCAATGTGGACGAAACCAAACTACGGTAATCATTCTTCCTCTATCCCACTTAACTCCCCTATCTGATCTATCACAATGAATGACACAATGTTAAACCTGGTACCAGAAGTCATCTGCCTCGGCGTAACCTGACTGTCACTGGAGTGACAATCGGAGTAACCTTTAACTCTTGCCGGTCTTCAAACTGCACATCCAAACTTTTACCACCTCTTGCTGCCTCCAGCTCAAAAATATTTCCACAATTTAACCCTTCCTCAACCCTGAATTGACTACTGTAATCCTTACCTCTTTGGCCTTTCTGCTAACATTTTTGCAAGTTTTCAGTCCATTCTTAGGACCTTATTCACACATGAGTATTTTTGGTTAGCATTTCATCATTATTTACGGTATATGCCAAAACTATCAATGTCTCTAAACCACAGAACTTTCAATTATAGTTTTTCTCTGTAACTTCCACTCCTGGCTTTGACAAACACGGTTGCAAAAATATTGATGTGCCAATGAGGCCTAACTCTGCTACTCAACTATTTCACTTCTCTCCTCACTGCTTCTATGCCTTTTCTCTCTGCAAATCCCTTCACTGGCTTCTACAGTAACTCACCATTGTGTCCAGTTAAAAACATTGACCTACAAAGTCATCCATAATCTGTCTCATCCAAATATGTCTAAACTAATTTCCCGATATCTTACCACATGTAATCCCTGGCCCTCCCTAGACCTCCTACTCTCCTCCACACTTGTATGTTCCTCACCCAATTGCCTCCAAGACTTTTCCCAAGTATCCTCCATTGTCTGAAATACTATGCCCCAAACACATCAGATTATTGTTACAGATTCAGAAGCTTCAGGTGGAACTTTAAAAACTCATCTCTTCAACAAAATTTACAGCCTGCAATGATTGTGCTGTCCTCTCACCACCACCAGAGCTGCTACAACTTCTCAATCTACTGTGTCTCTTCCCATTATTTTGTAGATTGCAAACCCTCTCCCAAATTTATAGTTGTATTTTGTATGTAAACTATTTTTTACATGTACAGCTCTTTGGAATCAATAATCAATTATGATCTAAAAATAAATAATAAATTGTTAAATAATGATAATGTCGCACATGTACTCTAGTCTTCTCCCGAGCGAATTTGTGGAAACCAAAACATTTTTGCACAATATTTACACTGTTTTGCAAAATATGACTTTTTATAAGTCATGAGCAAGCACTAAAATCTAACCGAGTAAGTCGGATGCTTGGACAAGTTCTACTTGAGTACAAAGTAAAAGTATGAAAGTAAATGGGAAACTCGAGCGTTTTTCCAGAAGACCCTAAGAGGAACACTGAGGTGAAGGAAAATCACTGAAATGGATGTGTCGCCTGGGGCAGTGGGGACTCGGGTATCCGGGTCCTTTTCCGCTGTGGTCGGGGGGATGTCACTGGTGGCCTGCCCGGACCCTTGGCCCCAGAGACCGAACTTTAAAAAAAAAGGGGTAAATATATACAGGGGAATAAAGTTTATCATGTAGTTCTCGTGACGCCACCCGCAGCTTCTGGTGATTGAGCATCAGCGTCGCTTCAGTCCTCCGGAGAGTGGTGGTATAGTGGCCTTCATGTTAAAGCTCCCTGCAGGTGGAGCTAACCCCCAAGGGGCAGGGAGCACCGGTGATGGTAAGAGTGCTCATAATGGATGGATGAGCCGGGGCCTGGCCAGATGACAGGAGCACGGGGAAGGAACTGACACACACACCGCTGGTCGCATTTTATTTTTTTACTGGTGTTGAAGCAGGTAAATCATCCAGAGTACCACCGGGTGTTCAGGATGAACTTCTTAATCTGCACAGCGAGTGGGTATAAAATTCCTCTTTACTTTCCCTGTGTGTGTGTGTGAAGCCCCAGCCTGTGTAGAACTTGGCTGGCCTCCTCTGCTTTCTCGTTCTCAACCTGTGCTGTCATCGGGATACCCTCTGCTGACTACCGCTGGTTCTCTCCCCGCATTGCCTGGCTCCCCAGTATGTGACTACGCAGGGATCCGGGAGACTGAAGTCTCCATGGTTTTCCGGTGTTCTCCACTGGGCCTGGTGCACTCCAGTGAATGCGGACTCCGGTGTCCGGTGGTTGCTCGGGGGTGAACCTAACGTTGGCTCCACGGTCCTCCACTGTTCTGCCTCTTCTCTTTGCCTCTCGACCCCACTCTTGGGCCTTGCAGGGCTACCGGAGACTGGTCAGGGTGACTGGCTTGGTCCTACCGCAGCACCGAACACCAGCAGCTCTTGTAGCGTCTGCCACACTCTGTCTAACTCTGCCCCCAGCACCAGTATTTATAGGGGATCCTGCCTAAAAGCAGCAGGTTGAGCTCCCCCTACTCTGCTGGGATGGAAGGTGTTGCATGTAGCTGTGTACCCGCTGTGGAAACCCATCCATGCTGCAGGTGAGTCTGTGAGTACCTGTGGTTAGCAGGGTGCCACATTCCCCCTAGGTAAGGTCAGTACGTCTGGATTGAGGAACAATTTTTGGTTAACAACATAAATAACTGACACGCACTCAGGGCTCGGGTACTCGGCTCTCAGGCTCTCTCTCTGTCCGGGAAGTCACAGGTGGCAATCCCGAAGCCGTGGCCCTGAGGGTCAGCTGAATAAGGGGAGATTATTTACAAGGGATTATTTACAAAGTTGTCTTCGTGACGCCACCTGCTGAGTCTGGTGATGCTCACAAGCGCCGCCACAGTCCTCCGGTGGCCGATGGTATTATGGCTTGGATGGAATAGTCCCTGCAGGTGGGACTGGACCACCGGGGCAGTGATGCTGTAAGGCAAACAGTTTGTGTAGAAAAGATGCAGCAGAGTCAAACCTTCACTTCACCGCGTAACTTTTACTTGAACTCTTTTATTCAGCTTTACAGTTCAACAGTTAGTCAGATGGTAAACTGGCGAATGCTCCAGGCTGCAATTAGGATTTCTGGCTGAAGATGGAACCCTCCTTTATGTTCCTTTCTTTTCCTTTTTTCCTGTTCCCAGTATTTGAAGCCTGAACTCCTGTAGATGATCTGGCCTCCTGCTGCTTCTAGCTTCTGTCTCCTCTCCCTTTTGTACCCGTTGGGTAAACCTTTTGTCGAATACCGCAGCCGCCTACTGCGTTTCTGGCTTCCCTCTTGTGGGACCTTTGGGAGTTAGGGCCGTATATATAATATCCCTGTTTAGCGGATTTTCTGTGAGTCTTGAAGGATCTCACAGGTGCAGACTCCGGGACCCGGGTTACTTCCTATGGGGCAAACTTTATCCGTTACTCGCTCCCCACTCAAGTTAACTCTTCGTCTGTGAGTTCCCTTGCCTTCTTCTCTTTCTTTGGGATCTTTTCTTTCTCAGGGCCTCTCAGCCGAGATGGCCCTCTTGGTTCCTTCAGGCTGGCTGCCTGGTTCCTTCACGCTCCCTCCTCCTACTCTCCTCACTCTCCGACTAGACTGAGAGCTCACTAGTCCCCTCTAGAGGTCGCTAAGACCCTTCTGGGGTCCCTCCCACCTACTATCCTAGTGTGTGGGTGTCAAATCTAGGGTTCCAGCTAGTGACCATAGTCCCAACTGCAATGGAGTACTACACCACTTTTCTGGGTGCAGTACCCCTTTTGTGGCACCTACGTAGTGGGGCGCCACATAACATCTTTAACAGGTAACATATTTAAAGAGTCTGAAAATTCAAAAATATACAAAAACCACTGAAAAATGGTAAAGCAGGTACAGTACATATGGCTCTAGTCCATTCACCGCAGGCTGGAAAGAGAAGTTATTTGTGGAAAAAGTGAAGAGAAGCACCACAATTAACAAATCAAAAACGATAGGTGCTCATCATACCACGGGACCAAGAGTATATTCAAGAAAAAGATATGGCATATGAAAAGACTGGGAGCACACAGGATATAAGAAAAAATATATATATAAAAGTAATTTATTTAACACATATGCAGACACAACTGTTTAAAACCATTTAAAATACAACATCAGGGGCTCCTGAACAATTAAGCATGAAGCAAATAATTATATGCAAAAGCACACACCTCAATGGGTACACCGTGTTGACCAAATCATAGCCAGGCTGCAAGAAAGTTAGTCCATATGTTAAGGCAAATACACGTAGATTAGTACTTGTAAACAATATACATAGGCCTTCCTTTTTACAAGGCAAACCACCCCCATTTTACTGGGTGCTCGGGGAGAGGGGGGCGCAGACTGGTATGCGATTTTCTGACCACTACTCAATGTCCTCTTTCTTTGGAGGTTTTTTTTTCCAAATTCTCATTCTTAGTGGATAATATTTTTATCACTACTCAGATTAAGCATTACGTTGATCGGTCTTCCGAGGCATACCAGACAGTGTCAGAACCTGCCCTCTCCATCTGGTCTCACTTGGTGCTCGTGCAGGAGTTTATTCGCTAAGTCTTATCTATAAATCAATCAAACCTTCTATTTCATGGTCGAACTCATCACTGGGCCCGAGTAAATGGGTATCACAACTATCTACTTATAGACTGACTGATCTGTTGAATGTTGAAAGCCACTGTACGTCTGAATTCTTTATTGCGATATGACAGCTACTCCACTAAGATGTCTACATCAGCCAATCTCTCTTGTCCCAAATGATTTCACTCTTCAGCTGATATCAATCATTGTCTTTGGGGTTGTCCTAGAATACAAGAGGTTTGGAATATGCTTCTTAGTAATCTTACCAGCACCTTCAACATTCACTTTACATTATCTCCGGAACGGGCTTTATTTAACATTTTCCCACGAGAGCAGCTGCTCTGGCTCTCTGCTCAGCAACGACGTGTTTTAACTATTTGGGTGGCATCCACCCGCAAGAGTATTCTACATCTGTGGGCACAGGATGCAACCCCTTCATTGAATCTAATTTCTTCGAAGGTGACATACCTGTTCAAAATGGATTTGATTGAATCTATACTTCATAAAGAAAGTCATACAGAACATTTATTCTCACATGGTCCTCCTTTACTGATTTGCAGCCACTATCGGTGCGTCAAGCAATACATGGTTGCATTCAATTCACCGATTGATATCTATACCAATTAGGCTTACTTGATTAAACCTGTAAGGCATTGGACATGCCTGGGGGGGGGGAGAGTAAGGGTTGGGATTGGCTGTTATACTGAATAACCCCACCTTCTATTGATTGTTTTAAACTAAATTTTCGGACATTGTTATCCTGTACTTTGTTTGTACTTGCTATGTATCTCACTGTTTTTTTATCCTGTTTACAGACGGTTATGAAAAAAATAGTTACAAAAAAAAAAAAATAGCGGGAACCCACATTGTTTTTTTAATTATTTATTGGGTTAAGCAAGAAAAAAACACCCTTTAGTGACACATGGAAGGCACTAAAGGATGCAAATGTACAATTTACAATGTTCTACAACAACAACTAAACACTGCCAATACGTTTGCTCCAATCTAAGAGATCATTCCTCCTTGATAATTTTTTTCTGAAATGCTTCCAAAGGAGAGTAAGCTGAGCATTGCACCACCAGATTTCATATGAGACCCGATGATGCAACGTGGCCGGCCAGTCACAGTAATGCCTCTAGTCAACATGGCAAAGAAATTACTGTGCATTGTAGGCAATCCCCGCATCTTTATTGGCTGTCTAACAGCAATAAAACATGCAGTTTGGGGAATTGAGCATGGTGGTCAAGCGTCTGCGATACGCAATCCATTAATGAGCATACACTAGCACCCCGATGCTTGATCGATTACCGATCACTGGCAAGCATGCTCACTCATGACTACTTTTTATGCAAAAAAAGCTACAAAGGAGCTTAAAGGGAACCTGTCACCTTGAATATACAATACAATCTGCAGGCACCATGTGTTAGTGCAGGTAGAGATGACCAGACTGATAGTTTTGTGAGAAAACATTCAGCATAACTGGAATTTCACCTCTTCCACTTCCATAATCCTGAAGTCACGTTAGTTATCCACTTCTGGCATCCACTTCTCCAGACATTATGCACTGCGGCAGCCAAATTCGCACATCCAAGTGATGGGTGTGCAAATATAGCACCCACTGGCAGTAAAAGCTTGTTGCACCAGCAGTGCCGCTGCGTCCCACATCCAATGCCACCGGCAGGATTACATTGGACGGGACCTTGTTGGGAGCTAATAAAGTGGATAACGAGATGTCTCTGTCTATTTTGTATGCAATAAAGGATTTCTCTGTGTGTATGCTTTTTTTTGTCTTTACTGAAAATATTGCTAATGGCTGGCTGTCATACTGATGGCTGACAATAGCAATAGGGCTCAAAAAAAGCTGACATCAATTACTTTATTACCTAGGCTGCCACCGCTACATGGCATCTGGATTATCAGGGCAACCACAAGTTTTGGCGTCTCTCTCATGGGGGTGCCAATTCTGGGGCTGCTGCTGGCTGCAATTTTGAGCTTGGGGGCCCCAGAACGCTTAAGCCTCACCACACTGATAATTCCAGTACCCAGCCCACGCTATTTTTTTTTCAATTATTTACTTAGATAATGCAAATGCTTAAATAATGAAAACACAGGTTATACTGTTATCTTCCCTAACAAAACTAAATATTAATCTACACTCACCTTCTTTTGCGCTATAATATGGCATCTGCAGATTGGCTTTCGGCTATATTCCCACACTGGGTTTTTGGTGAGTTTCTGTTGTGAGGGAATTTCTGTAAAATATCTACACCTATTATGTAAGTAAGGCTACTTGCGGTTATTTTGACACATTTTTTGTGTTTTTTTACATGAGTTTTTGTAATGATTTTGATATTGCTTTTTTGCATGCTGGTTCATCATGTTTTTAACAAAATTGCTTTTTTTTATACTTCCTGGTATGTCGAAAAACTTAATAGTCATGTGTATGATGTTTTTTTGTGTGCATTTTCGCTGCAGAAAAACATTTGCTATTTTAAAGAATTTGGATCAAAAAACACCAAAGAATACCATAAGACAAAAAGAGAAGGTAACTTAAAATAATGCAAATGTTGAATTAAAGTTAATCTGTCACAGTTTTTTTGCAGGGAAAGGTCAAGGAAAGCTCAGGCATGTGCACTACACGGGCATTCTTTGACCATTCCCCATGCCTGCACATTACAGTACTTTGCTCTGCCCTTAGGGCAGAGAGAAGTACCCATGCACATTAGTGCAATGGAGTAGACTGTGTGGGTGACGTAGGACGCATCACTGACTATACGCTGGGGAGGATGGCAATCACAAGAAGATAGGAGGCATTGGGCCAAGACTAGCGACACCCATTGGACTTGACCTCCCACCAGGTAAGTATAATAAAAGTGTCATGATTCCTCTGTTCTGCCTTCAGGGTTTGCTGGGCTGAGTGATTGACAGCTTTATCATCCTATGTGGAGCTGGAATATGCTGGATATGCTGGACTGTTGGTGTTCTGATTGACAGCTTAGTTGCCCAAACCTTTTTCTAGGCAGTGTTTGGTTTTTGCAGGTTCTCCCTTTCTCGTATAATTGCTCAGCCTTTTAGCGCTGCAGTTTTTCCCAGAGTGCTGCCAGTCTTAGTTTCTGCTCTGCAATGCTAGTTTGGTCTCTTATATCTGTGCTCTGGAAATTGCTCTTTGCTGCCTGACCTTGCCTGTGTTTGACCATTCTTTTATCTTGTCCTTTTGTTCTAATACGCTCCTCTCCAGTTAACTGACCTTGGACCATGACTTAACTATGCCTCTGTTTTTTACCTCTGTCTTGACGTGCACTCCTGGTACCTGACCTAAACGGTTGACTATTCTACTTCTTCTTGTCCATGTGGTGACTAGTGTCACAAAAAGCTGTTTTTTACATTATGCAGATCGGCCTGGGGACATATATACAGCATTCCAGAATGCTTTATGTAAGGCTATACTGGTGGTGGCCACAGTTTATGTGCAAAACTGGTGACAGGTTCACTCTCTAGCACCAGAATTAGTGTATGATGATTTTAACTCCCCTCCTATTCCTCTGTGCAGAACCATAAATACAATCTTCAATGATATCATCCATATTTCAGAATTTCTACAAACTACATATTTTAAACATTAGTTTAATAGCTTGTTACAATTTTTTATATTGGCTTCTAAATGACAAAGAGGGTTGGAATGCAAACAGCTTCCTCAGAAGGAGGAGACCGTGATATATGGCAGCATATACTGGATGTAGCAATCCTAAAAATTAATATTGGCCTTTTAACCAGACTAGTCACATGACTTAAGAATTTAGGTCACATGGCATGACTTGTTGAAAGTTCAATATTGACTTTTAGGATTGCTACATCCAGTAGGAGCATTATAACAAAGTAGATCAATGTGTATGATATCTGTCTGTAAAAAAAGATAATTTAAGAAACAACCAGTATGATTTTTTTAACAACACATTTTTATTATAAAAATATATCACTATATAACAAATTAACTACAAAACTAAAAGTTATAAAACAAGAACAAAATTATAAATACAAAAACATAACTTAAACAGAGGTATATTTGTTTTTTAACTATGCAATGTATACGATACTCAGTCATCCTTTAACACAGAAGTAGCCTGCTAAACATAACTGTCCAAAACATATTAACATGTACATGTCACCAAGTGCTATAGAAAGACTTGTCCATCCCATAGTTGTAAACGGCATTGAAAATAATGACATCTTCTAATTAGCATTATATCCTAGGTACATGTTAGGCCAATCACGTAAAACACTTCTTGTACCTCGGCTCTCTTAGAGGGAGAAATATGTACAAAATGTATTAATTTACAAATTTATGCTAAAATCAATGTACATTTTTCACATTTATGTTTAAGGGCAAAAACGATTCTGCTTTAAATAAACATAATAAAGGGAAATATTCCCACAATTGTAATTTATTATTCTTCCATAGAATAGTGAAATTTGATAATAGGACTCAAAGTACTTTCGAGAATAGAGCAGTGGATCTCTAATATTGGGAATCTCTACTGAGACAACCTCAACTTCTGTGGACAACCTCAACTTCTATTCCATTCATTGTCTATTGGATCACTTAATTCTTTATGACAAAAGTCTATTTTTAACCTTTTTTGAAGAAGCATTTATCAAAAATTCAATATGTTTTGCTTGATTTCTACACAGAGAATTATTGAAATGAAAAGGAGACCAGCTCACTCCAATCAATGTCCATAGGATCCCGATGCATGGATGGCATCTTTTCGAGGATGCATTGAAAACAGGAGAAGATTATCCAGCCTCATGATGTAAAACCTTTTCTTTATTAATTAAATTTTAATGAAAAAAATTAAATCCAAATAACAAATAAAAGAATATAAATGCAATTAACAAGAATATACATCCAAAAACATAGCATGTCATAGCTAAAAACCAGACTTAAAGTCCATAGTTCGGTAGTCAAAAGAACGACCAGGCAATCATCAACGAGTTGATAATTGCCTGCCTGGTCAGTCCTTTGACTACCAATCTATGGACTTCATTCCTGGTTTTTAGCTATAACATGCTATGTTTTTACCCTGACCATTGGATTTGTATTCTTATTAATAAAGAATAGCTTGTACACCAGAAGCTGGATCTTCTTCCTCTCCAGGGAGAATCAATACCTTTATGCAAAACAATGCTTAAAACAAAAATAAACATTTTTTACTAACTTTAAAACTTTGGCACCAAGCCATTAAGCTTGGTAATTTTCTCGTCAGTTTTGATGAGGGGGTGCGGTAGACATTCTTCATGAATTTATAACATCTCATGAGTGGATACATCACATCTCTGTGCACCAAGTTAGTGAGGGAGTGGAGTGAAATGTATGGCTTAGGGAATGCTGTTACAGCTCATCATGAATGAGATGACCATCCTGCCCCAATTCCACTCATTTTGGTGGAGTTGGAGAAAACAGGTGTGAAAACAATTTGGAGTTATGTAAAATTGCTGCTACTTTTCAAAACTTTTATTCCATGTTTTCGGGGTAAAAGCTTTGATGACCCTTCATTTTTTTTTTTTTTTTCACATCCTGTGGGAAAACTCTTGGGGAATAGCTTTCAGGGGTAGCTATGATGAATGCCACACAGTGAGCGCTGTCACCTTGTATGGAATAGTATAGCGATTGCCTCCAACTGGTGAAGGTGGCTCGATGGATCTTTTCATTGTATTTACCAGGGGCTTTTCTAGAACTAACCGAAATTGGAGACACAGTTAAAAAAAAGCAAAGAAGAAAAATACAGTACAAGACGATAAAAATGCTGCAAATAAATATCTTCATAGTAACAAACAATTGATATAGCACTATAAGATTACATTTATTGAAATGCACATGATATAAGGCCCCAATATTTGTAGAATTGAGGATTTTCAGCATACGGCATCATGACAATAATCAACATGATCAAATATCAGCCTCCTTAATTCTTGGAGATATACAATATTTCACATTTCACATTCAACAGAATGATCCTCATTTCTTCCTCTAAACTCACAAAGCTTATTTTGTATTTCATTTATTTGATTCTATCTCCCTGATTTTAAACCCAACTGAACAATTAATCACCTTTCCACAGAATAAGTGCTAATAGTCTGATTGGTGGCAGTCCAATGGCAGCAACCCTTACCCGCCATTAACTAAAGGGTATCTGCTGCCAGGATTTTGATGAGTAATCTGAGAGCTGCATGATACACGGACAGAAACCCTGATTCCACCAATTCACTTACTAGTCTGCTTAGTGCCATTTTGATAATAATAACTGTTTTTTCTGCTGCAGATCTAGCAGTTTGTTGAATTATTGAATGCTGAGCTCGACATAAGCCCACCCACACTACTAATTGTTGGATTTCTGTGTAGACTATACATTAGCAAAAATATGCAAATTAATGATGGGGGTGGGGTTACACAAAGCAGGAGGACTACATGGCATGAAGCAACTAGTCCTATAGGGATACTCTACTGGTAAACTGATTTTATTGAATCTATAGCAAGGAACCCAGTAAGTAACACATCACTAGAATCAGAGTTTCTGCCCCTACATCAATGGCTCTTAGACTAAATAGCAAAAAACTGTTAACAGTTTCCCTTCAAACTATAATAACAGCAAAGTTAATTTAATGACTGTGAGTATATCCCAAGTCACATTTTATGACATGTTGGGGCAATGATACTTGAGATACTCTCACAACTCTTCAAGCTTTTGTTTTTATTCAGCAAATCAGATGCATAAGTGGAAAATTAATTTTCAAACTACAACATATATAAATGGAGGAAGTCAATTCCCCATTGTTAACATTCACTATTCTCAGTAGAGGATAAAATGTAATACAGCAAAAAAATTTCAAGTGAAACCAAATAAATTCTAATACTTCTTTCTTGTCATCAGATATTCTTCGATGTAGTCAAATGAAGATGTCAAACTCCCCAACGGCTTTGTAGATCCTTGTTCCTTTAACTGTAAGTAAGAGAATAAGTACCATTTTAATATTATTGTTTTGACATACAGTGAGTGTTGACCAATTACCTGCTATTAAAATCTATACAGTTACTGTTATTCTAAAACAACCACTTGTTACTACTACAAAGCTACAAAAATTACAATTATTGCTGAAACTATTAAAAGTATTACTATAAAAACTTCTAACCAATTTACACACTACAAAACAGTCTCCTCTACTACTACTATTACTCACAAAAACTATTATTACTACTATTACTATGACTACTACTACCATTACTACTTAAAGGATCTATTACTACTACTAAAACTATTACAATTACTATTACTAGTGAAAAACTAGACTACTACTACCAAATCTTTACAATCACTTTTGTAACTAAAGTAACTTCTACAAAACTATTACTACTTATTACACTTAAACCACAACTAGTACTACTACAAAAACTACCCCTAAAACACAACCTCTGCTAAATACCTACTTCACTACAATTACCAATATGACTAAAACAACTTTTACTACACAAATACAAACTTCTATTGTATTCAAATACTATAAGTATTCAGATATGCCACACTTTCAAAACTTCTATCTAAGAAACCTAAATATATGACATTGTCGTCATTATGTGTTTACATAGATTGTGTAATTGCAGTTAAATAGTTGAAGTCAAAACGTAGAAGACTGCACTTGTGTAATGGATAGTGAAGAATGTAAAAGAATGAATGAAGAACTTATCACATGTAACCTAAATGATCATTCATAGTTCATGTCATTTATCACGTACTTCAGAATGATTACTATATGTAAGTATATATATACATATACACTCACACACATATACATATATACAGTTGAAACCAACGTTTGCATGCACTATATAAAAAGACATATATTCATGTTTTTTCTCAGTATCTGACATGAAATCAGACAAGTTCTTGGTCTGACAAAACTATAATTGAACTGCTTGGATATAACAACCATTGTTACATTTGGAGGATAAAGATCGAAGCTCGGGAGACTAAGAACACCATCCCAACTGTGTAACATGGGGATGGCAGCATCCATCATGTTGTGGGGATGTTTGGCTGCAGGAGTGACTGGTGCACTTCACAAAGTAGATGGTATCATGAGGAAAGAAGATTATATGGCAATACTGAAGCAACATATCAAGACATCAGCCAGGATGTTAAAGCTTGGCAGAAATTGGTCTTCCAAATGGACAATGACCGAAGCATACTGCCAAACTGGTTGCAAAGTGGCTTATGTGTAACAAAGTCAATGTTTTGGAGTGGTCATCAGAATGCCCTGATCTCAATCCAACTGAAAATGTATGGGCAAAGCTGAAAAGGCAGCTGCGTGCAGGGCAACCTACAAACATGGCTCAGTTACGCCATTTCTGTCGGAAGGAATGGGTCCAAATTCCAACCAACTATTGCAAGGGTAGGGGACTCTAGGCCACGAGAGCCGCACACAGTGTATGTTTTCAGGATTTCCTTGGTATTTGACAATTGTTAATTTAATCTCCTGCACAGGTGATGATTCCAACTGTGAAATACTAAGGAAATCCTGAAAACATGCACTGTGTGCAGCTCTTGAGGCCTGGAGTTGCCTACCCTAAACTATTGTGAGAAGCTTGTGAAAGGATATTCAAAATGTTTTACCCAAGTCATTAGATTAAGGGCAATGGTATATATAATGGTATATAAATACTAATGAAATGTATGTAAACTTGTGATTTTGCAGAAAGTAATAAAAATGCCTTAAAACATTCTCTCTCTCTCTTATTCTGGTATTTTGTAATATTAATAATTATGGTAATCCTAATTGACCTAAAACAAGAAAGGTTTATTCTGATTTCATGTGATATAGTAAGAAAAACATGCATATGTGTCTTTTTATATAGTGTATGTAAACTTCTGGTTTCAACTGTATGTACTAAACAAAAATAGAAATGCAACAGTTGTGTTTTTGCTCCCATTTTTCATGAGCTGAAACTTAAAGATAAGACTTTTTGTGTGTAATATACACAAAAAAAACCTTTTTCTTTCAATTTGTCTAAATCTCTGTAGGTGAGCACTTCTCCTTT
Source organism: Allobates femoralis (assembly GCA_033576535.1). Classification (NCBI taxonomy): domain Eukaryota; kingdom Metazoa; phylum Chordata; class Amphibia; order Anura; family Aromobatidae; genus Allobates; species Allobates femoralis. Next base: position 231,805,022 of record JARQOC010000002.1, read on the forward strand.
GCTGAAATAATCCATCTACCTCACTGTTGTGACAGGTCAAGATGCTGATTAGACAGCATGATTATTGCACAGGTGTGCCTTAGCCAGGCCACAATAAAAGACAACTCTAAAATGTGCAGTTTTACAGTATTTGCGGTCAGTGGAGTCAGAAAACTAGTCAGCATATGGTGTGACCACAAATTGCCCGTTTGCCATCTGCCCTGTACAGTAAAAACTGGGATTTATCCATGGAGAGAACGCCTCTCTTTGTGCCAGACACTATACTTATAGAATGTGAGAATTTGCCCACTCAAATCATTTACCTCAATGAACTATAGTCAAGTAGAGACCCCGATGAGGTTGACGAGCAGGCAGATCAGCTTCCCTAAGAACGTTTCTGACATTTTGTAAAGAAATTATTTCAGTATGCAAACTAGTTGTTTTAGCATCTTTTCAGGTGGCTTGTCTCGGGCGATCTTGGAGTTAAAGATACTGGATGTGAAGGTACTGGGCTGGTGTGATTACACATGATCTGCAGTTGGGAGACTGGTTGGATGTACTGCTAAGTTCTCTAAAATGCCTTTGGAGATGGTTTATGGTGGGGAAATTAACATTTAATTTATGGGCAACAGCCCTGGTGGACATTCCTGCATTTAGCACGCCAATTGCACTCTCCTTCAATATTGGCAACATCTGTGGCATTGTGCTGTGTGACAAAACTGCACATTTTAGAGTGGCTTTTTATTGTGGCCAGCTTAAAGGCCCCGTCTCACACTTCAATGGTCGAACAATCCGATCAACGATCCGACTTGACCTAGATCGCTTGAACAACGTTCAATGATCGCTAGTGAAATGTCACACATATAGATATCATTAACGATGCAGCAATGATTCTGCAACAAGCAAACGATACTTGCGGTCATTAGATCACCTACGTCCTTCACTTCTCAATAGGGGAGGTCGTTAACGACATCGTTATCGAGGTGTCACACACTCCTATGCTGCAGGTTGAACGAACGCTCATCGTTTGGTTTAAGGTCCGGTTCACAAACCTCCGTTGAACGATCTGCCCAATTATCGTTGATCGGATGTACATGTCACACTGAACAACATTGTTACGACGTCGTTTGAACGACAGAAAACCTGTGACGTTTCAACGATATCGTTAACAATATGGCAGTGTGTGATGGGGCCTTTAGGTACACCTGTGCAATAATCATGTTGTCTGATCAGCACCTTGATATGCCACACCTGTGGGGTGGATGGTTTATTTTGGAAAAGGAGAAGTGCTCATAAACAAAGCTTTAGACAAATTTGTTGCCAATATTTAAGAGAAAAAGGCCTTTTGTGTATAGGAGAAAAAAACAAATGTTTTCCATTTAGATTTTTTATTCAGTATATTTTGTAGAAAAGTCAGGGTTAAAGCCTAGCTCTGCAGGGTTTGATTAGTTACTTAATGAAAAAAAGACTAACGTATAAGGAAGATCCTGACTTCAACAAAGGCAAAAGCATAATACAAGTCACAATTGTATGATATCAGGCACAGTTAAAAATGTGGAAACACAAGCAATTACTGAGAGATCTGGGGATGTTTAAGAATAACAAGGTCTAAAGCTTTCTGCAGTTTTTTAAGGAGGTCTCTGAACTATCATCTTCTGAAGCAGAATGTACAGATCAGACAGGCATCTGAATATGGTCCCTTCCCCAGGGTTTCAGGCGTTCCATACCTGTAAGAACCACCTCAGGACCTTCTATGTCCTCACTCTACTCCTCATTCTTTTTAGATCAACAGACCCTGAACAATTACTTTTATAACAGAGACTAATATGTACTGAATACTCAAAACAGATCATTAACCTTTGCTCACAGGTACTTATACAGGGTGACCATACAATGTTTCCTCATAAGTTAATGTTATAAACCTGTTCTGTGAGAAACTGAAGTGAAGAAAATTCTTTAAACAGTATAACAAGGAACAGTGTCTCAAACAGGGACTTTTGGAGGAAGATCTAGAAGGGGTTTTGTACCCTAGTGGATCTCCTGGATGAAGATGAAAAGGAAAAGAGGTCTGGGACCTTTCACAGATTTTAAATCATGAAGTAAGAAGATGTCCCCTACTGGTGACTATAATAATGTGGGTATATTCCTTCAAGTAGTTGAGGAGGACCTCAGAAAAGTAAACCCCACAATCCTTGTCTTATGTCAAGCCTCAAAACCTCTGGGAGGCCCTTCAAAGATTATAAAAGAGTAAGGAAATCATATCTGACAAAAGGAGTTCGTCATGAAGGTTTAGATAACAGGCTTATCTCTGATGAGTATGAATTCATGACTCCAACTTTCTCAACACTTCCTACCTTATACTGCCAAAGATGCATAAGACCCTCAATCCTTTGAGAGGGCATCCAACTGTTTTAGGAGTAGACTCCAACAGCCAGAATATCGGAATTTATGTGACTAATATCTTACATCAATTTGTGACTTGTTTCCCTTTGTATCTTAGGGATATCCCACAATTTACTCCTGAAATTTGATGGTATGGTGGTGGAGAAAGAGGCCTATTGGTGTTAATTGATGTAGATGCCCTGTACAGTAGCATTCCACATATTAAAGGTTTGAAAACCATTAATTACATCCTGAATACAAGAAGCCTACACTTTGGTCGACATAACAAATTTGCCCTTGACCTTACGTCATATATCTTGACTCACAATTATTTTATTTTCAAAAGCCAGTACTACCACCAGCACATGGGGAGTGCATTGGGCAGCCCTTGTCCACCAATTTATGCAAATCTCCTCCTGTGCAGGTGGGACAAAACAGTTGTTTTCCCTAAAGAAGATGTTTGGTTGTTCAACATGATTCGCATATGCCATAGATACATTGATGATGTTTGTGCCACCTGACAAGATCCAGGGACAATTTTGTGAGATTCATGCAGGATTTAAATATCAGTTATGTTAGTTTTAGTATCACATTGGAACTTAACCAACATAAACTTAATTCTTGGATGTGTCAATAATCAGGACCATCTTCTCACAAGCATTTATAGAACCCCATGATAACATTCATAAAGGATGATGTTTAAAAGTCGCTAGTAATAGTCATTATAAGAAACAGACTCATAAAAAAAACCTGGTAGGATAGAAAAATCTGTTGGACCTTTAAATGTGGTAATTGTAGCCTCTGCAACTGGGTTACTCAGTGTAAATACTTAACTAGTACTTCTCTGGAAATAAGTTTTTCATGAGAGATTTTACAAACTGTAAAACAGTAAGTGTAGTTTATATTGTCACTTGCACATGTCCCGTAATTACAAATGAAAAAAAGAAGAAAGTTGAGGAAATGTATTAGTCAATTTTTGGGGACATACGTTAGAAAATGATCACCCCAATATCTTTCCAGGTAAGGGAAAACCATGATGGAGATAGGTGGTTCTTAGTTATTTTGTGTACTGGAAGTGGTCAGAGAAGATGGAAGAAAAGGGGACTGGGATACGATTATCCCTTTAAAAAGAGATTCAATGGATATTCAGGATGGAGCCACATCACGAGAGTCTCAATGTAAAACTCACATATGGATGCTTTTTCTAAGGTTATATGCGCACCTAGCAGATGTTTTCTGCGCTATATCTGCATCTCCTGGCAGTAAAAATGCTGCAGACAAAACACTGCATTTGTTGCATTTTAGGTGTATGTATTGGTGCTTTTTTCTGTGCATGTTTTCCCATACATTTCTATTCAAATAGTATATGAGAAATCCACAGGAAAAAATGCAGAGAGAATGAACATGTTGCTTTTTTTCTGCAACAAATTTTGCAAGGAAAAAAAACTGAAGGTGTGTACAACACTCTAGAATTCTCATTGACTTAGCTGGGAATAAGTTTTTAAAAAAGCATTAAAAAAGTTAGGTGTGCACATAGCCTAACAGTCTACTGTAGCACCTTATTGTATTTAATAGGGCGTACAGTCTAAGCCAGTTATGTGGATACACATTCCTTTGAGATGTAGGGTGTCATTGATGGACCTTCTATCATTTATCTTTGAAGTTCAGTAACTTTTATGCCATATCATCACTTTTGGTTATTTAATATTATTTTGGTGCATTGTTAATCCAAATGTCTCATTTTTTAAGAGGTATTTAAACAGTTTGAATTTTATAGACTGAGTGGCAATTTAAACTATATCATTTCAACTCTCTGTATTTTGATATCAGAGAATCAGTTCTCTTATTATGGAGGATATATATTTCCCTTTACATAATGGTGGCTTGGGGTACACCATGAGTGATCTTTAATAGCATCTATGTATTCAATATATACTAAATATGCCTTGAATTGTACCATGTCCATTTAAAGCTTACAGTTCTTATTTAGGTACTATAGTTGGCATCTAGCTGGTTAAAAAACAAGCTGGAAGCAGTCGTGATCTGTTGTATGCCTATTGGGTGAGAGACACATTCATGCTTGAGGGCTGATGCAGGCTACAACATGCTCACTAGTTGAAAGCGGGGACATGCGCTCAGAGCATCTTGTTGGCGCAGGTGGTTGTACACCACTAACGGCCTCTAGTGTCCTCCTGATGTAAAGGGAAATGATATAACACATAGGGCAGGGTTGCTCTCTTCTCTTCACTCCTCTTGACCTCAAGGGGTGGAGGTCATCAATTATATAATTTAAGACGGATTATTTAGAGAAATGGCAGATCTGCTATTGTATTACAGTATATAAATTATGGACATCAATCATTGATGAAATTCATGCCTGTATCCTTCCTATAACTAGGTAACAGGGGAAACACACTAAGGCACCAGCCAGAGCAAGTATAGATGAGTAGTGCACTAATAAAAATGATCTAACTATCTTTGCATGGACCATTTAACCTGCAAATATCTAGAAGTCAGTTTAAGTTTACATTCTTGGCACTACCTGCTTTGCTTCAGTAGGTTTTGTGCTATCTAGAATTTTGGTAATCTAATATATATTTCGGTACTTGTCCCATTTTGTGGTAAGATATATGCTGGATGTCTAAATCCTCTATTCCCAGTTCCTGATGGTTTCTCACTGCCCCATGTTGCAGATCTATTAGGGTTAAAAAGGATTAACCGTCATTGAGTGTGGGCGCCATTAGTGTATGTTTTATGGTGCTAACCTCGATGGCTGTATTTATATTCTATGTTACCATGACAGTACAATCCCTTTGCTCTATGCTTAAACAGCTACTGTATAAATACCATAGATCCTTTCTATAGATTCCCTGTATACTGCGTGATTAGCACTTTGTCGGAACCACCAAACTTCTTCAATAGAGATGTTGGCAGAAGATCGAACAGGAAACATATTAGCTAAGAATATTGCTTAATACACAAAAACATCTTGCAATTTTATTCAAGCAGGAAATTTAGATCCTCTCCCTATCAATGAATAGGCAATCTGTTTTATCCTTTGGTTACTTATGGGATTTTCCAGTTTTATGTAAATACAAACGTTATTCTTTGTATAATGAAAAGTTGTGCAATTTGTGAATGTGTATGTCTGTTTTCAGTATCAATTCCTTCATGTTTTCATGATATTAGCTGCCTGTGTATTAGGAACCTTCATTCCTTGCTTCCAGATTCCGAAAATCAGTCCTGATCATGTGCTGATCACACTGGCCTATGGCTTATCATACAAAATAGCCGTAGAAAGTGTCATTGTAACAAAGCATGCCATTATGCTTTGGTCATATGATAAGGAAGATTTTCTGCAATTTTTTTTAAATAGTGAATTTATCATATTTACCAAAACTGGGATTCCCCTTATAAATTTACTACTTTAACATTACTATCATAGCAACAACCTAAAAAGGCACACATACCGTAGTATACTTTTTCTTTATCTGTTGTACTGCTTTGCTTTTTCTGTCACATGGAAGAAAATGTTGCTGTAAGAGAAAGAAACAATTGAATATCATTTTTCATTATTACATATAACTTGATTTATAGCTGTCAGTGTTTTGATTTCTTTGCCTATGTGGTTGGATGGGATGTTACTGATATCTGGTGAGAAATTCATGTCAATGGCAAATTTAGAAAGGTATTTACTTAGAAAATTGGTGACGTGTTCAGTACTTATTTTACATATACAATTTGTATATGTGTGTACAGGTATTGTTGAAATAGTTATTGGCCAGATTCACAATCAATGGTGTGGGAAGGGATATACAGAGCTCATGATTCAGAGATCTGCTAGATCCGCCTCAGATAAAACAGTGGGATTATCAAAACTAAGCCAAGCAAGTGATACATTGGCAAGTGACAGCAGACTACAGAATTCCTCTGTTTTACTAGCGCAACTGGGCTGTCACGTGACGGCATGTATAGGGTTTGCATATTTGCTATCATGTGCCAACTAAGTTGTTATCTATCTGCTTCTTTCTCTAACAGAATTGATCAGTCATGATCACAATTCTGTGGAAAGAAGCAAGTATGTCTGATAGGATATTTAAAAAGTTGTTTATTTTCATGTGTACTTTTATGTAATAAAAATTAAAATGATGGTTACGCTTCAATATTCAATTATTAATCAGAAATAATATTTTTTGCCTCTATCCTATACAATCCATATACTTACACAGCGTTTTATGGTCTGTTTTAGGTCTATCAGCTTGTCCTTCATGAAATGAACATTTGATTTCACGTCATTTTCGTCACCTTTTGCATGTGGTAAGACGTCATCCAAGTAGAAGCGAATCATTTCAGATACAGTTTGGCAACCAATTGAACTCTGCAAGACCAGTGAGGACATATAAAAACAGTTTTTAAGGCTTTCCAAAAAGCTTTGGTCAAATTTATGAAAGTATCATGTGGTGTTTGATCAGTTGAGTGTAACTATAGATATAACACTTTTTTATAGAACTGATTATACACTTTTCTTTTGGAATTTATCAAAAAATTGAGTTTTGTTGAAAAGATGCAATTCATAAATCTGAATTAAAGGGAACACGTGAGGTCATTTATGCTCCCCAGCTATTACTGTCTGCACATGTAGCTTCATAACACTATTCTAACCATTCCTGTCTGAGCTCATAGTGTACTGTTAAAGGTGAAAAATAAGCATTTATACACTTACATTTCCTTATGTAAATGACACAGTCTGTAGACACCATGGAGACTGTAGTCACTCTGGCAGTTTAATAGTTAACATTTCTGCCGAATATCAGAAGATGCTGCGGGATCTGTGTGATGTCATGATCATGTGACTATAAAAGGTGGCACTAAGTTTCCATAGCCCATAATGATACTGCTTGCTTTGCTCCGCCCACTATGGTCACATGATCATTGCATCAAACAGGTCTTTTATACAGAGACGTTTTCAGTGATTTAACTATTAACCTGTCAGAGTGACTACATCCTCCAAGCTGTAGACTGACTGCTACATTCACATAAGAAAACGTAAGTGTATAAATGCTATTTTTCACCTTTAACATGACAGTATTAGCTCAGATAGGGATGATTAGACTAGTATTATGAAGCTGTATATATGGATAGTGATAGTTGGGGGGCATAAGCAAGCTGACAGGTTCCCATTAAAACTTGTTTTAATTACTAACCATATTAAGATTGCAACCCCTTTTTAAAGTATGTAGTGACTGGCAAAATGTTGCACATTTATGCCCCCAATTTATTTGAGGATTTGGTGAGTTTTTTACCTCAGTATTTATAGCTAAACCCAGGAGTGGAACAATCAGAGAAAAAGTATAACACGTCACCACTTCTGTATTTATCACCCACTCCGGGTTTTGGCAACAAATACTGAAGGAAAAAACTCACCAATTACTCAGTGTGCACATGGCCTTAAACTAAGTTTATTAAACACATACTGTGTACATATGACACATATAGTTTGCAACAAAAAACACCTCCCCCCACAAAAATACAGCAAAACCTTCTTTTTGTAAGCTTCTTCTTTACTGCCAGAAGAGCAAGTTTTGCAAAAATGAAATGTGTGAACATAGCGTAATCAAGCAGAAAATGTGATATTATAGAGGTCTAATTATATACTGTAGATACATAGGCATAATGATTAAAAATACACCAATCAGTCAAGTCCAGCCTAAAATCCAACAGTGTTGAGCCATAGGAAAGCAAAAGCCTTCATGAGCAGAATGCCAATTGCTTAATATTAAGTGACCAATCAGAAAGTCTTTGGATCAATATCCCATTCCTTTCATACATTCACTTATATCGCCCACATCTAAAAGCAGTTCTAGGTCCCAGCTAAAATTGGCTGTTACTAAAGTAGCTAAACACGTCTTAATAATGGCTTATGGTTAAAGACTTGTCAAGTTGAGAAAAATTGAATACATATTTATTTTATTATGGTACATTACCTTAAAGTCATCCAGCAAATCTTTTTCAAGTAATATTGTGTCAAGGGCATTGTCTTTCATTTGCTAAAAGATAAAATTAAATAAGTTTGGTAGAATCATATTTTTTTTATATATATCTATAGGCATATACATTTAATTTTTCTACAGGTTTACCATAAAGAGTCTTCAATATTTTTAATTGAGCAATCAAGGGATTATTGAGAAATTTTAATTTCAGTGTTTGACCATGGGTTTTGTGACCCACAAGTGGACTAGTGAATAGCAAAAATCACATGGATGATTTGTTGCGCTATGAAAGATATGTGGACAGAGACAGCGCAATCGGGTTCACCCTGTAAAACACACTGTTAGATTAAACAGCAAGGTGTTGCTTACCTGGTGTGGTTGTATGATCACCCTAGAACGCCTATGATCTATTCAGATCATAAGATAGCTTCTGCAGTCTAAGTATCGAATGATACTTAGACGCCAGAGATGAGAAGGAATCAGCTGAATGATTGACACATTTTTTAATCTCCAAATTGCGATTTATTCAATGCATTTCAGAGAGAAATTTCCGATGAAGGAGATTCTCTCCGAAACGCATTGAATAAATCGCAATTTGGAGACTAAAGTGTCATCCTTCGATAGATAGCAGTCATCCTTCGATAGATAGCAGTGCCGCTCATTCCTTCTCATCTATAGATGATTTGTTATACTAGAACCTCAAGGTTGCATTGGCCCATCATGGCCTTTAGGCCTTGCCACAATCATGAATCTCAAATGTCTTGAAGAAGCACTGAGTTTGGTATCACTTAAATTCAAGATACTTTTATAGGCTGATTTACCAATATATTGACCCTTTAAATGATGTTGTGAAATATTGTAGACTATTTATTCTCCTCAAGCTTGAAATGAAAAAGGTGGATCAGGTCTCTGCAATTCAGCACCATCATTCCTAAGTGCCATCAGGTATGTTAACCGTACAGTTTAAATGTAGTAAAATTTTCATTCTAGACTAGAGGCCCACATTAAAGGGAACCTGTCATGTCCCGAAATGCTGTTAGCCTGCAAATATGGAGTTAGGCTGGGGTCAGACTTGGTTTTGGACCCATGCTTCCAGGCAGCGCTAATACCGGATAACTTAATGGCAAGGCTGCATGGAAACAAGGCCCCATAGAAACCCATTGGTACCTTAGTTGCAGCCGCACACAGAGCTGCAGGATGGCTGCTTTTCCTCAGCACACAGGAAAACGCTGCAGGCATTGTTTCCTGTGCGTTCAGCTAAAGCGCACCTCCTGCAGCTCTGTGTGCGGCTGCAACTAAGGTACACAATGGGTTTCTATGGGGCCTTGTTTCCAGCAGCTCTTGCCATGAATGCTGTCCAGTATTAGTGCTGCCTGGAAGCGTGGGTCCAAAACCAAGTGTGACCCTAGCCTTAGCTAGACTCATATAGTGGCGAGCTGGACAGCTTTAGACCGCTATTAACCTGCAGATTAACACATTACTGCTGGTTGATAGAGTTTGAGGACAACATAGATCCCTTTTAAGTCTTAGGTTGGGAGAATTATCAACATTGAATCTACACGAACAAGTGTATATTTGTTAGCTATGAGTCACCTCACCATGAGGTTATGCTAGAACAATGCTCGTCTATGTGAGAGGAACTGTCATAGTGAAAAAACTAGTATTTCCTCTTTCACTGCTATCTGTCATGTCTATAGCTTGGTTAGTGTACTAGATTAGCATTACTTTATGTTTAGTATTAGGAGAATTGCGAAACAGGGAAATCCAAGAACACTTGAAGACATGAATCACTATCTCTTCAAGAGATATCTAAAAATGCTTTCATGTAATATTGCAATGGATTTACAAAGTCATTTTAAGGGATATTCAATGATGCTTGCTTCCATAAAGTTTTGAGGTAAGAAGTCACTTTATAGCTTGTATTAGTATTATACCCTTGACTGGTGACCTCATATTCTAAAAATGGGACTTGTGTTTTGTAACAATTGGGAAAGAATCTGTAGATGTTAACTGAAGTTCTGAGTATGTTTACATCTCTATGTAATGCACCCTGGCTTTGTGACTCACCAGCTGCAGGAGAATTTTATTAAGAAACATATGTACTGTATATAGAAATAGCAGGTTGTTGACCACATCTGTATTTTCTGCATCTTCATCCTTTCACTGCTTTACTTAACATGCCGCATATTAAAAGTAGCTAAAGATCCCAGGAAATGTGGCTACAGTTAAGGCTGGTTCCATATTACCGGTTTTTGGAATCCGAGCAGATCCATCTGAAACTGTATCACCCAAATCCATTTTCTCCCACATTGACTTTCATTTCAATGGGGATGCAGGAACATGCGGGTGTACACGGTTCCAGCTAGATCCGGGTGTCAACAGGTTTTACCAGAAAACAAAAACGCAGTTTGTAACGTTTTTTGTGTTTTTTTTAGAAAACCGTAAACAACCAGATTCAGAGCAATGTGGCCTAAAATACAATGGTACGCTATGGTTATTGACTGAGCATGCCCAGAAGACAGTTTCACATGACACACCCACTAGGAGGTGTGTCATTTTTCACTGGATCTGTCAAAAAATTGTACACAACCTGATGCAAGTGGATACTACTGCTCTGGTATCCGTCAGCCGGATCAGAAATAATACCGGTGCAGGAGCAACAAGTTGCATCAGGTTTTACAATTGTGGGGGAATGCAGGTTTTCTATGTATGCCCGCCGGATTCAAAAACCAGTAGTGTGAAACCAACCTTAGAGAGAAGAATCAAATGCACATGCAATATCTTTCTAAAGGCTAAGGGAGGTGATAAAGAAGCAGCATGACATTTACATATCTGTCTCTATGTACATAAAGGTAAGAGAAGAATAGCAAAACATCCATATATCAAAAAAAAAAAGTAAGACAGGAGCAGTATTACACCCACAAAGCTGTGTATAGGATCACAAAACTAAGAGAGGAGCAGCATTACATCCACATAGACATAAACAGAGGTAAAAAACATGAAGGTACAGAAAGAACATAAGATAAGCATAAATTTGAGTGAACAGCATTACATCCAATAGATAGAGGTAAGAGATCAATTACATCCACATATATAGAGTTGGAGAGGACAGCATTACATCCACATAGACAGAGGTAAGAGAGGATCAACGTTACATCAACATAGAACATAGATAGCAGAAAGAAGTACAGCATTACATCCATATAGATAGAGGTAAATGAGGAGTAGCATTTAATCCACATAGATAGAGGTAAGAGCATCATTACATCCACATACATAATCATAGACATAGGAGAGGAGCAGCATTACATCAACATAGAACATAACAATAAGAGAGGAACAGCGTTACATCCATATAGTTAGAGGTAAAGGAGGTGCAGCATTTAATACACATAGATACAGGTAAGAGAAGAGAAGCATTACATCCACTTAGAGGTAAGAGAGGACTGCATTATATCCACATAGACAGAGGTAAGAAGGAGCTGCTATTATATTCCACAATGTAATTATAATGCATATTTAAAGTATAAAAAATAATTTCTCTTGAATACATACCGAAAAGAACCTTTGTGTAGAACCCATTTCAGTCTAAGGTGCATACTCATGATCCAGAATAACAGCGTTTTGGATGCAGTGGCAATACTCTGCTCCAAATGCTGCGTTGTACAGTACCAACATAGTCGATGGGATTTCTAAGAAATCCCATGCCCACTGAGCTTCTCTCTACAGCATGTTAATTTCAAGCTACGAAGTCAGAAGAGATCACCATCGGCTGAATGCAGGGACAACCTGCCCTGCAGTGAATGCAGATCATAGGCACAGGGCGGCTGCGGTCTCTGTGCATTCACCCTTGAGTTCATGCAGGTCCAGAGAGACTGCATGTGTACATTCCCTAACGGCTTTACATAATGCACAATTCTAACCTGCATTGGAGGTAGAATTAAGCCCCCTTATCTCTTGCGACTCTGTGAAGCTGCTTAGATTGCAACACTGGTATGTCCAACCCTGAATAATCGAAATTATAATGAACTTGTGAGGTAAAATAATGCTATTAACCTGCAGATAGGGGTATATCTGCAGGTTCATAGTATTCTGAACATGCCCAGCGCCTGTATAATAAAACATGTACCAGGAGGAGATGAATGTTAATCATCCTGGTAGTGTTCCAGGTTCAGTCATGGAGGTGGTGTTGGCCTGGGTTTCAATTACCACTCTGTGTATGGAGAGTAGTGGCTGTAATCACACCCCCACACTGACTGACAACTGCACTGTATTAAAACCAGCTGTCAGTCAATGTGGGAGGATCTGTTGATATGGAGCCAGGCAGGTTCAGAATGCTACTAGCCTACAGATGAACCCCAACTCTACAGGCTAATAGTATTTTTCCACGTGACAGGTTTCCTTTAAGCACTGTAAAATATGTTGCCACTATATAAGTGTGCATCAAAAATACATGTTAAAATTTTTTGCATGCAAATAATTACATCCTATGATATAACTATTATGCTGCAGGTAGTCTTTTGTCAACTTTGGGAATCCTTTTACCATACTACCATGACTATTTCATATAGAAACTGGAAAAAGTCAGAGTGGCTTTTTGCACAACCAGAACATATTCAACAAATATGAAAATGAAGTAATGAAAGACAACATTTTCATAGTGTAATGAAAGAAAAATATAGAAATGGATTGCAAAGCAAAATGTCAGATAAAATCATTTAAAGAGGGTTGTTTCATCTTCGTAAGTAAGAAAAGTGTTGAGTTCTTGTAAAAACAAGCAACTTTGCAAAAGACTTCTTATTAAAAATCCTCTCTGTTCTCGAGAATAGAAGAATTGTTACGTTATTGTTTACTGCTCATTGCCTAGGTTACCGGCCACCTCTGTTATCTATCAGTAGTGGTCAGTCTTCCAAGTAAGTAGCACAGAAGTAGCTAGTTCTTTTGTTCCTCTAAATTCGACAAATTGCTGGATCTTATAATAATTCAGCTCCATACATACTACATCATACTCTTTAACATATTTAGTTCCCAGCCTCCTCTGATCTTATACCATTGTGATCTACTGAGAAAACTATAATGAGCTAAGTAAAGTAAACACTAAAATCAATGAAACACAAAATAAAAATAAAACATAGTACAATATCCATGTCAGGGGGTACATAAGAGCAGACTTTAGTTATTGTACTTACAAAGTAGTCCTTGACTTTCTGGAAGGTGGATCTCAGGTCTCGGAGTTTGGCAGGGAATATGTGCATAACTCGCTGACAGCTTCCTTCCACATCTCCACTTTGACTCTTCACTTTCTTGCAGTAAAGTATAACAAACACCAGCAAGCAGTAATAAGGCTTCATCTTTTCTAAGATAAACAATTTTCTTACAAAAGCAATAATGATAGAAAATACCAAGATCCATTGTCCTATTATATACTGAGCCTAATGTTTCCTGTTGCCGCCCCAAATGTCATCATCATCACTCTTCTAGTAAATGGTTTTTCTGCTCACATGTTTCGTATGTAAATTCTTGTTTCAAATATGAGATCTGTTGATTCATTTCAAATAATTTTTATTCCCGAGTCATTATAGTAAATGTTACATAATATCATTGTTATAGGTAAACCTCTTTTCTATGGTGGCAATTCATGTCAGTGGGTTATTTTCTGGTATTTTTGCAGTGTATAATATGATTTTATGTGCTTGCATTTGTTAACATGCTAAAAAATGCACATTAATTTCTCAGGAATTACTAGTACCATGTTTTATGTAGTCGGGCTCCTACTGTGTGGGATTTACTATTCAGCTAAACTGAACGTATTATGTAGTGCACATGTAAGCAGATTACAAACCTTAATTTGTATATAGCATAAACTGCAATGCTAAATGTATTATTTTCCAAGAAATTACTCTAGAATCTTTTATATGTAGCCTTTCTAGAAGGAATAAAGAGTGCTATAGGGTCTTATCCGGTGACAGTGATTAATGGATTTAGATTGGGTAGACTCAACCTATTGTGGTTGTGTGAGACACAACCACTGGTATTAATATTGGCGGCTGCTACAGACCCAAATGAAATAATCTTCGTTTGTAGTGTGAAAAGTGTCCTGATTACACTGCCAGCCCGTCAGAGGATCCACGATGGGTATCCAACCTGTTTAATTGTAAAACAGACTTTATTTCTACATGTTTGGTGGTGTTCACTCCACTTCCTCAGGACAGTCTCCTGAGGAAGTGGAGTGAACACCACCAAACATGTAGAAATAAAGTCTGCTTTACAATTAAACAAGTTGGATACCCATCGTGGATCCTCTGACGGGCTGGCAGCGCAATCAGGACACTTTTCACAGTACGAATAACATATTGGACTTTCAACATATTCAATATTCATACGCAGTCATGGCTGAAACTGTTGACCCCCTTGAAATTTTCCCAGAAAATTGAGTATTTCTCCAAGAAGATGATTGCAATTACGTGTTTCTTTCCTTTGTGTGCATTGGAACAACACAAAAAGAAAAGGCAAATTGGACATAATTTCACACAAAATGCCCAAAATTAGCTAGACAAAATTGTTGGCACCCTCAATATTTGATTGCACACCCTTTGGAATATATGCAAAGATATACTCAACTTCTCCCCTTTTTACCAAGTTTCAGGTGTGATTTTCATATTGCCCATCCCTGTAATTTACCTCGGTAGAGTTTGAACGAGCATCACATGACTGAAACAAAGCTGTTTACCCACAAGTTTGAAAAGGGGCCAACAATTTTGGACGATTTTTGGGGTTCTGTGTGAAATTATGTCCTACTTGCTTGTGTTTCTCTGAATTGTGAAGCGCTGCGGAACATGTTGGCGCTTTATTAATAAAGATTATTATTATTATATTTGTGTTGCACAAGGGAAATAAACATTTGTGAATGACAATACATTTGTAATTGCAATCATTTTCTTTTACAAATACTTAATTTTCTGGAACAATTTCAAGGGGGCCAACACTTTCGGCCATGACTTTATGTATGACTTTACATTTTTTTTATATCAATGCTGTTTCTACTATATGGCCATTTTGATCTGTGCTCTAGGATGACAGTTTTCGTTTTGTATAGTGTTTTTGTATCTGAAGATTTAACATATTCTGTATTGAGAAATTGAATTTTAATGGGGAATGAAAGATAATTCCAACATTATTTTTTGCTTTAAGGCGTTCATTGAGTTAACTATATTATCCTTTAAATAAGGATAATTATAAAAAAAAATCAGAAATTTGTAAACTAAAAACAAAATTGGTTTATGTTGCCATTTTGTGAAAAATGTGACTGTTTTATGCTTTGTCAGTCTTTTTTTCATGGTTGCTGATTGTTTTAGTGATACTTTTTTAGTTTTTAGACAGGAGATTTTACTACTGCCTGGTAGTCAGATCTGTTTATTTAATCCCTGTGCTAAAAAGCGACTGATCATCTGCTTAGTCCCAGTATGGGACATCAACTTTTGAAGCTCCAAGTGCTGGTCTAATATTCTGCAATGCTTTTACATTGTAGTGCATTAGATCTGTCAATCAAACACAAGCACAACCTTACAGGTCACCGTAGCTGGCTGACCCCATAACCATTACTTGGCTTGAAGTCACCATGGATACATGATGATTGCAAATGCATTGTGCCAATCAGAGCAAAGAGCAAGTTTTTTCCCTTTAGTAAGCAGACAGATGTCACTGTTGTTATTGATTGTGGCGTCAGAGGGCTTACAGCACACCTGATTGGCACTAGCCTGCATCGCGGTCATTACTACAGGGTGTCAGCTATGATACATAGCTAACATCTGCTGATGATTTTGCCTGCTCTGCTAGTGAGTCGGTGAAATTATCATGTTGTACATGTATGGCAAATGCACTTCCCGCTGCACCGTACATGCATAGTGAATATTAATATACAATAGATTGCTTATGTGCAAAAGTCATCTGCTGAAATCCTGATATTAGAAAAGTTTTTTGAAGCATAACTGCCATTTATATTTTTATTTAATAGTAATGTAGAGCAAGTGATTTTAACAAAGTGTAAGATATACTTTGTAAGAGAATTCTGGTTAAAAACCATTCATAAATCTTTCACAAGGTGTCCCCACCAGACTATCTGAAGGAGACATATGCTCATTCTCAGTCAGATCCATCTTCAAGCTTCTCACACTGAATACAGGGCATTTAATCATATAAGGGTAAAGGGTTGGGGCCTACACAGCATCCACACTGCTGACTGCAGCTGATGAGGTGACAATGTATCAGATTACTTTGGACTACAGCACAATGCTAAGCAATGTCAGAGTGTTAGGATCACTGTAAACTCCTCTTTCCTTGGCACAAGTTTCTGATCTGTCATCTTGCTCCACACAGCTCAGTCCACGATCTCTGTTAACCCCTTCTCTGCTGTCACATTGCACTGCTCCCAATCAGCTGGTGGCCATGCCAACACAGCCATACAATGCAGTTTTTAAAAGAGCACAGAAAAATATGAAAAACAAGTCTTATGACACAAAAAACCTTTATCTTAGATGCTATGTGACCCATCATTAACAACCAGTGCAGTATTGTTTTTTTCAATTAAATTACATTTACGCTTTAAATTTATACAGCAGCCCCAGTGGTATATAACAGCCCCAGTGGTATGGTATACAGCAACCCCAGTGGTATATAACAGCCCCAGTGGTATGGTATACAGCAACCCCAGTGGCATACAGCAGCCCCAGTGGTATACAGCAGCCCCAGTGGTGTGGTATACAGCAGCCCCAGTGGTATATAGCAGCCCCAGTGGTATACAGCAGCCCCAGTGGTATATAGCAGCCCCAGTGGTATGGTATACAGCAACCCCAGTGGTATACAGCAGCCCCAGTGGTGTGGTATACAGCAGCCCCAGTGGTATATAGCAGCCCCAGTGGTATATAGCAGCCCCAGTGGTATACAGCAGCCCCAGTGGTATACAGCAGCCCCAGTGGTATGATATACAGCAGCTCCAGTGGTATGGTATACAGCAGCCCCAGTGGTGTGGTATACAGCAGCCACAGTGATATGGTATACAGCAGCCCCAGTGGTATACAGCAGCCCCAGTGCTATACAGCAGCCCCAGTGGTGTGGTATACAGCAGCCCCAGTGGTATATAGCAGCCCCAGTGGTATGGTATACAGCAGCCCCAATGGTATGGTATACAGCAGCCCCAGTGGTATACAGCAGCCCCAGTGGTGTGGTATACAGCAGCCCCAGTGGTATGGTACACAGCAGCCCCAGTGGTATACAGCAGCCCCAGTGGTATACATCAGCCCCAGTGGTGTGGTATACAGCAGCCTCAGTGGTATATAGCAGCCCCAGTGGTATGGTATACAGCAGCCCCAGTGGTATGGTATACAGCAGCCCCAGTGGTGTGGTATACAGCAGCCCCAGTGGTATGGTATACAGCAGCCCCAGTGGTATGGTATACAGCAGCCCCAGTGGTATACATCAGCCCCAGTGGTATACAGCAGCCCCAGTGGTGTGGTATACAGCAGCCCCAGTGGTGTGGTATACAGCAGCCCCAGTGGTGTGATATACAGCAGCCCCAGTGGTATACAGTAGCCCCAGTGGTATACAGCAGCTCCAGTGGTATATAGCAGCCCCAGTGGTGTATAGCAGCCCCAGTGGTGTATAGCAGCCCCAGTGGTGTATAGCAGCCCCAGTGGTATACAGGCCCCCAAATGCTGGCACTCGCCCCCCTCGGTTGTAAGGCCCCCCTGCTGCTTAACTTACCATCCCTGGTCTTCTGCACCGGGCCGGTCTTCCGTGCTCCGTCCTCCATGCTCCCATCCTCGGCTGCATCCGGGGTCCCCGGCCGTCGCAGTAATGATGACGTCATCGTTACTGCGACGGCCGGGCACCCCGGATGCTGCAGAGGACGGGAGCATGGAGGACGGAGCACGGAAGACCGCACGCGGTACAGAAGACCAGGGATGGTAAGTTAAGCAGCAGGGGGGGCTTACAACCGAGGGGGGCGAGTGCCAGTATTTGGGGGCCATATAATTTAGATATGCACTGCTTCCCCCTGCCGCTGATTGACAGGGGGAAGCAGTGCATATATAATGAGCGGCCCCCACGTGACAGGGCGCTCATACAGCAGCCTCCTCCCGCCTCCTCCAGCCTCCCCAGCCCCGGACACAGCCCCCACCACCGTATTGACCCGTGTATAAGCCGAGGGGGGGACTCTTCAGCCCGATTTTTGGGCTGAAAAACTCGGCTTATACACAAGTATATACGGTAGTTTCCATTTTGGAATTTTTTTTTTGTTAAATCCAAATAGTATATTTAAATAAGTCACGAACATGTGAGTATGCATTGCTTGGCAATATCAAAAGTGTGACTAGTTGTAAAAGTCCAAACTGAAAAATGCTGAATAATACTTACATTATTTAAAATTTTAAAGTTGAATTATGCACAATTACAAAGCAATGATCAAAAGCTGAGTCAAGCACAAAACTAACCTAGGGCTTTTCCGTGAATCATGATAGTTGTGTAATCGTAGAGAATCACATAACACTGTATGTGTCATTCTTTGTAGCATTTGTTTTTATGATGTCCTTAGGAAATCCATTCTCCTACGTATAAACATTAATTACGTAGCACCTTTTTTTTTAAATAAGATAGACCTTTTTAATTATAATATATTAATAAATCTTAATTTTCTTCATTATTGCTAGTAGTATAAAAATGCTTTATTAAATTTAAAGCGTAAATGTAATTTCATTGAAAAAACAATACTGCACTGGTTGTTAATGATGGGTCCCCAATTATTGCAAATCTTTAGTAGTATTAGTTGTTTTCTATAGGCCAAAGGGACTTTTGGGGCCCCTCTAGGCTCCAGGGCCCAGGTGCGATCGCAGCCCTTGCACCTGTTGTAGTTACGCCCCTGAATATGATGAAAGTCCAATATGTTATATTTTATGGTGCTCATAATACGTTTTTTATGGATTTGATAACTTTATAAACTAGATCTATATTGTATCTATATTGGCAACCCAAGAGCTACAAGTTGGCACATACACTATATTTCTTTTCAATTTCCAATTTGAGGAATGTGTATCTTATTTTATGCTTTGAATTGTAGCCATGTTGAATTCGTACTGTGAAAAGGGTCCTGATTGCGCTGCCAGCCCGTCAAAGGATCCATTGTGGATATCCAATTTGTTTAATTGTACAATAGACTTTATTTCTACACGTTTGGTGGTGTTCACTCCACTTCCTCAGTAGACTCTCCTGAGGAAGTGGTGTGAACACCATGAAACACGTAGAAATAAAGTCTATTTTACAATTAAACAAGTTGGATACCCATCGTGGATCCTTTGACGGGCTGGCAGCGCAATCAGGACCCTTTTCACACTACAAACGGAGATTATTTCATTTGGGAATGCAGCAGCCCCCAATGTTATTACCAGTGGTTGTGTCTCACACAACCACAATAGGTTGAGTCTACCCAATCTAAATCCATTAATCTCTGTCACCGATAAGACCCTATAGCACTTTTTATTCCTTCTAGAAAGGCTACAAATAAAAGATTCTAGAGTTTTTCTTGGAAAATAATACATTTAGCATTAAATAACCCTCAAATATGAATTACCACCATAGAAAAGAGGTTTACCTATAACAATGATATTATGTAACATTTACTATAATGACTCGGGAATAAAAATTATTTGAAATCAATCAACAGACCTCATATTTAATACAAGAATTTACATACGAAACATGTGAGCAGAAAAACCATTTACTAGAAGAGTGATGATGATGACTTTCGGGGCGGCAACAGGAATCATTAGGCTCAGTATATAATAGGACAATGGATCTTGGTATTTTCTATCATTATTGCTTTTGTGAAGAAAATTCTTTATCTTAGAAAAGATGAAGCCTTATTACTGCTTGCGGGTGTTTGTTATACTTTTCTGCAAAAAAGTGAAGAGTCAAAGTGGAGATGTGGAAGGAAGCTGTCAGCGAGTTATGCACATATTCCCTGCCAAACTCCGAGACCTGAGATCCACCTTCCAGAAAGTCAAGGACTACTTTGTAAGTACAATAACTAAAGTCTGCTCTTATGTACCCCCTGACATGGATATTGTACTATGTTTTATTTTTATTTTGTGTTTCATTGATTTTAGTGTTTACTTAGCTCATTATAGTTTTCTCATGTAGATCACAATGGTATAAGATCAGAGGAGGCTGGGAACTAAATATATTGAAGAATATGATGTAGTATGTATGGAGCTGAATTATTATAAGGTCCGGCAATTTGTCGAATTTAGAGGAGCAAAAGAACTAGCTACTTCTGTGCTACTTACTTGGAAGACTGACCACTACTGATAGATAACCGAGGTGGCTGGTAACCTAGGCAATGAGCAGTAAACAATAACGTAGCAATTCTTCTATTCTTGAGAACAGAGAGGATTTTTAATAAGAAGTCTTTTGCAAAGTTGCTTGTTTTTACAAAAACTCAACACTTTTCTTACTTATGAAGTTCAAACAACCCCCTTTAAATGATTTTGTCTGACATTTTGCTTTGCAATCTATTTCTATATTTTTCTTTCATTACACACTGAAAATGTTGTCTTTCATGACTTAATATTCAGTCTATTGGGGGACTGGTAGAATATGTTCTGGTTGTGCGAAAAGCCACTCTAACTTTTTCCAATTTCTATAGGAAATAGTCATGGTAGTATGGTAAAAGGATTCCCAAAGTTGACAAAAGACTACCCGCAGCCTAATA
This sequence comes from Allobates femoralis, assembly GCA_033576535.1. Classification (NCBI taxonomy): domain Eukaryota; kingdom Metazoa; phylum Chordata; class Amphibia; order Anura; family Aromobatidae; genus Allobates; species Allobates femoralis. Next base: position 231,826,133 of record JARQOC010000002.1, read on the forward strand.
GTTATATCATAGGATGTAATTATTTGTAATAGTTATATCATAGGATGTAATTATTTGCATGCAAAAAACATTCTGGTAAATACGGTATTTTATTCCAGTTTGTTACAAATAAGTAGTGGAGAGGCCAGATGTTCAGTGTGGAATACATTGTATATAGTTGAATGCATACAATGCTTTTTGGGGTGACCTTAGTTGATCTATCCTTCTCCACTGGTTAAGCTTTTACATAGAATTTTTTCTTTTCTAGGACCAACAACGATTTAAGTGAAACAGATCAAGCAGAATATATCTGGATTGCAACAACTGGAAACGAGACATGCCAACATAAACACAGTTTACCGCCTTTAGTCCTATATATTTGGCCTCCATGTATCTTGTTAGCAAAAAAATAAATAAAAACAAACATAAAAGAAAAAGAAAAACTATTAAGTCTGCTTTGTTTTCCCTGAAGTGGCCTATGGTTTATTTACATTAAAACCATAATAAATCAAATATTTTCTGTGTAAGGCTGATTTCATACTGGTGTTGTTCACCATCAGTGTGAGTCCGTCACAAACTGGATGCACCTGCATCAGTTTTTGGCCCCATTGACTTTCAATGGGGCCGCAGACACTTTCGGGTGCAGCCAGTTGGTCCAGTTTGTCCTGGATCTGTGTGGGTGCAGATGTCCACAGATTTTCCATGGAGAGCAAATCTGCATCGTGTTGCAATTTTGGTCCCTATGAAAAAGAAACGTGAAGCCGCGAATCCACACGGATTCAGGACACTACATGTCAAATCTCAATGGGGGCCTATGTGATTCGTAATCAAAAGAACTCCAGATCCCTGTGGATCCAAACTTCCGGTCCATGTTCTATGAACTGGGCATGCAAAGAGAATGTGCAGAACGCAGTTCAGTTCTAAATAACACGCCTATGGGGTTTGTCATTTATCATCCTCCAGATCCCAGTAAAACAAGCAAACAGATGATCTTACAAGGGTGTGGATGCCTCCAATTTGTCATTGCGGGAGAATCCAAGGGCATGCAGGCTTTAATCCGAGGGCATGTGGTTAAAAAATACGCTAGTAGGAAACTAGCCTAAAAGGGAGTTTGTAGTCAGTTTTAATTCTGCAAAACTGCTGAAAGCGCTAAATAGGCGACCTGAAAATGCTGTTTAACATTTTCTGTATGAACATATCATCAAGCAGAGTTTTAATTTACCAACTTCCATCATGAGCAGTGCCCTGAGTGCTCTGTACTGAACACTTACCCTCTTCTCTGCTATCAGTATCATTACTACAGACTCATTTCTCTTTTAAATGATGTGTAGTTAATGGTAAACAGTGAGATATAAGGCAAGTTTGCAATTTACTTGCTATCTCTTCCTTCCTCCATTCTTTTTTTATCCCTACTTTTCTTTTTTTATCTACTTACATTGTCAGGACTCCGGCTTATAGCAGTAACTGAATGTGGGCAATGCTTTCACGATGGGGTGAAACATACCAGGATGTGCGACATATATCCCAAAATGGAGGACATGGGGCCAAGGATGGGGATAAATACACTAGGAAGGGGTCTAGGATCGGAATCATATATTTACAAGGATGACCCCAGGATAGGGACATATTTACCAGGATGGTGGACGCAGGGTCGGTGCTAACTATAGCGGAGTGTGTGTGTGTGTGTATGTATGTGTGTACTGACCACTCTGCCCACGGCGCTGCGCTGACCACTGCCCACGCCACTGTGCTGACCAATCTCACCGCACTCACTGCTAACCACTGAGCCACCGCACTCACTGCTAACCACTGAGCCACCGCACTCACTGCTAACCACTGAGCCACCGCACTCACTGCTAACCACTGAGCCACCGCACTCACTGCTAACCACTGAGCCACCGCACTCACTGTTAACCACTGAGCCACCGCACTCACTGCTAACCACTGAGCCACCGCACTCACTGCTAACCACTGAGCCACCGCACTCACTGCTAACCACTGAGCCACCGCACTCACTGCTAACCACTGAGCCACCGCACTCACTGCTAACCACTGAGCCACCGCACTCACTGCTAACCACTCAGCCACCGCACTCACTGCTAACCACTCAGCCACAGCACTCACTGCTAACCACTGAGCCACCACACTCACTGCTAACCACTGAGCCACCGCACTCACTGCTAACCACTGAGCCACCGCACTCACTGCTAAACACTGAGCCACCGCACTCACTGCTAACCACTGAGCCACCGCACTCACCGCTAACCACTGAGCCACCGCACTCACTGCTAACCACTGAGCCACCGCACTCACTGCTAACCACTGAGCCACCGCACTCACTGCTAACCACTGAGCCACCGCACTCACTGCTAACCACTGAGCCACCGCACTCACTGCTAACCACTGAGCCACCGCACTCACTGCTAACCACTGAGCCACCGCACTCACTGCTAACCACTGAGCCACCGCACTCACTGCTAACCACTGAGCCACCGCACTCACTGCTAACCATCGAGCCACCGCACTCACTGCTAACCTCTGAGCCACCGCACTCACTGCTAACCACTGAGCCACCGCACTCACTGCTAACCACTGAGCCACCGCACTCACTGCTAACCACTGAGCCACCTGTATACACACAATTCATTTCACAGCACTCCCCTAACTATTAGTAAATAGACTTTATATGGATTTATAAGGATGGGGATGCACATAAGATAAAGGGGCTCAAGATTGGGGACATACATACCAGGATCAGTGACATATACCAGAATGGGCAACATGTATACCAGAAAGTGGCCCAGGATAGGAAAACATATATACCAGGATGGCTCCAGGATGGGGATATATTTACCAGGATGGGGGGTTTATATACCATGATGGGAACACATATTTCAAGAAGGGTCCCAAGATGGAAGACATATACACCAGGTTTGATGACATTTATACGAGGTAGGGACCCAGAATAAGGGACATATATGCCAAGAAGGTGCAGAGAATTGGGGACATATACACCAGGATGGGTAAATATATTCCAGGACAGGATGTAGGACATATATGCCAGGAATAGTATCAGGGCCAGGAACATTTATACCAAGATTATGGGAAAGGCATCATATATGTTTTTATATGATCTAGAATGCAATAATATGCCACACATCTAACCATCATGGGGGGGGGGGGAGTATCAAACTCTAATTATGCTACTGCCATTAAGGTATTAAGGCAGAAATACATGCGTGATAAAAGGCTGTCCTCAAAGATAAAATCCTAGATTATATTATTTATTTATTTATTTATTTATTTATTTAGGACTTATTTTTAGATTTAATTTTATAATTATCCACAGGGAAAATATGTAATCTTACTCTTCTTTTGCATCATATTTCAATTATGTCACCCTAAATATGTGCTATGAACCTTTTTTTAGTTTTAAGTGGTACATTTAGTATGTTCTTTAGCATCACATAAGTATTTTACAGAAAAGGAAAGCTAACAATAGAAAAAAATGTTTTACGATGGGAAACAGGAAAAAGCAAACAATAGGAAGTCTTCCTGGAAAGATCATTTATAAACTCATAATTTTATATCTACTACACATTGGAAATTCCAGGTACCTAAGTTATTTAGTTCTTTGATAGTCCACTATTACAGTGCGTCAATAATGTCAACAAGGAAAATGATAAAGCACTTTTTTCCTGGTTACTCACCCTTTTTCTATTAACCACCCCCCTATGTTAAATTTTCCAATGAAATACACTCTCACTTACATAAGTGGATGCTTTCCAGGAATATGTTCATGGCGCTCAGTACTGGTAATATTTTCACGTCATACCCTTCTCATATAGTAGAAATAATTACATACAATCTGTGAATAAGTGGGTGGCAAGAACAAATTGTCCCCCAGCCCACTACAATTCTCAAAGATACAATATTAAACCGGAGGACAAGAGAAGATAGTATGCATAAGTCTTTTTTAATCAATAAGTATTTTTACAGGCTAGTTCACATAAATTGTGGATGAGCAAATTGTTACGTGGACATGCACAATAAACCACAATGGCAAAAATCACATCAGGGCACTCATAAACAGAAATAGAAATTGAAATTACAAGATCAGATGTACAAATATCTAGATGCAATTCACATACATAGCTGTACAAACTACATAACCATTAAAGTGCATGTGCATACGTTTATATTACTATGCATGGGGACTGCCCCTGATATAGTCTTTAGCTCCAACCATGTGACCCTTAAGAAGGCCACCACAGTAACCCTATGATAGAATAATAAATATCCCTTAGAGGGAGGTCAAGCCCAATACCAACATGGAGAATTGCACATTGCCCAGAGCAGTGGCGCACCCAGAAATTTCCCAAGGTAGGGGTCCAAGAAACACACACCGGCCCTGAAAGGGGGTGTCACCCCCCAGCGGGGTTCCGAGGGGCAAAGCCCCGGTGGGGTGGTTTGGGGGAGCGAAGCCCCCCTAAAAGCAGCCTCTTTTGTGGGCCCTTGGGTGCTGTGCAATTGTTCCTGTCTCCTGACATAGGGGCCCAGCTCCTTGTGTACTGCACTACTTCTCAGGGCCGTCCAAAGGGGGGGGTCCAGACACGTAGGTCCCCCCCTTGGGTGCGCCTATGGCCCAGAGCAGCAAGAGAATCCCTCAATTTAGGACCCCAACATATGTTACTTCTTCTTGTTATGTGATAAGCTTCATCAAGTGGAATGATGAGCAGCCGCTTACTGACGGTATTTATATTTACTACCTGTGCACATGGTGGTCGGATGTATGGGCCTCGTGTAACATTCTACATCCTATAAAGACTCACAAATTAACCCCTCTCCCCCTTTATTATGTATTAGTGTCCCTCATCCTGCTATGTATGGTCCTCCTTCTGGAATATAGCCTTTATCCTGGTATATATATCCCCCATCCTGGTTTATATTGTCCTCCTCCTCCAGCACCCATAGTCCTCCAATTATTATAATGTACCCCCATTATCCTCCATACAGTATAATGCTGCCTTCATATCCCTCCACATAGTATAATGCAGCCTCATCGCACTCCATATATTATAATGCAGCTTTATAACCCTCCATATAGTATAATGCAGTCTCATAACTCTCTGTATAGTATAATGCAACCCCCCTCCGCTCCCCATAATCTTCTGGCCACCCCGTGCACTCACTTATGAAAAAAAAAAAATCTGTTCTCACCTCTCCCAGTTCCCCCGTTGCTCCAGTCTACCTGAAAAAAGCTGAAAACACAGGAGGCGACATTGCTGGTGTGCGTTCCACTGTGGAGTGCATAAAGCAAGAAGTGCCACCTACTCCTGGTGTGGAGGAGGTGGCACCAGTCAAAGCAGACTGTGGTAAGAGGAAGCAATGGGTAAGAGTTGGAGTACAGGTGAGGGCAGGGGCAGTGCAAGGATGGGCCCACCCCTAGGATGCAGGGGGGGTCCCTTAAACACGGGCCTCATAGTGGCTGTTTGGTGTTCCACGCAGTGACATGCATGTGTGTCCTCGGGGACGCACATCCATGTGAAGCAGGGATTAGCGGGCGTGGGCCCCTATACCTCCGAGTCCCATCGCAATCGCGACCCCAATTGTTATGCTCCTGAGTCTATAGATATGTTTTATACAGTCTGTGGATATATGATAGTCTATTGACACTTATTAATACATTATACAGTCTATAAACATGTATTACCATATACAGTCTGCAGATATATAATAGTCTATGGATGCATATTATAAAGTCTGTGGATATATAATAGTCTATAGATATATATTTACACATTATACAGTCTATGGATATATAATAATCTATAGGTACACATTTACATATTATACAGTCTATGGATATATAATAGTCTATAGACACATTATACAGTTTATAACTATGTATTATACAGTCTGCAGATGTATAATAGTCTATAGACACATTGTGTACATTATACAGTCTGTAGATGTATATTATACAGTCTGTGGCTATATAATGGTCTAAAAACACATTGTGTACATTATACAGTCTGTAGATATATATTATACAGTCTGTGGATATATAATGTTGTATAGACACATTATACATTCTACAGACACATATTATACAGTCCACAGTAACCATTACTGGACATGTGCAGCTGCTGTCTACCCTCTAGGAGGTGCTGCACACAGGGAGTATAAAGGACTCCATCCCAGTCCTATGAATAAGTGAATACACCCCTATGTGATTTACATACAGACCTCGGCTCTCCTGTCCTGCTCCTCAGCAAGTCACTGCCCGGCTCACCTCACAGTGCACAGTCCCACCGGCTGTGCTGACTCCGCTCTCTGTCGGGTCCCCTTCTTCAGCACACCAGGCGCCCACATCCCACCTTTCTCCATTCTGGCTCCCTGCAGAGCAATCACTACCCCTGGGATCTGCTGCTCCTTTGCAGCTTTCCAGCCTCGTTTGCTCCTTCTCTGTGAGGCAACAGGAGCTGCAGACGGCTGCACATGGCTGACTGACCCCCCTTTCCCCCCCCCCACGGCACATCACAAAATTGGGATCTCTTGTGGCTCAGTCAAGCGGAACGATCGAGATCACAAGGGTTGGCGGGCGCGGGCCTCTCCCTCCGGGCCCCGTCGCAGTCGTGATCCCTGCGACCCCAATCGTTATGCCACTGTATACACATATGTATATATGTATATATATATATATATATATATATATATATATATATATATATATATATATATATATACATAAAACAGAAAAAAACTGCACAGCACTCACAGACTAATGTGAACTGGTGCCAGCAGGGACACTGGGTCATACAACTAGAAAAAAATTCTCTGCAGCACTCAGCTACTACCAATGTGCAAACATGCTAACAAGCGGTATATATTTGAGGGAAACATTTAAAAAACTTCCTTTTTTTTCAAAAAACTCAAAATCTTATTTTTTTATTTTCTTGGGGTTCTTGGTACGCACATTGGCCAATGTCCGTTTGCTCATCAGCCGCGACAAGGCGACCCCAGGTTTGATGAGTCCTAACGCTGACATCCCTGTCCTCCTTTTCCTCCCTATCCCACTCTCAAGTGGGCGGACACCATCTCAACCTAAGACCACCTGTGGGTGATGAGGGTGCAAGTTGCAGTCATGGAGCCAGATTCTCCATTCGTTATACACAAAACAAAAAAAAACTGCACAGCACTCACAGACTAATGTGAACTGGTGCCAGTAGGGACACTGGGTCATACAACTAGAAAAAAATTCTCTGCAGCACTCAGCTACTACCAATGTGCAAACATGCTAACAAGCGGTATATATTTGAGGAAAAAATTTAAAAACTTACGTTTTTTTCAAAAACTCAAAATCTTATTTTTTTATTTTCTTGGGGTTCTTGGTACGCACATTGGCCAATGTCCGTTTGCTCATCAGCCGCGACAAGGCGACCCCAGGTTTGATGAGTCCTAACGCTGACATCCCTGTCCTCCTTTTCCTCGCGGCTGATGAGCAAACGGACATTGGCCAATGTGCGTACCAAGAACCCCAAGAAAATAAAAAAATAAGATATTGAGTTTTTTGAAAAAAACGTAAGTTTTTAAATTCTTTCCTCAAATATATACCGCTTGTTAGCATGTTTGCACATTGGTAGTAGCTGAGTGCTGCAGAGAATTTTTTTCTAGTTGTATGACCCAGTGTCCCTGCTGGCACCAGTTCACATTAGTCTGTGAGTGCTGTGCAGTTTTTTTTCTGTTTTGTGTATAACGAATGGAGAATCTGGCTCCATGACTGCAACTTGCACCCTCATCACCCACAGGTGGTCTTAGGTTGAGATGGTGTCCGCCCACTTGAGAGTGGGATAGGGAGGAAAAGGAGGACAGGGATGTCAGCGTTAGGACTCATCAAACCTGGGGTCGCCTTGTCGCGGCTGATGAGCAAACGGACATTGGCCAATGTGCGTACCAAGAACCCCAAGAAAATAAAAAAATAAGATTTTGAGTTTTTTGAAAAAAACGTAAGTTTTTAAATTTTTCCTCAAATATATACCGCTTGTTAGCATGTTTGCACATTGGTAGTAGCTGAGTGCTGCAGAGAATTTTTTTCTAGTTGTATGACCCAGTGTCCCTGCTGGCACCTGTTCACATTAGTCTGTGAGTGCTGTGCAGTTTTTTTCTGTTTTGTGTATAACGAATGGAGAATCTGGCTCCATGACTGCAACTTGCACCCTCATCACCCACAGGTGGTCTTAGGTTGAGATAATGTCCGCCCACTTGAGAGTGGGATAGGGAGGAAAAGGAGGACAGGGATGTCAGCGTTAGGACTCATTAAACCTGGGGTCGCCTTGTCGCGGCTGATGAGCAAACGGACATTGGCCAATGTGCGTACCAAGAACCCCAAGAAAATAAAAAAATAAGATTTTGAGTTTTTTGAAAAAAACGTAAGTTTTTAAATTTTTTCCTCAAATATATACCGCTTGTTAGCATGTTTGCACATTGGTAGTAGCTGAGTGCTGCAGAGAATTTTTTTCTAGTTATATATATACATATATATAACAAAGTGCTGAGTGCAGAATGCAATTAACTATATGCAAGCATAATAATAATAATTTGTATTTATATGGTGCCAACATATTCCTCAGCCCTTTACAATTCAGAGGGTATACGATACAATAAAATACAACACAATGCAATACAATATAATAATATAATACAATAATAAGATAACATACAATACAAACAACATGAGTCAATAACAAAAGAAAAATTCTGAAACCATGAGGACTGAGGTCCCTGCTCACAAGCTTACAATCTATGAGGAAATAGGGGAGGCACAAAAGGTGGAAACTGCCATCATATATGGTCCTGCCATCAATATAATAAAAAGGGGATTCACATAATGCTGCATGAACCAGTCACCAGCTGGGATCTGTACAAATACAGATAAAGTGCTATATAATGCATGGAGGCTGTGGAAAGGTGACCCAAGAGGACAGAATGGGAATAATTAGACAGATGACATGAGGAGATAGACTAGTCTAAAGAGGATGTTTTTAACGCTTGCTTAAAACTATGGATATTTAGAATTAATTGAATTGTTTTTGTATCGTTCCAGACAATTAGCGCTGCTCGTGAGAAGTCTTGAAGACGAAGTGGAGTTTGGAGGGTAGCTAATTTGAGTCTTAGATCACTTGCAGAACGGAGGGCGCTTGTAGGGCGATATATGGAAGATGAGGGAGGAGATCTAAGATGGTGCAGTACTGTGGAGGGCTTTATGAGTCAGAGTGATAATTTTTTAAACTATACTGTACTCTAAAGTCAATTGGCAACCACTGCAATGACTGGCACAGGATAGAGGCATCAATGAAGCTGTTGTAGAGGAACATAATCCTGGCTGTTGCATTCAGGATGGATTAGAGAGGATATAGTTTAGTAAGAGGGAGACTACAGTATATACTCGTGTATAAGCCGACCCGTGTATAAGCCGACCCCCTACTTTTGCCCCCAAAAACTGGGAAAACGTATTGACTCGCGTATAAGCCGAGGGTGGACTCCAGCACAGGTATACAACCCCCAGCAGTGAGGTATACAGCCACCAGGAGTATGGTATACAGCCACCAGGACAGGTATACAGCCACCAGCAGTAAGGTATACAGGTCCCCCAGTGGTATACAGCCCCCAGCAGTGAAGTATACAGGCCCCCCCCAGTGGTATACAGGCCCCAGCAGTATGGTATACAGCAGGTATACAGAGGTATACAGGCGGCCCCCAGAGGTATACAGGCCCCCAGAGGTATACAGGCCCCCCACACTGTGCAGCCCCAGATGTATACAGGCCCCCAGTGGGGTATATACCAGGCCCCCAGTGGGGATATATAGCAGGCCCCCAGTGCAGAGCCCCCCCACACTGTGCAGCCCCAGATATATACAGGCCCCCAGTGGGGTATATAGTAGGCCCCCAGTGGGGTATATAGCAGGCCCCCAGTGGGGTATATAGCAGGCCCCCCCACTGTGGCCAGATATATACAGGCCCCCATGTGGGATATATAGCAGGCCCCCAGTGGGGTATATAGCAGGCCCCCAGTGGGGTATATAGCAGGCCCCCAGTGGGGTATATAGCAAGGCCCCCAGTGGGTATATAGCAGGCCCCCAGTGGGGTATATAGCAGGCCCCCAGTGGGGTATATAGCAGGCCCCCAGTGGGGTATATAGCAGGCCCCCAGTGGGTATATAGCAGGCCCCCAGTGGAGTATATAGCAGGCCCCCAGTGGGGTATATAGCAGGCTCCCAGTGGAGTATATAGCAGGCCCCCAGTGCAGAGCCCCCCCCTCCCGCTGCATTATCTTACCATCCAGCCGCATCTTCATCACCGCCGGTCCTCCCGTCCATCCTCACGCGCTGCGTTCCCGGTCTTATGTGACCCGGCGGTCGCAGTCGGATGACGTCATCGCGCCGGGTCACATGAGACCCGAACACAGCGCGAGAGGATGGACGGGAGGACCGGCGGTGATGAAGACGCAGCTGGATGGTAAGATAATGCAGCGGGAGGGGGGCTCTGCACTGGGGCCTGCTATATACCCACTGGGGGCCTGCTATATACCCCACTGGGGGCCTGCTATATACTCCACTGGGGCCTGCTATATACTCCACTGGCGGCCTGCTATATACCCCACTGGGGGCATGCTATATACCCACTGGGGGCCTGCTATATACCCACTGGGGCCTGCTATATACCCCACTGGGGCCTGTATACATCTGGGGGCTGCACAGTATTGCACGGCTCCCCTGCCGCTGTGATGGGCGGGGGAGCCGTGCATATCTAATAAGCGGCCCATGTGATGGGCCGCTCTTCAGCAGCCTCCCCGCCTCCTCCAGCCTCCCCAGCACCGGACACAGCCCCCACACACCACATACCGTATTGACCCGTGTATAGCCGAGGGGTGACTTTTCAGCCCAAATTTTGGGCTGAAAAACTCGGCTTATACACGAGTATATACGGTAATTAGTAGAGAATTGCGTAATCCAATGAGAATGCATAAGTGTGACAGTTAGTTTTTGGTAGAGAGAGGACATGATGTTAGAGACAGCAGACAGATAATTACTGGTATTTGTAGTATGTGGGTGATGTCAGGAGACGATGTGTATAATTGAGTATCGTCAGCATAGAGATGTTCCTAAAAACCAATCTACTGATAGTTTGTCCAATGGGCAGTGTATAAAGAGAAGAGAATATACAGTGAAGGAGCGGTCAGAGAGTTTGGAGGAGCAACCAGAAGGAGTGGTGTCCTTGAGCCCAATAGAGCAGAGCATAGAGTGGAGGAGCTGATGATCCACAGTATTGAATGCAGCAGAGAGATCCAGTAGAATCAGTAGGGAGTAGTGACCATTAGATTTAGATATTAGTAGATAATTAGAGACTTTAGTGAGGGTAGTTTCAGTAGAGTGTGAGGTGCGGAAGCCGGATTGTAGAGGATCAAGAAGTTATCTGAGAGATAGTGGATCAGACAAGAGTGGACTAAGCATTCCACGAGTTTAGAGATGAAGGGGAGATTAGAGACCAGTCTGTAATTAGCAAATTAGCAACAGAGTTCTGGTCGAGCGATGGTTTTATTAGTAATGGGCAAATGCTGGTGTGTTTGAAGTAGGAGGGGAAAACATCACATGAAAGGGAAAGATTAAATATTTTAGGGCAACGTCACACACACAGATATCTTTGCAGATATTGTTCACAGATCTCTGGTTGCAGTGAAGTCATGGACACATGGTTAGATTTGTACACAGCCACAACATTATTATTATTATTATTATTATTTATTTTATAGCGCCATTGGGTTCCATGGCGCTTTACATGAGGATGAGGGAGACAAGAACAAGTACACTAAATCTAGGCGATCAGGACGTACAGGTACAGGAGGGGCAGGGACCCTGTCCACGAGGGCTCACAGTCTATGAGGGGTGGGTAAGGATACAGTAGGATGGGGGAATGTCATGTATGGGGCGTTCGCCTGGGTCTCATGGCAGGTTGTAGGCTTGACGGAACAGGTGAGTCTTCAGGTGACACTTGAAGTTACTCAGGGTAGGAGAGTGTCTGACATGGAGCAATGTGTCCATGATTTCACTGCAACCAGAGATCTGCGAACAATATCTGCACAGATATCTGTGTGTGTGATGTAGCCCTTAGTTTGGTGAGTGGTGACAGCAGGGGAAAGGGATTGAAGGAGATGTGAGGGAATAGGGTCACTGATGTAGGTAGCAGCGTGAGAAGATGCAAGGAGCCGGGTGACTTCTTCCTCTGTGACTGGATAAAAGACCGAAAGTGAGTTGGATGAAGGGCAGGAGGGAGGAGAATGCATTATGTTCTGAGGATGTTCTGAGGCTGCAAGAAAATTTCCCATCATATGTGGTCAATTTTCTTTTTAAATAGTTGGTCAGATTGTCAGCGCTGAGGCTGGTGGTTGGGGTATGCACTCTTGGACCAAGGAGGGAGTGAAAAGTGTTGAACAGTCGTTTAGGATTGTTTGCTAGTCATATGATAAGGGTGTTAATAATAATAATAATAAAGCTTTATTTGTATAGCGCCAACATATTCCGCAGCGCTTTACAGTACTATGGTACATATAAGAAAAATATACGGTACAGAATGGTAGGTAATACAGAACAGTAGTTACATACAATAAACATAGAATCAACTTAGGAAGTACAATAAAAAGGCAAAAAATAAAGGTGACCCTGCTCGAAGGAGCTTACAATCTAAGATGGGATGGGAACACAAAATACAGGGGCTTATAACAATGAATATCTTATGTCTAAATGACTACTGTTAGGAAGAAGGATAGGCCGCCCTGAAGAGGTGTGTTTTTAGGGAGCGTCTGAAGCTATGCAAGTTGTGGATGGTCCTAATTTCTTGGGGTAGAGCATTCCAGAGGATTGGTGCAGCTTGAGAGAAGTCTTGGAGTCGGGAATGGGAGGTTCGGATTAATGCGATGTTAGTCTGAGGTCGCATTCAGAGCGAAGGGGTCGGGTGGGGTGTTGAAGTAAGCTTGTTTGGAGAGGTTAAGGGCGGCGTTATACGTTTTCAGTATGATTTTATAATGGAAAAATCTTCGGCCAGGTTGGATTTTCTCAGCAGACGTCCAGCGCACCTGGAGCACCGCTGGAGAAACCATGTTTGCAGCGTGCGCCAGGGTTGCCCCTATCAGTACTGAGTTATTCTAAGTGTAGGAGGTGCAGCTTTATCCAAGGCACTTTGCAGTGTTTTATTAGAGTTTTAGAGAGAGCAGACTCAGGACAAGAAAAGGAGGAGATTCTGGGTATTAATGGCACGTATATTCCTATAGGTGTGGGAGTTAGAGGTGCCCTTGATGGGTTGACAATTCTTGACTGAGTATGAAAGAAGATTATGGTCAGAGAGCATGCAAGTATTTGTTATTTGTTGTAAAAATTATATGTTAAAAATAAATATATGAATCAGAATGAGCAAATTGCATGATATGTAATGAGTACTGTAGGGATGAGTGGGACTTTGAATGTTTGGGTTCGATGGGTTCTTCTAACCTTTAGTTAGAGGTCTAATTTGGTACCTCGACTGACCTCAGAACCCAAACTACACAGAAGTCAATGGGGTCCCGAACATTGGTGCTTTAAAATGGCAGTAAATTTGAATAAAGACGCCCTCTTTCACACAATTTATTGATTTTTAAAAATCCTCAAAGTTCAAATGTAATCCAATGGTGTAATGTCTCCTGATGCCCATCGAATCCTATGGAGTCTCATTCTCAGAAAGGAGGTTCTATAGGCCACAGGTAGTTAGAGTAAGGCACGGAATTTCTCATGGGTGTGAGAAATTCTTTGCATGGTGTTCACCAGAGGGTACTCCAACCTATGAATCCTCATTCTCAGAATGAGGTTCCATTGGTAATTCATGGTAAGCCGCAGGAATTTCTTACGACCCACTTACCACAAGTGACTATGGAGCCTCATTCTGACATAGTCCAGGGTCAGACTACTGTTTTTAGCAGATGTCACGGACATCCGCTAAAAACGTAGTCATTTTTTCAGCAGCTCATATGCGCTAATCATCGCAGCTGCAGCTAAACGCAGTCCCTGGTTACCCGATGTTGATTTGGTATCCGCCCACACATCCAGCTGAATAGCGTCTGCTTAAGCAGAGCGGACAGGGAAATTCTGCATGCAGTGTTTCCCTGTGCACTCTGCTTAAGCAGACCCTGTTCAGCTGGATGTGTGGGCGGTTACCAAGATCAACATTGGGTAACCAGGGACCGCATTGAGCTGCAGCCCCGATGACTAGCACATGTGCGCTGCTGGAAAAATGACTACGTTTTTAGTGGATGTCCGTGACATCTGCTAAAAACGGTAGTCTGACCCTGGCCATAGTCTGGAGTACCTTCCAGTCAGTGACAGGCTTGGAATTTCTAATGATCTTGAAAAATTCCATGCCTGCCGCTGAGTTGGAGTGACCTATGGAGCCTCATTCTGAGAATGAAGCTCCATAGAATTTGATGGGTGTCATGGAACACATCACAATTTGGTTATGTCAGAACTTCGAGGATTTTTTTAACACTAATAAATTGGTGAACAAAGGAGGGAGAGTCTTTTTTCGAATGAACTACTTTTACCAGTGTGTAATTTTTAACTGTACAGTGCTATGCAAATTAATTGGGACAAAGCAAAAGAACACATATTTTTGAATATTTAATAATAAAATGTTATTATGCATTATTACATACTAATTTTAGTAAGAAATATGTCCTCCTTTAGCAGATATGAGATTTTAAATGCGTTTGGCATACTGGCGGTGGGGTGGGTTTTACAGTCGGAGGGGCGGCCCGAACTGACCAGACTGACTACTAAACGGCAGGAGACACTATCAAACTTATTTTCTGAAGTAATCAGGGGCCAGTCTGGGGGTATAATTCGGTCACCAAAACCTCAATTACATGATGTTTAAGGTGCTCACCAGTGTTTAGAATGCCCAAAGGGCGTTGAACAGTATTTTGGCTGGGGGGAGCAGTGAAGCATTGTTCTGAGCATGCACAGTACTACAAACCGGATCCAGGAAAACTATCCTGGTTTTTCCCAGATCTGGCTCCATAGGCCCCCATGTGAATCCTTAACTGAACTCACTAAATCGGATGGCCATATATGTGAAGCCAGCCTAACCAGCCAAGGTAAAGAATACAACTGAGGGCTGCAGCCTGAAACTGTCTGCTTTACCTTGGTTATTTATCAAATATGGGGGACAACATGTCTTTTAAAATTATTTATTAATTTATTAGTTAAACAAAGTTAAAACCCCATCAAAATGCCATTAAAGTCACTAAAGTGTGCAAGTGCACAATATGTATGGAGGACTTTGCTTTTGTCAACTCCCTCAGGACGGTGTGCATCATGTTGCCGGGTCCTATATTGACTTAATGATACGATGTAACCGGCCTCTCACAGCCATGCCTTTGCATGGCTGTTATGGCCATGGAAGTGCCCACAGCAAAAAGCTTGTTGATTGGCTGTGCTATATAGCCTTTTAACAAACTTTATCAGCATCTGAACCCCGAACTTGGCAACGGACGTCCGTAAGAAGTGTCTGGTACAGGCACTGAATTTTACAGTTAGGGTTCACTTATCACTTGTAATGAGATATTATGTTACGTTATATGCAAATAAATAAATTATTATTATTATTATTTATTTATTTATAGAGCACCATTGATTCCATGGTGCTGTACATGAGAAAGCGATACATATAAACAAGTTAAAAATATAATGAACAAACTAACAGTGACAGACCGATATAGAGGAGGGAGTACCCTGCCCTTGCGGGCTTACATTCTACAGAGCAATGGGGAGAGAGACAGTAGGTTGAGTTTGGTGGTGGTGGAGCCAAGGGTCCGATGGAAGTGGAGCGCCGGGTCCGATGGTGGTGAAGCGCCAGGTCCAGTGGTGGTGGGGCACCGTGTCCAGTGGTGGTGAGGTGGCATTGGTCATTGCAGGTTGTAGGCAATTCTAAAGAGATGGGTTTTCAGGTTCTGCTTGAAGGTTCTGAGTGTGGAGGACAATCGGATGTTTTGGGCTGCAGAATTCCAGAGAATGGGGGATGCTCGGGTGAAGTCTTGCAGGTGGTTAGATGAGGGATGTGTGGAAGAAAGAAGGAGGCTTTGGGAGGATCGAAGATTACGAGTTGGATGATATAGGGAGATTAGTTCAAAGATATATGGGGTGACAGATTGTGGACGGCTTTGTAAGTCAATGTTAGTAGTTTGATTGGATACGCTGGGGAATGGGAGCGTGGAGGGATTTGCAGAGGGGAGAAGTGGAGAAATAGCGAGGAGAGAGGTGGATTAGTCGGGCAGCAGAATTAAGGACAGATTGGAGAGGTGCAAGAATGTTAGCAGGGAGGCCACAGAGGAGGAGGTTGCAGTAGTCGAGATGGGAGATGATGAGGGCATGCACTAGTAGTTTAATAGATTGCGGGTTGAGGAAGGGATGGATTCTAGAAATATTTTTGAGTTGGAGGCGGCAGGAGGTGGCAAGAGCTTGTGCGGTTTGAAGGACAAGGCAGAGTCAAGGGTTACTCCTAGGCAGCAGACTTCAGGTACAGGGCAAAGTGTGATGTCATTTATTGTGATCGATAGGTCTGGTAAGGGAGGTGTGTGAGATGGAGGGAAGATGATGAGTTCAGTTTTGTCTACATAGAGTTTTAGGAAGCGAGAGGAGAAGAAGGAGGATATGGCTGATAGACACTCTGGGATCCCAGACTAGTATGGGAATATGACATACCATAACAGACATATGCATAGAGTGGATGCAATGCAGAGATGTAATGCCAGTCCAAATTAATGTATCAGAATGAGCAAATTGCATGATATGTGAGGAGATGTTGTAGATGTGATAAATTAAAAAAATCAGTAAAATACCAAAGGTGCGCCAAGTCCAAAAATTATAAGAACATGATGTAAAAATATACATAGTTGGATGACAAGGTGTGCATAGTCGAAAGACAAATGGACAAATTTCAGCCTCTAGATGTGCAAACCTGAGACTAGAATTGAGCCAACTTGTTCAAAAAAGTTTGCAAATCTCAAATTCGGCATGAGCCTTGCCCATTCGTATTTGGGTTTGGGTTCCTGAACACATATCTAAAAATTGGCAACGGTCGGCATTTGTTCGGTAGAAGAAAAGCGTTATTGCATTTGCGCTAGAATAGTGATGCTGTCTAATGGTTTTTGATGAGGAGAGGGTGAGGGGAGAGGTCAGAGGAGCGGTGGACCGCTTGTTTTTTTTCTTAACTTAATGTGTGGATGTTCCAGCAGCCAATAAGGGCTAGAAACCAGCCACAACGTTCAGACGCAAGGGCTTGTGTCATTGGCAGCCTAAGGCTAGGGACACATTTGCGTTATGACCCTAGCCTGACGCAAGTGCTAAATACTTAGAAATTTCAGCCTAGCGCGTAGCGTTAACGCTATGCGCTGCCAGGCAACGGAGCCCCGTAGAAACCCGATGGTTACCTTAGCAGCCGGCTTCACACAAAGCTCCCGGATGTGCGCTTTTGGACAGCGCACAGGAAAATGCTGCAGACTGCTTTCCTGTGCGCTCAGCTAAAGCACACTTCCTGGAGCTTTGTGTGTGGCCGGTTGGCAAGGTAAACATCGGGTTTCTATAGGGCTCCGTTGCCTGGCAGCACATAGCCTTAACGCTACGCGCTACGCTGAAATTTCTAAGTATTTAGCGCTTGCGTCAGGCTAGGGTCATAATGCAAATGTGACCCTAGCCTAAGGGCCGCTGTACACGTCACGATATCGCAACGAAAAATCGATAAAAAGTCACGTGGTGTGGCCGTTGCAGTTGATATCGTTCGTGAGTTGTGTCGTGTAAATGGGCAATGCGACGCGAAAACAACCTAACTACGATATTGCACGAAGATTGTGCAAGCCCTTCAACCATACGATATTGTGTAGGCGATGTGGCAGGATCGTGCTGTGTGACAGCGCAACTACGATTTGGAGTGCAACTTTCCCTATTCACTCCAATGTTAAATGGTCGATTCCTGGGTTGCTCATACTCAGCGTGGGAAAGGGGCGTACACCATCGTAGTTGCGTTTCCTGCCGATATCTCCCTGTGTGACATCTACTATGCGATCTTGGACAAGTGCCAAAAATGTGTGCGCTCCCGTGAGATCGTATGCAATATCGGAAAGATATTGCGACGTGTAAAGCGGCCATCAGTCACATGTCCCTCTGCGTATAAGAAGTGGGCATGTGGCATCGGCACCATTGTTAGGCTAGGGTCACACTTGCAGATTTTACATGCATTTTTGAGACTTGCGTTTTGTGAAAACGCATGCAAAAACGCATCCATAGGCCCCCATGCAAAAAATGCATGCCCCAATAGCGAAAACGCATGTCTGAATGTACCATGCGTTTTTGGGATGCGTTTTTGGCTCAGCACCAAAATATACTGCATGCAGCATTTTTTGGTGCTTTTTCAAAAACGCATGCGCATCGGGCCCTATGGGAAGCGCATGCATTTTTATATGGCACTAAATGGTACGTGTGTTTTTGCATGCAATTTTGCATGCATTTTTTAAGGGTCCCCCACACCTATCAGCAAAGACACATGCAAAAACGCATGCTGGGAAAAAGCACCTTAAAAAACGCATGCCAAGTGTGACCCTAGCCTTAGGCTAGGTCACACATCCGTTTAAAAAAAAAAAAAAAAAACGGATCAGGAAACGCTCCTCATAGGAGCCTATGATAAAAACCGTATTGCTTCACAAACAATCCGGTTTCCGTCTCCGGCTCTGCAGCCTGCGTGAAAAATCATGCAGGCTGCAGTTTTCGGCGCGGTTTTAACATCTGCAATGCGGGAACCGGGATAAGCAAACTGTTCTGTTTGTGTAACCTTTTAATTTTATTAATAAATGTTTGTATAATGTCTCTAGGGGGTGCCCACTCCCCCTAGAGACCTTCCACCCACTCAGGTGGGCATATAAGGGTGGAATCAGTTATGTACAGCAGCTGACTCCTGACAGCTGATGTACAGTTTTATGAATGAAAGCTCCGGGCTCCTCTGAGAGCGGCGCGCATACTATAGCTATTGCTATAGTATGTGCGCCGCTGTCCAAGGTCCTGAAACCTTATACAGTAGATCTATGGGCAGCGCTGCCCATAGATCTACTGTATCCCGGATTGCTGAATGTCTGAAGACAATTGCGTTCACCGCATCCGGATCTGGATGCGGTGAACGCAATTCAGGTTTAAAGTGTGACCCTAGCCTAACTCAGTGGTCCAGCCACAAATACACATTTTAGCATATAAGAAATGATTGCTGATTCTGTGGTCCATCCACAAATAAGGCTGGCTTCACACTGCAGTTTTAAACTGATCAGTGTCCATCAGTGTTTGGGTGCCAAAACCAGAAGAGGAACCGGAAAAGGAACTTGCAGAGAAAAACTATAATTGAACGATTGACACCTGTTCTGAGTTAGAGACACTCCTGGTTTTGGCACACAAACACTGATGGGCACTGATCAGTGAAAAACTTCAGTGTGAGGCCAGCCTAAAGATTTGAGCATATAAAAACGAATTGCTAATTTTGTTGTTCATCCATAAATAGACATTTGAGCACTGATTGTTAATTCACTCGTCCAGACACAAAAAGACATTTCAGCATATAAAAACTAATGGCCACTTTACACGTCCCGATATCGTCGTCCAACTTCGACAAAAAGTCACGTGGTTCATGCATTGGCCCCGATATCGTTCGTGCGTTGTATCGTGTAAATGTGCAATGCGACGCAAGAACGATGCCAAACCGATATCGGGGGAGAAATGAGCGTGCTCTCCAACTGGCCGATATTGTATAGGCGATGTGGCAGGATCGTGCTGTGTGACAATCCAACACCGACTTGGAGCACAACTTCCCCTATTCACTCCCATGTTAAATGGTCATTCCCAGGTTCACTCCACCAAGAGGGCATAGACATCACAGTTGTGTTGCCTGCCGATATCGCCCTGTGTGACTGCTCCTATGCAATCTTGGATTTCAGCCAAAAAAGTGCGCGCTCCCGTGCTGTTGTATCCAATATCAAAACGATGTTGGGACATGTAAAGTGGCCATTAGGCTAGGGTCACACTTGGTATGCGTTTTTTTGGTGTCTTAAAAATAAGCATGCGTTTCTGCATGCTTTTTACATTTCTGCATGGGTTTCTTTAGGTGCTTTTTAGCACCCATGCGTTTTTCCATGCGTTTTTGAATCCGCACCAAAAAATAGTGCATGTACCATTTTTTGGTGCTGTTTTAAAAACGCATGCATTTTTTAGAAAACGCATGCGTTTTTTAACAAGGGCCCCTATAGAAAACGCATGCGTTTTTGGATGGTACTAAATGGTGCTTTTAGTACCATGCATTTTTGCGTGCGTTTTTGAAGGCAGCTCCTCACATAACGCATGCCAAAAACGCATGGCACTTTAGGCATGCGTTTTTGCTATTAGGGCATGCGTTGTTTGCATGGGGGTCTATGGGTGCGTTTTTACATGCGGGTCATTCCATGTCAAGTGAACCAATGATTATTACCTCTATATTTTTAATTATTTTGAGATTTTGTTATTTGATAATAGCATGTCAGACAATGCAAAATGTGAAGAGAAATTTTTTTTAAAAAATTTATTTTTTTTTTAAATGATTTTCAAAGTTCGGAAAAAGTGTGAATTTCGCTGTTGCCTGCCTTTACGTTTCTCCTCATAACTCAGGCTAGGAATAAGATAGAGAGACAAAATAAACACCAATCTACTCAGAACTATACAGGCTTTCATCAGATATGTCACAAGAGGATCTCTGTTAATATTTTACCCATGTGATCGCAAGCGCAAAACTTTAAAACGTATTTCCGAAAAATCGGCGCGCTTTAAATATTTCAAAAACTGCCCATGTGTCTGCTTTGCTCTTAGCCACATCTGTACCAAATTTCAAGTTGGGATCGCAAGGGGATCATATTTTAACATATTTTACTATTAATAGCATCAATGGGTCATTTCATATCAAGTGATCTAAATATGAATATTTTTTTTTACCTGACGTCTTTAGATTTTTATTTTTTTTTTCCTTTATGAAGTACTACTTTAGTTAATTACAAATGAAAAGTTTGGAATTTTTTTCTTCATCAGTTAATTTTTTACAGATTTTTAAAGTTTAAAAAAAGGGTGAATTTTGGCCTGGTATGACTTTACATTTTTTTATCTCGGGCTAGAAATAAGATAGAGAAACAAAATAAACACCATTCTACTCAGAACTGTCCAGGCTTTTACCATATATGTCATAAGAGTATATTTGTTAATTTTAATTTTTTACCCATGCGAATGCAAACGCAACATTTTGAAACGCATTTCCGAAAAAACGTTTTAATAAAAATTTTCCAAAACTGCCCATGTGTCTTTTATGCTCTTAGCCACATCTGTACCAAATTTCAAGTTGGGATCGTGATGGGATCATATTTTAAAATATTTAACTATGGTTAATCTCATTTTATTAAATTTTGAAAAAACATATGAAAGACATACATTCAATCTTTTAACAAAATCTTGAGACATGTAAAATATACAAAAAGAGAATTCACAAAGTTATTAGTAACTTTAAGATAAGCTGCAAATTTACTTTTGCGCTTATCTCTGGTGCAATATATACTACAATCTAAATATAATTCCAAACACTCAAGTATACAACCTTTCTCAGGGTTTTGAGATGTTCTGATGTCAAGGGGACAAGCAGCCCCAGCAGAATGATTTTTATCACTTGGCCCCTTCTAACAGGTTGACCACGTAAGTGGGTCATTACCCGTTGAGGCCTAGTTGGAATAGTCTATCGACTGGTGTACCGGATAGGAAGGCCGAAATATTAATGATCTACTCACAGCTCAGAGTTTCCGATACCTGTCTAATGTTCACTAGAATTCTGAAGGTATAGGTGTAGAAAGGAAATACCTAGACTGAATGTATCAGATGGGAAGAAAAGAGAGATAGAAAAGAAGAGAGAGAGAAGAGAAACAAAAACCATTAGAAAAAGTTATACTGGGAAAGAAAAGCCACGTAAGAAAAAAAGAAAAAAAGGAGGGGGGGGGGACGGGTGAGGTATGGGAAGGAGAAAGGGTACTCATCCCACTGGCTCCCCATCAGCCAGAGGTCGAGCCATATTATCTGTGCTGGAAAAGATACTCCTTCTGCAGAGTCGTGAAAAAGAATCCATTCAACCCAAATCCCTAAGAATTTGTTCCGAGATCCCGACGCATCAGCTGCGAGCTCCTCCATTCGATATATGTCCATCAATTCTTTGAACCAATCAAGTAGAGATGGAGCCCGGCTTGATTTCCAGAACCTCGGGATCACAGCACGAGCAGCCGAGATGCTAAAGCGGAGAATATCCCTCTTCTGTAGCCCAATAGGACCTGGAAAAATGGATAACATTGCCGATTCTGGGCAGCATTCGGCTTGTTTACCTGTTATCCGGGCGTATGCATTGAAAACCTCAGACCAGAACCGCCGGATTTCCCCACAACTCCACCAAATGTGTATCATTGTACCCTTCTCTTCCCGACAGCGCCAGCAGGTATCAGGGGTTCCAGGGAACATGTTCCGGAGTGTCGTCGGGCACAAGTACCATCTAGTGAGCAGCTTATAGCTTCTTTCTTGTGCAGAACAAGCGCTAGCTAGTGAGTGAGTAAATATAAAGCATTTCTGCCAATTAGCTTCTGAAATGCTACACCCCAATTCCCTCTCCCAAGCACGTTGGAAGTAAAGGGTGCCCTGCTCTCTCATGGACCCTAAGGCCTGGTATAGAACTGATATTTTGCGCCTCGGTGGAGCCTCCAGTTGGAATAACCTCTCCAATACGTTGGGCGTCAATCTTACCCTGCAAGAGTGGTCAGCTGAATATAAGTATGCTCTGTATTGGAGAAATTCGAATCACTTAAGAGGTCTTGTAGGTTCTTTGAGTTATAGCTCTGCCATCGGGGGCAAACCACCACTGGACAGAGTCTGTCCTACTCGGGTGTCATCCACAATCCGCCAACATAAAAATCTCTGCCTGTCAAATCTGGGTGGGAAAGATGGGTTGGAAAAAAGGGGAGTCAAAGGGCTAAGTCTGTCGTTTAAGCGGAGGGTTTTCGTCACTAGGTGCCATACCTTCAAGGTGTTTCTGGTCATGTCTGTCAAAGGTACTAGGTCTGTGGAGTCTTTAGGGGAAATCCAAAGCAGGTGTTTCAGCGGAATCCCCAAACCCTCTTGCTCCACCCCTACCCATTTCTTGGAGGACGCATGATAATGCCAATCTAGAGCTCTAACAAGAGAGGAAGCCACAAAGTACGCTCGTATGTTGGGTAGTCCAACCCCTCCTCTGGTCTTGGGCAAGGATAGGATATTCATTCGCAATCTGGACCTCTTGCCCCCCCAGACAAATCTAAGGATCATAGATTGCATTTTGGAGAGGAAGCCTCTATCCAATAGAACAGGAACTGTCTGAAAAGTATATAAGAGTCGGGGCAAGACATCCATCTTGACTACGTTTATTCTCCCGAACCAGGATAGCTTTAATTGTCTATAGGAGGTAAATGCCGATTCCGCGTTAGTCAAAAGGGGTTGATAATTTAAATTGAATATTTGTTTAAGATCTTTTGGTATAAGGACTCCCAAGTACTTAATGGCTTCTACTTTCCATTTAAATGGGAACTGTTTAGATAGATGAGAAACCAATTCTCCAGGCAAAGAAATATTGAGTGCCTCAGTTTTGGAGCAATTCACTTTAAAGTTGCTCAATTGTCCGAACCGTTCAAACTCCATTAAGACCGAAGGGATGGAGATGTAAAGTAGCAGGTCATCTGCAAATAAGGCTAATTTGTGATGACTCTGTCCCAGCTTGACCCCATGGACGCATTCATTGGACCTAAGTGCAAAATATTTAACTATTATAGTGTCAATTCAAAAATCACCAAGAACACAATCAGTCATTTTTTCACAATTGCCCGTCAATAGTTTGAATTTGATATAAAGAAACATAGTCTTGTAACATCTCAAATGAAAGCTGTTACCGTTCTGAGTAAAATGATGCCTCTCCCACTTTATTATCTTATTTCTAGCCTGAGATAAAAAAATGTAAAGTCATACCAGGACAAAATTCACCCTTTTTTTAAACTTTAAAAATCTGTAAAAAATTAACTGATGAAGAAAAAAATTCTAAACTTTTAATTTGTAATTAACTAAAGTAGTACTTTATAAAGGTAAAAAAAAAAAAAATCTAAAGACATCAGGTAAAAAAAAATATTCATATTTAGATCACTTGATATGGAATGACCCATTGACGCTATTACTAGTAAAATATGTTAAAATATGATCCCATTGCGATCCCAACTTGAAATTTGGTACAGATGTGGCTAAGAGCAAAGCAGACACATGGGCAGTTTTTGAAATATTTAAAGCGCGCTGATTTTTTGGAAATGCGTTTTAAATTTTTGCGCTTGCGATCACATGTGTAAAATATTAACAAAGATCCTCTTGTGACATATCTGATGAAAGCCTGGACAGTTCTGAGTAGATTGGTGTTTATTTTGTTCCTCTATCTTATTTCTAGCCCGAGATATGATAGAAAATGTAAAGCCATACCAGGCCAAAATTCGCACTTTTTTAAAACTTTAAAAATCTGTAAAAAATTAACTGATAAAGAAAAAAATTCAAAACTTTTTTTTTGTAATTAGATAAAGTTGTTCTTCATATAGAAAAAAAATTTAAAAAATCTGAGGACGTCAGGGAAAAAAAATATTCATTTTTGGATCACTTGACATGGAATGACCCATGCGTCTTTAAAAACACAGGTCTCCAAAACGCATGTAAAATCTGCAAGTGTGACCCTAGCCTAATTTATTATTCAGTGGTTCAGCCACAAATAGACATTTCAGCATAAAATAACTGATCTCTAAGGCTAGGGTCACACTTGGCATGTGTTTTTTTGCATGTTTAAGGCTAGAGTCACACATATCATGAGTTTTTTTAGGTGTTTTTTGGCCACCTGCGTTTTTGCTGTTAGATGTGGGGGCCCCCTTAAAAAGCGCTTAAAAACTCATGCCTTTTGTTAAAAAACGCATGCGAAAACGCATGTAAAAACGCATGTCCATTTTGACACTTTCAAAAACGCATGCGTTTCCCATAGGGCCCTATGCTATAAAAACGCATGCGTTTTTGAAAAAGCACCAAAATACGCTGCTTGATGTGTTTTTTGGTGCGTTTTTCAAAAAACGCTGCATCTTGCAGTATTTGTTGGTGCTGAGTCAAAAACGCACCCAAAAACGCATGTGCCATTTATATATGCGTTTTTGCTATTGAGGTATGTGCTTTTTGCATGGGGCCTATGGGTGCGTTTTTACATGCGTTTTTACAAAACGCAGGTCTCAAAAGAAGCAAGTGAAATATGCATGTGTGACCCTAGCCTTAGGCAGCATGCGTTTTTGGGTGCGTTTTTCAAAAAACACTGCATCTTGCAGTATTTGTTGGTGCTGAGCCAAAAACGCACCCAAAAATGCATGTGCCATTTATACATGCGTTTTTGCTATTGAGGCATGTGCTTTTTGCATGGGGGCCTAACGCAGGTCTCAAAAGAAGCAAGTGAAATATGCATGTGTGACCCTAGCCTTAGGCAGCATGCGTTTTTGGGCTGCGTTTTTGCTGTTAGGTGTGGAGCAGCCTTAGAAAACACATGCAAAAACGCATGGTACATTTAGTGCCTTGCAAAAATGCATGCGTTTCCCATAGGGCCCCATGTTAAAAAAAAGCACCAAAAAGGCCTTGTTCACACATACCATCCGTTTTTGCCTTAAATCCGTTTTTGGGAACATTTTGGACAATTTTTTTTTCAAAGTCCAAAAACGCATATGCGTTAACGCATGTGCATGTGCGTTTTTTAAAAATGCATGCATTTTTATGCAGCAGGCCAAAAACGCTGCTAGCTGCGTTTTTGGGGTGCTGTAAAAAACGCATGCGTTTTTTAACATGGGGCCCTATGGGTAACATAGTAACATAGTAACATAGTTTTTAAGGTTGAAGGAAGACTTTAAGTTCATCTAGTTCAACCCATAGCCTAACAGCCTAACATTTATAAACGGAATTTCCATAGGGCTTTTAAGAAAAAGGAGCTGTTCCAGTGTTGCCACCGGATTACAGCTAGCTGCTCATCATATATCAATTACTAACAGGAGAAACCAATGAGCTTAATTGCTTACAAAAATTTACTTTTTTATTAGAGGAAAAACAAACATATATGGAGAAGGTGATCTTTAAAATTACACAGCAGAAATCATTGGTACATGATTATTGGTAAGCCAACAGGATTATGCATATAATAACAAGATGATAGGCAGTATTACATATCAACACAGGCTATCTGCAGGGTTGGTTTAACAAAAAAGTTTTTTTGCATCAACATTAATACAATAAATTTGCCCAAACCCTGCAATACCTGAATGGCAAAGCCTAAATTGCCTTACATCCAGTAAAGTGCATTCCAAAAGGCAGATAGTAGCATCATACCGATGAAAAGTGCGTAGTGCAGAGAGAGAAGGGAATCCCCCTTGTGCCGGACCCCAAACGCACGTTTCGCATAATTACATAAGAGTGCTTCGTCAGTGCATTGCTGAATGTCTGAAGACAATTGCGTTCACCGCAACCAGTTCTGGATGCGGTGAACGCAATTCGTGTTTTAAGTGTGACCCTAGCCAAAGTTACTTTTTTAATGTGTGCTATTGATTTATTCAATAAAACTGATGGTCACACTTTAAGTGATTGTGTGCTTATGCTTAGATCCCTGTGCTCACTGGGCAGTGAAGGATCAGGTTTTTCAACTACACAAAGTACACAGTCACTAAATCATGACTTTTAATTTCTTATCATTACTGCTATAATTACTGTTTCATCTATGATCAGCTCTGTATTGAATAATTATCTAGGCCATAGGCGCACCCAAGGGGGGGGACCTACGTGTCTGGACCCCCCCCTTTGGACGGCCCTGAGAAGTGGTGCAGTACACAAGGAGCTGGGCCCCTATGTCAGGAGACAGGAACAATTACACACCACCCAAGGGCCCACAAAAGAGGCTGCTTTTAGGGGGGCTTCGCTCCCCCAAACCCCCCCACCGGGGTCTTTGCCCCTCGGAACCCCGCTGGGGGGGTGACACCCCCCTTTCAGGGCCGGTGTGTATTTCTTGGACCCCTACCTTGGGAAATTTCTGGGTGCGCCACTGATCTAGGCCTCCTCATTTTACTCTACTATAGGGTGCAGTGCATAAAGACACCTTGTACTTTTCTTTTTTTTTTTTATTTAATCATCTTGGTTTTTTCATACATCATAAAAATGAAGAACTGGAAATAAACCCTTATCCATACTGGATAATCCCTTTTGAATCTCCCTAATGTACTCTATACAGTTAAAAAAAAGAGGATACTTATTTCCTGAACCAGTGCTGCTCATCCAGTCCATGTAAAATGTCCCCCAATGACCTCATGACATTATTTATGCCACGTGAGCAGTATCTTCACTGTTCCATCAGAGCAGAAGCCCTCCATCTGCTGGTAGACCATCATTCTGGGTGGGTTGGCTGTGGTGGATGATTATACTGTGTGGGGTAGCTGTGGTGTACCATCATACTGCATGAGGGTCTGTTATGGATATCATGTTGCATGAAGGGTTGTGCTGGACCCCACACTGTTTAGAGGGCTTGTTGGGGGTGTATCAATTGAGATTACAGAGGGTGCGACAACAATCAGGTAGATGAGGGAAGGGGGCTCACCGATGCCAATTTCACCTGGCTGTGTCTGCTCAGAATCAGCTGAAACCCATCAGCTGCCTGCACGTTAGTGCATTTCAGATGAATTTGTGTCCGATGATGCAAATCCAGGTGAAGTTGGCATTGGATCTCGGCTTACCAGTGATGGGCAGCACATGACTGTGACGTTATGTGCTACCCATGCCAACATGCAAAGTTAGCTTCCAGAATAATTGTTTGTTACTTTTTAAAGTGTACTGGAGAAGAACAGAAGGAGTCCAGGGGAAGGGGTATTATTAATAGATGGAAGGCATATTGCAGGATAGGAGACATTATTACAGGATAGCATCTAGGATGAAGACATTACAAGATAGGGGCCAAGATGGAGGGGATGATTACAGCAAATGGGCCAGGAAGAAGTATATTCTAAAAGAAAGAAGTCAGGACGAAGGACATTACAACAGAATGAGGACATTACTACAGTATCATTGTCCATTTGACCAATGTGCCTGTGGGGGCCCAGGTCCAAATTTTGCTCCGGGACCCATATGATGGTAGTTATGCCACTGGAGTTTGTGGTTGACATCATATGGTATATAAGTGGCATTATAGAATATGAGGATGTAAAGAAGTGCCCAAAACCCTTAAAAACAATGTGATGTTTTGCAATGTAATCCACTGTTTTAGGGCCCTTTCACATCAGCGTTTTTTTTCAAATCGCGGCAGATGCGGTGAAAAAACCGCATCTGCCGCGATTACCACATACCGGCTGCACTTGCGGCGCGGTTGCGGTTTTTTCCATGCAAAGTATAGGCGGACTTGCGGCAGGTGCGGCAAGTGCGGTTTTGCACTTGCGGCAGGTGCGGCCGCGAAAAAAAACGCGGCTGACCGCGGTTTTTTTCGCTACCGCACCTGCCGCAAGTGCAAAACCGCACTTGCCGCATCTGCCGCAAGTCCCCCTATACTTTGTATGGGAAAAACCGCAACCGCGCCGCAAGTGGAACGGTTATGCGGCAAACGCGGCAGATGCGGTTTTTTTCACCGCATCTGCCGCGAATTACGAAAAACGCTGATGTGAAAGGGCCCTAAAATATGTTTGATGGTTGACATGTATTTAGTTATGCATGTCAGAGTTAAGGATAATGCTAAATCAGACTGGGAGGAGTTAGATAAGAAGACAAGTGAGAATTTGCTGGAAAATGATGGTCAGTTAGTTGAGTTTAGAGACAGAGTTCATGGGTAGCGGACCTAAGGTCTAAGAAATGGCAGACTGATGAGATATAAGTGTATGTTCAGATGAGAGACAGCAACAGATAGTAAGACCTGAAGACAGAGGAACAGAAGTATTGTGAAACTTTGCAGAGACCGATAGTTCGGAAGGTCTGATAGATCAGAATAAAGGCCAAGAGGCTCGAAAGAGCTAAACGAGAGATCCAGGTGAATTATGAGATCTGTATGGAGATAAATGAACAGAGAAAGGACTTGTATCAGAAAAAAGTGAATGAACAAAATAGTACTGAGAGGTACTCTGAGTTGCTAGGAACATCACGGTGATCAGATTGGGACACAAATTCCTCTACGGGTGATTGAGTATGCATCACAGCCATAAATTTGTAACCCTCAAAGAGTGGACTTTGTATTCAAGTACAGTGTTGGTCAAAAGTATTGACACCTCTGCAATTCTGTCAGATAATACTCAGTCTCTTCCTGAAAATGATTGCATTCACAAATTCTTTGGTATTATTATCTTCATTTAATTTGTCTTCAATGAAAAAACACAAAAGAGAATGAAGCAAAAAGCAAAACATTGATCATTTCACACAAAACTCAAAAAATGGGCCAGACAAAAGTATTGGCACCCTCAGCCTAATACTTGGCTGTACAACCTTTAGCCAAAATAACTGCGATCAACCGCTTCCGGTAACCATCAAGGAGTTTCTTACAATGCTCTGCTGGAATTTTAGACCATTCTTCCTTGGCAAACTGCTCTAGGTCCCTGAAACATCAGGGAACCTCCGCCATGTTTGACTGTAGGGACCGTGTTCTTTTCTTTGAATGCCTCTTTTTTTCTCCTGTAAACTCTATGTTGATGCCATTGCCCAAAAAGAGAGAACATTCTTCCAAAACATTTTAGGCTTTCTCAGGTAAGTTTTGGCAAACTCCAGCCTGGCTTTTTTATGTCTCAGGGTAAGAAGTGGGGTCTTCCTGGGTCTCCTACCATACAGTCCCTTTTCATTCAGACGCCAATGGATAGTACGGGTTGACACTGTTGTACCCTCGAACTGCAGGCCAGCTTGAACTTGTTTGGATGTTAGTCAAGGTTCTTTATCCACCATCCACACAATCTTGCGTTGAAATCTCTTGTTAATTTTTCGTTTCCGTCCACATCTAGGGAGATTAGCCACAGTGCCATGGGGTTTTAATGTATTGATGACACTGCGCATGGTAGACACAGGAACATTCAGGTCTTTGGAGATGGACTTGTAGCCTTGAGATTGCTCATGCTTCCTCACAATTTGGTTTCTCAAGTTCTCAGACAGTTCTTTGGTCTTCTTTCTTTTCTCCATGCTCAATGTGGTACACACAAGGACACAGGACAGAGGTTGAGTCAACTTTAATCCATGTCAACTGGCTGCAAGTGTGATTTAGTTATTGCCAACACCTGTTAGGTGCCACAGGTAAGTTACAGGTGCTGTTAATTACACAAATTAGAGAAGCATCACATGATTTTTCTAACAGTGCCAATACTTTTGTCCACCACTTTTTTATGTTTGGTGTGGAACTATATACAATTTGGCTTTAGGACAATTCTTTTTGTGTTTTTTTTCATTGAAGACAAACTAAATGAAGATAATAATACCAAAGAATTTGTGATTACAATCATTTTCAGGAAGAAACTGAGTATTATCTGACAGAATCTCAGGGGTATCAACACTTTTGGCCAACACTGTATGTAAGAGTGAGACGTCTTATTGATGTAATCTCTACAATGGAGGCCTCCTAGGGGAAGATGAAAATTCTCAGTGTTATTAACTAGACTGTAGGGAGATACAAGAACATGGAAGTCAAGTGAAAAGAACTGTTGTGTGGTTATCCTGCTGTCTGGCTGTCACAAATGATACTTAATGTACATCACTGTAATGTCATGTCTTGGGGAGAATTAAGGCGCCCTCTGCTGGAACCCAAAACATCCAACGCATTCTGACCTTCAGCTAGGAAGTTGAAGGAGAAAGAGACCCTATTTGGGCAGACCCCAGCTTTTGGTTGGAGGGAGAAGTTAAGCTAAGGAGAGCAGAGGTAGGCAAGAGGAGAAGTCAGTCTGTATCAGGCCAGGAGGCCGACAGGAGGACCAGCTACAGTAATGGCACAAAGCCCTAGGTTACCAGGTTTCCTGGATGTGGTAAAAGAATCTGGAGGTTGCTGGACTTTAAGCTCAGTAACTACACACTGTGGGACTTTCTGAGGCACAGTAACATAGACGGCCAGAGAGTTATGAGGCAAAGCAGCTGCTCACAGGCCCCACGTTGCCTTCCTGGATTGAGGTCATCCACTGCACTCAGAGGGAGTACAGGAGAGCTCTATGTCATCTAGAAACCTACACACCAAATTCAGTAGGAAGGCCACTATACCTCATTCAGCAGAGTGGACTTCATTTTGTAGCACCCCGCTAGTCAGCGCACTACAAAAGGGTACTGCACCCCTAACAGAAGGTGCAGTATGCTTTGTCCTGGTAGGGGGTAGTAGAAGCCTGAAGCTCTATCACCATACACACACACCTAGTGATAGGGGACCAATCAGACACCAATTACTAGGGTAACCGGACCCGGTGGGAGGAGAACTAGGGTTTATAGTGAGTGGGGAAAGAGCGGAAAACAGAGGAGAGTCAGTGAGAAGAGAAGTAGAAACAGAACAGAAGAATGGAGAAGAGTGGAAGTGAAGGATTGTGTAAAAGAGAAGAAGTAACGGGGAGGGCACCTCAACCTGGTGACCCAGACAGAGAGGGGCAAAGAAAAGGGCGACCAAACACTCTGGCCCAGTCCAAAGCGGGGTACCAACTCCGACGTGGATTAGAGGTCCATCCCTGAACTGCAAATTACTGGCGTGGTCGATGTCTTCATAGGAGCACGATCCAACCGCCCAAATCAAGCACGGTCTCCACCAGAAGCGCTAGACTGGGTTGGGTTCCCTTTGGAGAGAAAGAGGGCTCCCATATCTCCCGACGGGCCTGGTTCAACAAGCGGGATTCGTGCAGGGCAGCGCAGAGTTAGGACAGAGCAAGTATAGAGAAAGTATAGAGAAGGAACATCACCGGAGCCTACTGCCACGACCACCCAGTCCGGTACCCTAGCTGAAACAACTGCATACCCTGTAAGTCTGCAGATTACCGAAGTAAAATACCCGTGCAGAGTGAGCAAGTGTCTGTGTTCCTTACTGATGAAGTGTTATTTACCTACACTGCACCACAGAGACCGCACAACCCCATTCCAGCCTCGCTGCCATATTCCACCATTTGTTACTCTTACAGCTCCGGGGACTCCGCTCTACCTGTAGAGAGCCACAACATCTTGCTGCTGCCCATCACCCCGGAGGTCAGTGCCAGTGCCACCACCGGACCTACAGGTGGCGTCACGAACTTCATAAATGTTATTATTTTTCTTTTTCTTCTTTTTGTTGTCACCACAAGGGCACAGGCTCAGCACAGACCACCCATGACATCCCTGCACCCGACTGCCCGAGGCCTGAGTACCCAGACCCTTGTGGCCAGACAATTTCTTCCCAGACTGGCTGGACCATGAGCCTGGTGGTGCTTGTACCCAGGATCATTGCAACAACTACAATAAAGGTAAAGAACGCAGAGACTTTCATGTGTGCCTCTTTGCCTTTTGTACCATCACTACAACCCCTATCACTCTTTTCATCCCTCAGAAGTCAGCGCTAGTTAGAGAGTGTTAAACATCTCACTGCCATTCCACCTATCTCCTGAGGATAACTTGCAATGCTGGCCATTACTGGCTGGAATCTCCAGCTGGCATCACAAACTAATATTATTTTTCTTTTATTTATTTTCCTCCATTTTTACTTTCCCTTACGAATGTGAGCCAGGGCTACAGCAGTGGGTGAAGCCTCTGTGATCCTGACCACTGGCCCAGCTGTCAGGTACCCAAGCCCTTTGTGTTCCACAGTTGCATGATTTAATTGCTAAATGTTCATATCTGCATATGGCAAGTGAACTGTACAAGAAGATCCATACCTCCTGTCTTTTGTACAAAGTGGACTTGAAGCTAAAGTTCAGCAAAAATTACATTTTCAGACCTAAGTCTCTCTTAATTTACTATGAATCATCTGGTCCTGGTATGCCATATTACATGACAACCAACAGTCTGCAAAGACATATTGCTCAAGTAAAAAGCAAAACAAAAAATCCACCTTGACAGGTCCACCATTTTTATGTAGCATGGCATAGCATAGTACTTTGCCCACAGCAATCGCCCCAAAACAAGTTGTAGGGGGCTGTGGTGATATTAGCAATAGAGACCCCAATTTGAGAAGGAGACAGGGACAACATGGGTCTGTGTGATTTCCCAATCCAAGGTTGAACTTTAGTCCCAGTACACCCTATCTAACCACTTCATGTTCACTGTTTTATTAGTTAAATATTGGTGCTTGTATAGTGCAATCTGTGATTGGCTGCTGCAGTAACCTGAAACTAGAACATATACCCAAGCATCTACCATACTAGAATGTATGGGCTGATTCCAGATTACCCCAACAGTCAATGACAGATGCCACATTCTATGTGACTGTGTCTGTGATTTAGAAATGTGAGACAAATGCGCAATAGGGTCTTATCTCCAAGATATAGAGAGATATATGTTTAGCGGCAGAATCTGCTCACCTCATGTGGTTGTGTAAACCCACAACCAGTTGAATCACTCAGTAGGTAGCTGCTGCTGGATCCACACATCCACGGGTCACCGTGGTCCGAAAACAGCATAAATGGACGAAGTGTCCTTTGATCCGCGCTTTTACTAAGGAAGACCCGAAAAATTGAACGTCTGGTTGAAAGTTATCTCTTTAATCCGACGCGTTTCGGAGCTATTTCCCAGCTCCTTCCTCAGGAACATATGTTAGAACAAAAGCTCCTTCAAGGGAGTTTCCCCGTAGTTTCTTCTCCTCACGCTAACCTTAAAAAACGTCTTGTTTGTTTTTATTTTTGCAGGGAAGATAAGATCTCACCTAACTGCTTTTCAGAAATACAATTGCTAAACATAGGACTGTCCCAGCCAGAATAACCCTTTGATGAAATGGGTAGATCCCATGATGGATATTTTCACATTATTGTTCAATAGTTTATTATTTTAGTCTGGAATTCTTTTTGTAGAATGATAATTAGCATTTTAATTGACAGTTCTATTGATGTGGAGTTGCACACTACGTTGTCAAAAATCCCTATCACAAGGAAGTATTCTCTGCCAAGAGTTCAGTAGGCAAACATTACAAAATTTTGGGACATTTTTTTTTTACAGTGCAAACAAGTACAGCTATAAGGCACACGGCAAATGTATTCACAGCTGGGTCTTCTGAGAAAACAAACCCTAATATATGCTTCTTCCCAAAATGCCTTAAATGTCAGGACACGTGACTAATGTTAAAGAATTCTGAGTCTGAATATGTCCGAAGAACTAATAGATCATATAATTAACATCTCTAATTAGGGACTTTTATAGCATGGTAAAATAGATCATATAAAATATATGCCATCTGATATTAAATAGAAATCCTTCTAATGGCTGTTTAGCACAGCTAAAATCATGAGAGTTTAAAGCTTTAATTATTGCAATATCTCAGAATAGTTAAAATAGGGAGGTTATTAGTAAAAGTATTTATACAGGATAGAAGAATTGTTTTACAGAACTTTGGTCCATCAGCCTGGTCTGTAATCTATGACCTGTGGATGGGAAGACTGGAAATCTCCGGACCTCCAAGCGTTCTCAGGTCATCTTTTGGTTAGCTAGTCTGGTGCAACATTGTGTGTGAATCAAAAGAAAGGCTACGAATACCGTGAGGTAAGGCAGTTCATAGGCCACCTCTCCAGCAATCAGATTACTGACTTGGCCGATACACCAGAGTCCTACAAATCGATTCTCCCATCACTGAAAGTAATAGTATTTTCTTTATCGTTGCGGAATGGGACTGAAAAGTATCCTTGGTTTACAAACCTGACCAGCCCACACTCATTATAACCCCCTGCACTCATACCATGGTACAATGAATTTTGCTTTACTCGATCTACTCCTAGCTGACTTTTCTATACACATAAACTCCACTATCAGCATAAGAGGTTAAATTACAATAGCACATGTGAACAACTGACCATGCAGTCACAGGCAGGCAAATACCGACATGTTCAGGAAAGAAGAACACTATCACTATACATATTCGCAAGGGGACTGACCTGTGGATTTATTGTCGGGGGTTTGTTTAAGGGTACCTTTACAAGCAGCAACCGCGGTGAGGAATCTGACCGGCGATGTGCCTCCTCGGCACCATCGCCATGAAATTGCCTCGCAATTGCGGCGTGTATTTGTGGAATTATGCGGCGACAAAAAAGGTTGCGCCTGGTTCCGATTTCACAGCAGCAATCAGGAAGGCGAAATTCCAGGCTGAACGGGCGATAGGGATGGAATCAGTGTCGCCTATTGATTTCCTGGAGGCGTGCCACAGCGTCCTGGAGTCCGCGTCCCGTTAGCGCTGATTGGTTGTGTCTACTGTGTTTCCATTGGCTGTCACTTGACAGGGCGCCATATTTGAAGAGCTGTTACTTCAGCACCACACACATCTTCACCGACACAACCATCCACTACATCAGTACAAATACGCGCGCATTCAATAGCGCAAGCTATTTTGGGCGCGTGTATTGGAAGTTTCACTGTGTCCACTATACAGCCACACATGACACTTTAGATGTTGGCCTACACATCGCACATGGGTTCCATGGGCAACGCACTGCAATGGTTTTCTAATTTGGTGATGCTGATGGCTATATTACGCTACTCCCGCTCCGCGGACAGCTACCTTGTTAGCGTCCTCAATGTAGTTTGGCGGTGCCAGTGTGCGTGGTGACATCATGACGTTTGTTTTCATTACTCCCTGCTTGCCAGGTGCCTGCCCCTCCCCTACACATAGGAGAACAGTCATGGCCGCTGCACAGCGCGCTGCCACATGGGGTCTGGAGGAGCTAATGCTCCTCATAGACATTTTTGACTGCCATGACTACTGGTGTGCCCAGCGTCACCGGCACCCACGGCTGCACAAGCGCAGCATCCTCCGAAGGATCCAACGGGCCCTGCTCAACAAACTGGGGGGTTGAGAGGACCTGCAAACAGATCCAGAAAAAGATAGCAGATCTGAAACATAAGTTCCCAGGCCGCATTGTGGATCTTCGGGCCAGGATTGCCAGGCTGCGTGGTGAGTATTTGCCAATGCCAAACACATACATGGCAAGCTAAATACTCCAAACACTACACAAACATCATGTGGTATTGTGCCATGCCACATAATGTGGCCTAAGCCACCATGTGGAGCTGTCAACAATGTGCATCTGCATGTTGGTTACAGTGCAAAATGAAGGTGTACAAAACAATAATTTATCATCAAAATAGTCATGGCTATAGTGGTCCATGACCTGTGTGGTGACAAAAATAGTTGTGTCCTGACTGCAAAGGTAACAACAACGTATTAATATGATGTTGCAGACCCACATGCCACCTTGCAGCACACATGTGTGACCTATGACACATACTATTTTGATACACATTGATCACAATACAGAACACTGACTACAATCTCACTGCTATGTGTTGGCCCCCATGGTGCAAACACCTGATGCTTACTGGCTGCTCTTGTGTTCAAGTTTCAAAAACCTACCATGCTAAGCCAAGGGTTAGCTAACATTCAAAATATGTAGGCACTGGTGTTGGACTCATGTCACAAACCAGAGTTGGCCCTCACCATATGGTCGCTGCCTATCATAACCTATTACCGTACCATTTACGCCCTCATGACATTCAAACACACACACACAAGGCATATTCCCTATGTTGTGTTCCTTTGGTTAAATTTGTCTGTTATCATGTTTGATATTACAGATGACGAGGTCTCCGTGTATGGGGACGCTCCACAGTCCCCAATGGCACCTGGAACACCCCCACCACCTTCCCCGGAGGGCCCAGCCACTCCCTCCCCACCTGGAACTTCAGCAGCCCCAGCCCCAGAGGACCCAGCCAGTCCATCACCACCTGGGACTCCAGCAGCCCCAGCCCCGGAGGGCACAGCCAGTCCCTCACCACCCGGGACTCCAGCAGGGCCGGCCCTTGAGGGCCCAGCCAGTCCCTCCACACCAGGGCCACAAGCCTTGCCTGCAGGCAGCCCTGGACCCCTGGGAGCAGAAAGCCCCATCCTGTGGGCCCAAACCCCGAGCCCAGGAGCAACACCCCCCCAGGATCTCAAGCTCCCTGCCAAGCCCTGGGGTGATGTGGTCCCCACGCCCTCACCTTGAGCCTGCTGGTGCTGTGTTTGGTGGTAAGTGTCTGCTAAGGCCTACAAGCTTGATAATGTACTTACTGATGTGTGCTCCAGACACCAGTATGTGAGTCCTCATTTTTTTTTTTTTTTTTTGTCTGAAGGGGAATGAGCACGTGATGCAGATGGGCACCCCATCTCCTCCAGATGACACCCGGGATGGTGATGTGCTGCGTACATATAATCAATTTCTATTCAATTCAACATCCACCTACACAAACACAGGTAACTCACTAATGTCCTTATTTCCCATACAGGTGTTCTAACCATTGAGGAGCTGCTGCTGGCTCACCAGCAGGCACAGCAGCATATGGAGAGGGCATTCCAAGAAGGGCAGCAACACCTTGCCCGCTTGGATGCCATGATCAACGCCCTCCAGACAGCCCAGTCCGGCAGGGCCCCTAATCCCTCACCCCCTACCCAATGAGGGGAACATACTCCCCTAATAACCGTTGTTCATGTTGGACCCTTGTTTTGTTGCCATGTTGGCACCTGTTTTTTTTTTTTGGCTACGTTGGCCTCTTTTCTTATAGTGTCCCACATTGGGAAGGTGGGTAGTGTGTCTTGGCTACTCCGAACCTGACCAAGGCTTCATGATTTTGTTGGCACTGTTATTTTACAATGTTGGTTTGTAATAAAATATTGACCAGCTACATCCTGTGTCATCCCTTGTTGCAACACACAGGGTAACGTTTCTGAGGTTACATTTCAACAACCACTCTGGGCGACGGTTTATCTACAGTTATATGATGCTGTAACATTGCAAACATATCACCATAATGGACCATTACACCCGCCATGCACCCCTATATTGTAAAAATATAAAAGGGTGGGGGACAAGAGGCGCAATAGTGCCCTATCACTAGTGACACTGATGGTAATGGGGTGATGCCGAGAAGCCACGCACCTGGTGCAGTTGTGATCCCCACAACTGGTTTGAAGGCGTTTAGGAAATATTATTCCAAGCTGCTGCAGGACCTCCACCGACCACTGAACAGTGGTTTATTCCAGAAAGATGATGGGAGTGTAGGCGTGCCACGGTCCGCGCTGCTCCAGGGCTTAAAAAACTCACCAAAGAGACAGTCAGATTTCCATCCTTTATTCTCCTCCTCCTACGCGTTTCGGCGCCTAGCCTGGCGCCTTAGAATTCCCTGATGAAGGTGCCAGGCTAGGCGCCGAAACGATTAGGAGGAGGAGAATAAAGGATGGAAATCTGACTGTCTCTTTGGTGAGTTTTTTAAGCCCTGGAGCAGCGCGGACCGTGGCACACCTACACTCCCATCATCTTTATGCACCCCTATATGACATCAATGTGCAGTATATGACACCCACAGTACCAAAAGCACACACACAAACATACTGGTGAAAGTGACACAGATATGGACAGAGTTGTGACAAAATTAATTTTTTTTTTATTTTTTATAACTGCTTAGAAATTTTTAAGGAAAAAAACGGGGGAACACCTAGCCAAAATAACACTGTCTCTCTGGGCCAAGGTTGTGCATTGGATAGTAGGGCTCTTGTTCTTCCTCCTCCTCTGCTGGATCAGACAATGGGGGCTCCCCCTCCTCGTACACCCAAGCGGCCTTGTGATATCCCTGCTCTGCTGGGCTGTCTCCGGGGGGGGGGTGGAGTATCACAATTTTGCCGCCTCCTCACCATGCATCTTGGGGGCGCAGTGGGCCCTGGGGTGGTCTTCCGGGGAAATGTCCATGATGCCCCCCCCATCGCAGGGACCCATCCACGCCCATCTCCAGAACACG
This sequence comes from Allobates femoralis, assembly GCA_033576535.1. Classification (NCBI taxonomy): domain Eukaryota; kingdom Metazoa; phylum Chordata; class Amphibia; order Anura; family Aromobatidae; genus Allobates; species Allobates femoralis. The sequence continues at coordinate 231,865,257 of JARQOC010000002.1, forward strand.
AAAGATGGCCCGCTCGGCGATGTCACGCTGCTCTGGCTCCATGCGGGCCAGCATATCTCTGGCGACGTACCCGATCCCAGAGCCGGGGGTTCTCTCTCGATCCAGGAGGACCCGTTTTGCCCAAGTACCCAGGTCCATGTTGGGTGGGGTAGGTGGTCTTCGACGTCGTAATCCAGAGCTGGGTGCTTTGCCCGGCCCCCCTCCACTGGGATCAGGCACTGGCTCTCCTGCAGATGTTGAGGGGAAAGCCTCGCCAGCTGTTGGCTCCTGATCATTGAAGCCAGGCTCCCGAGGGGCCTGAAAAATAAACAATATGAAAAAAAACGTTAGACACATGTTGCTATTAATTGAAACTAATACCACAACCAAACACCCAAGACAACATAGAGCCAATCTCACCAAGGCTAACCACAAAAGGCACATGAGCAGAGTTTCGAGATAACAAAGGCAAAGAACTAGACCAGTATAATTGCTCACCTAAGGGTCCACATTGATATGTAAAGTGCCCACAAATAACACAGCACAATCTGTGAGAACACAGAGCAAAAACAGAAAGAAAATAACCTTGAACATTCTTTGTGCAGGAAAAGCACAATGGTGACTAACACATGTGCTGCAAACCACACACCAGTGCAAAAAACAAGCTGGGTAGATAGATGACACAAACACAATTCCCCCACCTCCTGCAATGGGGCAGGGTCTTGGGCTGCGCCTACAGCTGGTTGCAGGCGGCGCCTGCTGCACCATCTTCCCCGAGGCCCATCCTGGCCCAGGGTGTAGGTGAGGAGGTCATAGTACCAGAGAACTGGCCTACGGAACTCCTCAGCTCCAGCCCCAGATCGGGTCTCAAGCCACTTTTTGTGTGTCTTGGTGAACACGGTGTGCAGGCTTTTGATCTTATCCCCAACAAGGGCCACTGTCCAGTTTTTATTGGGTTGGAGCCGGTTTGCCAGCTCCACCAGCGGCCTGTAGGCCACAGCCCTCACTGCCTGGTCATGATAAGCAGGCAGCGACACCCGCCACAGGCATTCGTGTTCCTGGTATATGGTAAGGAGCTGTGTCACAAAATCGTGATACTCAGCCATCTGTGAAAACAAACAAAAAATGTGTCATGCAAACAAATACATGGCCAGCACAGGTGAGACCCTACTCTGTGTGGACATGTCCATGTACAGCAATACTAATTACATGTGTTGTGGTAGTCACCTTGGCTATGCCTAAATCAATCTTGGCCTTAACATGTGTACATACATGGGGCATGCAGGACAAGCCTTGTTGATATACTGTATGTATTTTGGGGCACTGGAGGCAAATATGTCAAGGTTGGACATTACAAAGGGCACACACGGCCTTAGTAAATACATTAAAAAATACGATCATCAGATACACACATAGTACTGTAGTACACATTGTGCTGGCTAGGATCTCCCATAACATTATGTGTGCTACAGTACACGGAGTGTAGTTACGATGCCTACGCATCGCTAAATACACTTCTACAGGACGCTACATGAAGTTGTACATGAGGCGCACAAACATCAGCCAACATATGGGTCAGCAGCACACAGTAAACAACGTCCAGGAGTGCTGAATCGCATGTGCCACCACTTACCATCTGTCCAACAGAGATCGTGTGATGAGACACTACTAGCACAATGCACATTCCTGTCGTAGCAGGGGTGGTGCCACAGCAAATGCTTATTTAAACACAACCTGACCAATCAAAAAAGCGCAATGGTCACACCTGCGTACACCTAGGCGGCTACGTCGATTACAAGATGCCGCTGCGGTGGGATTGGTTGGTTGGCATATAAAAAGCACACATGCCCGAGGTCGTTCACGCTTGCTGCCCAGAGTCATTAAGTAAGTAGAGATGTGAAAACATGAACTTTGATATGGCTGTGTTGCGTTAACAGCACCTTAAAATTACAGGACCCTATTGTGTAGTGTAGGTCACGCCCAAGTGGTGGGGTATGTAGTTCCTCGTTAGTCAAACTATTTTATCTTGTGCCCTGGCAAATGGATGCATGAGTGTTTGGACAACCTAAACCATATCCTCATTGAAAAGTAATTTTGCCTTTGCCATACAGGATCATGTTTAAAGGATGCGTGTGTCTTTAGTTGCGGTGATCATCTGAATTAAGGACACATAGTACAGTCATTTACCACATATAATGGGACGTTTAAGGCCAGAATCAGATGTGGAGTGGGGTGTGTGGCTTCTGCAAATGTCTGCCTCAGAACAGCCTGCATTAACAACACATCAGTGATGTGTCTTGGACATGATGAGTATTCAATAGTGTGCTGTGTGGTGTGACATTTTGACCATGAGACCCAAAGGCTAGGGGTACGTGTCTAATGCAATTGTGTATATTTTGGTAAGATAACAAAATTAAAAAATTGACCTATGTGTTTGGCCATGCCTTGTGATCACACGACAACATTATGGCCACGTATATGGAACTTAGCCTCATGATGTGTTGCTTTTGACAAGAGGGAGATGTATTGTACTGGTGGGCTAGGGGTGTAGAGTGACCAGGTTTGATTGCCAGACACTGCAATGTTGTGGTTGGACCTTGATTAGTGATCTATATGTATGTGTGTGGTGTGGTGAGCACACTTGGGTATGCTGTGTGAAAGTGGCCAGTAGATGGTTAGGGAAGGAGGTGGTGTGTGTAGATAATGTGTGATGAAATGTTCTTGTACTGATATTATATTTTCTCATTTTTGCAGGTGTTGGTACGTGAGATGATGTTCAACCCTGATGGCGATGCTATCGTGGCTCTTGCCTTGGTGGAAGAGCAATTGTGGCTTTAGGATAGATATGAGAGGTTGCGGGCTCAGAGATCACGGCGTGTGTGGGGCTTGGGATTGGCTTCTGCACCGGGACACCCCGAGCTACATGCAGCGTGAGCTGGAGGATCGTAGTCCGCATGATTTCCGAAACTACCTCAGTATGTCCGAGGACTCTTTCACTTTCCTCTTGGAACGCATAAGGACATTGATAGCCCGACAGGACACTGTGATGTGTCGATCTGTGCCACCTGAGGAGTGTTTGGCTGTAACTTTGCGGTTCCTGGCAACAGGTCGTTCAAGGACCGACCTGCAATACATTTCACGTGTACCACTGTCCCTGCTGAGCAGCCTGATCCTCGAGACGTGTGAGGCCATCTGGAGTAGTCTGCTGCCATCCTATATGCAGTTTCCAACAACACCCGCTGAATAGATGGATGTTGCCAGAGGGTTTGAGGACCGCTAGCTATTCCCAAACTGCGGCGGTGCATTGGATGGTAAGCACGTGAGGATCACCAAACCCCCAAACTTTGGGTCTTTGTATTACAATTACAAAGGATATTGTAGTGTGGTCCTCATGGTCCTGGTGGATGCAATCTATGAGTTCCTCTACGTAGACGTTGGAATGAACAGGCGTTTCTCAGATGGGGGTGTGTTCGCACACTGCTCCTTGGCCCAAGACCTAAGGGCAGGTGGGGTGAACTTGCCCTCAAATGATGAGACCACCCATCATTTAAACTTTGCGTTTGTGGGGGATGAAGCCTTCCCATTTCAGGCACACCTACTACTGCCCTATCCCCAGAGGACCCTTACTTCTGAGCAGCGCATTTTCAATTCCCGGCTATCCCGGGCCCGCCATGTTGTTGAAAATGCATTCAGGATCATGGCCAATACATTCCGGGTTTTTCATACACGTCTGCATATGAAACTGGAATCTATTGATGTGGTAGTGCTAGCCTGCTGTGTGCTGCATAACTTCCTGCGTCGTAGGGATCGGTCATCATACACGCCGGCAAGTTATGTGGATTCAGTGGACCCCACAACAGGGGAGGTCCATCCCGGGGATTGGCGTGCTACTGACCATGGTGTGGCGCCACTCCAGCCGCTGAGCCAGGCTTGGACTCAGCAGGAGGCCAGGATCAGTAGAGATGCATACTGCTCCTACTTTAATGGCCCTGGGGCAGTGGCCTGGCAGCACCAGCAGGTGTACGTTGGCTGGTGTTGTCAGGCAGTAACATGATGAGAAGGGTGTAGTCACGATGGTGGCTGCACCATGAAGATTTGTTTTTGCTTTTTGTGTGTGCACATTCTTTAGTTTGTTAGGTTCTTTTTGTGTGTTTTTTACTTTGACATGTTTATTTTACACATTATTTATCATCATGTTCCAGTTCTTTGAGTGATGTTAACACTTTTGTTTTTTGTTATTTTGTGTGTGTTGTTGACCTTATTTTTTGGGTGCACAAAAATATAAAGTAAAACAAATTGGATCCAAACCACAACCTGTGTGTGTCGTTACTTTGGGATACAGGGCAGTTGCACATGGCTTTATGCTGTGCACAGAGGTATGTGATCCGTGAAAAGCTATTGATGGGTCTGTGAAACATTGTGTGGTAATATGCCGTACACAGGTCCAGCCCCTTTGGACACAGTGTAGGGTGCAACTGTGTGTACATATCCATTGTGATATGTTGGCCCCACAGAGGCACGTGTTCACACACATGGAGCAAGCAATGGTGTTTGTGGGGGATGTAAGTACAGTCCATTAAACTTAAAACCATGTGTACACAAACATAGTTCAGTTGTGCCATGGCAGCTGTGCCATGGCATGGACCAATGTTGGCACATATGGGCATAGTGTTGTGTGTATGTTCCTACCATCAGCTACAGACGCACACATAGCAAACCATTGTGTAGTGTAAGCCACTGTCTTGGCCAAAACTGCTCCTGTGTGACGCTTGTGCGCCTCGAAAGTGTCTCGCAGTAGCCACTTGTCACTACAGAAGCGTGTATTCCTTCAAAACTCCGAGAGAAAGGCGTCACGGATTACCCAGCCTTCTAGCGCAGGCTGGCCAATCAGGACGCTATTGCATTTTCCAATGAGCGTGTTTGGGGCGCGGCGTAACACAATTTGGCACGCCTATGTTTTCGCCATGCAGAACAGGTACGCCCACATTCCTTTGGGGATTGCGGCGTGTGAATCGGCGACGGAACTCTACCGGATGTTTCCCACTGTTGGTGTGGGAACTTCCGGGACGACACATCGCCTTAGGTTGAGGGCGAAATTGCGGTGTGTAAAAACGCCTTCGGCGTTCGGAGCCAACCATTGTGGAGTATAAAGGTACCTGAAGATTATTAAAGATGGGAACCAGGGATGTTTTTTGTGTTTTATTATAATTAAAATATTTTTTCCCTGTTTTGTGTTTTTATAATGTTTACTAGAAATTCATAGAGCCTGGGTCTAATATAGGCCTGACGCTATGAATTTTGGGCTTAGTGCCAGCTATCAATGCAAAGCTGACATTTAATTGCTTTATTACCCAGTATGCCACTGCCATCAGGGCTGCTGGAAGAGCTGGGTAAAGCACCTGAAAATGGCGCTACAAAAGAATATGCCATTTCAAGGGCAGCAGTGGGCAGCGATTTTCAGCATAGGGGGCCAAAAATGCTTGGGGCTTACCACGTTGAGCACCCCAGTCCACAGCTGCCTGGGTTTTACTTTAGCTGGTGATCAAAAATAGGGCAAAACCCACACATTTTTTAAATTATTTATTTAAATTATTAAAAAAAAATGGGCTTCCCTGTATTTTGATTTCCAGCCAAGGTAAAGCCAGGCAGCTGGGGCTGGCAGCACATACCTGTCCGCTTTATCTGCGCTGACAACCAAAATACAGCGAAACGCTACGTAATTTTTTTATTATTTATTTATTTTTACAGTATTATGATGTCAATCAATGGGTGAGGGGCCCAACAGCCAATTGCAGATAATGTCACAGAGAATAGGCATCTGTGATTGACTGCTGGCGTAACCGGAAACCAGCCCATACATTCTAGCATTTACAATACTAGAATGTATGGGTCAATTCCAGATTACTCCAACAGCCAATCACAGACTCCCATTTTCTGTGACTGTTATTGGCTTTTGGGTCCCTCTGCAGAAAATATCCAAAAGGTTAATGAGCGGTCCGAAAGTACAAGCGTGCGGGATATCCAGACGCCATTAAATATGATGCTTATGTTTAATAACTTTTTGCCTTTCTTTTAAGACCTCCATTAGTGATGGGCGAGTCCTTAATTACTCGGAATCGCTTGACTCTAGCGAGTCCGAGCCCGGGACTCGCTACTCGTTGTGAGTCTAGCGAGTCCAATGTTAATGAATGGTGAAGCGAGTAATAGCGAGTAATGTGCGATTTACAAATCGCAGATGTATCTCGGAAGCTTCAGGCTCTATCTGCTAGGACTCGTTACTCTGCGAGTTTCCCAGCGTTTACTCGCACAGTAACGAGTCCAATGCAAATCAATGGCAATCCTAGTTTTGTCAGAGACTCTGACAAAACTAGGATTGCCATTGACTTGCATTGGACTCGTTACTGTGCAAGTAATCGCAGGGAAACTCGCACAGTAAGGAGTCCAGCTGTCTGCTCTGTGTCGGGCTGCAGGCTGCCGCAGCTCCAGGGTCCTAGAGCCCACCTGCTGCCTGATGTAGCAGAGCTGAGATGGTTCTCAGTCTGCTCATTTCCTGTGCATAGACATCTATATCTATGCACAGGGGATGTAGCAGAGAGGACATCGCGTTTTAAAAAACAATGCGTGGGGCACCGCGCAATTTCTATGTCTAGCCAGGTACAGCTAAGCAGCTGGGGGCTGGAATCCGCAGCGCAGGGAGGCCCAAGCTTTCTGGGCACCCCCCGCTGCAAATTGCAGCCCGCAGCCGCCCCAGAAGATAGCGCGTTCATTGAAGTGCCATCCTCTGGCGCTGAACCCCGCTCTTCCAGCGGCCCTGGTGGCGGTGGCATGCTGGGTAATAAAGGGGTTAATACCACCTTTGTTATACAAGCTGGTATTAAGCCCGGGATTCTTAATGTCAGGCCAGGTTTGACCCGGCCACTAAGAATCTCCAATTAAGGGTTAAAAAAAACACAACACAGAGAAATTTTTTTATTAGAAATAAAAAAAAAGCCATTAGGGACTCCATCTTTAATTAAAAAAATCCTCTTCCGTCCGACGTAGTCCAAAACGCGATGTCCTCTCTGCTACATCAGGCAGGAGAACAATCTCAGCTCTGCTACATCAGGCAGCAGGTGGGCTCTAGGACCCTGGAGCTGCGGCAGCCTGCAGCCGACACAGAGCAGACAGCTGGACTCCTTACTGTGCGAGTTTCCCTGCGATTACTTGCACAGTAACGAGTCCAATGCAAGACAATGGCAATCCTAGTTTTGTCAGAGTCTCTGACAAAACTAGGATTGCCATTGATTTGCATTGGACTCGTTACTGTGCGAGTAAACGCTGGGAAACTCGCAGAGTACCGAGTCCTGCGAGTCCCTTACTACTCGCAGAGTAACGAGTCCTAGCGAGTAGATTCGCCCATCCCTAACCTCCATCCCATAATTTTAATGTCTGCGTTTGAGGTTCGGAATTAAGTTTGAGTCACATTCGGCCTCAAACTTGGACTTTAAAAAAAGTCAGCCGAGCCCAAACATCAGCTGGTTCCCCCATCACTTCTTGCGAGGAGTGCACCAGTTCTACAAGGTTCAACTCAGTGCTTACGTAGACATACTTACAAACAGTTTTCCTTCCCTGTTTTTCTTTTCTATATTTTATTTGGTGAAAGGCTGTTCACTGATGACGGCAGTTTTGTACAAAAAGCAGAGTAAGGAGGCTCTGATCAACCTCTGTGAATAGCGAGGAAGAGAGACAGCAGAGAATTCCAAGGATCTGCTGATTAATGCCTTGATGAAGCAGGACTTAGAGCAAAGTACTGAGGCTCCTGGCTAAAGAGAAAGTCTAACTCGGGGAGGTGAAGCAGTGGACCGCGCACCTGAGATAAACTTTTGGGGGTACCAGCAATGCCATTTCCGAAGAGCCTATTGACTTTTCTTTACAAATGGACTTACAGCAGCTGGGAGCAAGCAATCCCAATATGTGACTGCAGCTTATTCTACAGCACAGAGAGGCTGCAGAACGCCGGGCTGACAGGGTGGCTGAGAGAGAGGCTGTCCGGGTTGAGAGAGAGAGGCTTCTGCAGCTGAATGCCAGGCTGAGATAGATTTGAAGCTCAGATGGCCGAAGTCGAAAGTGATATGCAGAACTGTGGAGGAGAGAGCGCAAATAGGGTCTTATCTCAATAAAATAAAAAGACCAGGAATGGTCGTTGCTCGCCTGGTCAGGTTGTGTAGCACACAACCAGCATATACACAAAATGACTGCTGCAGGGTCCACACATCAATGGTTAAACATAGTAGACAAAAGGCAATGTAGGACCCACGCTGCACACAGAGCAGACGGTCAAAGGGAGATTGGATCACAAGTAGCTTTTAATTCTGACGCGTTTCGGACTCAGACCTGACTCCTTCCTCAGGGAGCCAACAATATCCTAGGATATTGTTGGCTCCCTGAGGGAAGGAGTCGGGTCTGACTCCGAAATGAGTCAGAAATAAAAGCCACTTGTGATCCAATCTCCCTTTGACCATCTCCTCTGTGTGCAGTGTGGCACCGCATTGGTCAGTGCACCAGAGTAGGGGTACTGCACCCACAATAGAGGGTGCAGTATTCCTGTCGCAGGGGAGTGTAAAGTCAACATGAGGTTCCCATCCCAGCATACACGCTAACCAGGGATGATGGGGTTAAATCTTAGGACAGAGAGTCAGTCCCAGAAGGGCGGAGTTAGGTGAGGCGGAAAGTCACACAGACAGTACTAGTTTGGCCTGAGGAAGAAAGCAAGGTGGGAGCCCGAGAGAGAGAAGGGTCTCCAAGGGAGGGGGCCTGAGAGAAAAAGGCAGCCCAGGAAAAGAAAGAGGAAACCCAGTATCGGACTGTCCATAGTCCGGGAAAATTCTAGTCCACCAACGGAGTGCCGGCTCCGAGGAACGGTACAGGCGAGTTCAACCCCTGAGCCGTCGACCCCGGCCGTCGTGGGTTTGTTCAGCAGCCCTGACATCCCTGTTCAGAAAGTGCAGGGCAGTGCAAGGAAAGTGAGGAGGTGCAAGACAAAACAGCAGGACGTGGGATTGACAAAAGAAGGTATACTACGGAAACCTCAAAAAGACTTTACCCTCTTTTATGACTACCCGGCCAGCTACCTGTCTAAAGACTGTAAAAGTTGTAACCTGAAGTGCCATCTGAACCGGTTCCAGTAAAAGTACCCATACAGAGTCATACCGCCTCAGTGTCTCATTTCATCTGAACCGCTGCACTACTCCATATACCATATACCACAAGTGCTGACCTGCCCCAGGGACACAGCTCCACCTGCAGTGAGCTGTAACATCCAAGCTGCAATACCATCGTCTCCGGAGGTCTGAAGCGGCGCTAGTGACCATCACCAGAATCTGTAGGTGGCGCCATGACAAACTTTAAACTTCCCTTTTTCACAACTCCCCCAATTTTTAGGTTAACCAATAGGGCTACGGGTACGGGCGGGCCACCGATGACATCCCTACAACTCCATGCCCGGGTACCGAGTCCCCATAGGCCCTTGGGTGAATCAGCAGTGCGAGTCCGGTGAGCACAGTCCTACATTACCTTTTGTTTACCAAGTCGAAAGTGGTAACAGTTCTTAGCTACTCCATTCCCAGGACATAAATCCAAGGAGACTATGTTTAGAAGACTTCCCTGTGATGGAGTAGGATGCAGATTTAAATACTTTTTTAGGGGGTTCAGAAAAAACTGCAGGCAATACATTCTATCCCGTGATCAGTGGGCACAGTATTTAACTCCAGGGTTGAAAGGCAAAGCCTTGGAAGTTTTTGCTGACCTTCCACCCGAGCTAGATGGGGACTATGATGCAATAAAAGAGGTCCTGATCAGAAAATGCAACCTCATCCAAGAATATATTGGAAAGTTTGGGAATCTACAACGTGAATTAACTGACAGCTATGCAAATGTTGTGAGCACCTTGAAGACCACATTCCACCAATGGATCCAGCAACTATCTGTTACCAGCTTTGGAGAACTAAAGGATCTTATGTAGAGATAAGCGAACCTCCCCCGAACATATTTGCCAATTTCAAATTTAGCTGTAACATGGGAGATTTGGCTCAGGATCGAAAGTACGAACAGTTTCCCCAAAATTCAGCAAATGCGGCTATGTTCGGAAAAAAGTTCACATGAGCTGAAAGGAAAAGCGCATATAGTGCTCATCCAATTAACAATAAAGGTGATGAATGGTTTGCGAACCACTCACCTGACTGGTTTGTGAAATCCACAACCTCTATAAAAGTGTAATCGGTTACCAGTTTTCGCACTGCTGATCAGATGTCACTATCCAAAAGGAGATCCAGGAATCTTATTGAAAGGATTTTATTTTATCCACACGTTTTAAGGGCAGCTGACCACTTCATCCTGATAGATAAATTAAAATCCTTTTACTAAGAGAAGTGGGCAGCTGCCCATAAAATGCATAGATAAAGTGAAATCCTTTTTGCTAAGATTCCAGGATCTCCTTCTGGATTGTGATTTCTGATCGGCAGTGCGAAAACTAGTAACTTCCTTCTACTACATGTGGCTTCTTTGATCCAAGGGTGTTTTGCAGCGGCCAATTATACTTTTACAGAGGATATGGCTTCTCAGGTGGTGTCATTCTTACAGGATAAGGGGTTTGGTTACATAGTGGAACAAGAGCATCAGTGCTACATCAACCGGTCCACCCTACTGCGTGACAATCTTTCCCAAAGACTAAGCGCCATCTTTGTCGGGGAGGTCACTTTCATGAAGGTGTGAGGCAGCAAGCAGTTGTTCACAGTTGGTGTAAATAGGCTTGGCACGTGCCAACGACTTTACAAAGTGGCAGGAGGAGTTTGACCTGGAGAGCATGTGGTGTTGGGTGCAGCCCAGGTCTCTCTTGGTTGGCCAAACAGCTGCACCTAAACCCAGAGGGCATGTCTGTGTTCCCCAAGCCGACCCTGTCTGTTCTAGAGAGCATGGTTTTCCCCTTGTTCATCCATCATCTTCTCCAGCATTGGCCATGATGAAGTGTGCTGCGGGCAGGTGAAGATGGAGAATGCCCTGGCAGGAGTGACCCCAGTGACCCCCAAGACTGTCGGGCAACAGATTTCCATCACCAACCCTGACCTTCAGCCTGGGCAATGCTGAGAAGCTGCAAGAGAGTTTTTACGAGAATTACAGTGGACTTTCCTAGAAAAAATTTGTCTTGTTTGGTTGATGACCCATCCTTTAGTTTACATTCTGGCTAGAGAAGGGCTTTTTTGAGTCGTTTTTTTATTTCTATTCTTCCTTGACCGAGGCCTGCATTTTTGTTAAAGTTACCGTATATACTCGTGTATAAGCCGACCCGTGTATAAGCCGACCCCCCTACTTTTGCCCCAAAAATCTGGAAAAACCTATTGACTCGTGTATAAGCCGAGGGTGGACCCCAGCACAGGTATACAGCCCCCAGCAGTGTGGTATACAGGCCCCCCCCCCAGTGGTATACAGGCCTCCCCAGTGGTAGTATACAGCAGCCCTAGTGGTAGTATATAGCAGCCCCAATGGTAGTATATAGCATCCCCAGCAGCCCCAGTGGTAGTATACAGCAGCCGCAGTGGTAGTATATAGCAGCCCCAGCAGTAGTATACAGCAGCCCCAGTGGTAGTATATAGCAGCCCCAGTGGTAGTATATAGCAGCCCCAGCAGCCCCAGTGGTAGTATACAGCAGCCCCAGTGGTAGTATATAGCAGCCCCAGTGGTAGTATACAGCAGCCCCAGTGGTAGTATATAGCAGCCCCAGTGGTAGTATATAGCAGCCCCAGCAGCCCCAGTGGTAGTATACAGCAGCCCCAGTGGTAGTATATAGCAGCCCCAGTGGTAGTATACAGCAGCCCCAGTGGTAGTATATAGCAGCCCCAGTGGTAGTATATAGCAGCCCCAGTGGTAGTATATAGCAGCCCCAGTGGTAGTATATAGCAGCCCCAGTGGTAGTATACAGCAGCCCCAGTGGTAGTATACAGGAGCCCCAGCAGCCCCAGTGGTAGTATACAGGAGCCCCAGCAGCCCCAGTGGTATATACAGCAGCCCCAGTGGTATATACAGCAGCCCCAGTGGTATACAGGCCTCAGCAGTATATACAGCAGCCCCCAGGGGTTATACAGCACCCCCCAGGGGTTATACAGCACCCCCCAGGGGTTATACAGCGGCCCCCAGGGGGTACCCAGCAGCCCCCTGGGGGTACCAACAGCCCCCTGGGGGTACCAACAGCCCCCAGGGGTTACCAACAGCCCCCTGGGGGTACCAACAGCCCCCAGGGGTTACCAACAGCCCCCTGGGGGTACCAACAGCCCCCAGGGGGTACCCAGCAGCCCCCTGGGGGTACCAACATCCCCCTGGGGGTACCAACAGCCCCCAGGGGGTACCCAGCAGCCCCCTGGGGGTACCAACAGCCCCCAGGGGGTGCCCAGCAGCCCCCAGGGGGTACCCAGCAGCCCCCTGGGAGTACCAACAGCCCCCTGGGGGTACCAACAGCCCCCAGAGGGTACCCAGCAGCCCCCTGGGGGTACCAACAGCCCCCAGGGGGTACCAACAGCCCCCACAAGCTGGCACTGTCCCCCCTTGTAAGGGCCCACCCCCGCTACTTATACATTACCATTCCGGTTTTCTGATCAGCGCGGCTCCTCCGTGCTGCGTCTTCATCCTCCCGCACTGGCTGCATCCGGGTTCTCCAGCGGTCGCGCGATGACGTCACATCGCTGCGACAGCCGGAGATCACGGATGGAGCCAGCGAGGACGTGAGGATGAAGAAGCACCGAGGAGCGGCGCCGATCAGAACACCGGGATGGTAATGTATAAGCACCGGGGGGGGGCCCTTACAATGGGGGACAGTGCCAGCTTTTGGGGGGCTATATGAACTGCATCCCCCTGCCGCTGATTGACAGGGGGATGCAGTGCATATTTAATGAGCGGCCCCACGTGACGGGGCCGCTCATACAGCAGCCCCCCCCCCCCCCCCCCCCCCGCCTCCTCCAGCCTCCACAGCCCCCGGACACAGCCCCCACCACACGGGTCTACCGTATAGACCCGTGTATAAGCCGAGGGGGGGACTTTTCAGCCCAAATTTTGGGCTGAAAAACTCGGCTTATACACGAGTATATACGGTATATTTTCCCTTCGCACATTTTGCACCTTTTCAACTCAAAGACTTTAATGGACCATGCCCTTCATGGACTTTCCAACACTTTAACAGTCTGTGTGCTGCTGATCCCTGTGGGACTTTTGTTATATTTTTATACTATGTATATTGTTATATTTGTGTTTGTGTTTGAGAGAGTCTGTGTGTTACTGTAAAGATTTTTAGTTCACTCCTTGTGTGCTAGACTGTTTCTGCAAACGGGTACTTTGATAGTGCCCTACAGAGACTGATGAACAAGCCTCAGTCCTCGGGCCTGATGGTCTAAGGTATGGAAATGCAAGTCACTACACTGACTCCAGTAGAACAAGACTGGCCAAGAGCAGTTCTCAAGGGCCGCAAATAGTGTATGTTTTCAGGATTCCCTTAGCATTGCACACAGTTAAGGAAATATTGAAAACTTGCAGTGTTTTCAGACCTTGAAGAATGTAGTTTGCCACCCCTGCCCTAAACGTCTCTGTTGAAGTTGTCAAGGGGCAAGAGGAATCCTCAAGCCCTTCCACCCAACTGCGTTCTCCCTGGACCATCTTAGACAATGTGCCCACTGTGTGTTATTTGATGCTGTTTTTGATGCAGATTTTGAGAATCTGCATCAAAATCTGCATGTCTCTCCGGAGGCCTGCAAAGTCTAGGATAGGTCAGAAGTGCTGTGCCCATGTTGCTTTTTTTCCTTGTACATATGATTCAGATTTCTTTATTCTACCCCAAATTCTGTACCAAATCTGCAAGAAAAAAAAAACACATTGGCTCGGCACTTCTGAACTCTCAGACTTTGTTCGCCTCAGGATAGAAATGCAGATTTTAGTGCAGATTCTCAAAATCTGCTTAAAAAGAAGCAGTGATGAACGTACAATGGGCACATCAGGATTCTCAGCTGCTTGATATCCGCTGTGTAACATGAGATAATCTCAGAGAAGTCATGAGGATGTCTGAGATTCATGAGCGGGCCCACAGGCAAGTAGGAAGATAATGTCTGTGCCAAAACAGCGGGGCTCCACTGTAAAACAGTTTGCACTGTGTTTGGCAGCTGTTGGGCCCCTTTCAAGGTGTTTTCTAGGCCCTTGATTTTGCTTCTCATTGATTTGAATGGGGTTCGGATGTTCGACGAACTGTTCAATGACAATTGCCCATTCGGCGAACCAAACCAAATTTGAACTTACAAAGGTTTGCTCATCTAGAGATGATCTAATGGTCAAGGATCAATTTCTTCACATATACCACATGGATGTATGTCAATTTGTATATGATCGAGAGGCAAAAACTGCGGATCAGGCTGTAAAGCTTGCGGACTGTTATATGGCCAACAGGATGCATGAGGTGCGGAAGCTATTGGGATTCAGCTGGGAAGGAGGTAAGCCAATTGAGGACCCCACTCCTTCAGACAACCAATCACCAGGGCTGTATACATTCACTTTTTCTAGGTTCCTGGGTACCAGACATTCCTTTGGTGATGCCTGACGATGCTTCACATGCAAAAAGGTGGGACCTGTTAGCACCATTTGCGCTGATAGGGAGAAAAGCTCAGCGATGGCCACAAGCTTGTCTGGGCCCCCATCTCCTGTCTTATTTGTGGTCAGCACTTATGTGAGGACTAATGAGAACTGTCAATCTGTCACAGTAGGCAATAAAGTAACCATTGGCCCCTGAGACCGTAGCAGAAGTAACCCTGGCGCGTCCAGAGATGGTGACCCCTGCAGATATAATTCCCGGAAAGACTATGTCTATAACTGAAGTTGGGGGGATCAGCCTCAGAGAAAGGACTGACGGAAGTGGGAGTATCAGATGCTATCTCTACCAATGGGATGCCAGGTACATACTTGGGGATGATGGTGTCCCACTATATCCCTCCCTTGTAAGTAAATGCTACAGAGATAGTGGAAGCTAGTGACCCACCTAAAATCTTGCGTGAGGAGGGAAACTGTACGGATGGGCAGGAATGTAATTATGTGGTAGCTGTGACACAGAGTTAGGTTGCTGCTCAGACTCAACAACAGATTAGAGAATTAGTCTCAGTGGGAACTACCAGAACAGGAGGGCAGTATTATGGCTCAGGTGCCTCCTCACATGGCAGACCACCGAGGTCCCTGATAACAGACTCTCAGAACTCAGCTTCAGACAAGAGACTGGTGTTCACAATAGACCAGGACCTGCAAACTGATAGTCAGAGCTTCCAGAAGACCTTTGCTAACAGATGTCAGTCTGAAAAAGTTGAGATGCCTTGCAGTCCAACCCCCTGCTGTGTCTGACAAGGAAATAATATACTGGTACCAGGAAAGGCTATATAAAAAGACTCTTCCCACTGATATAATCGAGCATTGTGATTGTGAAAAAAATCTGGTGATTTCTTACCTTTTCGGGGAACAATTATTAAGAATTGCTCATGAAATCCCTCTGGCCAGAAACCTTGGAGTACAAAGGACTAATGTTCATCTGACACATAACTTTTATTGGCCCAATATGGGGAAGGACATAGCCAATTACTGTTGAAACTACTCTGGCAAATGCTCCAGCCTCACAGCTGTTGACTATGCTATGCAATATCCGGAAGCTGTGGCACTGTCCTCCATATGAGCTGATAAAGTGGCAGATGCACTGCTGACTGTGTTTTCTAATGTGGGTGATATTAACTGATCAGGGAACTCAATTCATGTCCAATCTGATGCAAAGTCTCTGCGAAAAAATACAAGCACAGCATGTTATAACCAGTGTCTATCATCCACAAACCAACAGTCTCTGTGAACATTTTAACGGAATTGCTAACACATATGCTCAAGATGCTGGTGGAGACTGAAGGAAAAAACTGGGAGTGTTACCTCCCTCTAATGTTTTTTGCGTACAGAGAGGTACCTCAGACCTCTACAGGATTCTCCCACTTTGAATTTGGTTATGGGTGAAGGGTCAGGGGGCCTCTTGATTTTATTAAGAACTGTTGGGAGGGTGACCCCAAAGCTACAGGAGTCTCATTGATGAAATATGTACTGCGACTCAGGGAGCGAATGCAAAGACTGAGCAACCTGGCCCATGAGAATGTGTCCCAGACCCAAATTAACAAGAAGGTCTAGTATGACCATAATGCCAAAGTGAGGGCCTATGAGGAGGGACAGGATGTTTGGACTTTGGTCCTTATTTTGCAGAACAAATTACAAGCCACAAGGGAAGGACCATACATTGTATACAAGCATTTAAATGATAGTAACTATCTTGTAACCCTGGGTGAACATATAAAGTGTCAGAAATCTTTTCATGTAAATATGTTGAAAGCTCATCATGACAGGGAGGCCTTTATCTTGCCTGTCTGCAGTATGATTGAGGGGGATGATAAAGAAGCTTCTCCAAATTATTTCCTGGACCTCTCAGCATGAGGAATCCTTTTCTGCCCTAAAATCAGCATTGGCTAGTACACCTGTCCTTCAGGCCACAGATTTCACTTGCAGGTTTGTGGTGCAGACTGATGCCAGCACTTATGTGCTAGGTGCGGTTCTCAGCCAGGTGAACCAGCAAAATGATTAGTGCCCAATTCTCTGCCTAAGCAGGAAACGTCTGCCCAGAGAGGTGGCTTATTCCACAATTGAAATTGTTGGCCCAACAGAGTAGTTGTAGATATTGGAAAATTGCTGAGATGGACTCTGATCACTGTTCACGGCAATGTCAATAGTTTATTTTTTTTTTAAATATTTTATTTTCAATTTTTTTCCCACATAATTTAACAACATGACAACAAACAATAGAAGCCAAATCACATGTAACAATAATAACAGTAAAGGAGGAGAGAAGAAAAAAAAAAAACACAAAAGGGGAAGAGAAAAGAGGATCATACAATCGATGTTGCACCAAACACTTCCGGGTAAAGTGCAAATTGTTATAAATAAATTAGTACTATGATACAATAAATCAAAACTAGCTTATTTGCATCGTAATCAAATCAAATCAACCTCATAACGACATCATAGTATCCATACCCTTTTCTAGGCTATATAATATTTACTAACTACCCAGGCCTGCCACATCATTGTTACCTTTCTTTTCCTTGAGTTAGATTGAACCAACATTAATTCATATTTACAGTGTAAATTTACTCTTTCTATTATCTCTTTTATATTTGGAGGAGGAACTTCTTTCCATTTCGTTGCCAACAATATACGGGTTGCTATCAATATGTGCGAAACTAACCCTCTTATTTGACTTGGAATATTTTCCAAGCCAATATGAAGAATCGCCATACAAGGATTAATTAGTACCGCAACTCCCGTAATTTCCAAGGTCACCTGCGCTATTACTGCCCAAAGAGAGGCAAGAGCCGGACACGCAAACCAAACATGTTTCTGAGAGCCTACCTGTCCGCAACCTGGCCAACATAAGCATGAGAGGTGCGGGCTGAACTTAGCAATTCTATTTGGGCACCAATACCATCTCAGTTGCGTTATCTTCAATTGTTCCATGTGATTTATACATGAGGACACTCTTTTGATCTCCTTTATACTATTCCCCCAGGCTTCTAAATCTATTGATTCTCCCAGCTCCTGTTCCCATTTCTCTATGTAAGGGGCTTTGATTCTTTCAACTGGGATTATTAAAGACTTATAAAACGCTGAAATTCCCCTTGTATTTAAATCTGAGGCCAGAAAGCATTTGTTTATTCTCCCCTCCCCAGAGTCAGTACGTCCTAGAGATTACATATTATCAAATAGGTGTCTAATTTGTAGGTATTGGTAGAAGTGTCTACGTATCCCAGTATATTTATTGGATAGTTGGTCAAATGGGAGGAGCCCCATATTTCCCTCCATCTCTCCCAAAGTTTGAATTCCCGCATCCCACCATAATTGAAGGTTTAAATATGGGATATGGGACTCGATAGCATATACCGATATTGACGCTCGAGGTATCCTAATAAGGGACGGAACCATTGTCCTCCATAACCTCACTGCCGCACGCATTGTTGGCAATAAGGGAAAGTAAGTGCTATTTCTGAATTACCTCTGATTCCAATGCTAATCTGGTGGAACCTCGTCTTGAATAAAATTTTTCAATCTGTAACCATTTCTGATCACCAGTCATCTGCCACCATTCACGTAAACCAACCAAGACCGAGGCCTTATGATACAACATTAAGTCTGAAAACCCCATCACACCTGCCTCTAATGGAAGGTATAGTATTGTTTTAGCTATATGCGGTTTTTTATGGGCCCAGACATACTTACTAGCTAGGCGTTGCAAACCATAAATACATTTTTTTGGGATATCCAGAGGAAGAGTCCTGAAATAATATAAAATTTTAGGGAGGGCCATCATTTTAAAAATATTTATACGAGCTATCCAAGATGATGTAATTTGATGCATCCCCTCTAATAATACTTTATTTTTTGTATGACGATTTGTAAAGTTGACTTTAATTATCCGGTCTGACGTAGTCAGAGTTATAACCAGGTATGGAGTACCTTCGTCCATCCACTGGAAAGGAAAAAGCCGCTTTAAATGTTCCTGGGAGGTTAATGGTACCGCTATAGGGAGAATCACTCATTTATTCGTATTTAATCTATAATATGATATTCTGCTAAATTCCCCTAATTCAGATAAAACTGCAGAGAAGGACAGCTCAATGTTCACACAAGAAATAATAACATCATCTGCATAAAGACTGATTTTATGAGCAGCTGTCCCTACCTTCACCCCTGAGATTAATGAAGAATTCCTAATCCTTTCTGCCAATGGCTCCATACATAGAGCAAAAATTATTGGGGACAATAGTGTCAATAGTTTATCTTGCCAATGCGGACCGAAACTGGAGACGTACTTGGGAGCAGACAAGTGAGTAAGCCCCCATGCACATTCAACAGGAGGTAGAAAAATATGTATTTGTAGTGCAGTGTATGACAACAGCAGTAAATTAACATTTGTTCAAAGACTGCATCTCTACACAAAGAGGCATAACCTCTCTAAATCCTGATTACAGGAACTGAAAACCAAGGGGTCTCCAGGAGAACACACTGGGAGAAATTTGTCACACCTAGGCAAACCTCTAACACTGAAAAGATGGTCAATAGTGGTAAGGCCTCACATTCTCTATTTACTATAGAAAGGGGGGTGCTTTCAAAACACGGCATTTAAAATATAATGTATTCATTGTAAATTAACCATGGTGCAGTTACAGACCTGGGATTAGAATATTAAAATCGAAAGCTGTCCTGGAAATCTGAGCCAAGGCTAAAACATATGAAAGCTAGGCAGACAAAGAAATCTTAATTTGCAGGTGGGGGGTCAGTAACTATTGATGTGATCCATATTTCATTTCTCCTTCCCCCAGGAAACAGAATAACTCTAGACTGGACTTTAAGTATTTCTGTACTATATATCTACCAATTTATTTTATAACGGTTTTGCATATCTGTGTGTCCTTTTTATTTTTATCCTTCATATCTATTTATTGCAAGCACTGTAACATTCATATTAAAGATTAAAACATTATTAAGTTTGATCCTTGTATGAGGTAAATAATTCATAGTCTTACAGAGAGTGTGTGATGCTGTTGATTGTCAGACAGTAGTATACTTTGTGGATCGATCACCCTGTGTGTTTGATGAGTGGTGGCAGCGTGTTGTGTAGCTGAGGTGTGGACCATGTTGGGGTGTGATTTATGCTCATTTTACAGCCTAGAACAGAGGTTGAGTGCTGGATTAAGTGAGAGTAGTTAAATTAACCCTTGCAGGCATACCCCAAGTAATTTGCTGAGAAGCAGGTACGTGACAGTGATGAACATTAAATTGCTAGATTGCTTGTTACTCGAGTCGAGCAGGTCTGATGCTTCATTGAGCTCAATTTGAGTAACAAGTACGATATAATGGAAGTCAATGGAATTCAGACCTCCTAACCGGAGTGTGAGGAAGGAAAATCACTGAAATGAATGGAAATAGTGCTGGAATGGGATCAGCATGGAGAAGATTACTGGACACGTCTCTAACTCCCAGGTTGCAGCCGGGAAGTAAATAAATAAATAATTTAATAAAAGCATAAGGTCCCCCACATTTTTAATAACTAGCCAAGGTAAAGCAGACAGCTGTGGGCAGGAATTATCAGGTTGGACAAGCCTACCCAGATATTGGCACATCACTGAAGGTACACCTATTTTGGCACTTTGCCCTGACTCTTCCTAATTTCCCTGATGCAGGGACAATTGGGGTGATATTTTTGGAGGTTGATGTCAGCTGTGTAATTTCAGCTGGCATGAAACCCAGGAGTTAGTATTGTATAGGGGTCTATCAGACACCTGAATTACTAACGCAGTAAGTGTAAAGTGCGAAAAACACACACAGAAAAAAAATAGTTTATTGAAATAAAGATGTTCCCATGACTTTCCATCATAGTCCATGATCCACTATTACAGTTCCAGTGAGTGTAAACATCAGTATACCTCTCATCATCGTCACTGGGTCTCGCTGAGTGCAGCATGAAGCTGATGGTTCTGATGAGTGTTGTCATCAATACATTTTGCCTTTGCATAGTTGTACTTTATTACTATTCACAGAGCTGTATTTGTGGATCATAGATTATAATAGAAACTTTTGGGAACATACTTAATAATATATTGGTGAACCAGAGAAAGTGTGGAGGGGGTCTTTATTCAAATAAACTACTTTGTGTTTGTTTTCTTTTCACTTGCTAGGATAGTAATGGGGGTCTCTGATAAATCCTTTCCGTTACTAACTGCTTGGCCTCATGCCAGCTGACTTTAGACAACTGACATCTACCCCCAAAAAAGTTACTCTGACTGCCAATGCACGCACAAATTAGGGAAGAGTTGGGCAAAGTGCCATAATTGGTGCATCTATTGTGATACAACACTTCTGGGATGGCTGTGGGCTGGTATTTAGACTGGGAAGGGCCAGATAAGCATGGGCCTTCCCAGCCAGGTAATATCAGCCTGTAGCGTCTGCTTTACCGTGGCTAGTTATGAAAAATAGAATAGACTCCATTCTATTTTTTAAGTTATTTGTTTATTAAGTTAAACAAGGTTAAACACTGTGTAGTTTTGACCTTAATGACCAGGCCAAATTTTAGAAATTTGACCAGTGTCATTTTATGAGGTAACAACTCTGGAACGTTTCAATAAATATCAGTGATTCTGAGAATGTTTTTTTCATAACATACTATACTTTATATTAGTGGTAAATTTAGGATAATATATTCTTCATTTATTTGTGAAAAAATTTGGAATTTGGAGATAATTTAGGTCTGGGAACTTGCTATCTACCTTATGGAGAGACGTTTTCCTGCAACCATAAGAAGACAGTTAAGTAGGTGAAAAGATTTGAAGGCACATCCCTGCTCTAGGAAATATGCAAATTTGCACTTCAGTAAGGAAGTGGAAGAACTCCAGTGCCACCTAGAAAATTCTACAAAACCAACAAAATTTACAAAACCATTATTTTAAGAACCACTTCACATGAAGTGACTGAGAGGTCTATATGACAGAAAATACCCAAATGTGACACCATTTTAAAAACTTCTAAAAAATTCACACTTTGAACTGCCTAAAGCCACGGTCAATAAGTTTATTAACTGTTCAGGTGCTTCACACGATTTAATGCACAGTGGAATGAACAAAAAAATTACTGTTTACCTAATAATGTTGCTTTAACCCAAATGTATTCAGTTTTACGAAGGATAGCATAATAAAATGGGCTCCAAAATATGTTACCCACTTACTTCTGAGCGCTCTGATTCCCTATGACTCACTGTGGGCCGGAGGACTCAGGTCTTAGGCGCAGTCTGTAGGTCACAGTTTCGGTGCCTGAGGCTGTGGGCTCGGTGGTCAATAAAAGAGGAAAAATATAATAATAAAAAGGAATAAAAGAATAGTTTGTGACGCCACCTGTAGGTTCCGGTGATAACACCGGCACTGCTGGATCCTCCGGGGTGAGGGGTGGCAGCAGGATGGAATCGCTCCCTAAAGGGCGAGCGGGTTCCCTGGAGCTGTGAGCTGTAATGGTGGAATATGGCAGCTCAGTTGTTTCTGAAAAGCAATGCAATTCAATGGCAGTTCTGGAATAAGGCTCAGACACGGTGCTCACTCTGAACGGGTATTTACTCGGGTATTCAGTAGCATACAAGGTAACGCAGTTCTTAATGCCGGGTAATGGACCGGGTGCTTCCTGCGGTGAGTAGTGTCCCTCCAAGGCTCCACAGATGTCTTTCTCTATCTCTTACTGTCCCTTCACCTCGCTGCTCTGTTGTACCTCATTAAGAGTACTGAGGGCCCTCGGTTGGGTCACCGCTGTCCAGATTGCGGCCCCTGGCCTTCAATGGTGGGTGCCCTCGGTATAGCTGCGGTAGATGGTAGTTTGTGAGTCGGGCTCCTAGGAAGCTTACGACCACTCCGGATTCTGTGGTTCAGGGATGGACCTACTGGACCACGTCGGAGCCAGTACACCGTGTTTTGGACTGGGCTCGGGCCTTGAATAGCCCGCTCAGACTTTGCCCCTCTCCTTCTCTTCTGGGCTACCAGTTTGATGGTGCCCTCTCTGTTAGGTGTCTCCATTCTCTTTCTGTTCTTCTCCCACTCTGCTACATCTGCTGCACAGCTCTGTGCAGCTCTTGTCACGACTTGACTGATACACTCTGCTCCTGGTGTTCTCTCAGCTTCTAGTCTCACTGTTCTAACTCCTTGCTGCTTTCCCCACTGCTATATATCCTAGGCTCTCCTCCCACCAGGACCGGTTACCCCAGAAACGGGTGCCTAATTGGTCCTCTAACAATAGGTGTTGCATGTGGTGCATGGAGCCCCAGGATTATCCTACTCACCACTGGAACGGATAATACGACACCTTCAGTCGGGGGTGTAGTACCCTCCTATGACACACTCTTAGTGGGGCGCGACACCTACATGTGGTCAAAAACCTTTTATTTTGGTGAAATGTCAGTGCTTGGAAGGGAAGGATCACTATTTCAATTATGGAAGACAAATTTGACTGAAATAGATTGAGGGCATCATATCACATTTGTAGTGTCCTTTAGGTACCTAAACCCCAGAAACCACAAAAAAGCGACCCCATTCTGGAAACTAAACCCATCAAGGAAATCATTTAGTATTTGTTGAGCATTTTGAACCCATAGGTGCTTCACAGAACATTTTAAAATATGGATGTCAAAGTAATAGTTAAAGGGGAACTCCAGTCAGAGAAAACTTTTTAGTATAGACTATGCCCTGCTACATGATGAAGTAGAGCTGTACACTGCAGCTCTAGGATCTACAGATCTCTTATAAATCAATAAAGTTATACCTGCTCCTCAATTCTGACCCCCGGCTGATGGGACAGAGAATTTTCAGCCTGACAGTCTCATGCTGATAGTGAGAAGAAGAGGTGTGTAGGGGGCATGGATACTGCTGCATAAAGCTCTCAATTTTCTGTCTCATGAGGGATGGAGGAGAACCAAGGAGCAGGTATAATTTTATTGATTTATAAGAGATCTATAGATCCTAGTACTGCAGTGTACAGCTCTGGGCAGGGAATGTACTAAAATGTTTTCTCTCCCAGAAAACCCCTTTAAGTTTAAAATGCTATATTAACCCCACATTTGCAATTTTGATAATTGATTATAGGAACAAAAGGACCTCAT
The DNA here is from genome assembly GCA_033576535.1 of Allobates femoralis. Classification (NCBI taxonomy): domain Eukaryota; kingdom Metazoa; phylum Chordata; class Amphibia; order Anura; family Aromobatidae; genus Allobates; species Allobates femoralis. The sequence continues at coordinate 231,888,994 of JARQOC010000002.1, forward strand.
AATTTATTATGCTATTTCTCTCCAACACAGTGACGCCCCTTTTTATGGTCAAAAACTAATGTTATTTGGGCACATGGGCTTGGAAAGTGAACAGTGCTATTCAGTTTTTGGAATGCAAGTTTTGACAACGTGTTGCATTTGCAGAGACCTTGAAATGTCAAAAATACAGAAACACCTCTGCATGTGAATCTGTTTGGCAAATTAAACCATAAAATTAATTCATATATTATTGTGGTGAGCATTTCTATCCCACAAACTAAATAGAATTTTATTAGATTGGGCCAAGAAAACATAAAATGTAGGGTTTTTCTGCTAAAACCTTTCTTTATCCTCAAAATGTTTATCCACACTAAGTTCAACAGTAGAGAATGGACGAGCAATTAAGCAAGTTTTACTGAACTTGGCAATACCCAATCTGTGGTTGTGCACTACTATTTGAGTACATTGCAGGGATCAAATGGGAAAGAGCACAACTTTTGAACTCAAAGGTGCATTATATAATCTTATAACATTTGGAAGAGGAAATATAAAATTTTGTATTAGCTACAAATTTGCCAATTACATAAGGGTTAAAAGGTGAAACTGGAACCCACATTATGTTGCAAAATTTCTCCCAAACACATTGATGCCCTATATATCATAAGTAATTACTTTTTGGGCATACGGCAGAGCTGGGAAGGTAGGAGTGCTATTTGGCTTTTAGGGCACAGATTTTGCTAGAATAGTTTGCGGGCAACATTTGCAGAGCCCCTACAGTGCCAGAACAATTAAAAAAATAAAGTGATCCAATTGCAGAAATTGTACCTCTCAATTTCTCTATGGTTGCAGTGACTATTTTGTAGCATCCACGTCACACTCATTTAATGCCCATGCATTGGCCCCCATATATTGTAGTGCTGCCTTACATTGTCCTCAGCTTCTGCTTTTGGAGACATGCACCCTGTAAATTTTTATGTGTACTATCCCCACTACAATAATACCAAATAGGTGTTCACTTACTGTGGTTTTTTTACATAGTGGCACTCAGAACCAAGTGGCAGTTTCAGTTTGGGATTGCATTGTACTTTATTTGTGGAGTGAGAGACATCGCTTTTCCAGGGTGTTTGTTCTACCAGTAACGTGGGAGACTCCTGTATTAACTGTTACAGACCCGATTGGGGGCTGGGTTTGTGAGGGAAAGTTAGGGGTTTTATTGGTAACATTTAGGGATACAGAAAATTTTTTGATCGCTTTCACTATGAGTCTGTGATCACTTTCTTGTGTTCTGCGCTGAGCACTTATGTCAAGGTTTCCTGTAAATGCCCCTGCAAAGGCCAAAAGGGCCGGGGGGGGTACTTGGTAGCCGGGCCAGCTGGTGCTTTGGGCCCTGACTGTGCAGGGAAGGGGATATTTAAAGGAGAGTTTAGTATTATTTTTGTAACACCACCTGTGGAATTCAGCCAGGGATGGCTGCCGCTGCTGGTTTGGGGCTTCTGGGGCAGATGGTGCGGCAGCCTGGATGGTATCACTCCCCACAGGTAGAGTGGGGCCCCAGGGACGGTTTGATAGTTTATGGGGTTGATGGTAATGGTTGTTGGGGTGCAGAACAGAGGGCGCGGGAAGTAATCAGAGAACACAGTAGGGTGCAGTTTCCTTTACCTGTACTTGGCAGATGGTTGTGCAGTCCGGGACACTGTTTACCAGGTTTTGGAAGGGTCCATTCAGCCTGGAAGCATTCGGGGATCCACTTTGCCAGGTGGGTTCAGAGGCCTTTCTTCTGCGCTTTCCCTTTGGGTCCCTGCTGCTTGTAGCTATGCTGCGGCCCTCTTCCTACATGGTTGTTCTTAACCTGTATGGCAAACAGCATGAGCCTTTTACGGGCACGGCCTTGCTGATGGCAGCTGCAGGCTCTTAATGTGCTGTGGTGCCACCGGATCTTTGGTGCGGCCAGGAGACTTGCAGCCTCCTGCCCTCCAGATTCGGATGCCGGGACGTACAGTACCCATGCACCCATGGAATCTGGTGTCCTCTCTCGCACCATTCTGAGGTGAGCTCACTTGCAGCCCCAATCCCCAGAGCTCTCCTCTACTCGTCCTCTCTTTTCCCTTTTCTCAGACTTTCTATCAACCTCTCCTCCCTGCCAGAAACAGGGCAGCTCCCCTGAACTCAGGTTCTAGAGCTCCCCCTTCAGGCCATGAGTCAGGTCTGGTGTTGGATGCTGGGTGTTACCTAGAGTGGGGACCACCTACTGCTTCCAGGCATGACATCACCCCCTGTGAGGGAGGCAATGTCACTGTGGCCACCGGACCGCTGGGGTGCCATACCCTAAAAATGTGATCCAGGCAAAACCCCCATTGGAACCACTCTCTCTAATGAGGTAGATCTAAACACTTTGGACACGTATTGTGTGTGTTTCGTTAGCATTCATCTTTTAGGTGTGCACAGAACTGTGTCTCCATATGCCTCAGAGTGGTTCCATCAGGGGTTTTGCCTGAGTCATGGTTTTTGGAATTTACACAGAAACCCAGATGTAAGTGCTAAACAGGCACCACATGATAATTGTGAACTAAGGCTTATTCAAATTATTGGGGGCTAGAATAAAGAAATAGACAGCAAGACATGAATAGTTCTTGTGCGGTTCACCATGCAGTGTTAAAGAAAGGACAGCTTATTCTATTGGTTGGTGCGATTACAGATCTACGGTATATACTATAGTTTATGTTTTGCTTCTTTCACACAGTAAAATGCTTTTTTATAATAAATAGTTTTTCCATTGCAATATTCTAAGAGCCATAACATTTTTATTTTTTGTTTCTTTTTTCACTTTACACCTACTGGTCACCATAACTAAACTCAGGGCTTTATCCCAGCTGACATTAAGCCCCCCAAGAATTAACCAGATTTCCACCAGAGCATTCAGGAAGAGCCAGGGCAAAGCTCCAGAATTGGAGCATCTAATGTGTTGGGAAGGGCCAAATAACCATGGAGATACACAGCCTGGTAGTACCAGCCTGCAGCTGTCTCTTTTACCTTGGTTGCTAATGAAAAATAATGGGGTAGACATTAGATTTGATTTAGTTGAATTTCTAAAATTCTAGTCGGCTCTTTAAAATATCTCTTCTACAATATTGTAATGTCATTACAAGTTTTATTTTTTAATGGGAAAGTTGTGTATTTAAATTACCTACTCTTTATTTTGAGTATAATGACCTTTGTTTGTATTTATCAACTTCCTTTCCTATAATACACAAAATGTACAGCTCAATGACAAATTGTTCTGTGATATTACATAATTATGTACAAAAAATATAGATGGTAAATCATAGTTTTTGAAGAATACCGGTACATCAGTTTGTATTTCAAAGATTTCTCAACCAGATCTGGTTAAATCAGCTATATATAGCTTTACATTCAAATGAGTTTTTCATCTTGCTTTTTTGTACCTGCTTAATTTTTTTGACTACAAGCAAATAGATACTGTATTGTGAGGGTGCTTATGACTCGGCCCCAGGGCTGTGGGGTACTTGGAACCTGGCTGGTTTGGTCTCTTGGGGACGCACAGGGGTGGAGACCTGGCTCCGTGGCCCTACAGATTCGCTAAAAATCCAAAGAAAATGTTTTAGGGATAATGAATTGTGATGCCACCCATGGTTTGCGGCTATAGGTAGCCGCCACTGCTGCAGAACTTCTGGGGACAATGGACTGGCAGCTGGGATGAAGTGGGTCCTCACGGGTGGAGCGGGTCCCCAGGGTAGTGGATGTTGGAAGGTCGTTGGGGTGCAGGACGGAGGTTGCAAAGTAACAGACAGACTCACGTTTGTTGTTTCCTCAGGTCCTTTACTGGTGGTACTGATGCAAGCCGGGACACTGACAGGTGATGTTACTTGGAGTCCGTGCAACCTGGGAGCAACTTGAGGTTCTCCTCCCATGGCAAGTTCTGAGGCCTCCCTGCTGCGCTCTTTTTGTGGGTCCCTGCTGCTGCTTAAGCTGAGCTGTCGCCCTCTCTCTCCTTGCATGGCAGGCAGCTTGAGTCCTTTTTCAGCTCCACTTCCTTGGCGACTGTTTCTGGACTCTCTATGCTGCTTTGCCTGCAGACAATGTGGTGGGGCTGGGGGACTTGTAATCACCCACCCTCTGGTGTTGGCTGACAGGACGTTAGTGTGGCACCCCAGGGGATAATGTGCCACAGTAACATCACACGGGTTCCCTCCCCACAACACACTGACTTACACTAGCACCTCTGGGCCAGGAGGGGGAGCTAAACCAACTCCCTTATATACTCTAGGTCAAGAGGAAGTAGTTAGTTAAGCCTAGAGGAGAGCTCTAGAGAGAGTCCAGTTCCTGGGAGAACTGAGAGAGGAAGATTGTGGTGTAAAGGAGCTGCGACAGGCTTCTCCACAATCTGCTACTCGATTCCAGGCCTAGCCAGCGTCTGAGGGAAGGAGAACTAAGAGACAGAGAAGAACATCTGGGAGCTTGAGTGCCATCACCACTCGCCCCAGAGGAGCGCACAGAACGGACACCGGATGCGAGACTGTGACTGACACACACAGCACAGTAAATCCAGGAATAGTGGAGTTTGTAGACCACCACAGTACCATAGCAAAGCAACATGGCGGGGTCAGAAATACACAGGAGACTTAAGTTGCCTAGCCAAGTGGTACCCGAAGGGAGAGAGAGAGTGAGACAGTGCCAGCAGCTCAGCTTGAAGAAGCTGCAGGGTCACACACACAGTGCAGCATGAGGAAGCTGCGGACCCGGACAGGGTGGGAGCAACCCGGCCCCCAGTACAGACTCTGTGGACAATCTGCTACAACAATTGCAGTAAAGCTTTGGAAACTAAAGAAATGTGAGCGTGTGTTCCTTCAACCCATCTCCATTATCCATCCCTTATTATCATATCCACAATAGACTATAACAACCACTGCCCTGGAGAACCCACCTCTACCGACGGAGAGCAGTCCCATCTAAGCTGCCTAACATCATCCCTGGAGGTTCTGCAGCAGCGGTGGTCCCCTTACTGACCACACACCGTGGATGGCGTCACGACAAACTGTTATTCCCTGTAAATATCACCATTTTACTTGCCAGGGCCGGGGACATGGTCCGGACCAGGCTCTCCGTGACATCCCCAGCAGCAAACCCGGTCCGGTACAGAGAACCTCCAAGAGACATCCGGACGGAAGTGGAAGACAGGAGGGCGAACGTTAACTAAGGGGGCACAAGATGTCGCAGCCAAATGCGCCCGGCGGCGGCGGAGCAACCGGTGGAGCTGCAGCGCCGGATCAAGCGATAGCACCCGGCGGTGCGGCGGCGCAAGGAGCGGCACCTATCATGCCACTCCTGATGCCGTATACTCCGGGGGCAATGTGGCTGCCCCAGTACTCCGGTGAGCCTAATATGCTTAATGACTGTCTGCAAAAGATAAAAGCATATTATGTGATGTATCCCCTCACTGAAGCCCAGCGTGTAGGGATGATTATGGGACAATTAAATGGCAATGGACGGCGGGAGGTTGCGTCTTTGCTGGACACAGATAAAGACACTGTAGAGCATCTAGTAGCTGGACTGAAGGCAACATTTGAATCTACTGCTGATACCCGGGCTAAGATGAGGTTCTTTGCATGCCACCAGAAACCTAAAGAGAGTGGCAGAGACTATGCCTTGAATCTGCAGGAAGCAATCAAAGCTCTTAAACTGGCAGAACCTGCTTTAGCCCCGGGAGCTGATAAAATGCTACTTGACCAATTCATAGAGGGTCTCCTATCCCCTTCCCACAGAGGACAGCTGAGTATGATACTTCTTCAGAACCCTAACATGATATATGCTGAGTTGAAAGACAGAGCCATCCGGCTGCAGCAGCTAGAAGAGCCCCGGGAATTAAAATCTATACCGGACCCTGCAGCAGCACCTCAACAACCGGCAGCGCCAGCTGTCATGCCTTTCTTAGAAATATGTGCATTTAGTTTGCTTGAGACAATATATTGTTTGCTTGTTCAGCGATGACTTATCCCATAGCGCCATCTGTTGACAATGTTTCCATATTACATTAAGATTACTGCATAGTCTAATTCTGGTCCCTTCAGGCCTATGTATTCCCATGAGGCTGTGCTCTAGGCTCAGCCCCTTCTGCTCCAGAAGCCATTATAGCTTCATACAAGCTGACATCCTGGTGTGCTGACCCTTCTCTCCCTGGATTTCAGCTTATCTGCATGTTTCCCTCAACATAGCACAGTCGGTGAGTTTAATATGCTACTGCCCACTTAAATGTACAATGTAACTACACTGTTGATTATCATCTTATCGTTCTTCTGACATTATACATGTTGTGTATTCGCCGTATCGTGCAATCACATTGTGACCTGTAACAATGTAATGTTTTGCACTTCAGATATGCTTATGTTGTACTGAGAATTTCTATTTGTTTTTTTTTCTAGTTTTACACTTAACCTATTAATAAAAGTTGAAAAGGACCCCCAGCGTCCATGTCAATGCATTGATGGGAAAGAGTTTACCTGTCTGTCAACTCGTTCTTCAGGAGTTCAGAGCAAGGGTGCCAGAACACCAGCGACATCTGCCATGTCAGCAACTGCTATTGAAACTGGGGAACCAATCTCTAATGAGGCCCTCAATCAAAAGCTAGATGCCCTGACAGGCACAGTTATATCAATGGCTAAAGTCATTAAGGAGCTGCGAGGATCAAAGCCTGCACCCAAGATCGAGTTGGCGACCAGCAGAGAGGATGTCCCGTGGATGAGGCCCAGAAGGAACAAGAGGACGACCCAGCGATCGCTACCAACTGGATGGACAGCCCATTTGCCGCCATTGCCAGAAACCAGGTCACCTTTCCCGAGAGTGTGCTTTAAACGACGATTCCCTGGGCAGGCGGGCCACTCCTCAGGAATGAACGCTACAGGTCCTTCAGCCTGGTTTGACAGATTCATGGGAGGACAGCCAGTGATCCCTATCGTGTTGGATGGCATTCCCTTTAGTGCCTTGCTGGATACCGGGTCCCAGGTAACATCAATTCCCCATGTTCTATATAAAAGGTACTGGGCTGATTCAGACATTACTAGTGCTCCAACTGATTTTACAAAGGACATATGGGCTATTAATGGACAATTAATACCACAGGTTGGGTTTAGAGAAATTACCATTCAGATTGGGAAGGTAGAATTGCAGAACCAGGGTATTATAATCGTAGATGTTAACCGGCGAGAACGTGAGCCAGTGATGCTGCTAGGAATGAATGTAATTGAGAAATGTTTTTCCGAAGTGATAAGTGTTTTGCAGCAAATCGCCGAGACTGCCAGAACCGGACAGCACATGCTTCTGCATAAAGAGATCAAAGCCCTGATGTTGAAGCAACAGGTAGAAATATCCGGAGGTGAGATAGGCAGTGTACGAGTAAGTGATCCAATACCCATTGTAATACCACCCAAAACTGAAATGTTGGTCTGGTGTAGAACCGCAATAAGCATTAAAGGGCGAGACTATCAAGCCCTGGTAGAACCCGTGTACTCAGACAGTAGACCTACTATACTCACAGCTAGAGGAGTGGTTGAGGTACACCGGGGGAGAGTGCCATTACGCCTATTAAATTGAGGAGAGGATGAGATCACATTACCAAAGTATGCTACCATGGCTACACGGTTGATAACAATAACATCACAGCCGTCGAGCCCTTGGACCCGTCAAGTCAGGCGGATGACAATGGCTCAGGGGAAGAGCTGGAGGATTGGTGCCAAAAGCTACATGTAGGTACCAGTTCTACACCTCCCCGTCACAAGCATGGAGTACACCGGGTAGTGAAAGAATATGAGCAAATATTCAGCAAACACCCTTAGACTTTATGCAAATTAAAGGGGTAGCGCACACTATACCCACAGGTAACCATAAGCCTATAAAAGAGAGGTATAGACCATTACCACCCGCTCACTACCAAACCACCAAAGACATGCTCAAAGAAATGAAATCTGCAGGGGTAATAAGAGACAGTTGTAGCCCCTGGGCAGCACCTTTAGTGTTAGTTAAAAAGAAGGATGGGACCATGAGAATGTGCGTAGATTACCAGCAGATTAATCGCATCACACATAAGGACGCATACCCATTACCTAGGATTGAGGAGTCATTAGCTGCATTAAAATCTGCTAACTACTTTTCCACCCTTGATCTGACTAGTGGGTACTGGCAGGTTCCTGTGGCCTAGGCCGACAAGGCGAAGACAGCGTTTACTACGCCGATGGGCCTCTGTGATTTCAATTGTATGCCGTTCGGACTCTGCAACGCACCCGGTACCTTCCAACGCCTGATGGAGAGCTGCTTAGGACATAGAACTTTGAAACTGTCCTCCTGTACCTAGATGACGTAATAGTCTACTCCAAGACGTATGAGCAACATGTACAAGACCTAGCAGAAGTGTTTGAAGCCTTATCTGGATACGGCATGAAAATCAAGCCATCCAAATGTCACCTTCTCAATCTAAAGGTACAGTACCTGGGACATGTCGTGAGTTCAGAGGGAGTAGCACTGGATCCTGATAAAGTCACAGTGATAAGGGATTGGCCAAGACCTACAAACATGAAAGAAGTGAGGCAATTCCTGTGCCTGGTAGGCTATTATAGAAGATTTATCAGAGGATTCACGAAGCTAGCAGCTCCGCTGCAAGACATCCTGGTAGGACAGTCAAGAAAGTCTTCAACCTGTAATCCTCCTTTCCAGTGGAATGAAGAGAAGGAAGATTTCTTCAACAAGCTGAAATGTGCACTGACGGGAGAAGAGATTCTGGCATACCCTGATTACTATCAACCATTCATTCTATACACAGATGCCAGCAACGTGGGACTGGGAGCAGTATTGTCACAGAAGCAAGGAGGCAAAGAGAGAGTTATTGCCTTTGCAAGTAGGAAGCTCCGGCCTACAGAAAGAAATCCTGAGAATTACAGCTCCTTCAAGTTAGAACTACTGGCAGTAGTTTGGGCTGTAACTGAACGTTTCAAGCACTACTTGGCAGTGGCAGAATTCACATCTACACGGATAACAACCAGTTGACTCACCCGGATACAGCAAAATTAGGTGCATTGGAGCAGCGATGGATAGCCCGGCTATCTAACTACAATTTTGTCATCAAATATAGGGCAGGCCGCAAGAACGGGAACGCAGATGCCTTATCCCAGATGCCACACCTGAAAGACGTGGAAGAGGAACCGGAAGAGTTGGAAGAGATTGAACTACCGGCCTTTCATCGTTCAAAGGTAGAAGATTATCAACCCGGCATCTACTAAAGAGACCAAAAGGCAAATCTCAACCCATTAAGACACCATGGATGGGCTGACACCCAAGATACTGGTCCAGCTGTGAAGCTAGTGAAAGAACGGCTTACACAACCAGGTGCATACCCTAATCAGAATGCCCGAGCTGAGACTCTACAGCTCCGGAAAGAAAGAGGCAAGTTGTTCCTGTATCAAGAGAAACTTTGCAGAAGGCATACCAACCCTAAAACACATGAACTGGTCTGGCAGATAATCGTATCCAAGCAAGACATCAGAATGGTCTTAGAAGCCTACCACGACGGTGCAGGTCATTTCGGATGGAAGAAGTTGGAAGCACTCCTGAGAGAGAGATTCTATTGGGTTGGCATGAGAAGGTCAATTGAACTTTGGTGTAGAAGATGTGCCGCATGCAACCTCAGAAGAAAAGATCCACAGAAAGCTCCACTTCAGCCCATAATAACTAAGCAACCACTTGAGCACTTGACCACGTCAAGTTGACACCAAGCCGGTCAGGCTATGTCTATGCCTTAACCATCGTGGACCATTACTCACGCTTCTTAGTGGTGGTACCCGTCAAAGACTTAACGGTGAAGACGGCAGCAAAAGCATTCCAGACGCATTTCTGTAGACCGCATGGTTACACAGAAAAAGTCCTTGCAGACCAAGGTCCAGCTTTTGAATCAGAGATATTCCAGGAATTCTGCAATATGTACGGTTGTAAGAAAATCCACACAACAATGTACCATCCCCAAACAAATGGCTTATGTGAAAAGATGAACCATATTGTAATTGACCTGTTGAAGACATTACCAGAGTCTGAAAGAAATCAATGGTCAGAAAAATTACCCGATTTGGTAGACTTATACAACCATGTTCCAGTGAGTTCTACAAACTGCACTCCAGTATACCTTATGCGTGCAAGACCCGGTAAGCTACCAATTGATTTAGAAATGAGAATTGTAAAACCAGACACAGAAGTGGAAGAATCAGATTGGAATACCCTACGTCAGCAACAGTATCATCAAGTATAAGAATGTGTAGAGAGAAACCTTCAGCAAGCTAGAGCAAGACAAGAGAAAACCTTTAACAAACATGCTCAAGCCACGCCATTACAACCTGGTGAACAAGTTCTCAAGACAAAGAGACGCTCTAACAAATTGGATAATCAGTGGGAAACAATCCCATGCACAGTCTTACCATCTAACCTAGACAATATTAAAACCTGTCTGATAAGTAAAGACGAAGGAAGAACTTCAGCAATTGTATCCAGAGATCAGCTCAAACCGTATCCTGAAATCCTGAAGACACCTGAAGTAACAGAACCCGTACAGGTCCAACCTATCCAAGAGAAAGAAAAGGAAGATGAAGTTTTCCATACAGTACTAGGAGATTTCCCCAGAACATGGCCAAATTACTACGGAGCCATTGTAGTACCAATGATTGCATTCCCTTCAATGGTGGAACCAGCACCAGAACCCGTGATACCAGAAGAAGTCCCAAGACTTGAAGAACTGGAAGTAGAACCCGTAGAGGAAGAACAAATTCCTGGTCCTGGTGAACTTGCCAGTCCTACAGTCAGATCCCCATCTGTCACAATACCAAACACTACAAGTAGGTACATGCGCACTAACACTAGTAGTCCACATGCAAGTAGTATACCCTTTTTACGCAGAACAGAGCATAGTACCCAAGGTCTGTTACCGGCTAGGTACAAAGATTGAAATGGCATTAACTGTAAGGTGTAAATATGTTTGAATAAATATGAATTGAACCCGGTAGACTGTGTCCAAGAGGGTGGAGGAACTGGATTGACCCCCATGCACATTAAGTTAGGGAAAGCAAGTGCCTGGGGGTGGTGTAGCGAATCCAGGCCTCCTAAGCAGAAACGATCGTGGACAAATGTACATAGTTAATGCAATGTTAAAAAAAAGCCCAATACCTACAGAGACCATCCTGTATGAACTTTGAACTTTTCTTGTTTACTATGGACCATATATACCACGGACTGTTTGTGGTAAGAACTCTCTTGTATATATTTATCAGCCGGAGGCAATAGACTAAACCCCCGGAAAGACTGCTTTTGGAATTTTTGGACTCTTTTCAAATTTTAGTGATTTTTGTACTTTTTACTTTTAAGTTTTTGTAAATATTAATTGTGTTAATTGTTTGTTTACTTGTTTTCCACAGTCCCGGAGTACTGTATTTAACTAAGGGGGAATGTGGCACCCCAGGGGTTAACGTGCCACAGTAACATCACACGGGTTCCCTCCCCACAACACACTGACAATACACTAGCACCTCTGGGTCAGGAGGGGGAGCTAAACCAGCTCCCTTATATACTCTAGGTCAAGAGGAAGTAGTTAGTTCAGTACGAGGCAGTACTGTGGAGAGTCGTTCCTGGGAGATCTGAGGGAGGCTGTAGTGTAAAGGAACTGTGCCAGGCTTCTCTACAGCCCGCTCATCGATTCTAGGCCTAGCCAGGGTCTGAGGGAAGGAGAATAAAAGACAGAGAACCACATCTGGGAGCTTGAGTGCCATCACCACTCGCCCAGAGGAGCGCACAGAACAGACACCTGATCCGAGACTGTGACTGAGACACACAGCACAGTAAATCCAGAAATAGTGGAGTTTCTAGAGCGACACTCTACCATAGCAAAGCAACACGGCGGGGTCAGCAGCACACGGAAAACTCAAGTTGCCTAGCCAAGGGGTACCAGAAAGGAGAGAGAGACAGTGCCAGCAGCCCAGCTATAAGCAGCCACAGGGCCACACACACACAGCGCAGCACGAGGAAGCTGCGGACCCGGACAGGGTGGGAGCAACCCGGCCCCAGTACAGACTCTGTGGATAATCTGCTACAACATCTGCAGTAAAGCTTTGGAAACTACAGAAACATGAGTGTGTGTTCCTTCAATCCGTCTCCACTATCCATCCCTTACTATCACATCCACCATAGACTATAACAATCACTGCCCCGGGGAACCTGCCCTACCTACGGAGAGAAGTTCCATCTAAGCTGCCTAACATCATCCCCGGAGGTTCTGCAGCAACGGTGGTCTCATTACTGACCACACACCGTGGGTGGCGTCACGACAAACTATAATCCCCTGTAAATATCACCCTTTTACTTGCCAGGGCCCGGGACACGGTCCGGACCAGGCCCTCCATGACATCCCTAGCAGCAAAGCCGGTCCGGTACCGAGTACCCCGTCCCAGTGGGCTCGACACTATCTATTTACACGAGAGTCTGGGCTACACATAGTCCATATCCACACAGTCTTTGGTTCACATAATTATCATACACACATCCTATTCTACACTAAGACAAAATTTACATATACGTCCTAACCGGATCAACAATAATTAACACGGCTGCAATAACTGTTCTACCGCATGTTGGATTGCGGCTTTTTTCCACAGCCAGAGCAGCTTTTCTTTGCCGACACTGTTCTGAGTATTCCAGAGTTCCTCAAGCTAAACCACGCAGCCATGTCTCCTGCTGCAGTTGTCGCCGGTGACAAGGGCTCAGTCTGGGTAGCCACCTCCCTGATGCTAACCATCACCACTGTGGATCCTCTCAGCACAGTGTGCGTGGCTGTATCGCTGGTTCTGGGGCTTGGTTCCCCCATGGGTGCAAGCCTCTGCTGTGGCTGTTGGGGCTGTACACCTGGGGTTCTACTGGACAAGCGGTGGCATATCCCTCACAAGGTATACATCAAGGGTATACCACCCCTTCTCCCCCAAGTGCTGGTTGAAGGTGACATTATCACCGGTATGTAGATCGCGGCCGGGATGACCCTCCGGCTGGTGGGATTAGACGTCCCGCCACATCACAAAGACTTCTCTTTTACTCCCCTGCTCTCTGACAAATCCCCAGCCCTTATCCAGATGAAACCAGACCATAGTGCCGGCACAGATCAACCCCCTTTCTGTTGCCTTGGATCGGCGGACCCGCTCCTTGGTTTGCAGGTTCCGTTTCTCCATGGTGAGCCACTTAGCCCATCTCTCCTTCTCCTGGGTCTCCCATTGGGCCTCCTGCTGCCAGCCAGCTCAAAGTCTCCACCATCGGCTCTCCCTGTTTGGTCTATACTGGAAAGCCCATTAACGAGTGCCCCTGGTTAACCCATTTGATGACCTCCCGCTCAGCATAGATCCCCTCTAGGGCTGGCTCAGGTGTGGGTGAGGCTGCCAACCTGTGTTGGGCTACAGATCGGTCCCACAGTTGATCTCTGTAATCCCGGTTGGGTGCAAGGGGAAACGGGGCATCTAGGGTCCTACCAGGAGTGTCGTCGTCAACCGGAGGAGTGTCAGTACATGCGTCTTTCTCAGCTTCCTCCTCTGGGACTGGCCATGGTGGTCTCAAAAACATCCACCTCTGGGTCATCTTGGTCAGCAGGGTCTCCTTCCTTGCCTCCATCTGGGTCCTTCTCAGCTGCTGACCCAGGCTCTACACTTTGCTCCGCAGCACGGCTGTGGAGTCTTTAAATCAAACCACCGACTCCAACTCCGACTCCTGAATTATCCTGGCTCCGACTTCGACTCCAACTCGACTCCGACTCCTTTGGCTCTGACTCCTTCATTCATGGCTCGTTTTTAAGTGATAAAATTATTGTATGTCAATGGTAACATTAGGCTTTAATCATTATAATGACATAATAATCAAGATATTTAAATAGAACATAATAATTCATAATAATAGTATTCAGCACATTCTGCATTGAACTACTGGACCCAATTTATTATATATTTCAGGAGTCAGAGTCGGAACATTTTCTACTGACTCTGACTCCGACTCCACCAAAATGGGCAGCAACTCCGACTCTGACTCCATGACTCTGACTCCACAGCCCTGCTCTGCAGCTTGATAAAGACCACAGGAGTGGTCGAAACGTTGCTTGTATATGACCATGGAATAAAGGAAACAAAGAAAATTTGCACCATCTAAAGGTCTGTGGCGCTGTCCGTTTCTTGTTTTGATATCTTGTTATGATCCGGATTTGAACTCTCCGGTTTTGGACGTGCGTCCAGGTGCAGGCTAGAGGAACATATGGCCTAGCATACAAACCCCATGTGCTGTGACCAATTATCATATATATACATGGTCTTCTCCACTAGTCTTGGGGTCCCGATGCCCCTATTCTGCAGCCTGGTCCCTCCACTGCCTGCGACTGGCAATGGATGCAAGCTCTACGGGCGGATTGCTCACTACCTGTGCCTCTGGGACCCCCTCTTCCTCCTGGAACACCCTGGTTCTCTCCTTCTGGTCCTCTCCAACTTGACTGACTTCTAGATCTTTCCTTGTGCTATTTATACCCTCTGTCACATGTCTCACGTCATCTACGTGTATTCTTCCTGACTTCACTCCTTCCCAGGTGCTCCCCTTACTACTTCTTCTCCACTAGGGATGAGCGAGTACCGTAGTATTCGGAATAGCTATACCCGCAACGAGTAGGTCCTGGTACTTGTTGCGAGTATAGCGAATCCGAGTACTACTGCAAAAGTCCTGTGAAAGAGAAGAAAAGTGGTTACAAAATAAAAAAATTGGATACTCACCTTAACCGACGGCTGCAGCGGGACCGGCCGATGGACATCTATGCATGGAAAAGGACCTTTCACTCTCCCAGCCAATCACGTGATCGCTAGCGGCTACCTGATTGGCCAGATGGCAAGGTCCTCGGTGTACCTGAGAGGACCTTGCAAGTAACCCATCCACTGATAGAAGTTGTCAGTTTTCTTTGGATAGGACAAGCCAGTATTTGTTCAGTACAGCTTTCACTAACTTTAGCACCTGCCCCATGTACACCAAGTCTTTTCCTCTTTCCAACAAGGCTATTTTCCCTTCCACCATGACCTTGGCATTTTACACTCATGTTGCCAATCACTGGTTTTATGTAAAAAAAGGCCTGTATGTGAATGCACAGAGATATGGCAATCATTGGTTTCATGAAAAATGGGCCTATTTTGGGTTGACTTTTCTCACCCTTCAATCTCTCTAAAAATAAATTGAGTAGCTAGCTATCTGCCTGATTAGCACGCGCGCAGCAGTACCAGAAACATCTCTAAAAACTGTATCACTCTCAAAATAGTGCTGATGCCGCATCACCACTTCTTATATTTTGAGGGACATGTGACTTAAGCAGCCAATGATGCAAGCTCTTTTGTCTGAATATTGAGAATGGTTTATTGACTGCAGAAACATCCACACAGTAAGTGCAGGAAAAAAAGCAGTACACTGCTCCACTGACCTCTCCCCACCCTTCGCCTTCTCCGTTTTTGGCTTCAGAATTTTTTTTTTTTCCTAAGTCCAAAAACGGATAGAAAAACGGATTAGATGTAATAAACACCCTATCCGTTTTTTTCTGCACCTAAAAACATTGCTAGGTACGTTTTTGAGCCAAAAACGTTACTAGCAACGTTTTGGGGGTCCGTTTTTCAAAAAAAAAAAATGTTAACATGGGCCCTATGGAAAAACGGATCCGTTTTTTTTGAGTGCCTTAAAAACGGATTCGTTTTTTTAAAAAAGTCCAAAAACGTTCAGAGGTACAGGAGGCTCAAAAAGCACCCAAAAAAAAAACGGATTGGTCATGGAAATCATTTCCAAAAATGGATTTCTATGTGTGGTGTGACCCTAGCCATAGCCGAGTTTGCTGACTTTTTTAGAAAAGTGTTCGGGTTTCCAATCACAAACGGAAACTTCAATGTTCATGCCAAATTAGAAATTTGCAAATTGTTCAGAAAAGGTTCGCTCATCACTACATATCACACAACAATATCTACATTTAAATAATAGGACCGGCCTCTTCAAGCGCAGTAACCTCACTTTGGCATCAACCAGCTCCTTACTTATGGATGACTTTACCCTTGAGGTATCAATATCTAAGTCTTGGTCTACCATTTTAAAGAGAACTTGCCATCAGGAATTTGTGCCCCAAACTTTCGCATATATAGAAAGGCACTTTCCATAGTTGAAATTGTATGCTGATAAGTAGCTGGAGTGGAACACAGGACACCAAGCAACTTTGATTATACAGTATAATATTTGCTTGTGCTATTCAATAGATATTTGGGCCTCATGCTCTTATGACATGTGAATCCATGTCTGTGGAATAAATATGTTTTGTGTTAATTCCTTATGCATTTAACATTTGAAGCCCAATTATCCTTTCACCCAGCCCTAAGTGTGATTTTGTGACAGGACTAGTGATGAGCGAGTATGCTTGTGACTACACGCGATACTCGTGCTGTACTCGGGGTCCTCATCCCTGCATGTTGGCGCTCTTTAGAGAGCCAGCCCCACATGCAGGGATTGGCTGGCAGTCACTGCAATACCACAGCCATGTTAGTTGTGGCATTGCAGCCCTCATAGGTAGATCCGGAGCAGGGATGCAAACTGCTGCTGACCAGAACAGTTTTCTCAGGACTAATCTAGGAGGATATAGGCAGGGTGATCCAGATCGGAGTTCAAGCTTTCCAGTGACCAGAACAGTCCTCAGGAGACTGTTGGAGCTGAAAGCTGTATACAGGCAGGGTGTAATATCCATATCCAGCTTTCCTGTGACCTGAACAGTCAGGAGACTGTTGTAGAGGACTAGCTGTATACAGGCAGGGTTAATATCCATATCCAGCTTTCCTGTGACCAGAACAGTCAGGAGACTGTTGTAGTTGACTAGCTGTATACAGGCAGGGTCTAATATCCATCAGCTTTCCTGTGACCAGAGACAGTCAGGAGACTGTTGTAGTTGACTAGCTCTATACAGGCAGGGTCTAATATTCAGCTTTCCTGTGACCAGAACAGTCAGAGACTGTTGTAGTTGACTAGCTCTATACAGGCAGGGTCTAATATCCAGCTTTCCTGTGACCAGAACAGTCACCAGACTGTTGTAGTTGACTAGCTCTATACAGGCAGGGTCTAATATCCAGCTTTCCTGTGACCAGAACAGTCACCAGACTGTTGTAGTTGACTAGATCTATACAGGCAGGTCTAATATCCAGCTTTCCTGTGACCAGAACAGTCGCCAGACTGTTGTACTTGACTAGCTCTATACAGGCAGGTCTAATATCCAGCTTTCCTGTAACCAGAACAGTCACCAGACTGTTGTAATTGACTAGCCCTATACAGGCAGGCTCTAATATCCAGCTTTCCTGTGACCAGAACAGTCACCAGACTGTTGTACTTAACTTGCTCTATACAGGCAGGCTCTAATATCCAGCTTTCCTGTGACCAGAACAGTCACCAGACTGTTGTAGTTGACTAGCTCTATACAGGCAGGGTGTAATATCCAGCTTTCCTGTGACCAGAACAGTCACCAGACTGTTGTACTTGACTAGCTCTATACAGGCAGGGTCTAATATCCAGCTTTCCTGTGACCAGAACAGTCACCAGACTGTTGTACTTGACTAGCTCTATACAGGCAGGCTCTAATATCCAGCTTTCCTGTGACCAGAACAGTCACCAGACTGTTGTACTTGACTAGCTCTATACAGGCAGGCTCTAATATCCAGCTTTCCTGTGACCAGAACAGTCACCAGACTGTTGTACTTGACTAGCTCTATACAGGCAGGCTCTAATATCCAGCTTTCCTGTGACCAGAACAGTCACCAGACTGTTGTACTTGACCAGCTCTATACAGGCAGGGTCTAATATCCAGCTTTCCTGTGACCAGAACAGTCACCAGACTGTTGTACTTGACTAACTCTATACAGGCAGGGTCTAATATCCAGCTTTCCTGTGACCAGAACAGTCACCAGACTGTTGTACTTGACTAGTTCTAAATAGGCAGGCTCTAATATCCAGCTTTCCTGTGACCAGAACAGTCACCAGACTGTTGTAGCTGTATACAGGCAAAATGCGCAAGGGCGTTGGCAAGGAACAAGGAAGTGGACGTGATGGTGGTGCAGGCAGAGGCCGAGGTCGTGTGCAAGCACTAATTTCGCAACAACAAAGTGCCACATCCACTTGCTCTCACGTCCTGTCCCAAATTCTTGGGGCCCGCAGCAGTACACCGCTCTTGAACCAAGACCAGTGTCAACAGGTTGTTACTTGGATATCGGATAATGCTTCAAGTCAGATTGGCACCTCCACAAACACCCTGTCTTCCACACGGTCAAGTGTCAGTAGCCGTGATACTGCACCGCACATTTCCCAACCTGATCCTCCTTCCTACCACCAGGCCGAGTACACGTCCACGGACATTACTGATCCCACACTTGGACACTCGGAAGAGCTGTTCACGTATCCATTCTCACAATCTGGCCTCTCGCCAGCTCCTGTTGAAGTCGGTGATGAGGAGATGGTATGTACAGATGCTCAAATATTTGAGCAGCCACGTTCTCACGAACGAACGTTGGCAACGTGTCTCAACAAGGGGTGGACGATGGTGAGACACAATTGCCAGGAAGTCAGGAGGAGGATCAGGGTGCGGAAGAGGAAGACGACGTGGTGGATGATCCAGTAGCTGACCCAACCTGGTAGGAGGATATGCAGAGCGAGGACAGCAGTGCACAGGGGGAGGGAGGCGTAGCATCCCAACAGACAGTAAGAAGCAGGGTCGTGTCTGCAGGCAGAAGGCAGGCAACCGTTCCCCGGAACAACAACACGACACAAGGTGCCTGTGCAAATGTTAGGTCTTCCCGAGTCTGGCAGTTTTTTAAATTGGCTCCAGATGACTCTAAAAAGGCCATTTGCAACACCTGCCATGCCAGCATCAGCAGGGGAACGAAAACTAGCAGCCTGACCACCAGCAGCATGATCAGGCACATGTCAGCCAAGCACCCGACTTTGTGGGAAGTACAACAGAATCGAGGAGCGGTGCTTGCTGATGTCACTGCTACGTCTTCGCCTGTTGTGCGTGCGAGCCAATCCCCTGTCCATGCTGGCCGCGAACAAGCCTCCGGCCCTGCACCCGAAGTTGCCCACGCACAAATAACACCACCATCAAGCACGTCCTTGTCCCAGCGCAGCGTTCAATTATCCATTCAGCAAACCTTTGAACGCAGGCGCAATATACGCTGCCAACGCCCCACATGCCACAGTCCTAAATGCTCACATTTCGCGACTGCTTGCGTTAGAAATGTTATCTTTCCAGCTGGTGGAGACGGAAGCATTCCGCGACCTGATGGCGGCTGCTGTCCCACGTTACTCGGTCCCCAGCCGCCACTATTTCTCCATAGGTGCCGTCCCCGCATTGCATAACCACGTGTCACAAAGCATCACACGTGCCCTGAACAACGCTGTTTCAGCCAAAGTCCACCTAATCACAGACACGTGGACAAGTGCTTGTGGGCAAGGCCGCTACATTTCCTTGAAGGCACACTGTCTTAATATTGTGGAAGCTGGGACCCAGTCTGAGCGAGGGACGGAACACGTCCTTCCCACACCAAGGATTGCAGGCCCTACCTCAGTCAGGGTTTCACCCACACTCTACAGATCCGGAATGTCATGCTCCTCAGCTTCCTCCTCCTCCTCCTCCTGCGCATCCTCATCCACTTTACCCTCCACACCAGTCCCAAGCTGGAAGCACTGCAGCACTGCCTCTTCAAAGCGGCAACAGGCTGTGCTGAAGCTAATATGCATAGGTGACAAACCCCACAATGCAGAAGAGGTGTGGACAGCTCTGAAACAGCAGGCAGATCATTGGCTCACACCTCTGAACCTAAAGCCAGAAAAGGTCGTGTGTGACAATGGCCAGAACCTGGTGGCAGCTTTGAGGTGAGGCCAGCTGACGCATGTTCCATGCGTGGCCCATGTGCTCAACCTGGTGGTTCAGCGGTTTCTAAAGTCATACCCAGAGCTGTCTGATCTGCAGGTAAAAGTTCGCCGCCTGTCTGCACATTTTCGCAAGTCCCCTGCTGCTTCAGCCGGCCTTGCCGGCTTTCAGCGCCGTTTGCGTCTTCCGGCCCACAGACTGGTGTGTGATGTCCCGACGCGTTGGAATTCAGCTCTGCACATGTTGGTCAGGATATGTGAGCAGAAGAGGTCAGTTGTTGACTACCTGCATCACCTAAGCCGTCGGGAAATGGGTCAAACTCCACACATAACACCTGAGGAGTGGAGATGGATGTCCGACCTATGTGCCGTCCTCCAAAACTTTGAGGACTCCACCAAGATGGTGAGCGGCGATGATGCCATTATTAGCGTTACCATACCGTTACTCTGCCTTCTAAAACGGTCTCTGCTGAAAAACAAAGATGATGCATTGCAGGCGGAGCGCGATGACTTGGAGCAAGAAACAGTAGTGGGTGTGGGTGATAACACACAGCCCAGCCTCATCTCATCACAACGTGCAGTGGAGGACTATGACAAGGAGGAGGATGAAGACATGGAGCAACTCTCTGGCCAAATTGAGGATATGACATGCACACCAGTCATACCCTCGATTCAGCATGGCTGGCCAGAAGAGAGGGGAGATGTGGAGGAGGAGGAGGAGGAGGACAGCATGTTCAATCATCGTGTTGGTCAGGATACTGAAGTGATGGCTGTTAAGAGTCTGGCGCACATGGCTGACTTTATGGTAAGCTGCCTGGCTCGTGACCCTCGCGTTCAGAACATCTTGGCCGACAATCACTACTGGTTGGCAACACTCTTAGACCCACGCTACAAGGAGAACTTTATGTCTCTCATTCCTGAGGCGGAGAGGTTAGCCAAAATGCAGCAGTTCCAGAAGGCCATAGTCACGGAAGTAGGCAAAGCATTCCCCTCACAAAACGCTAGCGGCATAGGTCAGGAATCGGTGGACAACCAAGGCGTATGGCCGAGAGGGGCACAAGTCCAATCCGCCAGAGGTAGGGGAACAGTCTTTTCGATGTGGGACAGTTTTCTCGGCCCCTCACGTACCTCAGCCCCTGAGGTGCGGGGTAGTGCCACAAGAAATGCTAAGTTTGGCCAGATGCTGAAGGAGTACCTTGCAGATCGAACAACTGTACTGCGAGATTCCTCTGTGCCTTACAATTATTGGGTCTCCAAGCTGGACACGTGGCATGAATTGGCTCTCTACGCCTTGGAAGTCCTGGCCTGCCCTGCCGCTAGTGTATTGTCAGAGCGTGTTTTCAGTGCCGCAGGTGGAATCATTACTGATAAACGCACCCGCCTGTCAACTGAAAATGCTGACAGGCTGACTCTGATCAAGATGAACAAGGGTTGGATTGGGCCAGACTTCACCACACCACCAACAAATGACAACTGAATTTAAATTTTGTTATGGGAATTTGCTATGTACCTCCACTCACCCATGGGTACACACTTTTGGACTTCATGTAATCACAAAAAGTAACATACACCAGCTATATCTCACTATTGGGTATGTGACCTTAACATTTCCACCCTGAATATTCATTTTGGTGTCATTTTGGAAGGTTTTCTGGTGACTCCGTAAAATTGGCGTGAAACTCGGACAACATTGTTCACAGCTGTGACTTTTGAGTGAGAAATGCTTACAGGGGTCTTCCCCATGGTGTTGCCATGTCATTTGAGCACTCTTCTGAGACTTTTGCGACATTTTTAGGGTTTCTACATGCTGCCGGCAGTCATTTCATAAAAATACTCGGGTCTCCCATAGGATAACATTGGGCTCGGTGCTCGGGCCGAGTACACGAGTATCTTGGGATGCTCGGTCCGAGCATCGAGCACCCGAGCATTTTGGAACTCGCTCATCACTAGACAGGACAAGCCTTAGGCTAGGGTCACATTTGCAGCAGGGCACTGCAGATCCTGATCCGGTTTTGAGCAGTAAAAGTGCTCAAAACTGGATCAGAAACCACAGCACATAGGAGCCCATTATAGTAATCGGATTGCATTACCGGCTCCGGTTTCGTTGCCTACGTGAAAAATCATGCATGCAACGTTTTTCAGAGCGGTATCTCTGCCGCAACAGAATTCCTATAATGGGCTCCTAAGAGAACCCATGCGGCTGCTGCAAGGCATATGTGAGTGCCTGCGGCAGGCGGTGGCTTTGTTCAGCAGGGATGAACAAAGGGTTAAATCTTAATAATCCATGTGGGCAGCATGTCTCTAAGGGGTGCCCACCCCACTAGAGACATGCTGTCCACTCAGGTGGACATGTGAGGGGTTAATCTGTGCATTTATAGTATTGCCAGCTGTTGTCGGCATTTTCAATTTTATGAATGAACCCGGCATCTCCTCGATGTGTAGTAGATACAGTACATAATGTACGTACTGTATGAGCCACTAGCTTTGGTCCTGAAAGCATTAACATTAGGTCTATGGCAGTGCGCTGCCCATAGACCTAATGTTAATGCTTTCAGGAACAAGGCTAGCGGCTCATACAGTACGTACATTACGCACTGTATCTACTACACATCGAGGAGACGCCGGGTTCATTCATAAAATTGAAAATGCCGACAATAGCCGGCAATACTATAAATGCCTACATTAACCCCTCACATGCCCACCTGAGTGGACAGCATGTCTCTAGGGGGGTGGGCATCCCCTAGTGACATGTTGCCCACATCTATTATGAACATTAACCCTTTGTTCATCCCTGCGGCAGCAGGGATGAGCAAAGTATCCAGCAACCGGATTGCACATTCAGAACAATCCGGTTGCCGAATTCTGGCTTAGGGACACCAAATGTGTCCAAATTGTGTGTGAATGCAATTGCGATTACTGCAATTGCACTTCCAAGTGTCACCCTAGCCTTATTCTGTTCCAGAATCATACTTTGGCTAGGAAAAAAGATATTTAAAACATTCAGTACATTTGAATGAATAGCTTTAGTGTAGTGGCAACTTCACTACTGCTTGGAAAATGATGAGGGAAGCAGACACACATACTGTCGCTAGTGCCAGGCTTGCACACTGAGGAGCACTTTCATATTTAGGCACCCATGGCGTATGATGCACAAGTCTGTGAAGGTCAGGCGCACATCCAACACTGCCCTCATCACTGCCATCACCAACTACAGTTCAGCCAGCACAACACCCTCCCCAGCACTGCCCACCAGCAGGACAAGTACCACTCACCAGCACTGCCCACCAGAACAGCAAGCACAACTCATCAACACTGCATCCAACATGAAAGTCTCTTTGGCTGGCCCTGTTCACAGCCAAAGTGTCGCATGTGGCTCACTGAATGCAAAATCCTACATCTGCACTAAAACAGCTACATAGTCACTTTTGCCTGGGAAGATCCAATACATATGCAATAATGGATAAATATGTGTATGATTTAAAATTATTTTTTATTACTTCTTTGCCCTTATGTGGAAAATACAGAATGTGGTTTGTGTGCAGAAAGCGTCCTCAAAAACCTACAAATAACAAACTTACATCTAACTAATACTTGACGGGTCTTAAGTACCTCTGTTTGACACTTTAAAGATTTAAGGTCCAATTAGGCACAATGGCCAAAACATTAGCCTTGCAGGAAGTTGAATAACGGTTCCCTTGAACCCTTCCTTATAGTATTGATACTTACATAGTTCTTATTACTAGTTACATTCTGTGTTATAGTTTGCTTCATTTAATAGTTTGTTTCTTTACCTACCTGTAGTAGTTTAGTTTCCCTCCTAATTCTCTCCCTTCCCTCTCCCTCACACTTCCTCAACTTCATACTTTCATTGCAGCTAGCTTACGTACATTGTTAATTCTTCATTGAGACAATGACCACCAGATACCTTTCACTTAATGTCCATGGGTTAAATACCCCTCAAAAAAGGTTCCATGTATGGAAAGAACTTGTGAGACATAAAATTGATTTGGCAGGACTTCAGGAAACTAAATTTTGCCTAGAAAATCCACCAAAGTTTACGAATAAACTATTTCCTCATATCTATTTCTCCTCTAACAAGAAAAAAAAATCTGGAGTTGCCATTTTGATTAGGGATACTCTTAAAGCGAACCTGTCACCCCCCCCGGGCATCAAAAGCTCTAATAGCCACCTTCTGCAGCACTAAGGCTGCATTCTGAGAAGGTGTCTATAGGCTTTTGATGCCCTTTATAGTATGAAATATTAAGTTAGGTAAATGCTCACTCTTCTGAAGATCGAAGACCGGGAGGCGGGGTTTCACGCTCCTCCGGCCCGCCCCCTCTTGTCAATCATTGTGCGCGCCTGCTGCTGTCTCCCCTCAGTGTGGAAAATGAACGCGCGTCTCCGTTCTCATGCACGGAGCCGCGCATGCGCTGTGCGCCCGGTGTCGACTTCCTGGACACCGGGCGCACAGCGCATGCGCGGCTCCATACAGGAGAATGGAGACGCGCGTTCATTTTCCACACTGAGGGGAGACAGCAGCAGGCGCGCACAATGATTGACAAGAGGGGGCGGGCCGGAGGAGCGTGAAACCCCGCCTCCCGGTCTTCGTTCTTCAGAAGAGTGAGCATTTACCTAACGTAATATTTCATACTATAAAGGGCATCAAAAGCCTATAGACACCTTCTCAAAATGCAGCCTTAGTGCTGCAGAAGGTGGCTATTAGAGCTTTTGATGCCCGGGGGGGTGACAGGTTCGCTTTAAATTTGAAGAACTTGAGGTCCATAGAGATGATGAGGGCCGATATCTTATCCTGATGTAAAATAAATGATACTCCTCACACACTTGTGAATTTATACGCTCCTAACAAAGGTCAAATTTCATTTTTAAAAAAACTGTTCAGGACTATCCATGATCATAAGAAAGGCAACCTCTTCATTTTTGGGGACTTTAACGCGGTTCCTAATGCTATGTTTGACTCTTCCAATAAAGCCAGGAATACCAATGTCCAGCTTGATCCCTTATTTAACCAGGAGGAATTCTATGATGCATTCCGATGCATAAACTCGTCATCTATAGAATTTACTCATTTTTCTGACTCGCATAAATCCTTTGCTAGGATAGATCTAGTTTTGACAGATATCAATTCCTTGCAGAAGATTAAATCAATAGAAATACTTCCTAGATCTTGGTCGGATCACTCTCCGATAATCTTCGTTACTACAGATGGGGCTTCTTATAATGGGCGGAAACTCTGGAGAGCAAATTCTTTTCTATACCACCATCCAGATTATAAAGCCAAAATTCAAAGTATATTACAATATTACTTTAAAGAAAATGATTTGGGAGATATGCCTATTCCAACTTTATGGACTGCCCATAAGGCACTGATTAGAGGTCATCTAATTCAATTAAATTCTCTCCTAAAAAGAAAATTAACTAAAGATACGGCTTTCATCATAAGTAAGATTAAAGACTTGGAATCGGAGGTGATTCGGACCAAGAAAAATTCCATCTTTGGTGACATTCTTAAATTGAGGGTTGAACTAAAATCCCTTTTAACTGCGGAATTTGATAAGGTTTCCCACATTACTAAATCTAATTTTTATAATTGTACCAACAAACCCTCCAAACTATTTGCCAAATTGATAAAAATACGAAGGGCCAAAACGAGAATTCTACAGATCAGGAATAAACCTAATTCTATAGTCAAATCCCCTGCGGAAATTTCAGATGCCTTTGAAGTTTATTACAAGAAGTTATATAACTTAGGAAAGGAGCCCGGGGAAGTTGATCCCTGTGCTGTTGAAATGGCTTCGTTTTTAGATTCTATTCAACTTCCTTCTTTGACATCTGACCAGTTAAAATTCCTAAACTTACCTTACACTAAAGCTGAAATCTCTGATACTATTGCGTCCCTAAAGAAATTTAAGTCTCCCTGGCCTGACGGGTTACAGAACGAATACTATATTGCCTTTAAAGATATCCTTGTCCCATATTTAACTAGGTTAATCAATTTCCTCACTACTGACCAGAGTAGTCTTCCCAAGGAAATGCAAGAAGCAGTGATTACGGTTATCTCAAAAGATAAAGGTGATACTGAGAATGTAACTAACTATAGACCCATATCGCTCCTGAATTCAGATCTAAAAATTATTAGTAAAACTTTAAATAACAGACTAAAACAAGTTATCTCGACACTCCTCCACGGGGATCAAGTGGGTTTCGTTCAGGGAAGGGGAACATCGGATGCTACGAGACGGGCGTTAAATTTAATAGATTTTATAGAGAGAACTGGGACTCCAACCCTAGTGGTCGCTGTCGATGCAGAGAAAGCATTCGACAGGGTCCACTGGGGGTTCCTCTTTGAGGTTTTGAGGAGGTTTGGCTTTGGGGGTAATATAACTAACTTAATTCGCTTTATTCTAATCCGAGTGCGAAAATCATAACAAATAACTTTTTGTCAAAAGACATCTTGCTAACGAATGGTACACGTCAAGGTTGTCCCCTTTCCCCTTCTGTCTTTGACCTCTTTATTGATCCGTTAGCGGGAAAAAATACGTACTCATCCTTTGATAAAAGGCATTCCCATTTCTATGAGACAATTTAAGATTAGTTTATTCGCTGACGATATCCTGGTAACTTTGACTGATCCCATAAATTCTTTACGATATCTCCTTGAAACAATTGATAAATTTTCTCGAATTTCCCATTATAAGATCAATTTGAAAAAGACTCAGGTGTTACACTTAAATATAGATCAGGACCTCCTTGACTTGTTAAAACGCGAACACTCTCTCTCGTGGGAAAAAGAATCTATAAAATATTTAGGTATTTATTCGACCAAATCCTTATCTAAGATTGTAGACGTTAATCTTAATTATATCTACAAAGCCATTCAGGAAGATGTTCTTCATATTTCCAAAATTGATATTTCATGGTTGGGAAGAATAAACTCATTTAAAATGTTTATCTTACCGAAACTTCTCTATATTTTTCGTTCTGTACCCCTACCTGTGTCCAGACAATGGATGGCAAAATTACAAACTCAACTGACGAGATTCATTTGGGATAAGAAAAAAACAAGAGTGGCTAAGACTACCCTGGAGAAAGGGAGGTCTAGAGGAGGTCTGGCTGTTCCCAACCTCACCGCATATCATCACTCCACTATCATAAAACTGAGTCAATCATGGTGGGAGACAGGCGATAGACCAAGTTGGCTTACTCTTGAAGATAAAAATATGCTAAAGGGAGGCCTTGGTCCACAGCTCCTTTCCTTCCTTTGTGATAAAAACAAACCTCTTCCAAAAGAAACGTTAGTGAAAGCCTCTATTCAATCCTGGAGATTGTTTGTTTCCAAATCATTGAAAAGCTTTCAACCTCATCCACCTACTTGGATCCCAATTGATATATTAGACTATATTTCTGCAAACCTGAAACTTAAATCCTGGAAAGACCATGGGATTGGTTTTATATCTAACATCTTGGATGGCAGAAGAGGGTTGATTCCCTTTGCGGTCCTACAAAACACTTATGGTCTGGAAGACATAGAAGTTAAAACCTGGGAGGAGATTCATCGCATTATGTTGAGCCATAAACTGGTATTCTCTCTTCCTCACAATGTGACACAACTTTTGAAGTTCCCGCAGAGTACCTTTTTTTGGAAGTTGAAAAACATATATCAGGACATTAACCTAGGTTCGGTCTATGTGAAATCTTCAAATGTAGTAGCCTGGGAGAAAGACCTGAATATCTCTATAAATACTGAACAACTTGGCAAGTCCTTTGATCTTATGTATACACAGGTACCGTGCATCTCCCTTATTGAGACCCAATTTAAATTGTATTCAAGATGGTATCTTACTCCGTTGAAGCTCAATAAGTTTAATTCACTCAACTCCCCGATGTGCTGAAGGAACTGTAACCAAACTGCTGATCTGACTCATGTGTTCTGGGGATGTCAATTCCTTAAAAAATTTTGGAGAGACATAAGGCATCTAATTAAAGATATTTCTGGAATTGAGGTTCTTCTATCTCCTGAGTTAGTGTTGCTTTTGGTTGGGTTGGATTCTCTTCCAAAACGTATAAGGCCACTTACGATTCATATTCTTTTAACAGCAAAAACTATGATTGCCTCACTTTGGAGAGAGTCTACAGTCCCATCTATACAGGATGTCATAGACAGAATTGCATCTCATAATTCTTTTGAATATTCATTCGCTATTAGAAATGGCCTACAAACCAAATATCAGAAGAAATGGGCATTGTGGAATATACAATTTCCATCTCCGTTCTTAAAGTCAGCCAAAGTCCCCCCAGATAACTTTCTCTAGGCTTCACCACTGGACTGTATGATGGACTCATTGTCTATAGCTTGTACTATAGTAAGTGTCTATAGCTACCTTTCCCCCCCTTCATTTCCTTTCCTCTCTCCCTTATGTTTATCTGCTGAAGAGCAGTTCTTCCTAACTTGACTTAGCTTGAGATTCTTGGTCCTTAGTATTGATTGCCTTCAGTTATACTATTTCATAATTACTTCCCAAAGAATTATTTGGAGATGTGTAATTCTTTGTTTCCCTGTTTACTTTCATTGTTCTCTTTTGGTGTTCTGTATTTGATGAAATTGATTGTAATAAGGTAATCTCTTCACATTATACCTTTGACTTCTCTACTTCTTGTCAGTTTGCTGTACGACTGTATTTGATTATTATACTTTGTACTTGATTTATTGAAACTCGAATAAAAATTATTTGAACATAAAAACCTACAAATAGCAAGACTGCATCAATACTTTGTAAACGTAGCTAGCTTGGAGGACTGCCAGTTTCTATTGTAGAGAATGAGGAAAGGATATATTGATAACTTTGAACTTGATTCTCCTTGCTGTAAATCCCTGCTGCTGTCACATGAGGAAGATAATGGAGTTCTGTTTATTATAGTCTTGAGGCATATTGACTGCAGTATTGTTACAAGTAAAAAGAATTATTCTTTCTCTTACAAAACATTCCAATGACCTACTGAATTCAAAGTAAGAATTTGTCATGGTCTTTGGATGAAAAAAATGTATCTGGGGAAATTCTAATATTTCATCTTACATACACTTAAAGACTTTCGTTTCTTGGAAGAAAAAGTCAGACATTCCTTGCTGTTTGATTATACTTAACTTCCTTAGCACCTTAGTGGTGTTTAACTTTAAGTCATTAAGAGGAAAGATAATTTTATACTGATTTATTATTCTATAAAATGTACACAATATGCAGATTCCGGGTATTAGTCAGCTGGGGGAATGCCGGCTATAGTCTTGGCAATCTCCATTAATCCTATCTACTTCGAATACAGTTTCAATTTGAGTGAGCAACCACTTCATCCCAAATTGGGGGCATGAGATCCCCATTTTAAAGTGATTTCTTAAGACCCTAGCAGTTGACCTCCTCATCCATTATGCAGTTTTCATCTATCATGTGGATAGATGATAATGTCATGTATATCCTTATATCTAGATAATATTGATGGAATGTTGCCAATAATGTCCATCCCCTTATAATTGTTTAAACAAGGTGTCAGCAGAAATATGTAACATTCATATCAGTGTCATGATGTGTCAAGGCTACTGTTCTATCTCTAGAGTAGGGCTTCACAATCTATTGCTCACGATCCACGTGTGGCTCACGCTACCATGATGTGTGGCATTCAGCTGTGTCATTGCTTGCTGCATTAACATCTGGTGTAACAAAGAGCTATAAAGAGCAGGTCTCCAGATAGTATATTTGAGTATCCCAGCACAGAAGAGCAGATCTAGGTGCCTATATAATGGCCTTGGGGGTTTAAAGATAATTAAGTATGGTAAACTGGAGATAGGATTATACTATCTGTCAGAGGAGGAGGTGCTTGAAGCCAGATGTGACAGTGTAGTGTGAGTGCTTGATGCAAGAATATTAATTGGTGGTAATGTGGGAACCCCTAGGTCAGGGGCGGAACTACCGTGGTGCAGCTGGTTCAGCTGCACCAGGGCCCCGACCGGCTAGGGGGCCCCTTCAAGCCTGCAGGGGGCCCCCAGCCGACCCCCGTAAGCTGCTGTCATAGGAGAGGAGGGTCATGCAAGGGAAGCAGAAAGCTTCCTGCTTCCCTTGCCTGATCCCGCCCTCCTCTCCTCTGCTCCTCCGGCTCCCCGGAGCGCCGAGTGCGGCTCAGCAAGTAGGAGAGCCGCCGCAAACACTGGCGCCGACAGCCACCAGCAAACCACAACCCCCCCCGCTCCTCACCATGGCTGCACCAGGACCCCCAGGGGACCCGGTCCGCCACTGCCCTAGGCATTGGTATATTACCTCAGTGTGATTTTTGTGGAAAAGCTTTGGCTGTCATTACATTGTTTATGGAGGCTCTGGATGTTATAGCATATTACCGGGTGGTTGTCATGGGCTAGGAGTTGACTACGAACGATCTGGCATTTTACATGAAAGATGTGGTTCTGTCTGGGTGTGCGGACCAGTGGGCTGATATGCCCTTGCAGGCCGCATGGTGACGTTAACCTCAGCTGCCCTGGACCAGATGTTAACCACTTTGTGGAAGGAAACCACCACTTCATTAAAAACACAGCATTTAATGAACAGAAGGCTGGTGATGACAACTATATAAACGTTATATGAAAAAATTTACTGGCGACACCAATGAGACAGCTGAAAAAAGACATATATAAGGAAGCATACAGCTGCACACTGAGACATAGTATACACATGTTTTATCAGCTTGCACTTGGTCACATTGGGTCGTCAGTTTTTTCATATATTGTTAGTATATATTTTTTTATAAATATCTGAGTAACCGCCTCCCATAAACAGAGGAAATAGTTAATATTGCATTGACTGTTGTTAAAATGCGCACATGAAAAATTGTAAGTTCTTTGCATAACACCTTGTACCTATTTTGCAGCCCACGGACGTGCTGTGCTTTGCCAAGGGGAATGTGGCGCCCCTGTGGACTGGTCGCCACAGTGATGCTGCACTTACTCCATAGGTGTGGTGTCAATGTTCCCAGGTGAGAGGGATTGCAAACGCGAGACACACAGAATTGCACACAACATCATCTCAATTCCAGGCTGGGGGATTCGGCCGTATCCTATTGAGAGTGAGGGCCCCATCTTTCAGTCAGGAGGAGGGGTTAGTGTGGCACCCTTGGGTCAAAGTGCCACAGTGTCATCACTGCCCCGGGTACTGGTGTCACCAGAGAGCAACCAAAGATATTCTCATCAGGCAACACACACACAACACCAACACCTCCAAGCCCGAGTTCAGGGTGACCTCCCCTATATATTCTGGTCTAGGAGGAGCCAGTTCAGTTCAGTTCCTAGGAGGACTGTGAAGAGGGCCTGGGTGTAAAAGAGCCATGCTAAGCTCATCCCAGAGTGGCTAGCTGACGAGTTCAGGCCTAAGGCTAGGGTCTGAGGAAAGGAGGAAGGAACATACCTGGGAGGCTGAGCAACTCTGTGCTCACCCCAGAGGAAAGGTGCATAGAATGGACACCAGAGTCTGGGACTGTGCAGGGTCACACATCCCTGCAATCAAGAATCCCCGGCAGTGGGGATTCCAGATTCTCCAGCTACACTGTATCAGAGACACAGCAACGCATAGATTCCAGCAACACTGAAACCCGGGAAAAGGGTAGAGAAAGTGAAGTACTCGAGTTGCCTGTCATACCGGTACCTCAAAGGACGAGACAGGGCCGGCAGCCAAGCTTAAGCAGCAGAAGGAGCCAAATTGCAAGCACAGTAAGGGAGCCAAAAGACCCAGCTGGGTGAGAATTACCCTAAATTGCTCTGAATACTCCATGGACAGCTTTTACCATCTGCTCCAGTAAAGGACTGATAAAACTACAAACCATGAGTCTGCCTATTCCTCGTGCCCGTCGCCCTGCACTTCACACATAGACTATTTACACCTGCCCTGGGGACACGTAGCCCTACCCGAAGAGGGCTTACCATCCACGCTGCCCTAAGTCATCGTCCCCAGCAGGAATATAGCAGTGGTGGTCCCCACTGACCACATATCCCAGGTGGCGTCAAGACAAAATTCCATGTAAATAACCCCTTCCCTTTTGGACTGAGCCCAGGCCACGGGCCTAGGTCACGACTACCGTGATCCCAGAGAGAGAGCACGGCCTGGGGGCACCTCATTAGCAGTTAGAGTTAGAGACGGGAGAGAGGAGAGAATGAAGGAGCACATCCGAGGCAGACGTAGGACTAAGAGAGTCCTAGGAGACACGGGAGTGGGAGATCCACCCGTGTGCCCCGAATCCATCCTGACCCAAATTGGGCAGAGGGACTGGTTGCCTGAGGGGACCGGTCCTGATCTGGTGTGGATGCTCCAGGTTCCAACCAGGAAAACTGGAGGCCACTGGCTTTGCAGGAGCAGTGGCCACAAACTGTGGATAATCCACAGGATGGTGGCTAGGACAAGACCCAGGGGATGTGCCACTGCAGTCGCACCAACAAGGCCTGCAGCCATCAGCCTGGGACCCTGTTTATGAAGGCGCAGGGCAGGCGAGGCGAGAATTCAGTGTAGGGAAGAGCAATCTGCTAAAGCCCATGAAAGGTGTCTCTGCGGAGCAATCCTAATCTCCTGGGGACTAACCTAGCTACACATTGGAGGAGCACAGCACTCGATTGGGTAACATTGCCCAATCAGCAAGTAAAGGTAAAGAACTGCATGAACTGTTTGGGTCTCCTCCTTTCACGCTCTGCGGCCCTCTTCATTATCACAGCCCCATCCCTAATATAGACTTTTCCATCTGCCCTGGGGCTCCCCTCCACCAGGCTGCCCATACTATCTGCCCCAGGGGTCTAAGATTGCAGTATCGGCTAACCCTGGCCGAACACCACAGGTGGCGTAATGAACTTTGCCATGTAAATAATCCCCTTTAACTGCATGCACCGCCACCGTGATCTCCCCAAAGAACTGACCGACCCAGTCCCGAGTACCCCACGACCCTGGTGGGCGTCGCACTATTATCTGGAGAATTTTCTGGAGTCCTGTTATACCTGCTGTCCTGCTGAGTTCCTTGATTGTTTCCTTGCTTTCTTACCCCTTCACTCCATTGGGAGGGGGGGGCACCCCAGAGTCATAGTGCCACAGTGTTACCATTGTTAGGTGTCACCAGAGAGCAGTAAGGGGTATTCCACTCAGGCAAAATGCAAACAACACCAACACCTCCCAGACAGAAGAGGGAGACAAAGCCCGGGTTCAGGTTGAGCTTCCCTTATATTCTGGTCTGGGAAGGAGCAAGTCAGTACAGTGCAGAGCAGCACTATGAAGACATCCTGGTGGACTAGAAGCTGCTTAGCTCGTCCCAGGACCGTTAACTTGTTCCAGGCCTAAGGCTAGCGTCTGAGGAAATAGAGGAGAAAGAAACCTACCGGGAGGCTGCACCAACCTGTGCTTTCCCTCCACGAGAAGAACAATGCAAGAACGGACACCGGAGTCTGAGACTGCAGGTTCACACACACCGACAGTTAACACCGGAGAGTGGAGAACTCCAGATTCTCCAGCTACACGGTACCAGGGACACAGGAATATATAGAATCCAATATCACTGAATTCCCAGGGAGGGGTAGAGAAGTGAAGGACTTGAGTTGCCTTTACTGGTAGACGCAGACAGAGACAGGGCCGGCAGCCTAGCTTAAGCAACTGCTGGGGCCGCAACACAAGCTCAGTGAGGAGGACAATACAACTTAGTCAGGTGAGAATTGCCTTAAACTGCTTTCCAGGTTCCATGGACAGTTTATAACATCTGCCTTAACTCTAGTAAAGAGACTGAGAAAATGCATATCAGTGAGTCTGCCTGTTGATTGCGCCTGTTGCCTTGTGCTCTATAACAGAACCTTATACCTGTAGAGCTGCTGACTACCAGCATCGTGGAGAGCTGCAGCAAAGTAAGTGACTGTGTGAATCACGATCCCTCACAAAGCCCCATTCATTACCACTTCACCTGCCTACCCGAGGAGGGCTTACCATCCACGCTGCTCCAAGCCACCGTCCCCAGCAGGAATACGGTAGCGGTGGTTCTATTGACCACACACTTCGGGTGGCGTCACGACAAATCCCCTGTAAATAGCCCCTTTTTGGACTGATCCCAGGCCACAGGACCGGGTCACGACTACCGTAATTCCTCAGAGAATCCCAGGTCACCGGCCCGCTTCCCGAGTACCCCATAGCCTCGGGGTGCATCAGGGGCATCTAGGTAAGTCTCATTCAGGAGCTTAGCAAGACATGAGACCCAGGTGTCCCTAACTTCAGGGCTAGTTTTGGGGACAGGGACTAGCCTAGGGACACCTAACTTGAGGGACAATACTGGTGCACACTGTCCCTGCTTCCTAACAGTCACAGGCATATAATCTCTGTTTGCTTGCCCTGTTGTCAGGGGCTTAACTACAATAGGTGCAAGGGTTGCAATTGCACCTGGGCCCTGGAGCCTAGGTTACCACAAATGTCCCTTTGGCCTATAGAAAAAGACTAATCATATTAAAGATTTGCAATAAATGAGGCCCCTATTGGATCTTTTGCATAGGGGCCTATAAGCTTCAAGTTACACCACTGCTTGTTGTGGTTGTTGTGCTTAGTAATCTCTCCCCTAGTTCTTTAGGATGCATGTGAAACTCTCAACGGACAATCAGAAAGTTAGGCCAGAGCAGTCATCTCCTAGTGCTGCGGTTAGGGATATCTATGAAGGTGCCTTTAGGGTTAGGAGAATGGGACTAGCTACATGGAGGTGCGGCAACTGAGAGAGTGTGCTTTTCCTTTCAAACTGGGCACAACAAGATTTTCAAAATCAATGTACCGTATATACTCGTGTATAAGCCGACCCGTGTATAAGCCGACCCCCCCTACTTTTGCCCCCAAAACCTGGGAAAACCTATTGACTCGTGTATAAGCCGAGGGTGGACCCCAGCACAGGTATACAGTCCCCCCCAGTGGTATACAGCAGCCTCCCCAGTGGTAGTATACAGCAGCCACAGAGGTATATACATCAGCCCCTCCCCTGTGGTAGTATACAGCAGCCCCCCCTGTGGTAGTATACAGCAGCCACAGAGGTATATACAGCAGCCCCTCCCCTGTGGTAGTATACAGCAGCCCCCCCTGTGGTAGTATACAGCAGCCACAGAGGTATATACAGCAGCCCCTCCCCTGTGGTAGTATACAGCAGCCCCAGAGGTATATACAAAAGCCCCTCTCCTGTGGTAGTATACAGCAGCCCCCCGGCGTAGTATACAGCAGTGCCCCCCCTGTGGGTATACACAGCCCCTCCCTGGGGTAGTATACAGCAGTGCCCCCCCTGTGGGTATACACAGCCCCCCCGGGGTAGTATACAGCAGTGCCCCCCCTGTGGGTATACACAGTCCCCCGTAGTAGTATACAGCAGTGCCCCCCCTGTGGGTATACACAGCCCCCCCCGGGGTAGTATACAGCAGTGCCCCCCTTGTGGGTATACACAGCCCCCCCCCTCGTTGCTGCTGCACACCTGTAAAAAGAAGCGCTTTCATACTTATCCTCCTGCTGTCACAGCGCGCATCCTCCGCTCTCCTTGCACCCGGCGTCCATCCATATGACCGCGCACAAATAATGACGTCATTATTTGTGCGCGGTCACGTGGATGGATGCCGGGTTGCAAGGAGAGTGAAGGATGCGCGCGGTGACAGCAGGAGGATAAGTATGAAAGCGCTTCTTTTTACAGGTGTGCGGCAGCAACGGGGGGTGGCTGTGTATACCCACAGGGGGGGCACTGCTGTATACTACCACGGGGGGGGGCTGTGTATACCCACAGGGGGGCACTGCTGTATACTACCACGGGGGGGGGCTGTGTATACCCACAGGGGGGGCACTGCTGTATACTACCACAGGGGGGGAGCTGTGTATACCCACAGGGGGGCAATGCTGTATACTACCACAGGGGCCGGAGGAGCGCTGACAGCAATGTAATATGCACCGCTCCCCCTGCCGCTGATGGACATGGGGATGCAGTGCATATTGCATTGCACTAATGAGCGGGAGCACGTGACTGCCCGCTCATTGTACAGCCTCCCCCACCTTCTCCAGCCCCCGGACACCGACCCCACACAGTCAGCCGTCACTGACTCGTGTATAAGCCGAGGGGGCACTTTTCAGCACAATTTTTGTGCTGAAAAACTCGGCTTATACACGAGTATATACGGTAGTCTAGTATTCTTTACATTTTACACATCGTTCCAGCTCTTTTGAAAATGGAGTCTTAGAATGGATTTTACACTAAACTTACCAATCATCAAACATCTGATGACACTTGGAGACATTCGAAACAACTCAGCCTTCAGCAAAACTGACTTCAAAATCTCCTCTTGAATGATGAATTCCTATATAGAGATGAGCCGCCACCCCGGTGTTCGTGTTCGATTTGATTCGCCGAATCAACGGGGTGTTCGACGAATGTTCGTCGAATGCTCGACGAACACCGTCGAACATCCTGTAACACGAAAAAAACGGGCTTGTGGGGCTGTTTCACTTCCACAATGTAAAAACATACATTGTGGAAGTGAAATAAAGTCAAATAAAGTGTAAAAAATAAAAAAATAATGTATGCTCACCTGTCCGCGGTCCACCGAAGCCTCCGGTATGGTCCTGTGTCTTCCAGGACCTGTGGTGACGTCAGTTCTCGCGGGAACTCCGGTCACATGACCGGAGTTCCGCGAGAACGTGACGTCACCACAGGTCCTGGAAGCACCGGACCTTGCCAGAAAGCCTAAAATAGATATTTTTATGTTTCATACCCTTTCTTTAAGTAACTTTTACTTAAAGAAAGGGTCCGAATCATAAAAATATCTATTTTAAGCTTTCCGGCAAGGTCCGGTGCTTCCAGGACCTGTGGTGACGTCACGTTCTCGCGGGAACTCCGGTCACGTGACCGGAGTTCCCGCGAGAACTGACGTCACCACAGTTCCTGGAAGCAATAGGACCTTGCCGGAAAGCGTAAAATAGATATTTTTATGATTCGGACCCTTTCTTTTACTTAAAGAAAGGGTCCGAATCATAAAAATATCTATTTTACGCTTTCCGGCAAGGTCCGGTGCTTCCAGGACCTGTGGTGACGTCACGTTCTCGCGGAAACTCCGGTCACATGAGAACTGACGTCACCACAGGTCCTGGAAGACACAGGACCATACCGGAGGCTTCGGTGGACCGTGGACAGGTGAGCACTGAGCATACATTATTTTTTTATTATTAACACTTTCTTTCATTTAGGTAATGTTTATTTTGGCTCAAAATGCGGCAGATGCGGTTTTCTGACCGCATCTGCCGCATTTTCGAACCAAAATCGAACATGTTCGATATTCGCCGAATTTGAACCAAATTGTTCGAATTCGGCGAATGACTCGAATAGCGCCAAAATCAACTCGAATTTGAGATTGGCGAACTATTCGAATCGAACATCGCTCATCTCTATTCCTATATAGTGTGATTCCACAGAAAGTAACAAAAAAGCAATTTCCTTGTATGAGCTCTATTTTTACGAAATCGGGTAAAGGTCAACAACATTCAACATTTGTATTAATGTATTTTTCAAGAAATAGAGAAATGTTACACTGAGCTGTGAGTCGTACTATAATTACAATATTTAACAACATTCTTATGCTTTTTCATAATTTGTTTAGTCATCAGTTTCAGTTACGTGCCTTAATCCTGTTTCATTCATATTTTAGGTCAAAGTCGTGCCATTTTGCACATTATTCATGTGGATGCAATTGCTTTGATTTCAACATAATTCATTCTTAATGTTGCTATTTTTAAATTAACGACTGAATCACAAAGTGAAACTGAAAAAAGGAATCACACAACATGCATGCAGAGAATGTGGGAGTAATTCATCAACACGGGCGTAACACAGGCTTGCGCTACGCCAGTTTTGCTTGAGTGGAAGGAGCAGAATGCATTAAAAGGAATCTGTTATGGCTAAAAATGCTGTCAACCTGCACTGACTGACAGTTGGTTCTAATGCTGAGAGGCGGCCAGTCAGTGCAGGGGGTGCCGTGGTTACAGCTGCCACTCTCCATACGCAGAGCGGTGACTGAACCCATACCAGTGCAGACTCCATATCTGAAACTCGAATACTGCCAGGTGGAGTAAACTTAATTTCCTCCTGGCAGCAGGGTTTAATGTGGAAGTGCCAGGTAGGTTTTTAACATTATTAACTTGCAGATTAACCCCATATCTGCAGGTTTATAGCATTTTTCCAGGTGAAAAGTTACCTTTAAGAATTGCACACCACTTAATGAATTTGGTGCCTCTTCTAAGGGACATGCGCCTTTGTGCGCTGCACCAGAAATGCTTCTCCAGTTAGTACCGTAATTGAAGTAGTAATTCTGTTGTACAAAAGAAAAGCACACTTCGTTAATTTGATAGGTGGACATGGCTACACCCCTGTCCTACCATGTCTCCAACCCCAGCTCTACCCATTTCAGTGGGACTGATTCAGGCAAAATGGCAAAAGCCCCCAAATTTTTGTGGCTTACGTTTATATGTCGGTTTTCTGGCTTAAAAGCACTTATAGATCAGCCCCTGCATGTTTAAGCAAATAATATAGAACAAATAGCAAAAATCCTCTCAATACTGCTCCATTCCTCAAGATAACCTTTAATCAATTTTACCATAGTAATCTCGATAGATTTATTTTTGATGATTTCTTTTGAAGAAAGTTGCTGTGCCAATTCCTGTACATCTAATTAAGTTACCTAACAAATACATGTTCTATTTCCTAGAGAAACAGTGCCACTGCTGTCCAGGGGCTGTGTATGATATCTCAGCATAGTTCTACTTACTTGAAAGAGACTAAGTTGCAATAATTTTTACCTGTGAGTGGCCAGGAGTGACACCCCTAATGCATGTTTTGCAATCGATTTGTCAGAAGCCCCCTTTGATAAAGCTAACACGAAATGTGCGTTAGGGGTGTCACATCTGGCCACTCACAGGTAAAAAGTAACTCACTGTTTAGGCACTTGCCTCTGATTGTTCCTTATGATGATGCAATTTGCCCCTTGGTAGCTACACTATAGGATACAATCTTTATTATTTGGTATCCCTTAAGGTACCTTTACACGCGGTAACTTTCTAGGAATTTCACTTGGAACTTACTGATTGCAGTGAAATCCTGGAGACATTGTTCCATTTGTACACAGCAACAAGATAGAACAATGTGTCCATGATTTCACTGCAACCAGTAAATTGCCAGTGAAATTCCTAGAAAAGTTGCCATGTGTAAAGGTACCCTTATAGTGGTTGTGTGCATAAATGTAGGACACTGTTCACCTGCTTATGTACAAATGGTTACCATAAGATAACTTGTGTCATATGTTTGTGTAGCTGACTCATGTACCTTTGTGGATTATCCTGTTGTAGCGTGCCAACGTTTTTAATATCTCCCTACTTTTATCTTGTTTGTACACATTCAATAAATATTATTACACATGTACATACTTGTCCTGCCTCTGGGGTTTTGCATATGATTTTCTAGCGTTTTGGAGGGCCCTTAATTTGAGAGTGGTCTTATAGGAATTGCCACCCTTGGGATATAAGAAGCGTCCATTTACCGTTGTCGCTATTTCAAAAGTGTTACTGTTTAGGAACAGTGCTGCTGCCACTCCGTTCTGCTCTGTGCTGCTCCGTCTTGCTCCATCCATGCTACACTGAAAGATAGCTAGATACTCAATTGCTTTTTAGATAGAAAAGGAGAGATGGATGGTCCACCCGGACATAAGCATTTTTTTTTTATGCGAACAAGTGTGATTACCAAATTTGTGTGTGTTACCAAGCCGCATTTTTTGCACATGACAAGTAATTGCCAAATCTTTGTGTTTTGTCTTTCCCCTAAAAAGGCTGTGTTTAGCCTCAAACCAGTGATTGCCAAATATTTGTGTTTCGTCCTAAAAAGGTTGTGTTTGGCCCCCAATCAGCGATTGCCAAATCCTCAGTTTCTCCTAAAATGGCTTTTTTTTAGCCTCAAAGCAGTGATTGCCAAATCCTTCACATTTTCCTAAAAAAGCTGTGTTTATCCTCAAACCAATGATTGCCAAACCTTTCATTTTCCCTTAAAAGGCTGTGTTTGGTCTGAATGGTGGAGGTAGGTGCTACTGCTAATGTTACTGAAAGTTGAACTGGCCAAACACCTGCTCATCATTTCCTAAACCAAGTGATGAATTCTGATACTGGCCTACTCCAGTCTTTTTTGTTTGCCAACACCAGAGCGATACGAGTTGTGGATGAGATCAGAAATAGCTTTTGCTACAGTTCAAGGCAAGCGCTGCATCATGTGGACTGTTCCCCTGCTATTCAACCTCAACAGTACAGTACTATCCTCAAAGGCGGCACCTCAATTACCCACATTTAACCTCATCTCACAACTCTCAAACTGCATAACTGATCGTGGTGAAACACAGATGGGCGATTATGCAGAGATGTTCACACATTTTATTCCATGCCCATCAAAGGTCTGCTCCAAAGATGCACATATTCCAGAGGAGGAAAGCATCAGCACCTATGCCCAAAACCTTTTGGAGTTGGATTCGGGGATTGACGAAGTAGGGTCCCAGGAGAATCCAGACACTCATCTCCACTCCAAATTTTAACCCCCAGGAGTGGATGTGATGATGATAAGATTCAGATACTTGAGGAGCACCCGCACTGTACTGTGCATTCAGGGCAGGAAGAGGAGGAGGGTGAATTTCAGGATGAGGAGTGGGACAACACAACAAAGAGGATGATGATGAGGGCCAAGATCCCACTTGGAATCAATCCAGAGTCACACAGCTGAGAAGCTCAGCAGAGGAGGTGGAGGACACTGGTCACATAGGCAGGTGTCATGGACAATGGAGTAGAGTGACAGAAGGTTGGCTAATGGTACCAGAGAAACTGTTGGTGAAGGTGCAGGAGGTGGGGAACTGGAGAAGGACGAGAATGAAGAGGTGATGGGCATAAAGCAGTCAGGAGATGAGGAAGAAAAGATTCCCCTTTCTGTTGTCAGAGGTTGGTGAGAGAGGACAGAGGAAGGAAGAACAATTTTTATCCTGCCACGAACACCACAATGACTTAAGTCTAATGGATGCGTCAGACACATGAACACCTTCTTGCTGCACTATCTGCAAGTTGATGCCGTATTGTTAGAATTTAAAATTAGTATTATCTACTGGGTTCCCACACTGTTGGATCCATGGTACAAGAGTAAATTTAGCCAGATGCTTGCTGCCTTAGACAGGAACAAGTGCATCCTGGAGTATCAAAAAAAGCTTGTAGACAATAATAATAATAGTAATAAAAAAGCTTTATTTATATAGCGCCAACAAATTCCGCAGTGCTTTACAATGTAGGGGTTAGAGTACAGAAAATATAATACAGTAAGTAATTACAGTAGAGAACAAATACAGTACAATAATTGAATACAAAACAATAGGCATAGAATCAATGTAAAAAAGAAAATACAATAAATAAAGCAAGAAATGAAGGTGACCCTGCTCAAAAGAGCTTACAATCTACAACAGGATAGGGGTTACACAAGGTACAGGGGCTTATTGCACTCATGGTCCAGGCATCTTGAGGAAATGGGGCATAGAAATAAGCTTACATGGATGGTCATCAGACAGTCTGTGTAGACCTTTTTGGTTTGGTTGAGTTTGTAGAAGAGTAATGTCAAGAGAGATAGCCCATTCACTATCTACAGTACAAAGGACTTATATTAGGGAGTATAATAGGCCACCTTAAAAAGATGTGTTTTTAGGGATCATCTGTAGCCATGCAAGTTGTGTATAGTCCTGATTTCTTGGGGTAAAGCATTCCAGAGGATTGGTGCAGCTCTAGAGAAGTCTTGGAGCTGGGAGTGGGAGGATCGGATTAGTGCAGATATTAGTCGAAGGTCATTTGAAGAACGTAGAGAACGGGTGGGTGATAGACAGAGATGAGTGAGGAGATGTAGGGGGGCACTGCACTGTGAAGGGCTTTGTGGGTGAGAACAAGCAATTTGAATTTGATCCTGTAGTGTACGGGCAGCCAGTGCAATGAATGGCACAGAGCAGAGGCATCTGAGTAACGATTGGCCAGATGGGTGATCCTGGCTGCTGCATTAAGGATGGACTGGAGAGGAGAAAGTCTGGTGAGGGAAAGGCTGCTTAATAGAGAATTGCAATAGTCAAGGCGGGAATGGATTAGGGCCACAGTGAGGGTTTTTGTTGTTTCCCATGGTGAGAAAGGGGCGGACTCTAGAGATATTCTTCAGGTGTAAGCGACAGGAGCAGACGAGAGATTGTGTATGGGAGGAGAAGGAGAGATCGGTGTCAAACATAACACCTAGACAGTGAGCCTGCTGCCTAGGCGTTATAATGGTGCCGCAAACTGAGAGAGAGATGTCCGATTTAGGGAGGTGTGAGGTAGCACCTGGGGAACCCGCTTGCATAACGACAAGAACACGTGTTTATAATTTAACCAATGTCTACCCATTTATTTTTCACATATAATAACATAACCCGGGTAGCATGTTTGGCACATAGCACATTGATTATAAACACCATACATAAAT
The DNA here is from genome assembly GCA_033576535.1 of Allobates femoralis. NCBI lineage: Eukaryota > Metazoa > Chordata > Amphibia > Anura > Aromobatidae > Allobates > Allobates femoralis. Next base: position 231,931,528 of record JARQOC010000002.1, read on the forward strand.
ACACCATACATTTACATATAACATTACATAACACTTATATTGCACTTAACATCTTATAGTTACCCGGGAGCTTTAACCACCTCTCTGTCCCCATTGGAGCTCTAACAACCGCTCCCATGGTGGCTACAGCCTCCGGCCTATCTCTACATTTCACATACATTTAACAATACATCAGTTACCATACATCAACGGACCCTATGGGTCCCAATGGCGGAACCAGCCGCCTGGCTTTATTTCCTCAGCTTCATACTACCCCGGAATCAGGACTCCAGCCTGACCGGGTTCTTACATACAGTATGTGACCCATCCTATAAGCCACCATGGACCACACACGTCCTTTCACTCGCTCAAAGCCCATCATATAGACATCCATGGACTGTGGCACATCTGGGTTCAGAACAGGGATTAGTGTCCGGGACAACCATCCGTTACCCTACTATAGGAGCCCTATTAACCCATGCATCTGACCTCTAGTACATACATGCATTCCGGTTCATCAGGTCTTTAACTGACTACTCTGAGTCGGACCAATATGCGGTCTATGCCCGCCTGGCACACTTAATAAAATCGCCTCCCGAAGGGCTACATACATTCCGGTTCATCAGGACCTTTAACTGACTACTCTGAGTCGGACCAAAATGCGGTCTATGCCCGCCTGGCACACTTAATAAAATCGCCTCCCGGAGGGCTACATACATTCCGGTTCATCAGGACCTTTAACTGACTACACTGAGTCGGTCCCAAGGGCGGTCTATGCCCGCCTAGCACACTTCATACATCTGCCCCCATAGGGCTACATTCACTCGCTGGGTCTTTTTAAAAAGCCATATAATACTTATATGGTTCAACAGGTCCTTCACTGATTAACTAGTCGGACCTAATGGCGCCTACGCTCACCTGGCATGATTTACACACAGCTCACTCCATCACACGGGAACTGCTGTCTTACCAGGCACGGATCCGGGTCTCGCTACCTGGGTCACGGGTCCACCAAGCGTCCCCCAAGGGCTCCTTTCCCGGACGTGTTTCAACCCACGCCTGGACCAGTATCCACCGGGTTCAGCCACAGCTTTCCCACTCCAGGAGCTGTTACGACCTCAGTCCCAAGCCTCGGCATGGAGCTAGCTTACTTCCATCATACACACAGAGGGCCCTGGACTGCTCTGCACTCTGGCTGGTCATCAGGATCTCAATGCTCTCTGGCTGATCTCTGGTCTCAGAATGATCTCACAAGTCTCTCTGCAATCTCCCAGTCTCTCAGCTGGCAAGCTCTATATCGTGCCTGCCACTCCCACATGGACACACCCACTTAGCTGCTAGTAATCAGCTCCTCAAGTTCCTATACAGCTGCTCATCTCTGTGCCTGATCTCTACAGCTTTCACACAGCTTATTTTAACTCCCTGTGTTCCGGGTTGGTTCACACAGTACACATAATGCTCTAAGCCGCTCATTGATCTCAGGAGCCATTCACTGCCGCTCATTAGGCTCTTGAATGGCATGTGATGCGCCCCGGCCATGGGGACCAGGGCCGGCTCCAGGTTTCTGTGGGCCCCGGGCGAAAAGGTCTCAGTGGGCCCCCTTTAAGTACATATCGCGGACTATATATATATATATATATATATATAGGAGATTAGTATATTGGTGCAGCACAGCTCCCCTAGGTGCTCAGCAGTTACAGCTCCTCTCCTCCTTGCTGTGTAAGTATACAAATAAAGGACTGCAGCACTCTTCTTTGTGAAACAACCGCCTTTATTCGGCCATCAGGTGGGTGGTGACAACGTTTCGGGATCCTGTCCCTTTCTCTAGCCTAATGTACTTAAAAAAAACCCCGCATCTGCCGCATTTTCCGTCTAGCAGCTGCACTCGCTGCACGTTTGCGGCAATCCCCATGCATTGTCTATGGGGCTTGCGGTAAGTGTGCGGCAATATATATGTATATATATATATTGCCGCACACTTACCGCAAGCCCCATAGACAATGCATGGGGCTTGCCGCAAACGTGCAGCAAGTGCAGCCGCTAGACCAGGGGTCTCAAACTCCAGGCCTCGAGGGCTGCACACAGTCCAGGTTTTCAGGATTTCCCTAGTATTTGACAGTTAGTAATCAAATGACCAACTGTCAAAGTATGGAAATCATGAAGACCTGGACCGTGTGCGGCCCTCGAGGCCTGGAGTTTGAGACCCCTGCGCTAGACGGAAAATGCGGCAGATGCGGGGTTTTTTTTTAACGCAACTGCCACATTTTTCAAAAAACGCCTATGTGAAGGCAGCCTTACAGGAACAGTGACTGCCGAGACCAGCAAGAGCTGTTCCTGACAGTGAGTATATTACACGTTGTTAGGGGCGGGCTAATATGCGATTGCGTTCCCTTGCGCTTTTTAAAAATACCCTTCAAATGCAAAATGTTGCATTTTTGTGCGTCTGAGGATGCTTGGTATATACACAAGCATCCTGAAGAGCACAAATAATGCAAGCAGCTCAATGGAGCCGCACTGCCATATGGTGGCACCGCAGCCAAGCGGAGTGTCTGGCCGTCCGGATCTCTCTTTCTCCTCACCTTTCTTCTTGCCGCTCCGGTCTCCTCCGGTCGCTCTGCACATATCAGCACAGTGATGACAACATCGTGCCCCTCCATGCTGAGCTGCAGAATGCAGACAGCGGCAGAAGAGATTCTGGAGAAGAATGCTGCTGGCAAAGGTGGCTGGGACTATAGGAGCGGAATCCGCGGGGGGGCTACCACTGGTACACATACCTCGTACACACTCGGCTCTGCTCTGTACGCCTCGTACGCACGCACGCGGCTCTGCTCCGTACGCCTCGTACGCACGCACACGGCTCTGCTCCGTACACCTCGTACGCACGCACGCGGCTCTGCTCCGTACGCCTCGTACGTACGCACGCGGCTCTGCTCTGTACGCCTCGTACGCACGCACGCAGCTCTGCTCCGGACGCCTCGTATGCACGCACGCGGCTCTGCTCCGTACGCCTCGTACGCACGCATGCGGCTCCGCTCCGTACGCCTCGTACACACATGGCTCTGCTCCGTACACCTCGTACACACTCGGCTCTGCTCCGTACACACACGGCTCCGCTCCATACACCTCATACACACGCGGCTCTGCTCCGTACACCTCGTACACACACGGCTCTGCTCCGTACACCTCGTACACACATGGCTCTGCTCCGTACACCTCGTACACACATGGCTCTGCTCCGTACACCTCGTACACACTCGGCTCTGCTCTGTACACCTCGTACACACATGGCTCTGCTCTGTACACCTCATACACACATGGCTCTGCTCCGTACACCTAGTACCCACACAGCTCCGCTCCATGCACCTAGTACACACTCGCCTCTGCTACATTCACACTGTAAATCCCTCCTGACCCCACACATAACCTTCACCTAATTGCCATACACCTAGTACACACTCACCTCTGCTACATTCACACTGTAAATGCCTCCTGACCACACACAAACTTCACCTTATTTGAGCCTCATTGATGGCCAGCACAGTCCTGGATACACTGAGGAGCTGATCATGAGACCCCTGACTCCTCCCCATCCATTGACATCATCACAGGTCCTGTAAGCACACTAGCACAGAGTGTGCAGCTCTGTCGGCTCCCGTGGAGGGGGGAGGAGGGAGACCCTCCGGTGCTGCAGGCAGCAGGAGCCTGAAAATGAACCCCCAGCTGCCCCCTGGATATGGCTCTGGCTGTGGGGGCAGTGCTCAGGGGCCCCCTGAGGCTAGGGTCACACTTGCATTGTGACCCTAGCCTTATGCAAGTATTGTATGTTGCAGCGCATAGCGTTTAATGCTATGCGCTGGAGGCAGCCCAAAGAAACCCGACGTTTACCTTGATAACCACTGGTTGTCAATGTAAATATCGGGTTTCTATGGGCTCAGTTGCTGGCAGCGCATAGCGTTAAACGCTCTGCGCTGCAGCAGACAATACTTGCATAAGGCTAGGGTCACAATGCAAGTGTGACCCTAGCCTCAGGGGCCCGATGGGCCCCCTCCAAGCAGTCGGGCCCCGGCACTTGCCCGGGTACGCCGGGTGCTGACGCCGGCCCTGATGGGGACCATGCCGGCGGTGCCTCACATAGGTTAGTGGATGGGGGGAGCAGAAGAAGTTCAGTTTTGGAAAGGTTTAGTTTCAAATAGAGAGCGGACATGATATTGGAAACTGCAGCTAGACAGTCATTGGTGTTCTTTAATACCGCAGAGGTAAGGTCAGGGGCTGAAGGGTATAGTTGTGTGTCATCAGCATAAAGATGGTACTGAAAGCCAAATCTGCTGATGGTGTGTCCAATCGGGGCTGTGTAGAGAGAGAAGAGGAGAGGGCCAAGGACTGAACCCTGAGGGACTCCAATAGTGAGAGGAAGAGGGGATGAAGTGGAGCCAGCAAAATATACACTGAAAGAGCGGTCAGAAAGATAGGAGGAGAGCCAGGAGAGAGCAGTGTCCTTTATGCCAATGGAGTGCAGCATAGAGAGTAGGAGCTAATGGTCAACAGTGTCAAAAGCTGCAGAGAGGTCAAGGAGAATAAGCAGAGAGTGGTCACCAGTATGTTTTGCTGTCAGAAGGTCATTGGTCACTTTGATGAGGGCAGTTTCTGTAGAGTGAAGGAGGCGGAAACCAGACTGTAATGGATCTAGAAGAGAGTGAGCGGAGAGGTAACGGGTGAAGCGGGAGTAGACCAGGTGCTCCAGGAGTTTAGAGATGAAGGGGAGATTGGAGACTAGTCTGTAGTTATTTGTGCAGGAGGGGTCAAGAGTGGTCAATAATTGAGTAATGATCGAGTGTTTGAAGGAGGAGGGGAAGATGCCAGAAGAGAGGGAGAGATTGAAGATATTGGTTAGATGAGTGGTGACGACTGGAGAGAGGGAATGGAGCAGGTGTGAGGGAATGGGGTCAGTAGTGCATATGGTGGGACGAGTGGAAGAGAGGAGCCTGGAGACTTCTTCTTCTGTGACTGGGTCAAATGTGGAGAGTGAACCGGAGGAGATGTGGGGAAGAATGGGGGTGGCAGCGCTTGGAGGCTGAGAGCTGATTTCCTGGCGGATGTTGTCTATTTTCTCCATAAAGTAAGAGGCCAGATCATCAGCACAGAGGTCAGTGATAGGGGCCTCCACTTTAGGACTGAGGAGAGAGTGAAAGGTGTCAAAGAGTTTTTTGAATTGTTGGATAGTGAGGAGACCAGGGTGGTGAAGTAGGTCTGTTTGGCAAAGTGAAGGGCAGAGTTGTAAGTTTTGAGCATGAATTTATAGTGGATAAAGTCTCCTGGTGAGCAAGTTTTCCTCCATAGACGTTCAGCACTCCTAGAGCATCGCTGGAGGGATCGAGTTGGTGATGTGAGCCAAGGCTGTTTTGTTTTCTGTTTGGAGGTTCTGAGGGTGAGGGGCGCTACTTGGTCCAGGGAGCTTCTGACAGTGTCATTGTAGTGATTTACTGCCTGATCTGGACAGGAGATTGAAGAGATTGGGGACAGAGATGAGATGAGGGAGTCTGTGAGTGCATGAGGGTTAATGGCCTGTAGGTTTCTGGATGTGTGATAGGTAGGATTGGGCTGTGGTGGCCGAGGGTTAGTGAGTGAGAAGGAGAGAATGTTGTGGTTGGAGAGAAGAGGTGAGTTATCTAAGGAGGAGGTAGAGCAGAGCAGGGTAAAGACCAAGTCAAGGGTGTTACCATCTTTGTGCGTCTCAGAAGTTGAGAGCTGTGAGAGTCCAAGAGAGGTGGTTAGAGATAGGAGCTGGGATGCAGATGGGGAGATGGGACTGTTTGTGGGAATGTTAAAGTCTCCCAGAATAAGGGTTGGTAAATCTGAGGACATGAAATGCGGGAGCCACGCGGAGAAATGGTCGAGGAACTGGGTGGGTGACCCTGGGGGGCGGTATACCACTGCTACTTTGAGGGGGAGTGGATGGAATAGCCTATTGGTATGGACCTCAAAAGAAGGGAATGAGAGTGATGGGGCTGGAGAAATGACCTGGAAAGTACATTGTGGGGACAGGAGGAGGCCAACTCCACTAACATGTCTGTTCCCAGGTCTAGGGGAATGAGAGAAATGTAGGCCGCCGTGAGAAATAGCAGCAGGGGAAGCAGTGTCTGAATCCTGGATCCAGGTTTCTGTGAGGGCCAGCAGGTTAAGAGAGTTGGTAAGGAAGTAATTGTGAATGAAGGGAAGTTTGTTGCATACAGATCGTGGATTCCAGAGAGCGCAGTTAAAAGAGGGAGATGAAGGAGCGCAAGTGATGGTAATAAGGTTAGTGGGGTTTCTATGTGAGGTGGGAGAGGGGTTGAAGTTAGAGGTCGGACCAGGGTTGGGGGAGATATCACCTGACAGGAGCAGCAGAAAAAGTGGAAGAGCAGATAGTTTTTAGATTTAGGACTTGGTTTATTATGACAAATGTTAGAATATGGTGGGCTGAGAATCCTCAGTAAACTGAAGATGGCATGGGAGCTGTACAAAGGATAGGGCAGGAGAGAGAGAGAGAGGATGATGTGGATTAGTGGTGATGGCGGAGGGATAGGGTGATACAAGTTGGTGGTGATGGCACAGAAACATAAACAGTGAAGTTAAAGACATGGTTATGATTAGTAGAGAATAGAGTAATAGACATTGTTTGAGTGGCTTTGTCAGTACCTTCCAGTCTATCCCAGTCAATTCCGGTCCATTTCAGGTCTATTTCATATTTAGACACTTTAGATCCGACACTTTTGCATCAGACACGTCTGCATCAGGCAATCTTAGGACTGGTTTTCCACACATCAGTGGAGGACACAGTACACATCGCAAATCTACACTTCCAACCCTTGGGATTTCGAGTCTTCAGCATAAAAACAAGAGCAGCAGTTTAACTGTCAAAAGCAATTTCTGGGAGTCGTCTGACCAATTTTTTAAACCAGCCATCCACCAGCAGAACTGATTACAAGCCTGACAAATAGTGAATGACTGGAGAGGATGGTGCAGGAGTACCTGGAGCTCAATATCCATGCCATTAGGTTGGGTTTGGACCCTTTTGCATTTTGAGCTTCAAAAATGGAGGAGTAGCCTGAGCACGCCAGTCATGCCTAGGTTTTGTCATGCCCAACAGCCAGCATACTCTCAGAACGTGTCTCCTGATGCTATTGTGACAGATAAGCATTTCAGGCTTCAGATTGGTCAGACTAGGTGATGTACTTTTCAGTCTTCTGCATTGATCTCCATTATACAATTTTTATTCCAGGTCAGTTGATGCCACTTTCATGGTGTCTGGCCCTAATTATTGAAAAGTGGAGACTCTTTTTGGGGTCTCCCTTCTTGTCTGTTTCCTGAATTTAGCAAGGCTCATTGCGCACCATGCCAAAACCTGTCATTCTTCTCCCTGTTCCTTATGAATGTTGAAGATTGAAATACTGAGCCATAACTTGTCCTATGCATCCATAATAAACTATAACAAATATGTTAACTCTTGGGGAATAGATGGCCCTTTTCCCAGTGTCTGCCACTAATTTGAGTTGTTTTGGCAGCTTTTTGGCCCCTTTGAAGGTCTTTTCTAGGCCCTTGATTTTGCCTCCAATAGATTCAATGGGGTTTGGACGTTCAGCGGACCCTTTGCCAATCTATTTGCCAAACATATGCCAATTTGACTATTCACACCAAACCCGAAATTCAAAAGGTTCACTTATCTCTAATCATTAGGCACACAGAGAGGCAAGTCACTTTTTTTTAGCTTTTTCCACCATTTTACAGTCATTTGTTTTATATCCATAAGAGGAAAATGCTAACATTTTTGTAGCAGAAATGCTAAAAAAAAACACGTAAAAAATGCTTGGATATCCACCAGATATCTCTTTTGCTTTCCTAATCACTTGTAATTAGGGATGGGCGAATCTACTCGCTAGGACTCGTTACTCGGCGAGTAGTAAGGGACTCGCAGGACTCGGTACTCTGCGAGTTTCCCAGCGTTTACTCGCACGAGTCCAATGCAAATCAATGGCAAACGCTGACAAAACTAGGATTGCCTTTGATTTGCATTAGACTCGGCTACTGTGCCAGTGATAGCAGGGAAACTCGCAAAGTAACTGCTGTTACATTGCGAGCTGAGTCCAGCTGTCTTCTCTGTGCAGGCTGCAGGCTGCCGCAGCTCCAGGGTCCTAGAGCCCGCCTGCTCACAGAGATGATGTAGCAGTGCTGAGATTGCTCTCAGTCTGCTCATTCCCTGTGCATAGACATCTATATCTATGCACAGGGGATGTACAGAGAGGACATCGCGTTTTGGACTACGTCGGACGGAAGAGGATTTTTTTAATTAAAGATGGAGTCCCTAATGGCTTTTTTTTTTATTTCAAATAAAAAAAATTCTCTTTGTTGTGTTTTTTTAACCCTTTATTGGAGATTCTTAGTGGCCGGGTCAAACGTGGCCTGACATTAAGAATCTCGAAGTTACCTCAGGGGAAATGGTGTATCAGTGTCCGCGCTGCTGAAATCCCAAGAAAACGATCCGGAAACCATATGTAGGTTGCATCAATCATCCATTTATTCCTTTCCTACGCGTTTCAACACTGTCCTAGTGTCTTCCTCAGGGATATATCCCTGAGGAAGACACTAGGACAGTGTTGAAACGCGTAGGAAAGGAATAAATAACTTCTGGATGATTCCCACGTGCATGTGGAAGGTGGAAGTCCTGCAGCAGCTGCATTTAATGCCAAATGCTTTTACACCAGTTGTGGGTCTCACAACTGTGCTAGGTGAGTGAATTCATACCCACCGCATACATTAGTGTCACTAGTGATAGGGCACTATTGCGCCTCTTGTTCCCCCCCCTATTTTTTTACTTTGATTAAGAATCTCGGGCTTAATACCAGCTTGTATAACAAAGCTGGTATTAACCCCTTTATTACCCAGCGTGCCACCGCCACCAGGGCTGCTAGAAGAGCGGGGTTCAGCGCCAGAGGATGGCGCTTTAATGAACGCGCCATCTTCTGGGGCGGCTGCGGGCTGCAATTTGCAGCGGAGGGTGCCCAGAAAGCTTGGGCATCCCTGCGCTGCGGATTCCAGCCCCCAGCTGCTTAGCTGTACCTGGCTAGACATAGAAATTGCGCGGAGCCCCACGCATTTTTTTTTAATTATTTCATGAATTTCAGAGTCAGAGTCTCAGAGTCAGAGTCTCAGATTCAGAGTCTCAGAGTCAGAGTCAGAGTCTCAGAGTCAGAGTCTCAGAGTCAGAGTCTCAGAGTCAGAGTCTCAGAGTCAGAGTCAGAGTCTCAGAGTCAGAGTCTCAGAGTCAGAGTCAGAGTCTCAAAGTCAGAGTCTCAGAGTCAGATTCTCAGAGTCTGAGTCTCAGAGTCAGAGTCTCAGAGTCTCAGAGTCAGAGTCTCAGAGTCAGAGTCAGAGTCTCAGAGTCAGAGTCTCAGAGTCAGAGTCAGAGTCTCAGAGTCAGAGTCTCAGAGTCAGAGTCTCAGAGTCAGAGTCTCAGAGTCAGAGTCAGAGTCTCAGAGTCAGAGTCACAGAGTCAGAGTCTCAGAGTCAGAGTCTCAGATTCAGAGTCTCAGAGTCAGAGTCAGAGTCAGAGTCTCAGAGTCAGAGTCTCAGAGTCAGAGTCTCAGATTCAGAGTCTCACCCTCAGAGTCAGAGTCAGAGTCTCAGAGTCAGAGTCTCAGAGTCAGAGTCTCAGAGTCAGAGTCTCAGAGTCAGAGTCTCAGATTCAGAGTCTCACCCTCAGAGTCAGAGTCTCAGAGTCAGAGTCTCAGAGTCAGAGTCTTAGAGTCAGAGTCTCAGAGTCAGAGTCTCACCCTCAGAGTCAGAGTCTCAGAGTCAGAGTCAGAATCTCAGAGTCAGAGTCTCAGAGTCAGAGTCTCAGAGTCAGAGTCAGAGTCTCAAAGTCAGAGTCTCAGAGTCAGAGTCTCAGAGTCAGAGTCTCAGAGTCAGAGTCTCAGAGTCAGAGTCTCACCCTCAGAGTCAGAGTCAGAGTCTCAGAGTCAGAGTCAGAATCTCAGAGTCAGAGTCTCAGAGTCAGAGTCTTAGAGTCAGAGTCAGAGTCTCAAAGTCAGAGTCTCAGAGTCAGAGTCTCAGAGTCAGAGTCAGAGTCTCAGAGTCAGAGTCTCAGAGTCAGAGTCAGAGTCTCAGAGTCAGAGTCTCAGAGTCAGAGTCTCAGATTCAGAGTCTCACCCTCAGAGTCAGAGTCTCAGAGTCAGAGTCTCAGAGTCAGAGCCTCAGAGTCAGAGTCTCAGAGTCAGAGTCAGAATCTCAGAGTCACAATCTCAGAGTCAGAGTCTTAGAGTCAGAGTCAGAGTCTCAGAGTCAGAGTCTCAGAGTCAGAGTCTCAGAGTCAGAGTCAGAGTCTCAGAGTCAGAGTCTCAGAGTCAGAGTCTCAGATTCAGAGTCTCACCCTCAGAGTCAGAGTCAGAGTCTCAGAGTCAGAGTCTCAGAGTCAGAGTCTCAGAGTCAGAGTCTCAGAGTCAGAGTCTCAGAGTCAGAGTCTCAGAGTCAGAATCTCAGAGTCAGAGTCTCAGAGTCAGAGTCAGAATCTCAGAGTCAGAGTCTCAGAGTCAGAGTCTCAGAGTCAGAGTCTCAGAATCAGAGTCTCAGAGTCAGAGTCAGAGTCTCAGAGTTAGAGTCTCAGAGTCAGAATCTCAGAAATTCATGAAATAATTAAAAAAAGGACTCCCCTATATTCTTGTGTCCGGCCAGGTACAAATAGGCACCTGGGGTTGGGGGCAGCCCGTCGCTGCCTGCTGGATCCGGCTGGTTCCAAAAAAAGGGACTGCATCTTTATTAACCCCTCGCTCATGGTCCAGGGTTAATAAAGATGCAGTCCTTTTTATTTACATTGTTTTATGGATTTGTCAGAAAAAAATTTCATGTGGGCTTCGCCATATTTCTGGAACCAGCCGGATCCAGCAGGCAGCAACGGGCTGCCCCCAACCCCAGGTGCCTATTTGTACCTGGCCGGACACAAGAATATAGGGGAGTCCTTTTTTAATTATTTCATGAATTTCATGAAATATTAAAAAAAAATGCGTGGGGCTCCGCGCAATTTCTATGTCTAGCCAGGTACAGCTAAGCAGCTGGGGGCTGGAATCCACAGCGCAGGGAGGCCCAAGCTTTCTGGGCACCCCCCGCTGCAAATTGCAGCCCGCAGCCGCCCCAGAAGATGGCACGTTCATTGAAGCGCCATCCTCTGGCGCTGAACCCCGCTCTTCCAGCGGCCCTGGTGGCGGTGGCACGCTGGGTAATAAAGGGGTTAATACCAGCTTTTTTATACAAGCTGGTATTAAGCCCGAGATTCTTAATGTCAGGCCACGTTTGACCCAGCCACTAAGAATCTCCAATAAAGGGTTAAAAAAACACAACACAGAGAAAATTTTTTATTAGAAATAAAAAAAAAAAGCCATTAGGGACTCCCTCTTTAATTAAAAAAATCCTCTTCCGTCAGACGTAGTCCAAAACGCGATGTCCTCTCTGCTACATCCCCTGTGCATAGATATAGATGTCTATGCACAGGGAATGAGCAGACTGAGAACAATCGCAGCTCTGCTACATCATCTCTGTGAGCAGGCGGGCTCTAGGACCCTGGAGCTGCGGCAGCCTGCACAGAGCAGACAGCCGGACTCAGCTCGCAAAGTAACAGCAGTTACTTTGCGAGTTTCCCTGTGATTACTTGCACAGTAATCAGACCAATGCAAGTCAATGGCAATCCTAGTTTTGTCAGAGTCTCTGACAAAACTAGGATTGCCATTGATTTGCATTGGACTCGTTGCTGTGCGAGTAATCGCTGGGAAACTCGCAGAGTAACGAGTCCTGCGAGTCCCTTACTACTCGCCGAGTAACGAGTCCTAGCGAGTAGATTCGCCCATCCCTACCAGGCAGGTGTGTGTCAGGTGTGTGCCAGTGTGGTGCAAGTCTTTCTTACAGCATCTGGCCACAGTAATATAGCTCTTTGAATCCATTAGGGCAGGCAGTGTATCACTGCTGTGAAGAAAGCTACACCACCTGTCTTAATTAGGCATTTTGTTTGCTGCAGCTAGTCCAGGCACTTTGTTCGGGCTAGTAGCAGACTAGCCGTGCCCACAGTGGTGTAGCCCACTTGTGAGAGAAGTTACACCGCCTGTATAGTTCCTTCTACTAATTTTTTACTGCACCTAGCAAACCTGACAGTTTTTACCTAAAAGCAGTGTCCACAAAAAACATTACTGTAGGCCATGTGTAATACAACCAAGTACACACTTGAGTGTAGTTAATTCTACTAATTTTTAACTGCACCTACACAACCTGTCAGATTTTGCCTAAAAGCAGTGTCCACAAAAACATTACTGGAGGCAATGTGTAATACAACCAAGCACACACTTGAGTGTAGTTAATTCTACTAATTTTTAACTGCACCTAGCAAACTTATTTTTTGGTGCCTAGTACCACTGTCTGGCAACTCAGCTCTGCTTGATTTCCATCAGAATATTTTTTGCCAACAACTGCAGAGTTGCCAATTTGTTCACATACAAAATGAGTGGCAAAAGGCCTGCTGCTGGTGGAAAGGGGAATAGGCGTGGTGGAAAGGAAAAAAAAGGTTTGTGACCGTGGGGTACGTGGGAAAGCAAGAGTAACATCTGCTGGAGAAAGAGCATCTTCCAACCAAAGTAAGATGTCTACTTCTTTCCTTGGAGATTCTGAAATAATCCCTTTTATACGGACACGACTCAGACGAAGATCGATACCAATTCTCGATGAGGCACAAAAAGAGCAGGCGCTTAAATGGATAGCAAGCACTTCAGCAAGTGGGCTCTCCTCCACCTCATCTTCTACATCACAAATACACCAGTCCTCAGAAGTGTAACCCCAATCCCACTTGCTTACGCACAGCTCCCAAGTCTCCAGCCACCCATCTGAGTATGGGGTAAGACAAATGGTTGAGTATGCATCGCTCTTCACTCATACTATAGCCTGGGAATCAGAGGTCTGCTCCAAAGCTTTTATGAGTCAAGACGAGGAAATTATCTGCACTGATGCCCAGAAGCTTTTGAAGTCGGATCCAGGCCCAGATAAAGAAGGTTCTGAGCAAGGATAATGTAGAATCTCATTCATAAACTGTGAACTGCACCTTGGAGATATTGTGAGCCCTTCCACAAATGACTCTTCCTGTACTTCCTCCCCCTCCTCTAGTGCAACCACCTGACTCCAAATACTGTTTAAAGTGTGCTCCAGCATGTAAATGACGGGAATAGTCATGCTGATAATGGCATCAACATTTCTAAACATCTTCTTCGACATTTCAATACTGTACAGAATGGTGCATAGGTCTTTCTTTTCAGACCACTCCAGCTGTGTGATTTGCCCCACCTTTGGATCTCGTAGGCCAAGGTTATACGTCATGACATATTGCACCGGGGCTCGTCGGTGCTGCCACAGTTGCTGCAACATGTTCAGAGTTGAATTCCATCGTGTCGGCACATCACATTTCAGCCAGTGAACTGGCAGGCTGAACTACTTCTGTAGAGATGCAAGGTGTTGAGCTGCATGTTGCGAACGGCAGAAGTGAGCACACAGCGACCGTGCCCTCTGCTGAAGACCATCTAGGCCCGGATAGTGTTCAAAAATTGGCTGGACAACCAGGTTTAAGACATGAGCCATGCAAGGCACGTGTGTCACATTGCCCCGGCGGAGGACTGCACCCAGCATTGCCGCATTGTCGCATTGTCGCACACGGCCTTCCCTGGCTGCAGGTGCAGTGGAGACAAGCATTGATGAAACTCGGCCTCCACAGCTGACCACAAATCCTCAGCTGTGTGACTCACATTTCCCAGACATTTCAAGGTAAAGACCGCCTGATGCCGTTGAGCCCTGCTGCCATCATAGTAAGGAGGTGTGCAGGATTCCTTGTGCGCAGTTAGAACTCGGGTGGCATTACCAGACAGGCTTTGGGTGCAGGTGGAGGACCGAGACGAGTTTGAGGAGGCAGAAGCAGTGAAGGAACTTGTACATACAGAGGATTGACGCACAACTCGTGGGATGGCAAGACTTGGACAGCAGTCCCTTCTCCTGCTATCTTCATAGTTACCCAGTGCACAGTCACCGGCATGTAATGCCCTTGTCCATGCTTACCCGTCCAAGTGTCTGTGGTGAAATGCACCCTGTCACACACAGAGTTTCTCAAGGAAGTGGTGATGTGTGCGAAATGCCAGTGTAGCGCAGGCACATCTTTCTTGAGAAGTAGTGGCGACTGAGCATCTGGTACTGGGGCACTGCAACGGACAGAAGATCTCAAAAATACTCTGTGTACAACAGGCGGAGACAGAGCATTTCTGTAGCCAACAGCTTGCAGATGGTGAAATTCAACCTCTTAGCTTTGTCATGGCTAGGAGGAAATGGTCTTTTACTTGTCCACATCTGAGGGACCGAGGGCTGGCTGCTGTGCTGAGACACGGTTGAGTAGGGTGTCAAGACAAACTGTTGGTCTGTGAGGAAGTGCAGGCAGACATATTATGTTGCCTTCATCCAAAGGTGGTGCTCTTGATGTCTGACAGCGCTCAACACCAGCAGGTGTTTCCACTTCCAAAAGAACTGACGACCTGCCAATCATACTGGCTGTTGCGGTAAAGAGGTGGAAGTTCTGCATCCAAAAGCATGTGTGACTGCTGTTCCACAGTCACAGAGCATGAAGAGGCCGAGGATGCACTTGAATGGGCCAGACGGTGCTTGGCTGGGCCCGCTAGGCCGCATTGTAGCACAGTGAGCTTCCCACTGCGACTTTTGCTTCATATCCATGTGATGGTTCATGCATAAACTACTCAAACTATTGATTTTTTGGCCTCTACTTAGATTTTGGTGAAAAATCTTACAGATAACATGGGGAGACTAAAGGCTTGTGGATTTTGGAATGTGCTGCATGAAAGTCACCTCACCAACCATTTTTAGCTTGCAATTATGGAGTAATTGATGCCACTGAAGGGGTGCCTGGGCCCACAATTTTGGAAAAAATGGAGACTCTTGTTGTAGTCCCCTAAATGTGACACACTGCTCAGTTTGTGCACGAGGCCTTATGGTACCTTTACACGCAGCCACAGGAAGGTAGAAACCACCAGGCATCGGACACAATTGTGCCTGTTGCCATGAAAACACCACGAAGTGGCGGCGTGTAATTCAGGTATCTGCAAGACACATGAAGGAAATTCCTGAATTACACGCCGCCACTTCATGGTGTTTTCATGGCAACAGGCACAATTGTGTCCGATGCCTGGCGGTTTCTACTTCTGTGCTGCGGTAAGTACCTTACAGATGCTGGGTAAAAACACCAATAATCATACTGACTGGCCTTAGATACTGAGTAAACCAAATATCATCGTCGCATGATGCTACAACTGTGAGTAAACTGATTTGAAGGCATACATGCTATATCTTCTCTCCCTTTTATGTACTTTCTTTTGCATTTTTGATGTGGCGCCCCAACGATGGTCCAAGGGTATTGCACATAAGCGCGCATTCTCTGACACAGCAGTGACTGGGTTTAGAAATCCAACCTGCATGATCGAACGAGGGCGAACCTAGGTCCGGTGGATGTGGAAGTAACACACACATATCTAGACAACAGAAAATATCTAACTCGAGAAAAGAGTCTGAACTAGAGCTGAGAGGGGCTCGCACCGTGCACCCGGCCGCCGTCGGTGTCACACCTGAGGCTTACAACGATTGGATCTTCACAGGTTCCAAAAGACTCCGTGCCCACATCACAGCGTTCACTGTCGAGGCAGCAGTTCACTTGCTAGGCGAACCCGAATGGACCTTACAGGCACCCCACACACCAACTTCAGTCTTACCCGGGTGACCATGAGGATCGAAGCTCCCAAGCATCCAGAACGTACCTGGATAGGCTTGAGAGCTCCCCGTACGACTGGTATTCCTGGCGACACTCAATATGATCAAACCCTTAATTGTTCACAACGTCTACACTTTTGTCTGCACAACAGCCACTACCAGTGCGCGGTCCCGTGAAAGGGGAGAGCATCGCCTGTCTAACGTCGCCGAGTATGTGCTTGTCACTTTTCTTGTTTTGTATCTTCTGAGTAGTTTGTCACCTTTTGGACACTTTAGAAGGTGTTTTCTATGTGTTTTCATGTGTTTGCATGTGTTTGCATGTGTTTGTGTTGGCCTGCCATTGTTTTCAATGAGATTCGACGGTGTTCGATGAACATTTGACAAACAAACGCCCAATTCGGCGAACCGAATCGAATTCGAACACTAGGGTGGTGGCTCATCTCTATCTGCTAGTCACCCTTAAAACCAGCAACACAGCATTACAAAGAGCTCAGAGCTGTGACTACCAGAACAGCTTGCAAAAGGGCTCACAATGCCTGCTGGCTGGAGCAGTTGCAGAGAAAAAGAAACAGGAAAGACAAATCAGTTCATAAATTTCTGAATCCCCAACCAGGCAAGCACATTCTCCCCACTTAGTGGAGTGGACTCCAATTGCTTCTGGTCAGACTGGACCCCTGGACCTTGTGACAGTACCCTGGATTCAACTTTTACCATCCTTCAGTAAAGCAAGACTGCATTCCTCTGCCTGCTTGTCTCTGTCTGCTGCACTTCTCACTACAAACCCCACCATCACCTACTACTACACTGTCAGGGGCTCGCTCCTGCTGAGGGGAATGCTCCATCTAGCTGCTCTACCATCTACCTCCCTGGGCACCACTACCTGGACTGCTGGTCACCCCTGACCAGATCCCTCAGCTTGCATCACGGATCATCCATAACCTTGTATCCCCCTGTAATTACCCCTCTTTTACTTGTCTGGTCAGGGCCATCGGTGCTGGGCAATCGCCACTGTGATATCCCTGATAGACTGCCTGGCCGGTGCGACAGTGACATAAGTACCTCATGATATTTAAGAATACAGCATTAGAAGACTTTATGTATCCATTAATCAGGGCCTTTCTACAAATTCTTCATGTTGAACTGGGCACGTGATGTATTAGTAAATATAGAGGATGCACAGCCAAGAATGAAAATGGGGTGCTCAGTTGTTAATCATATATTAGTGTTTAAGTAAGATAAACAGCTTAACAAAGTGAAAGGCACATTGCAATAATAATGTAACCATTTTATTGAATACAAAAACATATAAAATCATTAAAACTAAAATCATTGCCCAAGTGTGTGCATCCAATCAAAAGGAATATACTACAAAATAGTACTAAGATTCTAAATATTGTGAAAAATACGTATGTGTATCTATAGCCCAGTGATGTATCTTCTGCCATGGTGGAATTATGCAACATGCAGGATTATAGAGACTACATTGTACTTTATGGAGGATTATAGAGGCTGCATTATACTATACGTAGGATTATAAAGGCTACATTATGCTATATGGAGGATTATAGAGGTTATATATTATGTATATGCAGGATTATAGAGACCACATTATTCTTTATAGACATCTATAGAGGCTGCATTATGCTATACGGAGGGTTATAGAAGTTATTTCATGCTATATGGAGGATTATAGCAGCTACCTTATGTTATATGCTTCTTTTTAGAGACTATTTTATGCTGTTTGAATGATTATAGTAACCGCATTATACTATATGCAAGATTAGATTATAGACGCTACATTATGCTATATGGAGGATTATAGGGGCTACATTATGCTATATGGAAGATTATAGAGCCTACATTATGCTATATAGAGGATTATAGAGGGCACATTATGCTATATGGAGACCTATAGAGGGTAAATTATGCTATATGGAGGATTATAAAGGCTGCATTATGATGTAAACTGAATTATGGAGGCTACATTATGCTGTATGCAGGAATATATATGTACATTATGCTATGTTCATGATTATAGAGGCTACATTATGCTATTTGGAGGATTATAGAGGCTATTTCATGCTATTAGGAGGATTATAGAGGCTACTTTATGCTATATGCAGTAAATAGAAACTATTTAATGCTATTTGGATGATTATAGTGGCTGCATTATACTATATACAAGATTATAGAGACTACATTATGAAAGTTAAAGAGGCTACATTATGCTATATAGAGGTTAAAGAGGCTGCATTATGCTATATGTGCATTGTCAGCAAAGTGCCAATCAGTGGTGAGGTATATGTTACAAGGATTACCTAGACTCAATTTTCATGCGACACCTGGGCCTGAATGATAGTCTATTGCTGTTAAAACACTGAATGAAGAAATATCAGACAGTTTAATGAATGACAAATTTCTGGAATGAAGCTTTCTGTCTATACATTATACTGTTCTCAGATTAAATTTAAAAACCTACTAATAGATTCCTTTAAAGTAATTTTTTACTCCACTTCCATGAATACTTTTTATGTGAAATGTCTTAGAAATAAAGCATTCTAGCTTGCTATGTCTTTTTTTCCTGTCTATCTTTTAAACAGATAGTATCTTTTTTCTTTTAAACATAATGTTAAATCCTCCATGGTAGCACTTCCCTAGGTGTATTAAGGTTCTAGAAAAGTCCCTGTTCTGTGTGTACTAGTAAAAAGGCCCGATGCAATTGCATCGGGAGCGCGGTGAAATGAATTGTGTGTATACAGGCGGGTGAGTGGCTAGCAGAGTATATATGGGGCTCTGTGGGTAGCAGACTATACAGGCGGGTCTGTGGGTAGCAGAGTATACAGACTGCTCTGAGGGTAGCAGATTATACAGGCGGCTCTCTGGGTAGAAAAGTATACAGGCGGCTCTGTGGGTAGCAGAGTATACAGGCGGGTTTGTGGTTAGCAGATTATACAGGCGGCTCTGTGGGTAGCAGAGTATAGAGGCGGCTCTGTGGGTAGCAGAGTATAGAGGCAGCTCTGTGGGTAGCAGAGTATACAGGCGGCTGTGTGGGTAGGAGAGTATACAGGCGGCTCTGTGGGTGTCAGAGTATAGAGGGGGCTCTGTGGATAGCAGAGTATGATGTGGCGGGAGGCTGGAGGAGTGAGGGGAGCAGAGGCTGGAGGGGTGAGGAGAGCAGAGGCTGGAGTGGTGAGGAGAGGTCCAGATGGAGGGGTGAGGAGAGGTCTGGCTGGAGGGGTGAGGAGAGATGCGGCTGGAGGGGTGACATCACCGCTCGGCGGCAGGACGTGGCTGCGTGCTGGGGCTGATCGCAGCCCCAGTCACACGGCATTGTCCTGTGCGGCGGGTTGGGTGATGCAGAGAGGGATCAGTTCTTGCCCTCAGGTCACACATGTGACCTGAGCGGAAGGAGCGGATTGGGCGGTGTGTGGTAAAGACAGGACGGTCATCCGATTGGTCTAGGACGCCAAGTCCTGGGCAATGGGATGGGCGTCCTGTGTGTACAACACAGCGCCCAATCAGCTTGCAGGTGCAGGCAATTGGAGTGAGCGGGGCGTATCAGGCTTTGCAGGCTGACACGGTCCGCTCACTCCCATTGGCTGTTGCCGGCCACAGGACGATGTCCCTGGCTCCCGGCACCCGGCCACAGCCCGTAGACCGCTACTCCACCAGCATGGCGACATTGAGAGCCCAGCGGTGAGAGAGTGGCGAGGGGCGGAAGGCTCCAGCGGCATCCGGGCAGCATGGACCTCGCGGAGGGCGCGAGGGCGGTGGCGATGGTGCGGGGCCGACGGTTGGCAGGATGGCAGCGGTGTCAGGTAGTGCGGCTGAGGATGGAGGAGGGTGAGAGGCTGGAGGAGGCTGTGAGGCTGGAGGAGGCTGTGAGGATGGGGAGGCTGTGAGGCTGGAGGAGGCTGTGAGGCTGGAGGAGGATGTGAGGCTGGAGGAGGCTGTGAGGATGGGAGGCTGTGAGGCTGGAGGAGGCTGTGAGGCTGTAGGAGGCTGTGAGGATGGGGAGGCTGTGAGGCTGGAGGAGGCTGTGAGGCTGGAGGAGGCTGTGAGGATGGGGAGGCTGTGAGGCTGGAGGAGGCTGTGAGGCTGGAGGAGGATGTGAGGCTGTAGGAGGATGTGAGGCTGGAGGAGGCTGTGAGGCTGGAGGAGGCTGTGAGGATGGGGAGGCTGTGAGGCTGGAGGAGGCTGTGAGGATGGGGAGGCTGTGAGGCTGGAGGAGGCTGTGAGGATGGGGAGGCTGTGAGGCTGGAGGAGGCTGTGAGGATGGGGAGGCTGTGAGGGTGGAGGAAGATGTGAGGCTGGAGGAGACTGTGAGGCTGGAGGAGGCAGTGAGGATGGGGAGGCTGTGAGGCTGGAGGAGGCTGTGAGGCTGGAGGAGGGTGTGAGACTGGAGGAGGCTGTGAGGATGGGGAGGCTGTGAGGCTGGAGGAGGCTGTAGGAGGCTGTGAGGATGGGGAGGCTGTGAGGCTGGAGGAGACTGTGAGGCTGGAGGAGACTGAGGCTGGAGGAGGCAGTGAGGATGGGGAGGCTGTGAGGCTGGAGGAGGCTGTAGGAGGCTGTGAGGATGGGGAGGCTGTGAGGCTGGAGGAGACTGTGAGGCTGGAGGAGACTGAGGCTGGAGGAGGCAGTGAGGATGGGAGGCTGTGAGGCTGGAGGAGGCTGTAGGTGGCTGTGAGGATGGGGAGGCTGTGAGGCTGGAGGAGACTGTGAGGCTGGAGGAGACTGAGGCTGGAGGAGGCAGTGAGGATGGGGAGGCTGTGAGGCTGGAGGAGACATTTACTGTACTGAGCATGCTCATTACAGTAAAAGGTCTCCAAACAGGAAGGCAGGGGTTAAAAAAAAAAAAAAAAAGTTAATGCTCACCTCTCCCCGAGCCCCCGCCGTCTCCTGCCGTCTTCCTCCAAGCTTCCGGTGGCTGCCGCAGGCTCCCAGTGTCTGCAGAGCTGTTGTAGTGCAGTTCAGGACCTGCGGTGATGTCACAGTCACGTGACACCAGGTTACCATGGAGTAACCTGGTGTCACGTGACTGTGGCATCACCACAGGTCCTTGACTGCAGTAGAAGAGCTCTGCAGACACTCGGAGCCTGCGGCAGCCACCGGAAGCTTGGAGGAAGACGGCAGGAGACGGCGGGGGCTCGGGGAGAGGTGAGCATTAACTTTTTTTTTTTTTTTTTACAGTAGTGCGGGTCTGCGGCTTGTGATGACGCTGCGCGTCATCACTCGCAGTCCCGCAAAGCATGTTGGGATTCGGCGACAGCGCCCGAATTCCCAACTGTGGATTATATAAGTAGATGAGTTACTCAAGTGACGTGCACACAAGGGCCGTGGGGTTCTTGGAACCGGGCCTTCAGATTGTCTTGGGGATGTCACGGTGGCTCACCCTGCTCCGTGACCCTGGCGAGGACATAAAAATGGGAGAAAGTTTATACGGAGATTAATTTGTGACGCCACCCGTGGTATTCGGCAATTAGATGGATGGCCGATGCTGTGGTTCAGATCCCCTGAGGCAGTTGGTGACATGGCAGAGTTGTTATCACTCTCCATGGGTAGAGCGTGACCCCAGTACATTTGTAAAGTCTTTTAGATGGTAATAAAGGTATAGTGCAGGGCAGGGGATGCAGGAATAATCTGAGGACAAAGCAGGGTGCAGTTCTCCACACTTTACTTACCTTTTGTGGGGACACCAACAAGCCGGGTGCTGTGTCCTCTGAGCAAGGGATCCAGCCACTCCCACATAGATTAGGTGCACTTGATCGGCATCCCCTTCTGGGTACCTGTCTGGGTCGTCTCCCTGCACTGGCTCTCTCCCTCTTGCCCTGCACCTCACACACATTGTAGTCTCCCAAGCCAGCAGCCTCGGGTCCGGTCAGGCGATGTCCTCTTCATCCCCTGACCCTATGTGGCTGCCTTTTCAGTGATTATCTGTGGATTTTGGCTGCAGTGCATGAAGATACAACAGAATCCGGTTTGCCCCTAGGACCCCTTTTCTGTCTCTGGAGCCCCTCGCTGGCTCCTCTGTCTCTCCTCTCGCTTCTCTGTCCTGGGACGAGCTCCAACCGACTCCAGTCTCTAGCACATCTCCTCCTGACTGAACTGCTCCTGGTCCTCTCCTTTCCCTTTTCTAACTTCCTATCCCCACTCCCTCTGCCTAATTCCTCCTCCAGCCTGAGATGGGGCCATCCCTCAATAGGGTCCGCCCAGATCCCCTGACCTGTAGTGGTGTGGTGTTGCGTATAGGTGTGTGGGTACCAGGTAGTGTCCCCTCCTTACCTGAGAGTGGGGCACCACACCTCTGGCTGAGGTGCAGTACTTCAGTGGCGACAGGACCCTCAGGGGCACCACACAAGCACTGGTAGAGCTTAATAAATATGTTTATTACAGTAATTCAAATAGTGAATACGGTATATATGATTGAGGCACATAAGGACTGTGCAATATTATTTTTTTTTCAAAAATGTACTTCCTCAATTGATAACCTTACTTTTGACCTAATTCACAAACATTGTTATTAATTATGTGTGGGTTTTAGCCTTTCTAATGTTTGCAATGTGTCTTGGTAATTAGCAATATCAAGGTTGTAATATTAAAAAATCGTACTGGAGCCTAAAGGGGTTGTCCTATAAGCAACAAATATGTGATTGCTAGGGTTCTGCATCAAACAAAAATTTCAGCCGAGATGATCCAGAACTGTTCAGTAGCTAGAATTCTTCATCAGACAAAAAGCTTTCCAGACTATTGTAAAAAGAGTGGATGCAACACAATGAAAGACATGGCTCTGTCCCATTATTTTTCAGATGTGTTACTTCTTTCAATTTCTAATTGAATTATTTTTTAACAATCAAATGGAAAATGTGTAACTTTCACCTTTTGATATCTATGTTCTGTTGTGAATAAAATATGACTAAAAGATTTCCAAATCACTGCATTCTTTTGTTTATATCTCTGTTCTGCTAATGACCTAAGACTAACGTCTTCTATTTTCTGGAATGCAATACCCCAGACAATCCGATTAATTACCAGTATCGATAGTTTAAAGCAACCCTAAAAACACAGTATTTAGACTGGACTGTCACCTCACCTCATTACTGTAATCAACTATATCCCCTGTTCTCTCTTTCACGCACTCAGTAATACTTTGAAGATGTACTTGTACAGATTCGTTCTGGAAGCTGGTTCATGTTAAGTTATTGTATGTCCTTTTTATTATACTGATGGCTGGATCTTATTTGACAAGCACTCTGTTTATTACAATTTTTATTTGCCCTTTTTCTTCATAGACTTCAAGATTGCAAGCAGGACTCTCACTTCTCTTGGTGTGCATTGAACTATTTTTTACATAGTAAAGTCTTACCTTATTTGTACATGTCCCCCCTGAATTGTAAAGTGCTGCTAAATATGCTGGGGCTAAAGAAATAAAAAAAAAATATTATTATTATTATTATTATTTTACACGGCATCTCAAATTTTTGGGGCTAAGTCAGGTGATTGTTATAGGATACCTTCACACGTGGCAATATTGCTAGGCAATTTCACTGGCAATTTGCTGGTTGCAGTGAAATCATGGACACATTGGGTTTGCACCACCGACCAATTTCACAAGTGGCAGAAGGAGACCGACCTAGAGAGAAGTTGACATTGGGTGTGGCCAAAATGTCTCTTGGTTGGCCAGCCAGATGCACCCAAACTCACAGGGCATGGTGATGTTCCTGGTCCGGTTTGTCCTACAGGAGGTGGTCATGCCCTAACTTCTCCATCATCCTCTCCAGCTGTGAAAATGATGGTGTGTTCTGGGGGGCAGGTGGTGGCAGAGAATGCGCCTAAAGGAATAACCCCGAAGCCCCCCAAAACCATCTGGAAGCAGAATACCATCAGAAACCAAGCCTAACATCCAGGTCATGAATGAGAATGCAGCTTAACATGGCTAGTGGACCTTCCTAAAGGCATGTCGGTGGGTCTGTGAGACAGTGACCCATCCTTTACCCCTATGCAGGTGAATAAATTAGCACTTGTACAGCTGCATGATACTGGATGTGTAATCTAACATAAAAGTACCAAGTTTAGGCCTGTTTCACACATCCGTGCAAACATGTGCTTGTGAGACTCGCCATTTTTGGAGGACCATGTGTCCGTCACCATGTGACATATGTATAGCACATGGACAGCATGTCATTTTAAACTCACCTGTCTCTAGTCCTGCACTTCCAGAGCCACTGCAGCTCACAGTTCAGTGAATATTCATGAGCTTAATGAGCGGCTTCGGAAGTTAGCGGGACAGGATCAATGCTGGAGTCAGATAAGTATACAATTCTTTATTTTTATACTTAAAACTTTTTGCTATGGTCCGTGCACACAGATGTCACCCGTGTGCGGGATGTTTTTGGTATAGACTCTTTGACCTGAATAGATCTGTGGATCTGTGCTGCCGGACAAAAATGGACATATCTCTGTGTGTTGGCACAGACTGCACACGTGCGAGAGGCATGGATGTGTGAAAGAAGCCTTAAAGTAGGCAGCTGAGGGCTGGTATTCTCAGTGGGGTGAGGGCTCATCATTATTGGGCACCCCCATGCTATAGAATAACATCTACCTACAACACATGTGGGAGGTGACTTGCCATTGGGCTTGCATAGAACGCTATTTACACTGATACACATGATGCAGAGTGTCTGATAGCTACCCATTGGCCCTGCCACCTGAACAAACGGGCCGCCCAGCATGATACATCCGCACCACTGGATGAACAGCGCCCCAAGGGGCCCAACCGCACCCCGCAAATGATAAAAAAAGTGCAAAAAGTTTTTTATGATGAGCAAAAAACCTTTTATATGGGGTATTGGTTCATGTATTGGCCAAGACACTTAAGCTCATGATCCACGTCACGGATCCCCATGCTGATGAGTCCTAACAAAATTTGTACAAAAAATACTCATAATGGGCAACATCAGAAAAAACAGCAAAAACGTACCATCAGTAGCCATATACAAAACCAACACTGCACTTAGCAGGTTGCAGTCAGACCCCCTTAAGGTACCTTTACACGTGGCAACTTTTCTAGGAATTTCACTGGGAACTTACTAGTTGCAGTGAAATCATGGAGACATTGTTCCATTTGTACACAGCAACAAGATGGAACAATGTGTCCATGATTTCACTGCAACCAGTAAGTTGCCAATGAAATTATGTGGAGCAAGTGCAGGTGCAGGCAGATAAAATCACCTCTACCTACCTGGGGAGCTGTTCATCCAGTGGTGTGGATGTATCGTGCTGGGCGGCCCGTTTGGTCAGGTGGCAGGGCCAATGAGTGTCAATTAGACACTCCGCATCATGTGTATAAGTGTGAATAGCGTCCTATGCAAGCCCAATGGCAAGTCACCTCCCACATGTGTTGTAGGTAGAGGTGATTTTATCTGCCTGCAACTGGGCTTGCTCCACATAAGGGGGCCTGACTGCAACCTGCTAAGTGCAGTGTTGGTTTTGTATATGGCTACTGATGGTAAGTTTTTGCTGTTTCTTAGGCTGGCTTCACACTGCAGTTTTTCACTGATCAGTGTCCATCAGTGTTTGGGTGCCAAAACCAGGAGAGGGACCAGGAAAGGAACTTGCAGAGAGAAACTATAATTGCAAGATTGACACCTGTTCTGAGTTTTGGAGACACACCTGGTTTTGGCACACAAACACTGATGGACACTGATCAGTGAAAAACTAAAGTGTGAAGCCAGCCTTACAGATACTGAAGTAAAACACACCAAATAATGATCATCTGCACATGGCCTTATGGTGGGTTTACACGTCGCGATATCGTTCCGAAATTGGATCCGACGCCGCGGGAGCGCGCTTTTTCTTGCCAGATTTCAAAGAATCGCATCGGAGGTTTACACAGCGCGATATCGGCATACAACGTCTCTACGATGTCTACACCCCCTTGTACGGCCGACCCAGGAACGACCATTTAACATGGGAGTGAATAGGGGAAGTTGTACTCCACATCGTAGTTGGGCGTCTACACAGCACGATCCGGCTCCAACCTACATCCAATATCGGCCCGTTGAATAGCACGCTCATTCAAACCCCAATATCGGATTGACATCATTCGTGCATCGTATTGGTCATTTACACCATACAACGCACGAACGATATCGGGTCCAACGCACGAACCACGTGACTTTTGGTCGGAGTTGGACGCTGATATCGGGACGTGTAAACCCATCATTAGGGTACCTTTACACGCAGCTACATTTCTAGGGTGGCTACAGGTAACTTACTGGTTGCAGTGAAATCATGGAGAGATTATTCCATTTGTACACAGCAACAAGATAGAACCTTGTCTCCATGATTTTACTGCAACCAGTAAGTTACCTGTAGCCACCCTAGAAATGTAGCCGCGTGTAAAGGTACCCTTAGGGTAGCTTTACATACGGCAACATTTCTAAGAATTTCACTGGCAACTTATTGGTTGCAGTGAAATCATGGACACATTGTTCTATCTTGTTGCTGTGTACAAATGGAACAATGTCTCCATGATTTCACTGCAACCAGTAAGTTGCCAGTGAAATTCCTAAAAAAGTTGCCGCGTGTAAAGGTACCTTTACAGATACTGAAGTAAAACACACCAAATAATCATCATCTGCACATGGCCCTACAGATACTGAAGTAAAACTCACCAAATAATCATCATCTGCACATGGCCTTACAGATGCTGAAGTAAAATACACCAAATAATCATCTGCACATGGCCTTACAGATATTGAAGTGAAACGCACCAAATAATCATCATCTGCACATGGCCTTCCAGATACTGAAGTGAAACGCACCAAATAATCATCATCTGCACATGACCTTACAGATACTGAAGTAAAACGCACCAAATAATCATCATCTGCACATGGCCTTACAGATACTGAAGTAAAACGCACCAAATAATCATCTGCACATGGCCTTACAGATACTGAAGTGAAATGCACCAAGTAATCATCATCTGAACATGGCCTTACAGATACTGAAGTAAAACGTACCAAATAATCATCATCTGCACATGGCCTGACAGGTACTGAAGTGAAACGCACCAAATAATCATCATCTGAACATGGCCTTACAGATACTGAAGTAAAACGCACCAAATAATCATCATCTGCACATGGCCTTACAGATACTGAAGTGAAACGCACCAAATAATCATCATCTGCACATGGCCTTACAGATACTGAAGTAAAACGCACCAAATAATCATCATCTGCACATGGCCTTACAGATACTGAAGTAAAATACACCAAATAATCATCATCTGCACATGGCTTTCTGGATACTTAAGTAAAACACATCAAATACTCATTGTCTGAATGTGGCCTTACAGATACTAAAGTAAAACTCACCAACTACTCATCGTGTGCATGATACCTTACAACTACTGTAGTAAAAACTGGATTTTAGAAGGGCATGACATGCCTATATCTGTGTATCCTCCCCCTTTTACTCATCTATATCTTTTCTTTTCACATTTTTATATGTACTTGTCACTTTTCCATATGTTTGTTTTATCTTCTGAGTAGTTTGTCACCTTTTGGACACTTTAGAAGGTATTTTCAATTGTTTTCTATGTGTTTGTATGTATTTGTGTTTGGCTGCCATTGTTTTCAATGGGAACGACGGTGTTCGATGAACATTCGACGAACGAACGGCCATTTCAGCGAAAAGAATCGAATTAGAACACTAGGGTGGTGGCTCATCTCTTGTGGGGTCTTCTCTATTTTGATAATCAGCACAAATAAAGCAGATCGCAGTAGACTCTTGGCTGATATGGGCTTCTCACCCTCTTGCTGCTCCCATTCCATCTATGTGATATAGGTTAAATTGTTAGCAAAATAAACTTTGTCTTCCTGTAATACCTATTATATGCATATATACTTCGTGTTATACTTTCTGGGACTTGATATCTAGGTACTCTGTGTATTCCTTGATGATGTAAGAATTTGGTGCCTTGTTCCCTTCATCCTCCCCCCCGTTTTTTCCCTTTCTTTTGTCCTCCTCCTCTGGGCCCTTTCTCCACTCTTGTTAAGGTGCTTTCACACTAGCGTTTTTTTCAAATCGCGGCAGATGCTGTGAAAAAACCGCATCTGCCGCGATTAACGCATAACCGCGACACTTGCGGCAAGCCCCATGCAATGCCTATGGGGCTTGCGGTAAGGGTGCGGCAGGTAAGGCAAGTGCGGTTTTCGGCACTTGCGGCAGGTGCGGCCGCGAAAAAAAACGCTGCTGACTGCGTTTTTTTTCGCGGCCGCACCTGCCGCAAGTGCCGAAACCGCACTTGCCGCACCTGCCGCACCCTTACCGCAAGCCCCATAGACATTGCATGGGGCTTGCCGCAAGTGTGCCGCAAGTGTCGCGGTTATGCGTTAATCGCGGCAGATGCGGTTTTTTCACCGCATCTGCCGCGATTTGAAAAAAACGCTAGTGTGAAAGCACCCTTAGTCTACTCCCTTAATCCGTTCGGATTCATTGCTTTAACAAACTTGTATGTTCTATTGTTTTACTAATGTTGAAATTATTCAATAAACATTCATTTAGACTAAAGCAGACCGCAGTGAATTGATATTATCAGTATGGTAAAAGCCTTGGATTTTGGCTCATTCCCAGCCTGATATTAGCCCTCTGCTAATGGCTTTATTTTGGCTGGTTATTAAACAGGGAGGACATCACATCATTTTTTTATTATTACGGTATTTACTTATTTTTATAGTACCCACAGCCAGTGTAATGTCCAGTAAAAATCAGACAGTCAACAATTAATCACAGACGTCGACACAGAGGGTGGGAGAAGTGTATAGCAGTCTTAGGCTGGCTTCACACTTGCGGACCCATCCGCAGCGTCTTGCGGAGGGGATCTGCAAGCTGAGCACAGGTATCGCAAGTCCCTATGTTTAACATGGCGATGCAGGTGCCTGCGCTCAGCTTGCAGATCCCCTCCGCAAGACGCTGCTGATGGGTCCGCAAGTGTGAAGCCAGCCTTACTGTAACAATCACAAACGTTGTCACAAAGGGTGGGCAGGGAATACAGTGAAAATTCATAAGGTTTAATGAGCAAGCCTTGAAACAGTCTCACAGTGTTCTTATCTTCCAGGCAAACAAGGTATATACAGTGGGGGAAATAAGTATTTGATCCCTTGCTGATTTTGTAGGTTTGCCCACTGACAAAGACATGAACAGTCTATTATTTTAAGAGTAGGGTAATTTTAATAGTGAGACAATATCAAAAATAAAATCCAGAAAATCACATTGTCTAAATTATATAAAGTTATTTGCATTTTAATGCAGAAAGAAATAAGTATTTGATCCCTCTGGCAAACAAGACTTAATACTTACTGGCAAAACTCTTATTAGCAAGCACAGCAGTCAGACATTTCTTGTAGCTGATGATGAGGTTTGAGCACATGACCGGAGGAATTTTAGTTCACTCATCTTTGCAGTTCATCTCTAAATCATTAAAAATTTGAGGCTGTCACTTGGCAACTCAGAGCTTCAGCTCCCTCCTTAAGTTTTCTATAGGAGTAAGGTCTAGAGACCAGCTAGGCCACTACATGACCTTTATGTGCTTTTTTTGAGCCACTCCTTTGTTACCTTGGCTATATGTTTTGGGTCATTGGTGTGCTGGAAAACCCAGCCACGACCGATTTTTAATGTCTTGGAGGAGGGAAGGAGGTGTCACTCAGGATTTTACGGTACATGGCTCTATCCATTGTCGCATTGATGCAGTGAAGTAGTCCTGTGCCCTTAGCAGAGAAACAGCCCCAAAACATAATGTTCCTACTGCCATGTTTGACTGTAGGAACAGTATTCTTTGGGTTATAGGCAGCAGTTCTATTCCTCCAAACACTGCGAGTTGAGTTAATGCCAAAGACCTCAATTTTTGTCTCATCTGACCACAGCACATTTTCCCAATCACTCTCAGGATCACCAAAGTGTTCATAAGAAAACTTTCCGATGGGCCTGCACATGTGCTTTCTTGAGTAGTGGGATCAAATACGGTACTTACTTCTCTCAGCAAAATGCAAATACATTTTTATAATTTAGACAGTGTCATTTTCTGGATTTCATTTTTGACATTCTATTTCTCACTGTTAAAATTAACCTACCCTTAAAATTATAGAATGTTCATGTCTGTGTCAGTGGGCAAAATACACAAGGGATCAAATAATTATCCCCCACTGTAATTGTCCTACTTTAATCCCCATTTTGCTTCCTCTTGCAGCTTGCGTGTATGTTGTGCCCCTGAGGGTCCAGTCACCATAGAGGTACTGCACATCAGCCAGAGGTGTGGTACCCCACTCTCAGGTAAGGAGGGGACAACACCCTGTACCCACACGCAGCATTCAACACCACACCACCTCTGGCTAGGGGGTGGGGGCGAGATTGCTCCTGAGGGAGAGCACAGTCCCCCATCCCGCGTTAGAGAGGGAACTAGGTAGAGGGTGTGGGTGGAGGCAGTAGATAAGGGGAGCACACTAGGAAGTTGTGAGGAAGTAGTGACAACATAGAGGATGGAGAGAATGTGACTGACGTCAGAGAGACGTGCAAAGAGGACTGGAGTGGAAGACAGTGAGTGAAGGAGTTGGTGAATGGAGTCTGTCGCAGGTGGATGGACAGAGAGAGATGTCCTGGGGATTGGAGCCGGTTGGAGCTTGTCCAAGGACAAGAAAAGGCAGAAGAAGGACAGAGGAGCCAGTGTGGGGCTCTAGAGAGACTGAAGGGGTCCCAGGGGCACGGGAAGTGAGGAATCTGCAGTGGTGCCTGTATCCAAGTGGAGGGACCGGTCCACAAGGGGCCCCAGACTAGGGGAGTGACTAAGGACTCAGCTAGCTAATCAGAGGCTGCGGTATCTTCAGGTGCAGGAGCTGAAGTCGCACTTAATCGCTGAGAAAGCAGTCGCATAGGGTCTAGAGGACTAGGAAGATGTAGCCCGATAGGACCCGAGGCTGCTGGCTCGGGACACTGAGTGCGAGGCACAGACAAGAGGGAGAGAGCCAGCGCAGGGAGACAACCAAGGAAAGGACACTAGAAAGGGGTCCTGGTGAAGTGTTGCTAAGCTACCCGAGAGTTGGCTGGACCCCTGACCTGGAGGACACAGCACCCGGCTGGGTGGTGAGAACCTGGAGAACCATAAGAACTGTGAGTAAATGTGTGGAGACTGCACCCTACTGTGTCCTCAGATTATTCCTCTGGCGACCACTGCTTTGCACTACACCTAAAACTGCCATAGAGGGACTACTTGACTGCCCTGGGGCCCTGCTCCACTTGTGGGGAGTTATACAATCTTTGCTGCGCCACCAACTGCCCCAGTGGATCTGAACTGCAGTGTCAGCCATCCATCTAATTGCCGAAAACCATGGGTGGCATCATGATTCAACCTCATTTAAAACTTTCCCTATTTTTATTGTCACAGCCAGGGCCACAGCGCCGGGTCACACCACCGTGACCTCCCCAAAGAATAGTCCGACCTGGTTCCAAGTACCCCACGGTCCTGGTGGGCGCGTCATGTACAGTTAGACGTTCGTGTTTAGGGTTCGGCACAGAAAAATAGGTGTCCGGTATGAATCCTGAACTTTACAGTTTGGGTTCACTCATCCCAACTGATAAGCTCTGAAAGTAATTACAGTGTCCTCCTTTACTATGTGTAGCATAATCCCTTTATATACAGTGTATCACCTTTTCAATACACAGTATTATCCTTCATTATATACAATGTCCTTTTTATTACATATGGATACTGATAAATCTGAGAAATTTATACAGCTGTGATACTTGAAAAAGAGGGTGCTACTAGGTACTAACCATGCAGGGTGCCTAAATTTTGCATTAAGTTTTAACAGGAAACAGGGTGCACCGCAATGATCCATGCGTATCGCTGCCAGGGCGCAGCTTCCTCAGGGGAAGTATAAGCTTGCTGCACA
This sequence comes from Allobates femoralis, assembly GCA_033576535.1. Lineage (NCBI taxonomy): Eukaryota > Metazoa > Chordata > Amphibia > Anura > Aromobatidae > Allobates > Allobates femoralis. Next base: position 231,963,279 of record JARQOC010000002.1, read on the forward strand.
TTGGGACTCATTTTATACCTGTTGGTAATTAATGATCAGCTACAGCTGAGAGAGCACAATTAGACCACATGATATTGCCATAGGCGGAAGTGACATCACAATCACAACTCAGTGACCATGGTAGCAAGTAAACAGTGTACCTTATACCTATTGCAGGAAGCGACACAGCGGAAGTGACATCACAATCACAACTCAGTGACCATGGTAGCAAGTAAACAGTGTACCTTATACCTATTGCAGGAAGCGACACAGCGGAAGGCAGTCACGACTCAGCAACCATGGTGACAAATAAACAGTATACATTATATCTATTGCAGGAAGTGACATTGCGGAAGTGACATCACAGTCACAACTCATTGACCATGGTAACATGTAAACAGTATAAATTATACCTATTGCAGGAAGTGACATAGCGGAAGTGACAAAGTAGTCACAACTCAGTAACCATGGTAACAAGTAAACAGTATAAATTATACCTATTGCAGAAGTGACATAGCGGAAGTGACATCACAATCACAACTTAGTGGCCATGGTAACAAGTAAGCAGTGTACCTTATACCTATTGCAGGAATTGACATAGCGGAAGTGACATCGCAGTCACAACTCAGTGACCATGGTAACAAGTAAACAGTATACATTATATCTATTGCAGGAAGTGATGCTGTGGAAGTGACAGCGCAGTCACAACTCAGTAACCATGGTAACAAGTAAACAGTATATATTATACCCATTGCAGGAAGTGACATCGCAGTCACAGCTCAGTGACCATGGTACCCTGTAAACAGTATACATTATACCTATTGCAGAAAGTGACACAGCGGAAGTGACATCGCAGTCACAATTCAGTAACCATGGTAACAAGTAAACAGTATTTGTTATACCTATTGCAGGAAGTGACATAGCAGAAGTGACATCACAATCACAACTTAGTGGCCATGGTAACAAGTAAACAGTATATATCATACCTATTGCAAGAGGTGACACAGCAGAAGTGACATCGTAGTTACAACACAGTGACCATCGTAATGAGTAAACAGTATACATTAAACCTATTGCAGGAAGTTACACGGCGGAAGTGACATCGCAGTCTCAATTCAGTGACCATGGTAACAAGTGAACAGTATATATTATACCTATTGCAGGAAGTGACACAGCGGAAGTAAAATCGCAGTCACAAATCAGTGACCATGGTAACACGTAAACAGTGTATATCATACCTGTTGCAGGAAGTGATAGCGGAAGTGACATCACAGTCACAATTCAGTTACCATGGTAACAAGTGAACAGTACATATTAAAGCTATTGCAGGAAGTGACACAGCGGAAGTGACATCGCAGTCAGAACTCAGTGACCATGGTAACAAGTAAACAGTATACATTATATCTATTGCAGGAAGTGAGCCAACATATGGAGTGAAAAGATATCACTCCAGATGTCTGATATCGTATAATACCACACCTCTAGGTTGGATTATCCATGTTGTGAACAATCACCACTTTTGTATACAACAGATGGGGACCCCTAGGGATCCACTATTATCAAAAGAAAGGGGGAAGAAAAGAACTATCGGCTTAGAGAATACGGATAGAAGTTTATAAAGGCAGACCATCCAAGGTATATAATCCTGTTCTACGAGGTCCAATGGTTTATCATCAGTTATTAAGTCAGGTGGTATTTTCTGAGATATGGAAAGAGGTATAATTAAGAGGTCCAGGTTTCCATGGGAATAAGGTCTTTAGAGGAGGCAATCCTTTTCCGAGTAAAATTGGTATTGATGAGAAATTGGATCTGGGGCAGAGGCAGGTCTCGTGACATCAATGAAGTACATCAACCTAAGAAGCCCGTAAACAAGAATTCTTCGTTGAGACCTATGGGAGACATGGAGTTAAGTGCATATATCCAGCGTGATTCAAGACATAGCAATTTTTTAGTCATGTTGCGCCCCTGATGGTGTTTTGTATGAAATCCAGGCCCACAATTCTCATCCCTCTTGGATTGCCTTGATGATATTGTAAAAAATGTGCGGCTATTGTTTTAAGTTTATTACGTTTCGCACTTTCAGCTTGTGCCAGGTTGATAGTGGATATGTGACTTTGGATCCTTTTGCGGACCTCCTGTGTAGTTTCTCCTGTGTAGACTCAGTTGCAAGGGCAGATGATCTCGTAAATCACATTAGAGTCTTGCAGTTGATGAAAGTGTTTCAACACGTGTGCTTTGGAGTCCTGTGGATTGATAAACGATGAATAAGTAGTGGTCATGTATTGACAGATGTTGCAGGCGCCACATGGAAACGAACCATGGAGTCGTACGCCCTGTCCAAGCTTGGTGCTGGGTCGCTTAAAGTGACTCGCCATTAATTGATCCCTCAGATTGGGGGCCCTACATGCTGTCAAAGGAGGGTAAGCAGAGATCAAGCCCCCCAATCTTATATCTGAGGTCAAGATATTCCAATTTTTACTTAGGATTTCACCTACCTCGTTCCACTGGTTGTTGTGGGGATAACCCGTTCCACAAAACGATTGGTGAGATCGAGTGCGTTTCTCTTGAAATCAGAGTTACTGGAGCAATTTCGTCTCACCCTTAAGAATTGTCCGGTTGGTATACACTGGCGGAGTTGTCTAGGATGAAAGCTGGAAAATTTCAAGAGAGAGTTAGTGGCCGGATTTCGGAAAGGGTGGTCAGTAGTGTATTATTTTCACGAAAAGCCCGGATGTCCAAAAAGGTGGCGGAATTGGCTGATATCTTGTGAGTTAGGTGTATGTTCAGCTGGTTGTTATTTAAACTGTCAAGAAAGGTTCTGCACTCCAGCTCGGGTCCCGACCACACAAAAAAGACATCATCTATGAACGTATGCCAATGGGTAACGTTTTTGGCATAGGAGTCAGAGGGGAAGACCACCCTCTCCTCCCACCAACCTAAGAATAGGTTGGCGAATGAAGGTGCGCAATTCGCGCCCATGTCCACTCCGGACGTTTGTCGATAAAATTGGCGATCGACAATGAAGAAGTTATGTGTGAGTACAAAATTCAGTAGCTCCAAGAGGAACGAGTCATGTAACCCATCCGAGCCCACCTGGCGGTCCAAAAAGTAGGTGACCGCAGCAATGCCATCATTGTGATTAATATTTGAATACAGAGATTCAACATCACATGTCACCAACAATTGATCTTGCAAGAGTGAGATCCTGGATGTGTTGTAGAAAGTGTGTTATATCCCTCGTATATGATTGCAGATGTTGGACTAGTGGTTGCAAATAGAAATCAATATACTGGCTATCCATCTCACATAAGCTCCAACAGCTTGAAACAATCGGAGGTTTGTGTAGGGATTTGTGCACTTTGGGCAGGAGGTAAAAGGTAGGAGTCACCGTTTTTTGACCCACAAGAACTCCCATTCTTTCGATGTGATGATACCATAACGAGATGCTGCGTCTAGGATTTTCGAAAGCTTCATCTGAAAAACAACTGAGGGATCAGAAGGAAGTTTTACATAGAACTTGATGTTATTAAGTTGTTTGTTCAGTTCTTCCAGATAAAGATCTGTTGCCCATAGGACCACATTTCCCCCTTTATCTGCCTCTTTATGATAAAGCTGGGATTATTTCTCAGATTCCTGATCGCGGATTTCTCCCTGGGGGTGAGATTGTTGCCCCTAAAACATTTGAGGGATAGGTTTGCAACATCTCGTTTAACTGATTCAAAGAAGAGATTAATCGCTGGTACTGTGGATAAAGAAGGTGACTTGGTTGATTTTTTCCGTTGTGGAAAAGGCACTCTACCTGTGCGTGGCTCATTTTCCTCCTGTAAATCCATGAGGATCTGGATGGTACGCTGTTCACGTTCAGGTAAACCGGCAACAATTTCAGGCTGTTGGTAGATGGTGCGGAAAGTTAGGTTACGACAAAACATATATACGTCCTTGATGAACGTAAATTTGTCTAAGGTGTTCATAGGGGTAAATGTGAGACCCCTCTCCAATACAGAAACTTCTTCTGGAGACAGTATGCGACTCGAAATATTAATTACCTTCAGTGTAGAAGAAGAGGAAGTGAAGGAGTTCTGTTCCTGAGATCGTGTCAGGGTTGGATTCACTATTGATTGCCGCTCGGGGCCCCTTTCCCCCTGTTGCCCTTGCCCCTTTTATACTTTCCCTGAGGAAGCTGTGCCCTGGCAGCGATACGTGTGGGGCCTGGGTGCCCTGCAGTCACCTCGCTACATACCTCGGACTGACACCTCGAACAATTCACGGACTGGTAATATGCACTTTATTTTCCACTGTCAGTGGACACGGTGACCTACACAGGCTTTGACCATATGTAAACAGCAGGGAGTACTCAATATATATGGGTGGTCTATGCATCAAATATACGGTTAGTTAGCTGATGGTTAAGACCTTTGTTATCATCCATGTGTAACCATCCCTAGGGACCACTGTTTCTGGGACTACTAAACGACTCATAGCATTACTCATTGGATGACTTGCGGAATCTTGGGTAAACTTGTAATATGTGAAATGTTCTCTATAGTTGTCTGCGCCTCTGCAGTCTTCACTTGCGTGAGATATTGGTATCTGTTTCACTTATAAACATTGTTTATTCCAGCTGCTGAGCCCAGTATTTAATCATATTTAACACACCCAGCACTACCAATCATTCTGAGGCCCTATGATTTGTGCTTCATAATAGGTCCCTTGACATAGATATGGTTACCTATAACACTGTCTACCCTAAATTGGGCTAACAAGCGTATTTATGTGAAATATTGTGGTGAAGGAGCACTATTACTTATCGTACCTGCTCTCATCCCCCCACCCTTGGGTTTCTCCCTACAACTCAATCCTGTATTATGTCAAACCTGTTGTGATCACCGATATTGTGTCATATCCTGCTCATATTTTGACAGCATTGTATTCTGAACATATGTTCAGCGTTGTGTTCTGCAGTGGCACCCTATGGTTTTAAATGTTTTTAATCTTGTTTGGTCTATTACACTAACAAAGTTATAATTCTCACTATTCTACTACTCGTGTGTGTTGCTCCCTCAATGTGCCATGTCTTCTCTCCGCTATGCATACACTTTTGCATTAGGCCATTTTCATTTTTTGAAATTTTTAAAATGTTAAAGATGAAAATATATAGTTTTTTTTTTTACCTAACATGCAAAGAAAATGTGTTATCTTTAACTTTATGCAGTTTAGAGATTATTTAATCTCAACTTGCTTAACCTTTTTACAATAACAGTAATTTTGATGAGGCGTGCCAACACTTTTGAATGTCAATGTATGGTATATGTTTATGGAAAGGGTTGCCAAACTGCAACAGTCTAGCTTTTGGGTATTATTTCTCCTAACAGTGGTGTATCTAGGGTTGCCGGCGCCCGGGGCAAGGATCTGTTTTGGCGCCCCCCCCCCCAAAAAGTAGGTGAGGACCGGGGGGGGGGGTACTAGCAGTGGAGGTCGGGGGTGCTATCAGACGGGCGGGGGGGGAGCAGTAACAGCTTGGTTTTGGACCTGAGCTGTAGACGACCCCTGCAGATCGGGGCCATGAAGCCACTAGAAGCGATCAGCCCTGGTAGGACTACTTGTCCCAGCACGTCCACATTACCTGGTCAGCGCCTTGGTGAATACAGGCCGGCTGTGCAGCAGCTGGAGATATGTCCGCAGCAGGGCTGTGTGCAGGGACACGCTGGGCTCAGGGGCCGGTTTGGATGCCAGCGGCATGACTGCACTGATCCCCAGCTCCTGCTGTATAGTAGGACCGCTGACTCCGCCTATGTCACTATGACAGCAGCCTGCACTCTACCAGGCCAGAGAGCGAGCGCAACATCAGACGGAAACCAAAGTGTCCAGTACGGAGCAGCAATAACACATGGAGGAACTCACTCCATGTTTTCGGATATATTCCAGTGTGACAAATATGTGACGGCCCCTAACTAAACAGCGTGCTGATTGGCTCTTACTAGGTTTGTGATATGTGATTGGTCGGCTCGGCTGCTACGAAATGTTGATTGGTTGGTGGTAGAACTAACTCTTTTCTGATTGCTTGTGCGCTCTTAGAGGAAAATGTAACCTCCCTGAAAGTAGGCGGAGCCACAGCCGGCAGCTGGCGGGAGTACTTGGGCGCGGGAAATACAGTGTGTCGGGATGGTGCTGCAGAACAGCGGAAAACTGAGAGGCGAAGCCCGGGGAGACTGGGAGGGCCCGCAATGAGTATCCGCAGCAGTGGTGTATCTAGGGTTGCCGGCCGGTCGGGAGTGCTATCAGATTTCGGCCCCGCCGCTCAAATTGCAGAGGGGGGGGTGCCGCCGGCGCCCGCCGCTGGGCTGCGCCCGGGGCAAAAGGTCCAGCTGCACCCCCCTAGATACGCCCCTGTCTCCTAACATTCAATGACTTTTGTATTCACCTGTAAGCAAACCTTTCTTGACCAGGGAGACAAATGGGTTGTAAAAAAAATTGAATTTCATCTCTCCTGGTGGCTGCGTTATTTTTATGTTAGCCCTATTAGTATAATTCCTTCAAAATTGTCCTGGCATGGGATGTAGTACAATTAACTATGGGGACAAGTTACATAAGAGCATAATTTTCAATGTTGATCTCAATCCTTCTGGGTGAAAGATACATTTATAAAGAGGCGTACATCTCGGCTCAGTGCCACAAGCAGGGATCAATGCCAGCAGCTTCTGCAGCACATTTGCAGAATTCAGGTCCTAACACATAAGAAATGTTTTAAATGTAATAGCTGAAAGGATACTTATGAAATTGTAAGGTCACATTAACAGCTTTTCAACTCATATACAAATGATTAGGTGTGAAGTTTATTGAAAACCACAAAGATGAGTAATAATGAGTAATAATGGTGACTACAGCTTATTAATATGATTTTTTTTTTTTTGCTGAGAACAGGGGAAACAAATGTTTCGGGCAAAATTGTGTTGTGTCCTAACCTTACTGGCAAAACCCTCATCTATTAATAAAGAAAAGAAACTTACTTATATTTGATATCTAATCTTTTATCTGATTAAATCAATATAACACAACTTGTAAAAATCTCCTATTTTTTGCGACTTTTACTAAAGCCATTATTGCAAAACTCTTTATGTAAATGGTCCATCTATTTAATTCTTCTATCAGAACAAAAATGTTTATAAAATACAGCTATATTATTTTAGAAATCTGCATTGGAGACTTATTGCCTGGTATTAGGCTACTGCTAACCATAAAACATATTAAAGTTCTTCTGTATTTAGTTTTGAATTATGTAACCTCGGTTCCACAAGATGAAATGATTCTAAGATCACCTATAAATTTGTATGGCTGTTATATGGCTGCTGTGGCTCCATTTACTAGCTCTGCAAGGTTTTCAATCTTGTTGACCTCTCGTGGCTTCCGATATCTCTGCAGACATGTTTCTCCTACTCACCATATGGGGTTGGGTCACCATTTTACGTTTCCATGTCTTTACATCATGTGGTTCTGTTCTTCATTCAATAACTTCATTTTTGTCAAGCACACGGGTGTGGACTCACTGTGTCAAGGGACCAGGGTCACCCTGGAGGGGCTTAACTGTCTACTTCGTCTTTACTAGAGTCACTGATGGTGAGGTTAGACATGTGCTGAAAGGTAGCCAGGTACCATTCCAGGGGAATTCTTGGTATTGAAGCAGCTGACCCCAGGGATCAGGGTTTTTGGTATAGACTAAGATGCAGGCAGGATACTGGAAGAGGCAGGCAGGCTGATATTGGCATGTATAATAATAAATAATAATAACCTTTATTTATATAGAGCCAACATATTCTGCAGGGCTTTACCGTTCAGAGGTTCATATACAAACAATCATAAGTAACAGTTATCAAAGAATACAATAATTAAAGCAAAATAATGACAGCCCTGCTCCTAAGAGCTTACAATCTAACAATGAAGTGGGAGTGATACAAAATACAGGGGCTTATTTACAATGATGGTGCAGCTGACTTGAGGAAGTGGGGAATAGATAAAAGCTGCATGAGTCATCACCAGCCATTCTTTGTAAAGCTTTTTAGTCTGGAGGAGTGAATAGGCTATGTCAAAATGTTTTTGACTAGGGAGCATGATAAGCCACTCTAAAAAGATGTGTTTTTAGGGAGAGCCTGAAACTATGTAAGTTGTGGGTAACCTAACTTCTTGGGGTAGAGCATTCCAGAGAATGGGTGCAGCTTGGGCGGTCGGAAGTGGGAGGTTCGGATTAATGCAGAAGTTAGTCTAAAGCTGCTTCCAGAGTGTAGAGAACGGGTGGGGTGATAGACAGAGATAGGGTGGAAAGGTAGGGAGATGCTGCACTGCGAAGAGCTTTGTGGGTATGTACAAGCAATTTGAATTGAACTCTATAGTGTATGGGCAGCCAGTGCAATGATTGGCGCAAAGCGGATGCATCTGAGAAATGGTTAGTCCGATAAGAGACCCTGGCTGCTGCATTAAGGATGGACTGGAGAGGGGAAAGCCTTGTAAGGGGAATCCAAATTAAAAGAGAATTACAATAATCAAGTCGGGAATGTATCAGGGCCACAGTGAGGGTTTTTTTTGTTTCCAAGGTAAGAAAGGGCAGATTCTAGAGATGTTCTTCAGGTGCAAGCGGCAAGAGCAGTCGAGAGCCCACTGCCTAAGCATTATCGTGGTGCTGCACACCAAGAGGGAATTGTCATATTTATGGAAGTTAGTGGAGGGTGGGAGCAGAAGAAGTTCAGTTTTGGAAAGGTTGAGTTTTAGGTGGAGAGCTGACATTGGAAACTGCTGTTAGACTGTCATTGGCATTCTGTAATACAGCAGGGGTAAGGTCAGGGGATGAAGTGTATTGTTGTGTGTCATCAGCATAAAGATGGTACTGTAATCCAAATTTTATGATGGTCTGTCTAATCGGGGCCAATAGAGAGAGAATAGGGCATAAGATTGAACCCTGAAGGACCCCAATAGTGAGAGGAAGAAGAGAGGAAGCAGAGCCAGCAAATGATACACTGAAAGATCGGTCAGAAAGATAGGAAGACAACCAAGAGAGAGCGGTGTCCTTTATGCCGATGGAGTGCAGCATGGAGAGTAGGAGATGGTGGTCACAGTATCAAAAGCTGCAGAGATATCAAAGAGAATAAGCAGAGAATGGTCACCATTACCTTTTGCCTTCAGAAGGTCATTGGTCACTTTGATGAGGGCGTTTTCTGTAGAATGTAGCATGTGGAAACCAGACTGGAATGGATTTAAAGAGAGTGAGAGTGAGGTGGAAGTAGACCAGGCGCTCCAAGAGTTTGGAGATGAAGGGAAGATTGGAGACTGGTCTATAGTTATTTGTGCAGGATAGGTCAAGAGAAGGTTTCTTTATTAATAGAGTAATGATAGATTGTTTAAAGGAGGAGGGGAATATGCCAGAAGACAGGAAGAGATTGAAGATTTTGGTTAGGTGAGTGGTGATCACCGGAGAGAGAGACTGGAATAGGTGTGAGGGAATGGGGTCAGTGTTGCATGTAGTGGGATGAGAGGAAGAGAGGAGCCTGGAAACTTCTGTGACTGGGTCAAATGTTGAGAGTGAGCCAGAGGAGGTATGGGGGGAGTACCTTCACTTGGAGGCCAGGAGCTGATTTCCTGATGGATGTTTTCTATTTTCTGGAAGCCAGATCACATCGCAGAGGTCAGTGATTTGGTCCTGCACTTTAGGACTGAGGAGAGAGTGAAAGGTGTCAAAGAGTTTTTTTGATTGTTGGATAGTGAGGAGATCAGGGTGGTAAGTAGGTCTGTTTGACAAGGTGAAGGACAGAGTTATAGGTTTTTAGCATAAACGTATAGTGGATAAAATTTTCTGGTGTGCGGGTTTTCCTCCACAGGCGTTCAGCACTCCTAGAGCATCGCTGGAGGAATTGAGTTTGTGATGTGAGCCAGGACTGTTTTACTCTTTGTTTGGAAGTTCTGAGATTGAGGGTTGCTACTTGGTCCAGGGAGCTTCTGAGAGAGTCATTGTAGTGATTTACTGCAAGATAAGGACAGGAGAAGGAGGAGATTGGGAACAGTGATGAAAGAAGAGAGATGTGACTGTATGAGGTTATGGCTGTAGATTTTATGTGTGATAGATAAGAGTGTGCTGGGGTGGGCAAGGATTTGTGAGTGTGAAAGAGAGAATGTTGTGGTCAGAGAGGAAGAGGTGAGTTATCTAAGCAGAAGGTTGAACAGAGCCAGACAAGAACCAGGTCAAGGGTGTTACCGTCTTTGTGTGTCTCAGAAGTTGAGATCTGTGAAAGGCCAAGAGAATTAGTTAGACATAGGAGCTGGGATGCAGATGGGGAGATGGAGCTGTTTATGGGGATGTTAAAGTCTCCCATAATAAGGGTTGGTAATTCTGAGGACATGAAGTGCAGCAGCCACACAGGAAAATGGTTCGAGGAACTGGGTGACCCTGGGGGGTGGAATACCACCGCTACTCTGAAGGGGAGGGGATTGAAGAGCCTAATGGTGTCGACATCAAAAGAAGGGAATGAGAGTGATGGAGCTGGGGGGATGACCTGGAAAGTGCATTGTGGGGAGAAGAGAAAGCCAACTCCACCACCATGTCTGTTCCCAGGTCTCGGGGAATTGGAGAATTGTAAGCCGCCATGAGAAATAAAAATGGGGGAGACAGTGTCTGAATCCTGAATCCAGTTTTCAGTGAGGGCCAGCAGGTTAAGAGAGTTAGTGAGAAAGTAGATGTGGATGAAGGGAAGCTTGTTGGATATAGAGCATGGATTCCAGAGAGCGCAGTAAAAAGAGGGAGATGAAGGTGTGCAAGTGATGTTATGGTATGGTAGGTACGGACTGGCTATGGAGATGCAGGCAGGCACTAGTAGGTTCGGACTGGTTCTGGAAAGTGGAGGCAGGCACTGGCAGATATGGACTGGTTCTGGCAGCTGCAGGCAGGCACTCGCAGGTATAGACTAGTTCTGGCAAGTACGGTCAGACAAGTACATGGAACAAGAATTGGAACACCAGTACTGGTTATGGGAACAGGACACAGGCTCAGGATACAGCAGATTTGACAGCTAGCTCATGAACAGACTAACTGATTAAACATATTGCTCAGGCACCCCCCAAAAGGGGAGAATACCTTAAATACTCTGTACCTCCGGATTAGGGAATGCTGGCCCTTTAAGAGAAGGAAGGGTGCAGCTGCATTCCCTAAGTGAATTCCCGGGAGATCTGTGGGCATGCACAGGCTCTGGAAGTAGGTAGCTGAGACGGGATTGAGAAGCAGAGAAGCAGCATGGCCAGAGCGGTGAGTGCATGGCATTTCTGTCACACAGAGAACAGGGTCATCAATGGTGTTACAATTCACCTACTGGTTTTGTTTCTGTGTGGATGTATTCTCTGTTTCCATACTGCTTTTTCTGTGCCTTTCTTTACCTTTCTGTGCCTCTCCCATGACTACACCTTGGTTTCATGCAGTCCTGTTTTCCGACATTTTTGGAGTTAGCTGTTGAGTCTCCTACAGTATTTTTATGCATTTATTATTAATCAATGACTATTCTCTATTCTAAGACTAGATATATTAAACCTGTCAGCAGGATATCATCGCCAAACTCAATATATGAGCATGTAGCTCTTTCAAACAGAAGTCCAGCAATTCCTTTACATGGCCAGTCCAGTCCTTTACTAAGAAATCAGTGTTTGAATTTATATATGAGGATGTAGTTCTGAGGACTGTCACTTTAGCTTCATTCTCTGAACAGTGTCACAACCTCCCGCATGATTGATAACCTCTATGCTTTGTGACTTCAGTCAAGCAGGAGTCAGTGGCTCTTGGCAGGGACACAGCTGGAATGACAGGAGCTTCAGATCTACCACAGTCATTTGCATATAAATTCAAGAGTTGATTTCTCAGTAATGGAGGAATAGACTGGCCAATGAAAAGTATTGCTGGACTTGTATTTGAATGAGCTACTTTCACATATAAATAGTTTGGGGTGTGAAATCCTGCTGACAGTTTCCCTTTAAATGCAAGTGGAGGCATTAGTCTTCATGCTACCTATGTCATTTTAGATAGCGCCAAATTGATGGCAGTTTATGATGGCAGTTAAAATAATCCAATTCTAAATAGCAAAATACAAACAACAACTACAATATAAGCTAAACATACTATCACAATCTACCAACAGTAAACCAAATGTCTTTCTGAAAAAAAAGTGAGTGACTTTATATTAATAAAAAACACCTATCTAAACAAATGCATTTATCTATCTAGCTATTATTATTTATAAAGTACCAAGAATTCCATGGTGCTGTACATGAGAAAGGGTTACATACACTGTGTGCAGAATAATTGGGCAAATGAGTATTTTGATCACATGATACTTTTTATACATGTTGTCCTACTCCAACTGTATAGGCTTGAGAGCCAACTACCAATTAAGTAAATCAGGTGATGTGCATCTCTGTAATGAGGAGGGGTGTGGTGTTAATGACATAGAGGTGTGCTTAATTATTAGGCAAATGCCTTTCCTTAGGCAAAAGGGGTCAGAAGAGAGATTTGACGGGCTCTGAAAAGTCCAAAATTGTGAGACGTCTTGCAGAGGGATGCAGCAGTCTTGAAATTGCCAAACTTTTGAAGCGTGATCACAAACAATCAAGCATTTCATTGCAAATAGCCAACAGGGTCACAATAATCGTGTTGGGCAAAAAAAGCGCAAAATAACTGCCCATGAACTGAGGAAAATCAAGCGTGAAGCTGCTAAGATACAATTTGCCACCAGTTTTGCCATATTTCAGAGCTGCAATGTTACTGGAGTATCAAAAACACAAAAGTGTGCCATACTCAAGGACATAGACAAGGTAAGAAAGGCTGAAAAACGACCACCTATGAACAAGAAACATAAGATAAAACATCAAGACTGGGCGAAGAAATATCTTAAGACTGATTTTTCAAAGGTTTTATGAACTGATGAAATGAGATGGGCCAGATGGATGGGCCATAGTCTGGATCAGTAAAGGGCAGAGAGCTCCACTCTGACTCAGATGCCAGCAAGGTGGAGGAGGGGTACTGGTGTGGGCTGGTATCATCAAAGATGAACTTGTGGGGGGCGTGCCTGACTGCCTGAGGCGATGGTCGCATGATCCCGGAGCTCCGGTCCCCCCAGGCATAAAGCGGCTCATATTCAGCACAGCGGGTCCGTTCCCTGCCTCCACCTGACCCCTCACCTCTGTTAACCTCCGGTGAGTGCATGGGCGAGTTAAGCGCGCTCTCCACTAAGAGGGTTTCAGATTTCTTCTCCTCTGCCCCTCAGCATACAGGGCCTCCAGCTAAGATGGCGCAGCCATCCCCTCGTCTGCACGCTCCAGCAGGCGCGATACACATGCTGCTGAAGCTGTTAACCCTTTGCTGGGAGAAGCTCCTCTAACACATGCAGGGATGAAAGAGCTATTAGCTGCCCTCCGGACCTCGTTACAGGAGGATATGCGAGGCATGATGTCTGAGCTTAGAGGGGAGGTGGAAGATCTGGGAGCCAGAACTGATAAACTGGAAACTAAAATGGCGGAGATGGTGAAATCGCATCACTCCCTAATAGACTCTCATGAACTTCTCCAAGAACACTGATTAAAGTACAGGCTAAAAACATGGACTTGGAAGATCATTTCCCGCTGGAACAATATCAGGTTGAGGGGTATTGAGAAAAGCTGATGCCCAGTGAGCTTAGGGCATACGTGCAAGAATTTATGCAGTCGATCCTGCCTGATGTGGATGCCCGTGACCTTATAATTGACAGGATTCATAGGCTTCCAAAGCCCTCAACGGTAGCTCCCTCCCTCCCTAGGGATGTATTAGCACGTATACATTTCTTTGAAACTAAGGAGGATTTTCTGGGAGCTTTAAGGAGGAACGCAGAGATCCCTGCCAAGTTTACCCACATTGAAGTGTTTCCGGACTTATCGCCTGCTATCTAGCCCTTAGACGAGCCTTCCAGCCCTACACTAAGCTGTTACGAGAAAAGGACATTCAGTACGATGGGGACATCCGCCTAAGCTTCTTATAAGAGAAGACGACAAGACCCATGTTTGTCTTACACCCAAAGCTGCTGCTACTCTCCTAACTGAATGGGGTATGGACCCCCCTCGTCCACCGGATTCGCCTCTGCCGGAAAATGGAGGGCTGGTCGCCTCCCGCCGCGGCCGGCGTCCCAGAATTGATCCTGAATGGTCGTCTGTATGAACTTTCGTCGTTCATCTGAGGTTATATATATGCCTGGGGGTTCCCTCTCCTATGGATCTCTCTCTTTATCCTGTGCTGTATCTCGGACTAATCTCCTGTGTCTTTTTCTAATCTCTCTCTCCCTGTATGTTCCCACTCTCTAATTTCCCTTTTCCCTCTATTCCTTAATCTTTGACTTACTCCTATCCTATCCTCTTCCTTACTATTGAATCCGCTGTGATCCCACTACTGCCCCTATATCTCTTCTTCTCCCTTCCTCTTTCATACAGTGTACTCCACTGCTCTCACTGCTCTTCTTTGCAATATAAACCTCTTTTTCTTGTTATACCAGTTTTCTAAACTAATTTCATTCTACTAGACTTGATCTTCTCTTTTCTCTTTACGGGATACTATGCTGCCCCTTGAGTGTGATTTAAACACTCATTTGGACTCTGGACATTTGCCCTCTCTTTTTTATTTAGAGGGTATGTTAATGTTAATGATTGTGTTTTCTTTTTCCCCCTTCTTCTCCCTCGGACCTCCCTTTCACCTTTCCCTATGAAGGCTATTATGTATGGTTTGCTTTTAATGTGGAGTATGCTTGACTATTACATTTTCCATGACCCACCATGAGCATTTCCTGTGTCTCGATAAATGTGAATGGTCTGAATTCCCCCACTAAGCGATCACTAGTTTGGCACAGATTACTAAAGCATAGAAGTGACATCCTTTTTTTACAGGAGACGCACCTGATCAGCTCTGACACGTATGGAATGTCCTCACCTACAAATCCCCATAGATTCTTTGCTTCCTCGGATGCAAAGAGGGCAGGGGTTGCAATTTTTGTTCACAAACGTATAACTTTTGAGCTAGTGTCCTCACACCCGGACCCACTGGGCCGTTACCTTGTAGTAAACTGTAAACTGAATAATATGCCCTACTCTCTAATCACAATTTATGCACCTAATGTTGGCCAGTCAGGATTCCTCACCTCTACTTTTGAAAGGATCTTTCCCTCCTCCACTAGGCGAAAGTTAATAGCAGGGGATTTTAATGCCCCTATGGATGGAACCATAGACTGCTCCTCCCTAGCCTCATATAGAAGAGACTTAAGCACTGTGGTCTCCATGTTCGGCTTGCATGATGTGTGGCGGTACTTCCACCCAGACGAAAGAGATTATTCTTTCATGTCTCCAAGATTTGGGACGTATTCTAGAATAGATTACTTTCTAATAGATGACGCACTCCTCCCTCTCTGCACATCTGCAGAAATTGATTCCATAACATGGTCCGACCATGCCCCTGTCTCAATTGAATTGACTGACCCTCTAGCAATATCTCCCCCGGGACTCTGGAGAATAAATGAGTACTTACTCTCCTCCCCGGATAATATATCTGATCTCTCGAATCAGCTGTGGGAATATTTTCAGCAGAATGTTACGGGAGAGGTTACCCCAGAGGTCCTCTGGTACGCACATAAGGCAGTAATGAGGGGCAGCCTGGTGAAACTAGCCGCTTGGACTAAAAAGAAATATAATCAATCTATACAGGATACCCTTCAACAGATAAAGGTCCTTGACACCCAGAACAAGCTCTCTCCTTCTCCTGTGACGAAGGCAGCCTTGATCGCCCTCAGACACCAATTTCGCTCTCTCTTACTGACCAGGGTGGAGAGAAACTTGGCCAAAATGAAAACCTCATATTATGGCATGGGGGACAGGGCGGGAAAACTCCTAGCACGAGAAATTAAGAAAAAAGAATCCCTTTCCAAAATTTCTCATCTCCTAACTTCTGAAGGTGCCCATATCCATCACCCCATAAAAATAGCGGACAAATTTCGAAAATACTATGAATCACTATATAATTTGAAAGACTTCACACGAAACACCTCAGCCCTCCGCAGAAACCATTAACTCGTTTTTGGATAAAGCATCTCTTTCGACCCTCTCATCAGATCAAATTACCTTTCTCAATGCCCCTATTGCGGAAAGCGAAATCCTTCAATTAATTAAATCTTCTAAAAAAACTTCTGCGCCGGGCCCCGACGGTTTCACATACAGATACTATCTCACTTTTGTCCCGATTCTTGCCCCTTTCCTTCTAAAAGTCTTTAATTATTGGCAGGACACAGGTTGTGTGGGAAAAGAGGGTCTACGCGCGACTATATCGACCATCCCCAAACCGGGCAAACCCACCACATCCCCGGGAAATTTTTGCCCATTAGCCCTTTTGAATTGTGACCTGAAGTTATATGCAAAATTATTGGCTAATCGTCTTATGACTGTTCTCCCTTCGCTTGTGGGCCCGGACCAGGTTGGGTTCGTCCCGGGCAGACAGGCCAGAGACGGAACTAGGCGTATCATAAATCTACTGGAGATCATGGAGAGGGGGGGTGCCCCTGGTGCACTCCTTTCGCTAGATGCAGAGAAAGCATTTGATCGGCTGCACTGGGGGTTCCTTAGTGAGGTCCTAAACAGATTCCAGATAGGAGGACGTTTTAAACATTCCATTATGGCACTATACTCAAGCCTTAGTGCCACAGTCCGAGCCTCGGATTTCTTTCACCAGACTTTATCATTACGAATGGTACAAGACAGGGCTGCCCTCTCTCTCCCTTGATTTTTATACTGGTTATGGAACCACTGGCAGCCATAGTCAGATCGGATCCGAAGATCTCGGGAATCAAAGTGGGCTCCTTGGAGCATAAAGTAGGCCTATACGCCGACGATGTCATTTTTATTTGTACTGATGTTCAGGTCACAATTCCGGCACTAATGTCCACTTTGGAAGATTTCTCCAAAGCTTCATTTTATAAATTAAATTTAACAAAATCGTCACTATACCCGGTTAATATCCCCCCTCCACTCAAATAGCTTTACAGCAACAGTTCCCCTTTACTTGGGCGGTGGGTGGTTTTGTTTATCTGGGCATTCTTATCATTAGCACCAATACATTGGTACGACTCAACTCAGATTTGCTTCTGAAAAGCATTAATTTTTTAATAGCATCATACTCCTCTGCACAGTTGTCCTGGATTGCAAGAATTCAGGTCACTAAAATGGTCTTGCTTCCTAAAATATTATATTATATGCGTTTGCATTCCTTTCCGATTCCCTCATAAAATTCTTAATCTTATCCAGTCAATACTGGGCAAATTTATTTGGCAGAATAAGCCCCACAGAATAGCCTCTTCGACTCTTACCCTCCCCACCTCTTTGGGTGGAATGGGAGCCCCTGACGTGCACACCTATTATAAAGCTATTACCCTTGATATTGCTAAGGTTTGGTGGACATCCACGGAGGTACCTCTTTGGTTACAAATTGAGAATTGGTATGCCCTGGGTCATTCCACCAGAATTTTATTAGAAGCTCGTCTTCTGTTTCGGGGTCCTGCGAACACAATGGCGAACACGATGCTGAAATCCATGCAGGCGGTACTTATGGTCTGGACCAGTCTTGGAGGTAGTTGTCTTGGTTTCTTATCTCGCTACATCTCATTACGGGCAGTTGAGCTCATGGTTGACTCGCCGTCCTTTTCCTTCACCCAGTGGAGGTCGGGGGGGGGTCTCTCTGTTGGCTCAGCTTACAGACGAAAACAAAATACTGCCCTTTGACACTATAAGGAGTAAATTCTCTCTACTCCAATCATCATATTTTCAATATCTCCAGTTAAAGCATTTTGTTCATTCTATACGCATACCAAAAGTAGATTTCAGTCAATCAGACCCTACTTTACAAAATTTTTTCAAACAAAATACTTCTGTGTCACACGGAGTCTCAGTCCTTTATAAGGCTCTGGCTCGTTATAGATCAGCGCCCAAACTACCTTATATGTTGTGCTGGGAATCCAGCTCTCATTCACTACTTCACCTGATTCATGAGATTGGCGGCCAATCATGCAGCTCTATTTTCCTCCTGTATTAATCATCAAGACAGCGAAAAGCTACACTTTGATTGGTACCTCACCCCAAAAAATTGGCCAGTTATCTCTCACCCTCGCTGGTGTTGAACTATGCTGGAGAGGATGGCGGAGTGGGTGATACTTCTCATATTTGGTGGTCATGCCTGTCCTGAAAAATGACTGGTTGGTTGTTGAGTCCTCTGGCTCAGCTCACTAGCCTTTCAATTCCTTTAACTCCCCAGATGGCCCTCCTAAGTGTGGACTTATCGGACATTCCTTATATCATACGCCCCATGTTTACGAATGTTTTAATAGCTGCCCGTCTTTGTTTGGCTAAACATTGGCGTTCTTCTATGGTTCCTTCGCAAGATGAACTAGTGACAAGACTCAATATTCAATTCCAACATGAAATATCACTGGCCCACAACTTGCGAAGAAAGGCTAAAATCATACAATGGTGGGACCCTTGGATCGCTTCACAACGTGGTGACAGTTCCTTCTTAGTATTTGTAAATATTGTACTAATTGCTTACTCCATCAAGTAATATTGTAGCCTTGAAAAAATTCTTTCCCCTTCCTCCCCGCCTATCCAGATCGTCCCGTTTGCCGCACCCTGTCTCTGCTGTTAAGCCTGTTTTGGGTTGTTAATAAAGGGCTAGTTACGGGACTAACTTTTGGGCCCCTACGTCCATAACTTGTTAAAGTTACCTTCTTTGAACCCTGAAAAATTAAATTAAACACTACTTTAAAAAAAAAAAAAAAAAGATACTCTAATCCTTTAAATGGCCCAACTCTATATCAATATTTGGATGAAAGTTTTGGGAAGGAAGAAGCAGGATCGTTTCAAGAACTAAATTATCAAACAGACAATGCTTAATACTAATCACATGCACTAGAATACACCGCCTATGGGTGGAAAAAGGTCTAAAAAGCTTAAATTCTAATTACCTATAGTTCACTATGCCCCATAGAACCTGTCGATTCCCTCCTAAAATTCATACACCTTTCGAGAACTATATCTGGGCCGGATAAGCTCGCACGAATATCGTACGACTCTAACACTCACAAAATTATGGGGGAATGGGTGAGCCAATATACGGAAGCTATATAAGCTCAATAATTTCTAAGGTGTTTTGACATCCAGAAGTCTTTTTTAAATTTTGAGAATGTTGCCGCGGAAAAGACATGTAAAGAAGCTAGATCTTTTATTCCTTGGCATAATGGCGAACACGTATGCTAAATGCCCCTTTACACACTAATATTCCAGGCCAGTCTTCAGGTAGTGATCGTTTAACTTTTGCGCTTCACATGGAAGCATATAGCTCATTTCTGCCCTATCCTTAACAATGGACGGTGTCTCCTAGTACTCATGCAGCAGAATAACAAAGTATTGCCCTAGACAAACCTGATGTAAGATAAAATTCTCATTACAAATCATCAACTTTTTCTAATACTCAGTAAAGCACTTGTTCATCAGATACTAAAATAACTTTAAATACAACTACCTACCTTGTATCAAAATTTCTTTGCAACAAAATAACCTGTGCAAAACGGAGTACTCAGTCCATAACCTTTGATGAAATTATTAGCAGCACCCCAAATCCATAAAAAGTTTTATCCACTGATTAGCTGACGCATCAGAATCTAGCTACTCGAAGCTTTGTCCTAAAACGGATCTGCTATATTCGCATGGATGTAAAAACCACTTTACTAAATTTTGCCTCACCAAAGCAGAACCTATATCATATGAATAGACAATGGCCACGTCAAACATTAACGAAAGCTACTAGGAATAACCATGTTCAAGTATCGATGAGATCGCGGCCCATAGCGTGATATGGGAATACAAGCGTAGCATTTGTAATGATTGGGTGAGGCTCTACATATCTGCTGGAGATATCTTACTGTCACTGATCGACTAATACTTTACAAGAGTTAAGTTCCTCAACACTATTTAGACATTTGCATCAAGGAAAAGAAAGTCTAGCGAGAAGCATGTTAGTTTCCCGTAACTATAATTGCACTCAAAACTGCTCTCCTGTTTGTGGTCAACTAGACGGTAACTTACTTAAATGACATTAAAATAGATTGATTAGATACCATCTATAATGTGAAGATTTACAAAAAAAATTATACCATTAATGTTCTATCTTTACCCCAAATTCCACCACTAAGCAGGGAGGCCTGTGTCAAGAAGTATGAGATTTACAACACATGTGTGAGCGATAAACCACAAGCAGTCTATATGAGAAATGTATAATCATGTGATTTTATTTACTTTTCTTTGTTAATGTGGGAATATAAATGTTTTACTATTTATCGTCTCTCAGACATTTAGAGCTCTATTTATGAGCAGTGTGACCAAACTGTTGTGTATTCAGCAATAACTTAGCATTTACATGTACTGAGATGTGCTGATGAAAAACAGGTAGTGAAAGTGTGGTGCCCCTGTGATCCAGTCGCCACGAGGTACTGCCCCCACTTAGAGGTGTATACCCCCACTTCAGGTAAGAAGGCACTGATGGGTATCCAGGACCCAGACACCACGACCACTCCAGGTCGGGATCAGGGCGAGATGCTCCTCCGGAGAGCATGGTCCCTGATCCTGGCTGGAGAAGAGGATCCAGGTAGTGGGGCTGGCGAGAGTATCGTTTAGGGGAGCATTCGGTAGGAGTGAAGCTAGAAGGACACATAGTATAGGGACATTGATGGACCTTATAAAAAGGGTGACAGAAACATCCAGAAGTAGTTGGTAGTTGGTGAAAAGTCGTTGGTAGGAGTCTGTGAGGGCAACAGTGTCATAGAAGAGTACATCTGAAAGAGACTGCAGGGGACTGAAGCTGGTGGAAGCTTGTCTTGTAACAGAGATTGAGAGAGAACATGGGTGCTCCAGAGGCAGAAAGGGGACCAGTAATGACTGATCCACCTGGGACGTCCAATCGCAGTGATTGTATCGTTTGCGGACCAGGCCGCAAAGGGGAACCGACCGCCAGACTAGTGGAGAACAACCAGGTCAGCTAGCAACTCCGAGGATGTGGTGCTTCCAATGTGCTGCACTGAAACCATGCACATCCATGGAAAAGGAGGCCACATAGGTTAGGGACGACTACGAAGTAACCCTAGGAAGGAACCATGGTCTCCGGCTCGTGCACTGTGTGAGCGAGTGCAGGGAGGAGGGCATAGCAAAGCTAAAAAGAGTCGACTGTGAAAGGACATTAGAATAGGGTGCCTGTTAGTGCATCGCCTTACTCAGGAGTAGCTCGATCCCCCTTGCTCTATCTCAAGACTCAGCACTTCGCGGTTGTTATAACAGTGCTGACTGCTGTGACTGGAACAACTGAGCTGTGAGTAAACATCCTGAGACTGCACAACGCTGTGTCTGCCGTTCTTGCTGCACCCTGCGCTGAAACACCACTACCAACTCACTGATAACATCTGCTACCCTGAGGGGTTAGCCCTACCCGTGGAGGGCTTACCATCAAGCTGCCATATCTCCAACCCCCTCAGAGGAACTGTAGAGCAGTGGCAGCCCTTATCTACAACCTACGGATGGCATCATGTAAACAAATATCCCCAAGTCTGGTATCCCTTCCCTCAGAAGTACCTTGCCTCATCATCAATCCCCATAGAATCCCCTACCCTTTTTTGATTGACCGCTCCGGGGCCACACACCGGGTCACGCCACCGTGGCATCCTTAGCAAGGTCCACCGCCTGGTTCAGAGTACCCCATGGGGCGAGTCAAAAAAAGCAAATCTGCCCACTGTACAATGGCACAAAACTAATATTCATTCTTTACAATGCCTCAATCCTCACAGTATAATTATACAGTATAGTATAATTCAACTTTAAAACATGTTAGGAAATTACATACCTTAAAAAGAGATGCTAGTTCATCAAACTACCTTTCCCCACCAGGTTTACATTATGTATGAGTAGACTATTAATAACCCACAATACATTTAATTAAAGGGAACCTGTCAGTACCCCTGGGCTCCCAGAACCACGAGCAGTTCTGTGCCCTTATCTATAATCCCTGCCTAACAGTTAGTTCCCCCAAATTGTCGGTCCACTTTGCAAGTTATCACGCACCTCTGGAAGTGATAACATGCTTTACAACAGCTAATGTCATCAGCATAGCTAATACAAAGCTACATGTGGGCGCAGCTTTATACCGCTCCGCTTTGAGCTTCTCTGATACGAAGTGTATGCCCACTGGCATCAGAAAAGCTCATTGCACATGATTGGACATCGTCCGCACTTCCGGTCATGTGCACTATGCCTCTTTAAAATCAGGACGAATACACCTGAATTCAGAGTAGCATGCATGATTGTAAGGGCGGAAAACTTCTGATCATGCATAGTAAGCTTAACTACACCTGGCAGAGAAGTTGAATGCTGAGAGGTACACATGCAAGGTTTTATATACTGCTGCCTATGTCGCTGGCTGTGTAAAGCATGTTATCATACCCACAGGGGTGTGATAACATGCTAAGTGGGCTGACTAATCAGGGGAACCAATGCCCAGATGTCCAGAGCATTACATAATGTTGTGAGTATGCGGGCATGAGGCCTCGTTGCTAGGGGCAAAGGCACAAAAAATGTCAAGGCAGCATGGTTACTAGGGGCAACAGCACAGCAAATGGCATGGCAGTATCGTTGCTGGGGGAAATGGCATGACAAATGAATCTGGACATTAGCTGAAGATTGCAGTGTGCACTTTGTCTGTGGATTGGTGGGTCCATGAAAAATTTCTTTGCCCAAAGTGCTTTGCCTGTGGATCAGCGGGTACACAAAGATGGATGGAGACATGAGAGCGGTTGTCAAAGGTTTCTCTGCCCTGATACTTTGGTGTGTGTAATGATGCTTTCCTGTATTACATACTATACTAGAGACTGTGCCACAAGTGTGGTGGGTATCCGTGGTGACACTGTTGGATTTCCTGCAGCCCTCAAGAAAATAGAGGCATCACCTGGGATAAACTGCTACGTAATGTGCCGGCTGCAAAACCTGTGTGGTGTTTACAGGCAGTAGACACTGTGTGTATAATGTGCAGGTGGTAGAGCTAGTGTGTGAAATGTACATAAGTGAAATGTGCATGAAGTGATTTGAGGGTACTGTTGCATCTCCCACCAGGTTACTCGGGACCAGTCCCGATTCTCTGGTCACAGGGGTATGTCACGGTAGTGGCCATGGACCGGTTCCGTGGCCCTGGAGAGACTGCAATAAAAAGGGGAAAAATATCAAAAAGGGAAAAATAAATAAAGATAAAGTTTGTCACTGTGACGCCACCTGTGGTATGCAGCCAGATGTGACCGCTGCTGCTTTACTCCAAGGGATGATGATGGGATGCAGTAAGGTGATAAGCCCTCCACAGGCAGGACTGATTTATCCCTTGGGCCGGTGATAAGAGTCTATTGTGGGGTGGTTAGGCGAAGTGGTTGTGAGGTAACGATAGGGATTCACTTACTACTAACAGGTGTCCTTCAGATTTCTCAATCTCGACCTATTCTTAGATGCTGGTCTCCACAGCTATGGACCTTCAATAAAGACTCTCACACATGTCTCAAGTTCAACCAGGTACTTTACTTCACTGCTTGCTTTTACACAGTCTCCGTTTTCTTTCAGGGAGTGTACTTGGTAGCCTGTCAGCAGCTGGTCTGTTTCACCAAAGCACCCCCTTTCTTAAGCCTTTCCGGGTCTCTCTCCTCAGGACCACTCACTACCTCAAGGCCAGCAGTTGCAGACTTTTCAGGTGGTCTTATCACTGACTCCCAAGTCATATATGAGGCTTTTCCTTGGTGTGACAGTCTGTTTGGTTCCGGGCATAGAGACCCTTCACCACACAGGTTAATCTGATGCCGGGGCTTGAACCTGCCAACCAATTTTACAGGGCTGGTAACCTGTCCGTCAACCCAGTCCCTCGGTGTCTCCATAAAGCCAGTATTCCATCTTGTACTCCTTCTCCACAACACCGGGTCAGTAGTCTCAGACCCGGTCAGCCATAAGATGACACTGGCTGCCGGATCCTGGTGTTTTTCCTCTGTTGTTACTGTCTCTCTCTGTATGTCACTCCCATTCTCTCCTCCAACTCCATTCTGACTAACTGTCACTCTCACCCTGAGGTAAACTACTCTAGCTCTTCCCTCTCTTCCAGGTGTCTCCTAAGCTCCACCCACCACTCAGCTCCTACCCACCTCTCCCTTGCCTGGCATAAAGGCCTAGGTATAGGGATTCGGGGATGTGTTGGGTGCTTTTGATTTGGGGTGAATGTCTTACCATCCCAGCTGCTGCTCTTTTCTGTGACTACCAGTCCGCAGATGTGCCACACTGTCAGTACCGTCTCGAGAGGTATGTCTTTTGGGTGGTTGCCCTTTTCAACTGGGACACAGTCTGTCCATTTGAGTGAATGGAGTCTCAGGGAGTCAGTCTCTGAGAGTACTGCAGATGGTGGCAGGGGCCATGGAGTGTGCAAGTGATGGGGACAAGAAATTTCTGAGTGATAGAGACATAAAGTCTGTCCATTTCAGTGATGTCTCATAGAAAGTGAGTCTCTGAAAGATAGTTACTTGTGGCAACAGATATACTGCCAAGAATGCAGGGTATGATGGCTCAAAGTGCCCAGACCGTGAATCTGAAGAAAATGGGGGGAATATATAGTAAGGTCACCAGCTACTTTGGTAACTATAGTGCAACAGACTGTTTAAAAACATTACAAGAATTAAGTTTGCAGGTTGCTGGAGAGATGTGCATATTCCCTAACCCCATCCGTGGGTGTGGCTCATATCATATAACGTGTTTGTTTGGCACATGGTGGCTGACCAAGTGAGACAGAGGGAAGGAGACAGAAAGGATATTCTCTGTCACTTTATTTATATTTGGAGACTTAAAACAAGCCCCTATGAGTAATTTATTATTCTTTCTCTCTCCCCTTACCTCCACCCATAGACCCTCTACATTTTCATTAGCTGCACATATGTTATCATGCAGAATGGGTTTTAAGGATCATTTTTAGGGATGAGCGAGTATGCTCTGTGCTACTCGTTACTCGCACGAGTATCCCGGTACTCGGGATGCTCCACGAGCACTGAGTACCGGCGAGATGCTCGGACTGCACGCTAATAATTAGCAATCTGACACACATACACAGCTCCCTTCAGTGCACACAGTGATCTGGCACCTCACAGGGAGCAGATTAATTGTTAAGATCCCTCTGGGGGCCACAGCAAGGTGTTGTATGTTGCAGCGATTTCAAAAAGCCCCCCCTCCCGCCCTTTCCCAGCAATACTCATTTTATAACTGGAAGTCTGTGGGCGGAGCCTGTCACTCATTGACTTACATTGGGCTGGGTGCTCTGGCCGAGTACACGAGTATCTTGAGATGCTCGGCCAGAGCACCGAGCACCCGAGCATTTTAGTGCTCGCTCATCACTAATCATTTATATATATAAAAACTCATCTCCCTCTCACTTATTTGTATGGTCATTTTTGAACAGACTATAACCCTGTAAATTAACAGACCAGTCATAGATCTCATCCAGCAATGTCTCCAATAACCCCACAATGCCGTGATTTTTTTTCTAACAAAGTAGTAGACTAGTACACTAGTATAGTTTTTAATGAATAAAAGTAAGAAAGCATAAAAACAATATAAGCCTAATATAACTGTTATTGTACTTACCCGAAGAATTGATTGGTCTAATCACTTTTATCACACAGTAAACTGTGCAAACAATACATATGAAAACTAGAAGCTAAATGCTGTTTGTTTTGTTTATTTAGCATCGGAAAATCTGAATAAAAAGCAATCAATAAATGTTATATGCCTCAATATGGTACAAACATTTTTTTCCAACATGTTGAGAAAAATAAGCTCTCAAACAGCTATGTTCAAAAAAAAGTTACAGCTTATGGCGATAGAAAAACTATTTTTTACAAAAATTGAAATAAGGTGCTGTTCTTGTTTATCCTGTGCACCCGCTGAGCGCTTTTGTCGGGGTTTCCATATAAGTTTCAAAAATCAAGTAAGAAGCCTGTATGTATATGGTCATGTTCACACACATGCGTTTTTTTGACCATCCCTGCGTTTTTGGGCTGTTAAAAAAAACGCAGGTGCGTTAACGCAGGGTACATTTGAGTGTAGCTGCGTTTTTCAGCTCCATTTGCATTTTTTTCCTCCAGTCCAAAAAACGCTGCATGCAGTGTTTTTGGGTGCTGGAAAAAAATGCAGGGGTGGTTTCTCAAAAACGCATGCGTTTTTTTAACATGGGCCCCTATGGGAAACGCATGCGTTAACGCAAGTGCCTATATGTGCCCTGCGTTAACGCATGTGTTTCCCATAGGGCCCATATTAAAAAAACGCATGCGTTTCTATAACATGGGGCCCTATGGGAAACGCATGCGTTTTTAAAAGACACATTTATGCACCCTGCGTTAACGCTTGCGTTTTTGCCTGCGTTTTTGAGGAAAGTCCAAAAAGGCTAAATTTCCTTTCAGACACACAAGAGACATTTTTTAGCACTCCTAAAAAAATGCATGTGGTTTTAGGAGTGCTAAAAAAAACGCAAATTGTGTGTGAATAATGCCTATGTCAATTTTGACAGCACATAAAGATTTTGCTGTTGTCATAATGATCACCTTATGTTGACTATGAAAGGTCATGAGATGTGCATGCATTATGCAGCCAATAGTATCAATGTATATATTCAAAGCATCCAATTGGGACAAAGTCTGTGCCTGAAAGTCTGCTCTGAAAAAAGTCCTTGAAGTTTACTGAAAGTGTTAAAGCTCCAGGATGACAGATGGACCCTAATAATAATATGTAAAGGTAGTATGGTACTCCAGGAAGTATCTACTAGGGTCCATAGACCAGTGCATACCGCATCTTGCTCCACAGCACCTGCTGTAGTAAATGGTTCACATACACAGGGCATGCCACTGATGAAGGTCTAGGTAATAGACTGAAACATCTTGCATTTTTTTCAACCAGTACCATCATACATAAGACATCACTTTGAAAGCATATTGTAGTGTGCCAAGTCCATCTCTCACCGAAGCCAGACCATAATAAACCTTATCTTCCTGAAGATTATCTGTTGAGTGGTATTCCACAGCAAAGGGATCATTTTTGAACCTTTACAATTTAAGCAGTCTACAAAACTGCAGTGTTACGGGCTGCTGGTTACCATAGGTTTTCATCAGTTTTTGTCTTAACAGCTTAGGCTAGGGTCACACATAAGCCCTTGGTCCGTTTTTGGCTTCATTTTTGGCTTTTTTTTTTCTAAGTCCAAAAACTGATAGAAAAACAGATTGGATGTAATAAACACCCTGTCCGTTTTTTTCTGGACCTAAAAACATTGCTCTGTCCGTTTTTGAGCCAAAAACGTTGCTAGCAACGTTTTTGGCATCAGTTAAAAAACGCATGTTTTTTTTTAACATGGGGCCCTATGGGAAACGCATGCGTTAACGCATGGCACATATAGGCACCTGCGTTAACGCATGCGTTAACGCATATCCGTTTTTAATGAAAAAAAATGAAAAAATGACTAAGTCTAAAAAACGTCCAGGGGTGTAGGAGGCTCAAAAAGCACCCAAAAAAAATGGATTGGTCATGGAAATCACTTCCAAAAACGAATTTCTATGTGTGACCCCAGCCTTACTTGGTCAATAAATAATGATGTGCTTGTATTACAGTGTTTAATACCAGTTGAATACACATAGGAAACTTCAGAATGTGATACACATTTTGCAGGCAATTAAAGGCTTTCAGAAATGCCTTTCACAGAGTTTATTCCCCATGAATCTAGTTATTGTAGAAATTTTGGCTAAAGCAATCTAAGGGTATGTGCACATCAGTCGTTTTGTGGGCTGTTTTTGAGCGTTTTCCGTCGGCGGTTTCCGCTGAGTTTTATGTTAATTTATGTTAATCCTAACCACCGGTTGGATTAACATGCTAGTCAATGGAGTTTAGAAAACGCTGTGTACATTAGAACGTTTTTTTTTGTCTCCTTTCCAGTTTCTTCACCGGTTTTCCACCGGTTTTCAAAGATAGAACAAGTGACTTCTTTTGAGCGTTTTTCCAGCGGTTCCAGCTTACAAGTGCACCAAAAACCAGTCTGGAAAACGCTAAGAAAAACCGCCAGAAAACCGCCGAGAAAACGCTGTATAAACGCTAAAAAAACGATCGCAAAACGTTAGCAAAACGATGGACACTGCTTAGCTCAGAAAACTCAGTTTCTGCCATTCTCCACCGGTTTCCGGACGGTCTGCAAAGATGCAGAAACGTCAGATGTGCACATACCCTAATAAGTAAAAAGGTCTATTTATTTTGCAGATGTTTTGCCTTTGTGTATGCCCTTTTCAGCTTGAGCTGCACGTTGTGCCACTGCTACATCTAAGATTCAGGCAAATTAAGTTAGATGGCAAGCTCTAGAGTATCGCGAAGACAAGAAGCAAGTCACAAGAACATCCAACTAAGGCAGCCGTCACACGCTACAATATCGTGAGCGATATTGTAAGCGATCACGTGCACGCGCGATCGCTAACAATATCGTTCACATCGCTGGTGAGATGTCACACAGACAGACTCACCAGCGATGTGGGCCAGCGAGATCGCTGGTAACTATGGTACACATCGGGTTACTAGGCGCCGCGCGGCGCTTAGTAACCCGACGTTTACGATAGATACCATCTCCCAGCATAGGCAGATTGAACAAGCGATAATCGCTTGATATGAGCTCCGGCTCTCATATCTGCGATGTCACGATCAAGCGATATTACATTGTAAAATCGCTTGATCGCACGTAGCGATGCACAAACAATATCGCTTAAGCGATCAAAAAGCAGATCGCTTAAACGATATCGTTCGCAATATTGAACCGTGTGACGGCCGCCATAGTAGGACTTTTTCCAACTTGCTTTTTGAGGTTGTAGTCCTCTAGGAGTTACAATGTTCCTTTACTGCAACTTTTTGTGTTGTAGCAGGCAATCATGGTGATTTTTGGCCAAGTAGCCTGTGTCGCGGGCAAAGTCACAGCCTGTTTACACACACAGATAATTGTGCAGAGATTGTTCGCAGATCTCTGGTTGCAGTGAAATCATGGACACATTGTTCCTTTTGTGGTCGTGTATAAATGGAACAATGTGTCCATGATTTCATTGCAACCAGAGATCTGCGAACAATCTCTCCACAATTATCTGTGTGTGTAAATGGGCCTTAAGACTTCTCCCGAGATGCACCAATTCTCTGGAATGCTCTACCCCAAGAAATTAAGATTATCCACAATTTACACAGTTTTAGGCGCTCCCTAAAAACTCATCTTTTCAAGGCAGCCTATCACATTTCATAATCAAAGTCCTTTATAGGTAGCCAATTTACTATTTCTCTTAACGTAACTCTCTGTCGAACTCCACCAGACCCAAAAGCTCTACAAAGATTGGATGGTGCAGTAAACACGCAGGTGATGTAAAGCAGAGTCAGGCTTGGGGGAAGGAGCTGGGAAAGTGAAACCAAAATTCTAAGGTAAGAGGGAGAAGTGTCAAAAGTTCATAGTCCTCTAACTTGAGTCTGTTGCAAGATGTGATATCCCCAAATGCCCTTTCATTTTACATGAAAACTCATGAACCTATGTGAAACATTTAATCCTGTTTTGAATGTGTCAAAGGTCGTTATTAGGGATGAGCGAGTATTGCAATAATCGGACTCGCTATAGTCACAATGAGTAGGTCCCGATACTCGGTAATCGTTGCGAGTATAGCGAGTCCAATGGCAGTGAATGGGCCGGGCGAGTACTTTCGCAGTGTATCTATATATACACTGCGAAAGTGCACTAAAAGTGATTAAAAGTTGTTAAGAAATAAAAAAAATCATACTCACCTATACGACGCCTGCCCGGGAACGGCAAAGAAGACATCCGATCAACGACAAGGACCTGCGAGTCTGACAGCCAATCAGATGGCCAGACGTCACAAACTATGTGATCGCTACCAGCCACCTGATTGGCCAGATTGCCAGGTCATTGATGCACATTCAAGACCTGGCAATCTGGCCAAATAGGTGGCTGTTACTAGCTGAAAGAAACCAAGGTCTCAATCAAGGAATGAATTTTCCAATCAGAACAAATTAATATCAATAATTGAATCTTTATTTTCAAAAAAGTATAAAATCAAAAAACAGAGCTACATTACAGGAAACACCACATAGCACAATAGTAAACCTTCAATAATACAGAGTCAATACAAGTATTGCACACAAGACCACTGTAGACAGGAATATACCTCAAAAAATACATCCATAAGGTATCAAAGCACCCTAAATTGCTTCTTGTTGGATCTATGTCTAGTGCCTATCAATTCCCTAGTGTTAGGCTTTAAACCTCAGAATGAGGCTGAACTTATGAAATACAAATATCTAAAAGAGGTATCCTGATCCAAGGAACACAGAGGGTTAAGTGTTAGTTTACCTGTTAAGAAGGAACGCGGTGCCTGGGCTTCCCACCCCTACGCCGTTTCGCTATGGAGCTTCTTCCGGGGGCGTGCCAGTATGAGGCAGCGTGGGCTTTTTTATATCCCCCATATGTTGTGCGTGATCCAGAAAGGCTCACTGTCATTGGCGCGGCGGGATCGAGCCTCCAGACATTAATCACGCCTTCCGGCGGCAGCGTGTGTAAACACGCAGTGTATATCCGCCGGAAAGAGGCGCGTCATGTCATTGGAGCCGGATCGCACAAGCGCATTAGTGAGACAATGAGGAGAGGAACAGAGTTATTGCTGTTTCCGGGGCAACAGTCATGTGATACTAATCACATGACCGGCACTACCACTATCAATGCCCGGGTTCTAAACATTGGCTACAGTTGTCATGGTAGTTGTAAGGATTTATAAAAACTACAAGGAAGTACTTTATTAAGATTGGCTACTTCTTTTTCCAACAGAAGTAGACCTCCCGCTGTCACTGCGGCCCCCTCCTGCCTCCTCCAGCACCCGGTCACAGCCCCCCCAAGCAAATACCATGTGACTCGAGTATAAGCTGAGGGGGGCACTTTTCAGCACAAAAATTGTGCTGAAAAACTCGGCTTATACTCGAGTATATACCGTATATATATATATATATATATATATATATATTAGTGATACATCGGTTTTTGTGGACTTCAGATATCGTTTGTTTTGGTTTTCGTTGATTTTTTCAATGAAGATCGTGTCTCGTTTTTCATTGATGCCTCGGTTTTTGTCCATACTCCGTTTCTAATTTTGCCTTAAAAAATGTGATTCCCCTTCCAAAAAATAAAATGTGCACCCTCTCTCCCCTCCTAGGCATCTTCTATACCAGGGGTCCCCAACCACCGGTCGGCGGACTGGGACCGGGCCGTGGGGGTCTTTATGCCGGTCTGCGGTGAGATGCCAGCTTCCCCGCCCCCTTTGACATCCCTGCCCAGTGCACCCCTCACCTCCTGAACTACGCCGCTCTGAGCTGAGGCCTCTGCTTCAGCTGCATGCGCAGATGTATAAGGGGAGCTGTCGGCCAATCAGTGCAGCAGCCATGCCCTGATTGGCCCGCTACTGATGCGCTGTTATTGGCCGATGGCTTTGCTCGTAAAGCTAAGCAGCTGAGGCAGAGACGTGGCCGGAGTTTCATATCTCGCGCTATTTCCAAGCACATCATTGACGTGAGCTTCCGTGTCACGTGATGTGCTGGAAATAGCGCAAGATATGAAACTTTGACCACGTCTCTTCCTCAGCTCCTTAGCTGTACTGCCGGCAGGAGTGGTGAGCATTAGCTGGTGAGTGTGACATTCAGGGGCATTGTCTGTGTGAGTGTGGCATCAGGGACATTGTCTGTGTGAGTGTGGCATTCACGGGCAATGTCTGTGTGAGTGTAGCATTCAGGGACAATGTCTGTGAGAGTGTGGCATTCAGAGGCAATGTCTGTGAGAGTGTGGCATTCAGGGGCAATGTCTCTGTGTGGGGGGCATTCAGGGGCAATGTCTGTGTGTGGGGGGCATTCAGGGGCAATGTCTTTGTGTGGGGGGCATTCAGGGGTCAGTCTGTGTGTGGGGGCATTCAGGGGTCAGTCTGTGTGTGGGGGGCATTCAGGGGTCAGACTGTGTGGGGGGTGGATTGTACTGGGTTCAGTATGTCTGTGTGTGTGTAGGGGCAATATGTGATGGGGGTATTCAGGGATCAGTGTGTGTGAGGGGTTATACAGGGGGCAATGTCTGTGTGTGTGGGGTTATTCAGACGGCAGTGTGTCTGTGTGGGGGGGATTGTACAGAGGGCAGTATGTCTGTATGTGGGGGTTATAAAAGGGCAATGTGTGTGTGCGGGGATTATACAGGAGGCAATGTGTATGGGGGGGACAATTTATGCTATATGGAGGGATGCGACGCTGCATTAAACTATGAAAAGCTGTGACACTGCATTATATTATATGGAGAGGCTATGAGGCTGCATTATATTATATGGAGGGATATGAGGTTGCATTATACTTTATGGAGGGCTGTGACACTGCATTGTACTATATGGAGAGCTGTGAGGCTGCATTATACAATGTGGAGGGCTGTGACGCTGTATTATACTATATGAAAATAAGACATAGCGCATCTTTTCAAGAAACAGGGTGGTAAACTCCACCCCTTCTCCATAGCCCTGCCCATAAGTTCAAAGCCCCGCCCTGCCAGGCCCCGGAAAAACAGTCTTGCATGAAGCCGGTCCCCGGTGCAAAAAAGGTTGGGGACCCCTGTTCTATACACCAAAAAGCTTTAATAAAAATATCATGTTAAATGGTTTTTTTTCTGTAAATTAGTGTTTCATATTCCTTTTATAGTCATTTCTGAGTGATTCTAGCAATATCGACGCAAGCCGAGATACCACTGTATATATATTTATGTGTTTGTGTGTTACTCAGTATAATAGGTGTGTCACAGAGAATTAAGGCCACGTCACACACACAGATATCTGTGACCAGATCTCTGGTTGCAGTGACATCGTGGACACATTGTTCCATTTGTACACAGCCACAAAATGGAGCAATGTGTCCATGATTTCACTGCAACCAGAGATCTGTTCAGAAGTTGGTCACAGATATCTGTGTGTGTGAAGTGGCCTTTACAAGTGGTGGCAGCAAAACGTTGGGTGTAAATCTGTGGACTGGTGCTGAGTTGTGCTGTGTTCATATTGTGATACAGGAGTATAGCTGCATCTCAGTCACATCTGCAGTAAGTTGTCAATGTTTGAAAATTGGGAAACACCAGTGGACTAAGGACCTCATGGTTGAAATGACTTCCAGAGAAAACAAAGAGGGGTAGTGTTTGTGCATATTTTGCTGTGTTCACACTCTAAATATCATACTTCCAAAATACCCTCAAATTAACTATTTTTTTTAACCCCTTCATGACTTAGTTAAACCTGCCCAATGTGGTATGAGAACCATGCATTTGTATTCATAGGAAATTCCTCAAAACATGACCTTTTAAGAGTGCATGAGAAAAAAAACTATCACATGTGTATGAAAATATATCTCAGATATCATAACTTCACAAATATTGTACATTTTCACTACCATGGGTTTGACTTGTGTGAGTCATAATGACAAAATAAATGTGAGAATAGAACACCCCAGTCATCATTTCTCAGATACAGTAAAATATTTGAAAGCCAATAAACATTTGGGTTATCCTATGAGTAAATGACTTTTTCCATACAGATTACATTTTCATATCTTTTAAAAATTCTTTGCAGTATTATCACAAAAATCCATGTATTTCTCTACCACTCCCATGCACAAAGTCTTGTCGATTTGGCCCAACCTGTCAGGAAATGCGTGAGTTCGGTGAAGGTGTGAGTCAGGTGATCACAATATGACTCAACTTTTTTTGTTGTGTTATTTTTGCATATTTTCCTGTAAACTAAAGAACACTAAATTGCAGAGCAGCATTTTAATATTTTTTTCAGTTAACTTTGTTTTGCCATAAGGTGCCAACTAGAATCTTTTGTACAAACGAAATATGATACACAATGGCTGAAATAATAAACCAAGCCAAAGTTAACACACAAAGTATGCTAAAAAGTTACATCATTTTAAGTTATCTTTAAAAGTATGGCCACTAGAACCATCAGTGGTTTGATATTGTAATTAATTGTACAGTTAGGGCCAGAAATATTTGGACAGTGACAAAATTTTCGCGAGTTGGGCTCTGCATGCCACCACATTGGATTTGAAATGAAACCTCTACAACAGAATTCAAGTGCAGATTGTAACGTTTAATTTGAAGGGTTGAACAAAAATATCTGATAGAAAATGTAGGAATTGTACACATTTCTTTACAAACACTCCACATTTTAGGAGGTCAAAAGTAATTGGACAAATAAACATAAGCCAAATAAAATATTTTATTTTCAATATTTTGTTGCGAATCCTTTGGAGGCAATCACTGCCTTAAGTCTGGAACCCATGGACATCACCAAACGCTGGGTTTCCTCCTTCTTAATGCTTTGCCAGGCCTTTACAGCCGCAGCCTTCAGGTCTTGCTTGTTTGTGGGTCTTTCCGTCTTAAGTCTGGATTTCAGCAAGTGAAATTCATGCTCAATTGGGTTAAGATCTGGTGATTGACTTGGCCATTGCAGAATGTTCCACTTTTTTGCACTCATGAACTCCTGGGTAGCTTTGGCTGTATGCTTGGGGTCATTGTCCATCTGTACTATGAATCACTGTCCAATCAACTTTGCAGCATTTGGCTGAATCTGGGCTGAAAGTATATCCCGGTACACTTCAGAATTCATCCGGCTACTCTTGTCTGCTGTTATGTCATCAATAAACACAAGTGACCCAGTGCCATTGAAAGCCATGCATGCCCATGCCATCACGTTGCCTCCACCATATTTTACAGAGGATGTGGTGTGCCTTGGATCATGTGCCGTTCCCTTTCTTCTCCAAACTTTTTTCTTCCCATCATTCTGGTACAGGTTGATCTTTGTCTCATCTGTCCATAGAATACTTTTCCAGAACTGAGCTGGCTTCTTGAGGTGTTTTTCAGCAAATTTAACTCTGGCCTGTCTATTTTTGGAATTGATAAATGGTTTGCATCTAGATGTGAACCCTTTGTATTTACTATCATGGAGTCTTCTCTTTACTGTTGACTTAGAGACAGATACACCTACTTCACTGAGAGTGTTCTGGACTTCAGTTGATGTTGTGAACGGGTTCTTCTTCACCAAATAAAGTATGCGGCGATCATCCACCACTGTTGTCATCCGTGGACGCCCAGGCCTTTTAGAGTTCCCAAGCTCACCAGTCAATTCCTTTTTTCTCAGAATGTACCCAACTGTTGATTTTGCTACTCCAAGCATGTCTGCTATCTCTCTGATGGATTTTTTCTTTCTTTTCAGCCTCAGGATGTTCTGCTTCACCTCAATTGAGAGTTCCTTTGACCGCATGTTGTCTGGTCACAGCAACAGCTTCCAAATGCAAAACCACACACCTGGAATCTACCCTGACCTTTTAACTACTTCATTGATTACAGGTTAACGAAGAAGACGCCTTCAGAGTTAATTGCAGCCCTTAGAGTCCATTGTCCAATTACTTTTGGTCCCTTGAAAAAGAGGAGGCTATGCATTACAGAGCTATGATTCTTAAACCCTTTCTCCGATTTGGATGTGGAAACTCTCATATTGCAGCTGGGAGTGTGCACTTTCAGCCCATATTATATATATAATTGTATTTCTGAACATGTTTTTGTAAACAGCTAAAATAACAAAACTTGTGTCACTGTCCAAATATTTCTGGCCCTAACTGTACATACTTGTTCTCACCAAAAAAGCCCTTCACAGTGCAGCACCTCCCTACCTCTACTCTCATCTCTGTTTATCATCCCACCCGTTCTCTTCACTCTGGAAGCGACTTTAGTCTAACATCTGCATTAAACCAAACCTCCCACTCCCGGCTTGAAGACTTCTCCCTAGCTGCACCAATTCTCTGGAATGCAATACCCCAAGGAATTAGGACTATCCAAAACTTCTATAGTTTCAGGCACTCCCTAAAAACACATCTTTTTAGTGTGGCCTATTATGCTCCCTAGTCGTAGTCATTTAGACATAGCCTGTTCACTCCACCAGACTTAAAAGCATTACAAATAATGGTTGGTGGCCACTGATGCAGATCTTATCTATTCACCATTTCCTCAAGTTGGCTGGACCATCATTGTAAATAACCCCCTGAACTTTGTGTCACCCCCACCTCATTGTAGATTGTAAGCTCTTATGAGCAGGGCTGCCATTATTTTGCTTTATTGTATTTTTTCATAACTTACTTATGACTGTTTGTATATGAAACTCTGAATTGTAAAGCACTGCAGAATATGTTGGCACTAAATAAATAAAGATTATTATTATACGTGGACAATCATGTTGCGGTTAGGTCATATTTGCCATATAATGAACACTGTAAAAGTACAACTGGCATTTCACATGCCAGTTATAAACCTATAGCCTGCTGGACAAAAGGGCCCCAAATTTATTAAAATGTCATGCTTAATACATTTAGCGCTTTTTGCGCTATGTGCCAGAGAAAAAACCAACCTTTAATTAAATATTCTTTAAAAAGATGCAAAGAACCTCATTTGGGAAAGCTGTGATAACAGCTATTCATGTACGAGACAAATGCTAATTCAACTAAACACCGATACACATATACATGTCTAGTAGGGTGGTTCAGAGGTGTAGAGCATATAACCAATTATATATAGACAACGCAAACACCAGAAATTGCCTTAGATCTGTCTAAACAGTAACAGTGGTCACTGCGTCAATGCATCAAAGCTATATGCTATACATGGATATGTAACAATTGATAAGTATGGATAGAGTACATCTTGAGGCAGGGAGTTCGGCAAGTCACATGTCAATTAAGCATTCAAGCTCCCCGTCCAGGCACCACCTTACAATGATCCTCATGAAAATAAAAAAACATTCGAAGAAAAAACTTCTGCCGTTACAGGGGCAGTCTACAGCTGCTCCTCAAATGTCTTAAACCTCAACCTGTCCGTCCTGTATGTACCAACGCGTTTCATCATCTTGAATCATCAGGTGACTGGGTCTCCAGGTATAACATGAGAAGCTGTCACATCACTCCAGCTTCAGATAGTGGCAAACAGCATATAGTAGAAGTGAGTAAAGCTAAAAAGCACTTTCAATTCCAATTACCTGCAGCAGGTTTAATCATTAGCATCCGACTCACCTGATCATCAGTTGATGAGGGTCATTGTAGTGTCAGGTCTGATGCCTAAACTGGGACCTTGGCTAGGGTCACATCTACGTTTTTTTTTTTTAAAACCTGATCCGGTTTTGAGCTTTCAAAAAGCTCAAAACCGGATCAATAAACACTCTCATAGGAGCCAATGCTAAAAACCGCATTGCTTCATAAGCAATTCGGTTTCTGTCTCCGGCTCTGCAGCCTGCGGTGAAAATCATGCAGGCTGCAGTTTTCGGAGCAGTTTTAGCATCTGCAATGCAGGATCCCGCATATACCTTGCTTATCCCGGCTAAAATCGTGTCATACCGGTAGCCCCGCCCCTTTCATGACGCAGCCAGGCTCTCAGCACTGCAGCAAGCCGAGAGGGGGCGTGCATAATTACTAAGCGGGCGGAGGGAGCAGCAGACAGGCCTGCCTTTGGACACTTTTACAGAAACAGAGAACTCACACAGGACAAGGTGATTATAACCTCTATTCTCTACTTTACAACATCGTTTTCTTCAGCAAAAGGGATGGCTAGAAATGATAAGAGAGGGTGCAGGGACAGGTATAAAGATGCGGGGGGGTCAGTTTGTGGGGTCATGCGCGCCGCTCTGAGGAGCCCGGCGCTTTTGTACATAACAGATTATAGCAGGATAAGCCCACCTGAGTGGGTGTAAGGTCTCTAGGGGGACTGGGCACCCCCTAGAGACATTAAACAAACATTTATTTATAAATAGTTTTACTACACACAGAATAGTTTGCTCATCCCTGCGGCAGCAGGGATGGGCAAACTATCCGGTAACTGGATTGCTCAGGATTACACAACCTGAGCAATCCGGTTACCGGATTGCGGCTTCAGCAATCCGGTTCCCTGATTGCTGAATGTATGAAGACAATTGCGTTCACCGCATCCGGATCTGGATGCGGTGAACGCAATTCAGGTTTAAAGTGTGACCCTAGCCCTTCAGTACCTGATTGACATCTGACCTGCCGAAATGAGTTTCTTTACCTCTTTTTAAAGAATATATCATTAAAAGGTGGTTTTATCAGTGTGGTTAGTTATTAACCCTAAAAAGATATATTCATATACCCCCTAAAAAAGGGTTTGCATAATTTTACTATGTGCTAGAAAATAAATATATGTTAACCTTGTCTTGGTTTAGATTCAGCCAGATGATTCATCAGTTTTCAGGTAATTTTCACAAGAGTTAACATACTATAAATAAGGAATTTTTATAACATTTTTCTCATAGACCTCTATGTTGAACTTGAAAAATAGAAAGAAAAAAATGTAAAAAACTCTGGTAAACTTGCTTAGCATTTTTCTGCAATCATTTAAAACTTAGCACCCAGGAATGGATATGCAAATGGTGCACTCTGTGCAACCAAACAAGGACCCAAGAGGTAAGAGGGCCTCCTCCAAAGACCAGGTTTACACCACGGCCTGATCAGGGATGGGGCTTTCCGGTCTAATCCAGACAGCCACGGACCCGATCTAAAAACAGAACCGGAGAGTGAATATGCCCTCCGGTCCAGTTCGCAGCCGGATGCAGCTGAGTGCAGATTTTGGCAGATTTTCGCCCTGGACACAAAAATACTGCAAGCAACGTTTTTGTGTCCAGTAGAAAAATCCAAATTCACCCGCATCCTCCCGGACAGAAGCATAGTGACCGCTTATTGCGAGCGCACTGGGAAACGCTGCTAGCAGCGTTTCCCTGTATGCTCAGGATAAGCACACACTATGCAGCCTGCTGTATGAGCTGGTTACCATGATACACATCGGGTAACCAGGGACAGCATCTGCCGAAAGTGGGCGCAAACACGCACCTGCGCTTCTCTGCAAAAATCTAAGTATTTAGCGCAGGAGCACTAAATACTGAGAGCGCAGGTGTGTGGACAAGCCCATTGGGGAGTATAGCGTCAACCTGAGGCTCTCATCCTGCATGCACACACTCTAGAGCAGGGGACTACAGGTTTAAATCTTTTGAAAAGAGACCCAGTCCCGGGTTTAGTCTGAGAGAAGAAGCAAGGAGGGAGCATTGGAGGGGCCTCTCAGGGAAGGCCCCTGAGAGAAAAAGGCGACCCAGGAAAGAACGGGGAAACCCAGTGCCAGACCACTGGACAGGTCTGGGTGAATCCTAGTCCACCAATGGAGTGTCGGCTCCGAGTTACGGTATAGGCGAGTTCACCCCTGAGCCGTCAATACCGGCCAGTCGAGGGCCAAACTATCAGCCCCGACCCCCCATTCAGAACGTGCAGCCCCACCAGGATCACCAAACTGGGTTGAGACCCTTAGAGAGAAGAAGGGTTTCTCATAGGACCCAATGGGCCTGGTAGATATGCAGGCTGTGCAGGGGGACATAAGAAAGATAAGCGATGGTATACTATGGGAGCCTCAAAGAGACTTTACCCTCCTTAGTGACTACCCGGCCAGCTACCCGCTCAAAGACTGAGTAAACTGTAACTTGAAGTGCCATCTGAACCAGTTACAAGTACCCCTACAGAGTCACAAGGCCTCTGTGTCTCCTTTCTACACAAAGCGCTGCGCAGCTGTGCTGCCTACATCCAGTACCACGACAACAAGTGCAGTGCTATCCTGCCCCGGGGACCTGGCTCCACCTCCAGGGAGCCAGACCACCCAAGCTGCAATACCATCATCCCCAGCGGTCTGACAGTGGCACTGGTGAACATCACCAGAATCTGCAGGTGGCATCACGAAAAACTGTTATTCTTTTTATTCCCTTTTACTTCTCCCCAAATTTTTGAGTTGACCACCAGGGCTACGGGTCCAGGCAGGCTACCAGGGATATCCCCACAACTCCACGGCCAGGTTCCAAGTTCCCATAGACCCCTGGGTGAGTCAGCTTAGGCGCATTGTGTCAGTGGAGGAGGGGACCGCTGTATGCAATGGGGGTGGGTGGTCACATGAGGGGTTGAGGCAGGCCTGTAGGATCCTTGGGATTGCCTGGCATACTGAGACTGGGGAGAGGGCATGTTTAGATGAGTCTGGACATAACATCCAGTTCTGCATTTACATGCAGGCTCCAACACAAACACGCCCCCTGGTCGTTCTTTGCAGCTGCAAAACAGTGATATCTGGGTGACAATGCAAAATGCTGGCAGGATGTATATTACAAACTGTCGACATTTTGCAGCCTGGATACACATAGAAATTATCCAAAAAGCCTGGACAACTCCTTTAAGGACATGTTACAGCCAAGATCCATACTGTGAAATTCAAGGAGATGATGGGAGTACAGGTGTGACACGGTCCGCGCTGCTCCAATGTAAAAACTCACCAAAAGAGTCACAAAGTCATCAGTAGGTTTTATCTTTTTAATTCCTGAGGAAGGTGCCAGGTGGGGCGCCGAAACGCGTAGGAGGAAGGAGGATTAAAAAGATAAAACCTACTGATGACTTTGTGACTCTTTTGGTGAGTTTTTACATTGGAGCAGCGCGGACCGTGTCACACCTGTACTCCCATCATCTCCTTGAATTTCACTACTGGTCAGTAGTTGGTGGAGGTCCTGCAGCAGCTAAGAGATTCTTCTCAAAACGCCTTCAAACCAGTTGTGGGGCCCACAACTGAATCAGGTGAGTGGCTCCTCAGCATCACTCTTTCTAGTGTCACTAGTGATAGGGCACTATTGCGCCTCTTGTCCCCCACCCTCTTATTTTTTGCAAGATCCATACTGTATATGTTTTGAGATTCTCCACTAACTCTTTGTAGTTATTTGCTCCTGATTTTCCCAAAAACGTAATTATCTCTAATGTGAATGCTACTCATGCAGTCTTTTCCTTGCCCTGCAACAGAGAAACTCATCTTGAAGAAGCTTACGAATCTGTGGTCCAATGAAGACTCCTTTCTTTATTTTTGCGTCACTCAAACTTGGAAATGAATCAATCAGATACTTAAATGCTTTTGCATTTTTATTTTATAGAAATAGGCCCAATGCTATCGCATCGGGAGGGCGTCGCTGCCACTCTGTGCTCTTTTTGGCCCCCCTGCTCTCCCTTTGACCACCCTGTGCTCTCTTTGCCCCTCTGCTCCACCTTGTGTCTCTGCCCCCCCTCCCTCTCTCTTCTCCCCCATGTCTCTGCCCCCCTTCCCTCTCTCTGCTGCCTCCTTTCATCTCTCTGCTCCTCTCCCTCTTTCTGCTCCCTCTTCCCTCTCTGTGCCCCCCTTTCAGTCTCTCTGCTCTCCCTTCAGTGTTTCTGGTCTCCCTTCAGTCTTTCTAGTCCCCCCTTGTTTCTTTGCCTCCCCCTTCAGTGTTTATGGTCCCCCTTATTTTTCTCTGCTCCCCTTCAGTATTTCAGGTCCCCCCTTGTCTCTCTGCTCCCCTTCAGTATTTCTGGTCCCCCCCTATGTCTCTCAGCCTGCTCATCCGTCTCTGCCCCCACCATCCTTTTGTCTCTTTGTCCCCCCTTCATCTCTCTGTCCCCTCCTTCATCTCATGTCCCCCCCCCCTTATGTCTCTCGGCCCCCCTTTCGTCTCTCGTCCCCTTTCTGCTGCCCCCCTTTCATCTCTATGTTTTCCCCCTTCATCTCTCTTCCCCCCTTCAGTGTTTTTGGTCCCCCTTATGTTTCTTTGCCTCCCTTCAGTCTTTCTGGTCTCCCTTGTTTCTTTGCCTCAGTATTTCAGGTCCCCCCTAAGGGCCCCTTTACACGCCACCACTGCAAGGTAGCAACTGCCTGGCATTGGGGATATTTGTGCCTGTTGCCATTTAATTGCTACGAAATGGCGGCGTGTAAATAGGGAAATTCCTCCCGGTGTCCTGCAGTTGCCATGCTCAAAAACCGAAGGCAACACAAAGGCACAATTGCCATGGTAGTGGCGTCTAAACGGGACACAGGCATGGATGTTGCGTCGCCTAGTGAACTCCCAGGGGCGTGCCACAGCGTCATGGATACCACGCCCCATCAACAATCATTGGTGGGGGCTACTGTGTTATGATTGGCTGTCCCTTCACAGGGCGCCATATTTAAAGAGCTGACCATTCACACTACACAATTGCGATGGCGTCATATATTAGCCAGCCTTCCTGCGCAGGCTGGCCAATCATGACGCTATTGCGTTGTCCAATCACCGTGTTAACGTCACGGAATACACAACTCCGTCACGCCTATGTTTTGGCGCCGCAGAATATGTACGCCCACATTCCCCTACTGATTGCAGCGTGTGAAGGGGCGACGGGATTCAACAGGCAGTTATCCGCAGGATCTGTGGGAACTTCCGGGGAACCACAATACCTTCAGTTGACAACGCAATGATGGCGTGAACATGCGGCATCGGCGATCGGTATCAACCATCAATAACGTGCACGTGCACGTACGGTTGATACCTGTTGCTAGGCACTGTGGCGGCGTGTAAAGGTACCTTTATGTATCCCTGCTCCCCTTCAGTATTTCTGTTTCCCCCTTCATCTCTCTGCCCCCCTTCCCTCTCTGCTCCCCCCCTTTCGTCTCTATGCCCCCCCTTCATCTCTCTAGCCCCCTTCAGTATTTCTGGTCCCCCCTCATGTCTCTCTGCCTCCCCTTTCGTGTCTATGTTACCCACTTCATCTCTCTGCCTCCCTTCAGTCTTTCTGGTCCCCCCTTATGTTTCTCTGCCCCACTTCATAAACTCTGCCCCCCTTCAGTCATTCTGGTCACCCCTTGTCTGTCTGTCCCCCTTCAGTCTTTCTGGAGTCCTTTATGTCTCTCTGCCCCACTTCCCTCTCTGCTCCCCATTTTTTGTCTCTCTTCAGTTTTTTTGGTCCCACCTTATGTGTCTGTGCTCCCCCTCTTTCTGCACCCCTCTTCTTCTCTCCAGTTTTTCTTGTCCCATCTTACTGTATGTCTCTCTGTTTCCCCTTTAGTCTTTCAGCTCCCCCCTTCTGCCTCTCTGCCTCCCCTTCCCTTTCCAGCTGTGACAGCTCGTGTCATAGCTGGGAAGCAGTGAAGAGTAGACTACAGGAGGCGGATATTCAGTATTGTCCGGTCATGTGACTGATCACATGACTGTGACATCACCAAAGGTCCTATCAGAATAGGTAAGTAAGTTGTTGGGGGTCTGTGGGCACTGAAGGGGGGATGCTGCAGGGGTGTGTGGGCGCCGGAGGGGGGGTGCGAGGTCTACTGTGGGGAAAGATGCGGGTGCCGGAGGGGGGGCGGAGGTCTACAGCGGGAGTGTGCGGGCGCCGGAGTCTACTATGGGGGTGTGCGGGTCCCGGAGGGGATGCGGGGATCCACTGTGGGGGTGTGCGGACACCAGATGAGGGTGTGCGAGGGTCTACTGTGGAGGTGTGTGGGCGCCGGAGTCTACAACAGGGGTCTACAGCGGGGGTGTGCGGGTGATCAGCAGCATCAGGAGAGATGTAGAGGGAGGCTGGCGGGGTCGGGAGAGATGCAGAGGGAGACTGGCGGCGGTCTGCAGACGGTGTGTGCAGTGTGGGCTTATGTTGCCTGTGCCGCCACCAGCCTGCGCCATATTACCATACCTATCACTTGGGTGTGCTAATATGGCGCGACTTCCGGGGTGGCGCAGTGCATTGTGGGATAGCGACATAACCGCCGGAAGTTGTGACATGTATTATTGGTGATTATATATTAGATTTCAATGCCTTTACAAAGCACTTTATTAGGTCCAACTTATTATGCAAAGGTGGTAACAAAATCTTATGTGGGTCTAGAAGTGCTGGATGCAGGGCATTTTAACATCTGGTCTGAAATGAGTGTCAGAAAATACAGTCTTTTTTATTGTAGTCATATTTTCTTGCACGACGATCCCACTCACACAGAAAGCAGCACTAATTTATGCATCCACCTTGGAGACCAATTAAGAGGGCAGCCACCACAGTAGGGCCACAAATGTTGATCATAGTTCAGATCACTTTAACAGCTGTTTCAAGTTTTCATAGGTTTCTTTCATGTGAACTGAACAATCTACTGGAATTGAA
Source organism: Allobates femoralis (assembly GCA_033576535.1). Classification (NCBI taxonomy): domain Eukaryota; kingdom Metazoa; phylum Chordata; class Amphibia; order Anura; family Aromobatidae; genus Allobates; species Allobates femoralis. The sequence continues at coordinate 232,007,511 of JARQOC010000002.1, forward strand.
AGTAGTGCATTGCCATTATGCAGCAAGACAGCTTTTAAGGCCGCTTCACACGCTAGGATATCATTAACAATATCGTTGAAACATCACGGATTTGTGATAGTTCAAACGATATCGTTAGTGCATCATTGTGTGTACACAAACGATGTAGGAAGGAAAAATCGTTGGAACGTTCATCCGAAATTTGAGATCCGGACCTCAAATCTATCGTTCGTCGTCCAATTAACGTCATGGGAAGCAGCAACATCATTCAGTGTGAAAAATTTTTGAACGATGTCGTTCATATTTCTCCTACTGCTGCCGCTTTGTAAAATAATTTAAACATTCTTCTCCAAATAGCTGGAGCGTTGCCAAATTTAAAATTGTTAATGATATCCTTGCGTGTGACAAGCACTAACGATGTTGAAACGATCGCGGTCATGTGACATAGCTAACGATCTCGTTCATCTATATCCTAGCGTGTGAAGCGGCCTTTAGGCTTGTTTTAGATGGATTGATGCAGAGACTCTTTTCCTCTAGATTGTTACAGTCCGTAAACAACAATTCCACGATTGATTCCAGACAATTTTGCATTCCAAAAGTGAAATAGTACTCCTTTCCTTCCGAATTCTATTGTGCACCCAAACAGCAGTTTTCCACCACATATGGGGTATCTACCTACTCATGAGTAGAAATAAGCAAACTTTCCCTGAATTGAATTCCCAGTTTAAAATCCAGCACGAACATTGACGATTCAGTTCGCGATCGGAAACCCGAGCAATTTACTAAAAAAATCTGCAAATGCGGCTTTGTTCGGGAAAAAGTTTGAAATTTAAAATGACCCTGATTGTTTGGGGTGAAAGCGCTTACCAGAAGAACACTGGGTGGAAAAAAGACCTAACCATGTTTAGGAGTGTTCCCAGAGAGAGAGAATGCCATGTGGGGACCCTTACCCCCTCCAAGCAACTATTCTATTAATCATGAACCACCCTGGCCTGTCTCCTTTCTTAAGGAGATTAGGCTTGTGGATGCCATTGTCCAGGAATGGTTGCATGGGGATAAAGCCAATGACTTTCATGACCAAAGTTCCCGAGGCATGTTGGTGACATTCATCCAGGAGAGTGGGTTTGGCTTCATAGCCAATGAAGGGAATGGTCAAAGGTGCTACATCCACCGGTCCACACTGCTGCATGATTATCTTCACAAAAGTATCTGCACACTCTATGTCGGGAGGAGGTTCGTGGTTGGTTTAAGTTGGGTCACCACCACCGACGATTTTGAAAACTGGCAGCAGGAGACCGACCTGGAGAGAATGTTGTGTCGGTTGGAGGCCAAGCATATTTTGGTTGGATAGCCAGCTGAACCCAAACCCAGAGGTCCCAATGACACGAAAGTGAATGTTGGTGTTGCCCAAGTTCCTCCTGTCTCTCCTAAAGGGGGTGGTCGTCCCCTAATTCCTCCATCCTCTTCTCCAGCAGTGGCCTGATGGGGTGTGCAGAGGGACAGGTGGTGCCGGAGAATGCAGCTGGAGATGTAGCCGCTGTGACCCCCTGAGATTGCCTGGCGGTGGACAACAGTGCAGAACGGCCATGTCCATCCTGGTCAGCGATGAGAAATATGTTAGAGAGTTTTTACTTCAATTAAAGAAGACTTCCCTAAAAAGACCTTCTGTTGGGTCGCTCTCCTGTCCTTTAGTTTGCATGTTGTCCGGAGAAGGACTTTTTTCAGTTGTTTATGAGTTCTTAGAAGAGCAAGGCCCATATTGTTGTCAATTTTATTTTTCCCCTACCCAAGGTTAGTGCCGGTTACGCTTCCCCCTGCTGGATTAGCCAAATTGCAGCATTTAAGCTACACCTCAAAGCCCTTAATGAACTGTGCCCTTAATGGACTTGGCCCCATTGTAATGGAGTCTGCTGATCCCTATGGGACTTTCCTTATATATATTGTGTATATTGATATATGTGTCTTTAAAACTTAATATAGTGTGTGCTAAATGCCCATGTTAAAATTATTATTGTTTGAGTCTGATAAATGTTATAAATTGCATCATGTCCCAGCATGGCCTTTTATCAAAAGTTGCTACAGTAAAATTTTCTTACCTCAATCCTTGTGTGCTGGACTGTTTCTGCAAATAGGTGCTTTGATACTGCTCTATAGAGACTGGCGAACAAGCTGCAGGCCTGAAGGTCTGAGGTATGGAAATGCAAGACATTACACACACTCCTGTAGAACAGGTCTGGGCAAGTGAAGTTCTCAAGGGGCACAAACAGTGCATGTTTTCAGGATTTATTTAGCCTCATCACCTCTGCAGGTGATAAAATTAGCACCTGTGCAATGCTAGGGAAATCCTGAAAACTTGCACTATTTCCAGACTTTGAGGACTGTAGTCACCACTGCCCTATAAGTCTTTGTGGAGGTAGACAGGGATCAAGAGGAATCCTTGAACCCTTTCACTACAACTACGACTCACCCTGGACCCTCTTAAGACCTATGCACATAGTGCATTGTTTGATGCATTCTTTTAGGCAGATTTAGAGCATCTGCATTAAAATCTGCATGTCTATCCTTAGTCCAGCAAATTTTATGACAGGTAAGAAGTGTTGTGCCCATGTTGTTTTTTATCCTTGCCCATATGGTTCAGATGTCTTTTTTTCTGCCCAAAAACCTGCACCAAATCTGCAAGGAAAAAGAAATACAGCACAGCACTTCTGAACTGTCAAAGACTTTGCTGCTTTCATGACAGACATGCAGATTTTGATGCAGATTCTCAATATCTGTTTCAAAAGAAGCATCAAACAACATACTGAGGGCACGGGGACTTACAACAATATGCTGGGGTGATGTTCACAGAAAGCATCCCCCATATGCTGTGAGCGCAGGCACGCAGGCACTGGTGAGAGTATGACAAGTGGGCCATCACAAACATTACTGCAGTTCAGACTCTAGGGATCACACAGGCTCTATCCTGCAAGTTTAACTGTAATGCACTTCCTGACACCACCGCTCCTTACATGTGCTGTCTCATGATACCGTTGAGATATAACCACTACATTATGCGTTAAATCGTGGCTCTCATAAGACAGCTAGTGTTACAAGTGCTTACTCCACTGTGGTTATCTCAGGTCACACAGCAGGATTCTGTGCTGCAAGATACCTGCTGCTTAAACTGAGACAACCTAAGGGAAGTCACGGCTTGTTACACTGCCAGAAGCTGCTCTGTGCCTGGTATCCCACCATATGGGGGATGCAGTCACTGATCTTTCCCCCATATGCTGGGACTAATTCAGCATTTATAGCGGTTTAATTTTTTTTTCAATTTATGTTTTACATCCTTTTTTGGGGGGGAATTGAAATGGGAGACTTTAAGCAAATGGATTTCAATTTAAAAAAAGGTGAAATATATAGAGATATAGCCTTAGTAAAACTCACTGTTAGAAGTCAGGAGGGCACTCCCTGGGGCTGGAGTCAGCTCGATACACCGGGGCCATTCCGCCCCTGCCTTTCTGTGCCGCCTTCTTCCTTTATCTCGCCACCTCCCTCATGTCTTTTGATCCATCCTCACCTGTCCCACCTCCTGCCCCTGATGTCAGCGCCTTTGCCTGCCCTGCTCCATTTTATGCTGTATACATACAGCAGGGTAGGTAAGCAGCACCAGATTCCCGCCCTGCTGTATGTATACAGCATAACACAGAGCAGGGCGGGCAAAGGCACTGACATCAGGGGCAGGATGCGGGACAGGCGAGGATGGATCAAAAGACATGAGGGAGGTGGCGAGATAAAGGAGGAAGGTGGCACAGAGAGGCAGGGGCGGGAATGGCCCCCGTGCATCGAGCTGACTCCAGCATCAGGAAATGCCCTCCTGACTTCTAACAGTGAGTTTTACTAAGGCTATATCTCAGGGTACAGGGGGGCTAGAGACATGGGGGACCCCTTACCTGAATTCAGCATGCATGTTGCATTCAGTGCTGCATTTGGATTGAAATCCAGGAGGGGGTTGACAGGTCCTCTTTAAGGTAATAAACCCTTCCTATATGCTCGATCTAATCTAAACTCTTCCTCCCAGCTCCACTGTCTCTGAATTGCTGTGTGACGAGGATTACATGACCGGATCTTTTATAAGATCTGATGGCTAGATGCGGCTAATCACAGTAATGCCTATGGCCAACATGGCTACAGCATTATCGTATATGGCAGGCATGTTGATTGGATGTAAAATATCCGAAAAGCATGTAGGACCGGGACTCGAGCATGGTTCTCAAGCACCCACAAAATACTCGGCAAGTAACAAACGTGTCTGAGCACCTCGATGCTTGATCAAGTATCCGGCAGTGGCAAGCATGCTCGCTCATCACTACTGATAAAGTTTAATCCTTCCAACTTCCTGATAAAAAAAGTTTCAAAAATTGTTCTGATCTTAAATACAAATGTAATAAATCTTATTTATTAACTGATTGATGTGATATAACTCTCTGTTTTAACAGCATAAAAAATCAAAGTTTGAAAATTGCGAAATTTTCACAATTTTTGCCAAACTTCTGATATTTTCACAAATAAACACAAAAAATATCATCCTAAATTTACCACTGACATGACGTCCAATATGTAATGAACAAACAGTCTCAGAAACAGTGGAATCCATTGAAGTGTACAGTGACACACGTCAGAACTGAGAAAATTGGCCTGTTCGGGGTGATTGGAATAATTTATCAAAAAGGAAATACAGATTATAATTGATGTAAAATGGATGCATTGTTTAACATAGTATTCTTTAAGGACCTGTGGTTTCAGAGAAACCAAAGCAAAAAAAATAAGAAAAAGTCATGTGTAAATGTAGTTTCATGGTTTGAATCTATATTTTATATTGCTGACCACTGGTTACATAACATCATTTTGTCTGGAAAGAAACTTGGTGTTAAGCAAATTAGATTGTAAAAGCCATTTGTCAGATGATGAATGGTTCTTTTTCCAGTATTGAGAAACTTTACCAGTTAATGCTGGGAAAGCAACCAAAGCACAGAAAATATACGCTTCTGTTATGTATTTCAAGAGGATCAGCCATATTAACATCTGATGATGTTAACAGCTTAATGCAGTTTTAAAACTATTCAACTACCAAACCTATTAGCAAAATTTACTAATTTTCTGCCATTTCATTAAATCAATTAAACTAAAGCAATTTAAAGTGTAAAGGTACCGTTATACACAGAGATATCTCTGGAGACATTGCTTGAAACTCACTGCTTGCAGTGAAATCATGGACACATTGTTCCATTTTGTGACCGTGTACAAATGTAACAATGTGTCCATGATATCACTGCAACCAGAGATCTGCGAACAATCTCTGCACAATTATCTGTGTGTGTAAACGGGCTTTCAGAGACAGGAGTGGGAGGTTTGGATTAGTGCAGATGTTACTCTAAAGAGAACAGGTGGGGTGATAGACAGAGATGAAGGTAGAGAGGTAGGGAGGTACTGCACCATGAAGTGCTTTGTGGGTGAGAACAAGCAATTTGATATGGATCCTATAATGTGTGGACAGCCAGTGCAATGACTGGCACAAAGCGGAAACATCCAAGTAACGTATATTGATTTTAAGGTTTAATTTAAAAAGTACTATGCTTGAGGATACACTGTGACTTTGCCCGCGACACAGGCTACTTGGCCAAAAATCACCATGATTGTCTGCTACAACACAAAAAGTTGCAGATAAAGGTACATTGCAACTCCTAGAGAACTACAGCCTCAAAAAGCAAGTTGGAAAAGTCTACTATGTTGGATGTTCTTGTGACTTGCTTCTTGTCTTTGCGATACTCTAGAGCAGGTGGGGAACTCCAGTCCTCGAGGGCCACAAACAGTTCAGGTTTTCACGATTTCCTTAGTATTGCACAGGGATTGGAATCATCACCAGTGCAAGTGATTATGTTATCACCTGTGCAATACTAAGGAAATCCTGAAAAACTGCACTGTTTGCGGCCCTCGAGGACTGGAGTTCCCCACCCTGCTCTAGAGCTTGCCATCTAACTTAATTTGCCTGACTGTTTAGACAAAAACTGATGAAAACCTATGGTAACCAGCAGCCTGTAACACTGCAGTTTTGTAGACTGCTTAAATTGTAAAGGTTCAAAACTTATCCCTTTGCTGTGGAATACCACTCAACAATAGTCTTCAGGAAGATAAGGTTTATTATGGTCTGTCTTCGTGAGAGATGGACTTGGCACACTACAATATGCTTTCAAAGTGATGTTTTATGTATGATGGTACTGGTTGAAAAAAATGCAAGATGTTTCAGTCTATTACCTAGACCTTCATCAGTGGCATGCCCTGTGTATGTGAACCATTTACTACAGCAGGTGCTGTGGAGCAAGATGCGGTATCCACTGGTCTATGGACCCTAGTAGATACTTCCTGGAGTACCATACTACCTTTACATATTATGGTCCATCTGTCATCCTGGAGCTTTAACACTTTCAGTAAACTTCAAGGACTGCTTTCAGAGCAAATGTATCGTATAGACTTCCTCACAGGCACAGACTTTGTCCCAATTGGATGCTTTGAATATATCATTGATACTATTGGCTGCATAATGCATGCACATCTCATGACCTTTCATAGTCAACATAAGGTGATCATTATGACAACAGCAAAAACTTTGTGTGCTGTCAAAATTGACATATACATACAGGCTTCTTACTTGATTTTTGGAACTTATATGGAAACCCCGACAAAAGCGCTCAGCGGGTGCACAGGATAAACAAGAACAGCACCTTATTTCAATTTTTGTAAAAAACAGTTTTTCTTTCGCCATAAGCTGTAACTTTTTTTTTGAACATAGCTGTTTGAGAGCTTATTTTTGTCAACAAGTTGGAAAAAAATGTTTGTACCATATTGAGGCATATAACATTTATTGATTGCTTTTTATTCAGATTTTCCGTTGCTAAATAAACAAAACAAACAACAAACTTCTAGTTTTAATATGTACTAGCTGTAGTACCCGGCTACGCCCGGGTTAATAAATAACTGCTGTTAGCTATAACAAAATAGAATTTGAATATGTCATATTAATGACCTGTAGGAAAATAGAAGCTGAGCTGTGATTGATTGCTATAGGCAGCCTAATAAATCTCCAGCCAACAGTAAACCCTCCCCCTGGCCGGGCAGTATATGTTACCTCATACATACACATAATAGACAGCTCATGTGACTGACATCTGCCTTAATTCCCTATATCATCCAAAAAGGGAACTGGTCCATATATGCACTACGATATAATGCACAGGTCTGTGCCAACCACCAATATAACAATACTACTTAAGAAAAAGAAAAAGACTTGGTGTATAATCGAGGCACCAACAACCTGGAAATGTATAATGTGGAAAGTAACCAAAAAGGAACCGCCACACAGGATATATATGAATAATATACAAGCTTTATTGAACACTAAATTATAATGACACACACATTTAAAACACAAGTAAAAGTATACACAGACTACAAATGAGGTGTGTGGGTACTGACCATGCTGCAAAATGGTCACAATAAATATAAAGTGCTACAGCCACATCTAAATTGCACCTAGTATTCACAGAGCCATATTAAATAAAGCATATATATGTCCACCTGACAATATAGGTAACCTGATATGGCCCAAAAAATTGGAGACATCGACAAGAGGCCCAAAAAGTTCACAAATAGCAGTGCATAGATAAATGTGGCAATACGTGTTCAGTAATATGACCTGATAGATGTATCATCCCCAGTTTTGGTTTAGAGGATCTGTAGAGCTGAAAAATTCCAGAGTCATCCTTAACTGAATCAGACCATATGCAGCAAAAAGTCAGGTGATGGAATGAGCCCCACGCGTTACGCCCACTGGCTTCCTCAGGGGTACTATTGCCTCATTCCCCCAGACATTATATAATAGTTCTCTTAATTAGGCAAATATCAATTTGTCCTATCACAGATTTAAGAAAAAATAGATACACACTCCCCCCTCCCATCAAGACCAGACACTTATCAACTGGCACGCATAGATGTATGCAGTTGTAGTCCAGAAGCCCCGAGGATCCATTATTGCCGCCCAGCAGCAACACAGCAGTGTGCTGACATGCGCCTCCATTGCAGCGTGGGTCAGAACGCCCGCACATGCGCATATGCTTGCGTTCCAGCCGGAACGCAAGCCGGAAGTCACATGGTTAAAGGGCGGAAGTGACGCGACGGACCTCCGACGCGTCAATACATACAATGAACGCGGAGGAGCTTATCCGGAGACTTCTACTATATTGTGCTGTGAGTGTCAGCAATCACGCAGCCACCGGGGGGTATTGTGACAAAAGGAGATTAGACAAATAAACACTGTGTGACATATCCAATTGGGTTAAGCATTACAATATAAACGCCACCTATAGAGGGATAATACAAAATACAACATCCTGAGGGATAATGTCCCACGTATAGAAGTGGCAAAACAAGGGAGGGAAAAACCTAGCGAGGGTGAAACAGATATCAATAGATATATATTCACATCTGACAAATCCAATGCAAGAACAAATAAAATGGAAAAATATGTTTGTTGTGGCCACAACAAAGGGACAATTTAGTGTAGAAAGGAAGGAGGAGAGATTTTAGCCATATGCAAGAAAAGCAAAACCAAGGAACACAACTAATATCAAGTAAGACCACTACAGTATTTTTTATACCTAGATGATGACTGTATAATCACTGTTTGTAAAATCCTGTAAATAAAAGGTTTTCATTGATACCGCGCGGAAATACACAATTTAGATTGAAGATCCAACGTGACTCGGCTCGCAGCAAGGGCAAAGAGGCATTGCCACCCCGAATGTTCGTTTTAATCTGTTGTAGGCCCACGATCTCAGTACCATGGATTCTACCGCCGTGTTTGTCTTTGTAGTGCTGAGCAACCGTAGAGATAGTTTTACCTTTTTTGAGATGTTCACTAGCCAGGGAAATATTCGAGAAATGCTGTTGTATTCTTTTACGAAGTTCTTGTGTGGTTTGGCCCACATAGTGCAACCCACAAGGGCAAGTTAGAACATAAACCACATTCTGGGAACGACAATTAATGTATTGTTGTAATTCGTATTCTTTCCCATTCTGATTATTGGTAAATCTCATGGTTCTTGGCATGAACTGAAGATACAGCAGTTTCCGCAGGAAAAAGAGCCTTTGAGGGTGAAGCCTGTGCCCAACCTTGTCGAGGGCCTAGTAAAGTGGCTTCTTGTAAGTGTGTCTCGTAGGTTACGTGCTCTTCTCGCGGTGAGTAATGGCTTCTCTGAAACAAGAGGGCATATTTTACTGTCAGACGTCAAAATGCTCCAGTTTTTATGCAACAGACCCCACACATCTCTCCATTGATTGTTAAAGGTGGTAATAAGACGGGGTGTAGAGGGTGTCTGTCCAACTCTAGTTCTAGGTTTCAATAGGGTAGATCTATCTTGTTCCCTAGCATGGTTAAATGCTCGACCCACCAGGCTCTTGGGATAACCCCTTTCCCGAAATCTATGACTCAAATCAAGGGATTGATGAAAAAAGTCTTCTTGTAGACTACAATTACATTTCACCCTTAAAAATTGTCCAGTTGGAATACCCCTTTTAAGATGTGGTGGGTGAAAGCTGTCGTGATGGAGCAGACTATTACTGGCAGTTACCTTACGGTGTAAGCATGTCCGTATTCTGTTTCCATCCAGTTGTAGTTGTACGTCCAAAAAGTCCAATGTGGTGGCTGAGATGTTCCATGTCAGACGAATATTTAGAGTATTCTGATTGAGACCTGCAATGAAATCCATACATGACTCCCTTGTACCCCTCCATAGAAAAACCACATCATCGATATAACGGAACCAACCACAGACAGACCTCATGTAGGCCGGCGAGGGGTACACGTGCTCCCCCTCCCACCACCCAAGAAACAGGTTAGCGAAGGAGGGGGCACAGCGCGCCCCCATCGCCGCACCAGAGATCTGCCTGTAGAAGGTCCGATCGAAAACAAAGTAGTTCTGCTTCAGGGTAAAACTAAGCAGTCTAAGCAGGAAATTATTGTGCAATGTCTTACCACCAAGTTCCCTGTCCAGAAACGTGGATACGGCATGCAGTCCAACCTCATGTCCGATGCTTGTATAAAGGGCTTCAATATCCAGCGAGACAAGTAATATGTTGTCCGGAATCTGTAATTTCTCCAAAACTTCCAAAAGATGTAATGTATCCCTGATGTATGATTTTAAGTTGGTAACTAGAGGTTGGAGAAAGAAATCAACATATTCGCATGAATGTTCAATCAAGCTGCCAATCCCAGATACAATGGGTCTCCCAGGTGGATTATTCAAAGACTTATGTACCTTCGGCAGAAGGTATAGAGTGGGAATTATCGGATTGGTTGGCGTCAAGAACTCTTTCTCCCTTTTATTGATTATGCCCATATGGAAAGCATCAGAAATGAGGTTACACAGTTTCTTCTGAAAAATAGCTGTTGGATCTGAAGGAAGTTTAGTGTATAGGTTAGGATTATGCAATTGACGGTGTGCTTCACCTACATATTGATCAATAGGCCACAGCACCACATTACCCCTTTGTCGGCCTCTTTGATAACGAAGGCCTTATTACCTTCCAAGGTACGAAGGGCTTCTCTTTCATCCCTGGTCAAGTTATCCAACTTGTAGTTGTTTTTCTTCTTTAATGCTTTGATGTCATATACCATGGTATGAAAAAAGGTCATGATTGATGGAGACATATTTAAAGAGGGAGTGTGCTGTGAAGGTAGTCTTAAGTTGCATATCCTCCTACCTGTTGGTTCATCATGTTCCTGCAGCAGATCAACAGTTCACGTAGTACCCTCTGTTCATGTTCAGGTGTGTCTGCAATTGCCGTAGGTGTCTGGTAGAGGTACCTAAAGGTAAGATTTCTACAAAATAAATAAACGTCCTTAATCAAAGTAAATTTATCCAATGTCTTTGTGGGAGAAAAGGATAAGCCCTTTGATAAAACTCTGGTCTCCAATTCTGAGAGCTGGTAATCTGTCAAATTGATGATTTGGAGACTATCCTTACCACTCAATATGGGTGTCGTCTCAACCGTTGGTTCCGATTGGGCTGTCCGAAGGGAGATTTCTTTTTGGAGAGCTTTTTGTTTCGCAGCCTGGTATTTGCGACCGCCTCTCCTCGTCCTCCTTCTTGGTCGCTGTGGTCTGTAGGTAAAAAATCACTAGACATTCCTTCTGCTGGGTCAATGGTAGTGGGTTGAGCTGTTACTGGGATACTGGGCATACTTGGTGGTATAGTATCTTGTCCACCAGGTGGTACCGAGGGTGCCCCCTGTAGAATAGTTTTGGGTTTTTTGTTGTTGCGTCTATTGCCACTATGCACCCACTTGTAAGCCCTGTGGGTCTCAAAGTCCTGTTTGTCTCTTATAAATTTATTTCTCTTACCAATCATCACTTCTTTCTCGTACTTCTCAATATTAGTTTTAAGTCTACCCAAGAAAGGCTGTACCAAAGTTACTTGGTCAAATGCCAAGAGTTTATCGTCTAATTCTTTGATTTCCTCCTTAATTTTGGACAGCAGAGATTGGTCATGAGAAATCAACATCTTAATAAGAATTTGAGAACACTCCACTAGGCCGCTCTCCCAGAGTGACCTAAAATCCTGCTCCACTTCCCATGCAGGGAATATCTGCACACGTAACCCACGGGGAATTAAATTTACTTTACTATATTCCTGGAGGCTTTTCACATTCCACCATATGCGGATATGGCTCCTGTGTAAGCCATCAGGCGGGTAGTCAAAGATTGAAAATCATCATTTTCAGCAAGAGGGATCTCAGAATGGAAAACAGAGGATACCTGGTCATCCCACGCAGCCTCTCTAGCTGCCAAATCCATAGACATGTTGTAAACAAAATCAATAAATCATAAGCCGAAAGTACACAACTTTCTATAGATACAGAAAAAACGTGTGCATTAACAGGACTAGAACCAGAGGGTGGTGTATGAAGCCACCTACAAACAACAATCACATCCAAAAAGGGAACTGGTCCATATATGCACACGATATAATGCACAGGTCTGTGCCAACCACCAATATAACAATATACTTAAGAAAAAGAAAAAGACTTGGTGTATAATCGAGGCACCAACAACCTGGAAATGTATAATGTGGAAAGTAACCAAAAAGGAACCGCCACACAGGATATATAAATAATATACAAGCTTTATTGAACACTAAATTATAATGACACACACATTTAAAACACAAGTAAAAGTAGTACACAGACTACAAATGAGGTGTGTGGGTACTGACCATGCTGCAAAATGGTCACAATAAATATAAAGTGCTACAGCCACATCTAAATTGCACCTAGTATTCACAGAGCCATATTAAATAAAGCATATATATGTCCACCTGACAATATAGGTAACCTGATATGGCCCAAAAAATTGGAGACATCGACAAGAGGCCCAAAAAGTTCACAAAAGCAGTGCATAGATAAATGTGGCAATACGTGTTCAGTAATATGACCTGATAGATGTATCATCCCCAGTTTTGGTTTAGAAGATCTGTAGAGCTGAAAAATTCCAGGGTCATCCTTAACTGAATCAGACCTATGCAGCAAAAAGTCAGGTGATGGAATGAGCCCCACGCGTTACGCCCACTGGCTTCCTCAGGGGTACTATTGCCTCATTCCCCCAGACATTATATAATAGTGCTCTTAATTAGGCAAATATCCATTTGTCCTATCACAGATTTAAGAAAAAATAGATACACACTCCCCCCTCCCATCAAGACCAGACACTTATCACCTGGCACGCATAGATGTATGCAGTTGTAGTCCAGAAGCCCCGAGGATCCATTATCGCCGCCCAGCAGCAACACAGCAGTGTGCTGACATGCGCCTCCATTGCAGCGTGGGTCAGAACGCCCGCACATGCGCATATGCTTGCGTTCCAGCCGGAACGCAAGCCGGAAGTCACATGGTTAAAGGGCGGAAGTGACGCGACGGAACTCCGACGCGTCAATACATACAATGAACGCGGAGGAGCTTATCCGGAGACTTCTACATGGTCAGTACCCACACACCTCATTTGTAGTCTGTGTACTACTTTTACTTGTGTTTTAAATGTGTGTGTCATTATAATTTAGTGTTCAATAAAGCTTGTATATTATTTATATATCCTGTGTGGCGGTTCCTTTTTGGTTACTTTCCACATTATACATTTCCAGGTTGTTGGTGCCTCGATTATACACCAAGTCTTTTTTCTTTAATTCCCTATATGGCACATGTGTTGCACATTGGCTGTTTTTAATCAGATGTTTATGTTTGGAAAATAAAGATAGCACACGTATGAGGCGAGTTGTGTGAGGTGATTTGTGCACATCTGTGTCTGTGTGGTGTGTGTGTCCCTGGGGTGTGTATGTGTGTGTCCCTGTGGGATGGGGTCTGTGTGGTATGTGTCTCTGTTGTGTGTGTCTCTTTGTGGTGTGTGTGTGTGTCCCTGTGGGGTGAGTGCATGTGCCCCTATAGGGTGTGTATGTGTGTGTGCCCCTGTGTGGGGGTCTGTGGTGTGTGTGTATCTGTGTTGTGTGTGTCTCTTTGTGGTGTGTGTGTGTGTCCCTGTGGGGTGAGTGCATGTGTCCCTATAGGGTGTGTATGTGTGTGTCCCTGTGGGGGGGTGTCTGTGTGGGGTGTGTGTGTGTCTGTGTTGTGTGTGTCCCTTTGTGGTGTGTGTGTCCCTGAGGGGTGAGTGCATGTGTCCCTATAGGGTGTGTATGTGTGTGTGTCCCTGTGGGGGGGTCTGTGTGGTGTGTGTGTCTCTTCGTGGTGTGTGTGTCCCTGTGGGGTGAGTGCATGTGTCCCTATAGGGTGGCTATGTGTGTGTGTTCCTGTGGGGGGGTCTGTGTGGTGTGTGTCTGTTTATGTGTGTCTCTTTGTGGTGTGTGTGTCCCTGTGGGGTGAGTGCATGTGTCGCTATAGAGTGTGTGTGTGTGTCCCCTTGGGGGGTGTGTGTCTCTGTGTTGTGTGTGTCTCTTTGTGGTGTGTGTTTGTACGGGTGCGTGGTGAGTATCCAATGTTGGTGCTGCACTTTAGCGACTATACACTTGCTGTTACTCTTTGTGTGTGTGTGGTGTATATACATGTCCCTGTGTGTGGTGAATATCTCATGTTGGGGCCCCATCTTAGTGACTATATGCTGGTATGTGCTGTTAGTCTTTGGTACTATCATTAAGCCCCTCTTATTCACAACTGTCAACTGGTAACTGTCACTTTTTCCCCATTATGTCGATAGGGGCAAAATTGTTTGGTGAATTGGAATGCGCGGGGTTAAAATTTCACCTCACAACATAGCCTATGACGCTCTCGGGGTCCAGACATGTGACTCTGCAAAATTTTGCGGCTGTAGCTGCGACGGTGTAGATGCCAATCCTGGATATACATACACACATACAAACATTCAGCTTTATATATTAGATTGTTTGCACAGTTTACTGTTTGATAAAAGTGATTAGACCAATCAATCACCAATTAATTCTTCGGGCAATTACAGCCATATTACAAGTCAGGACCCGTGGAAGCGGTAACTTACTGCGAAACAGCAAGCCGTCGTCCGCAATCCCAGCACCCCCCTCCCCCTCCGATGTATCCATGGAATAATTTTCTGGAACAATAAAGCAAGATAGATTCTACCCTGGTGAGTGCCGCCATTCTTTTCTCTATTGCAAATGCTGGACTACTGATACTTACTGACAAGCAACACTTCTTTGGGTAACTGTACTATAATAGGTCACGGGAGTGACGTTACTATTCCCTTTGCCTCCACTAGTGCCCAGCATCTCGCCTTCTGCATTGGATGGTACCTTAAATATAATTTTATTGAGAAAAAAAACCAGTACTGCACTGGTTGTTAATGATGGGTCACATAGAAGCTAAGATAATGCTTTTTGCACCATATGACTTATTTTCTCACTTTTTTGTGCTCTTTTAAAAACTTCATTTTATGGCTGTGGGGGTGTGATCAGCAGCTGATAGGTAGCAGTGCAATTTGATTGCAATATGACAGCAGACATGGGGTTAACAGAGATCATGACTGAGCTGTGTGGAGCCAGATGACAGATCAGAAGCTTTTGCCAATGAAAGAGGAGTCTGCAGTGATCCTGACATTCTGACAATGCTTAGAAATTGTGCTGTGGCCTGAAGTAATCTGATACATTGTCACCTCATGAGCTGCAGTCAGCAGTGTGGATGCTGTGTAGGCCACACCCCCTTTACCTTATATAGTTACATGCCTGTGAAGACAGATCCGACAGAGAATGAACATATGTGTTCTTCACACAGTGAAGTTATATCTTGAGGGTTGAGAATGCGCAATAGGATCTTATCTCTTAGACAGGATCAAAGATGTAATATCAGAATTGCTCACCTGGTAAGGTTGTGTGATAGACAACCAGCTTGATCGCTCAGAAAATGCAGCTGCTGCTGGGACTGTACTTTCACAGGTTGTGCGGTTTTCAATCAATCTTCTGGACAAAGTACCTTAAAGTCCGCACTGCTGCCAGATGGATACAGAAACACCAGAGACAACGGGATGTCTGGATAAAAGTGATGACTGGTTTATTTTCTGACGCGTTTCAGAGCCACAAGCCGAGCTCCTTCCTCACATGCACCCTGAGGAAGGAGCTCGGCATCTGGCTCTGAAACGCGTTGGAAAATAAACCAGTCATCACTTTTATCCAGACATCCCGTTGTCTCTGGTGTTTCTGTATTCATCTGGCAGCAGCGCGGACTTTGAGGTACTTTGTCTAGAAGATTTCTTCACACAGTGGGAACACTTTGTGGAAGGTTTGTGAATGGTTTTCAACCAGAATTCTCATAAATTATATTTGAAAAGTTATTAAAATATTTTGCTCTACATTATTATTAAATAAAGATGTAAACAGTGAGTATGCTTTAAATTACTCAGCAAAACTAATATAATGATGAGTGGTTTTAAGAATGTGATACAAAATACAGTGTTGGAATTAGGAACCCTTCATGACAAGTGTTAATATGTAGTAAAGTACCCTTTGACTTTCACAAGCATGATTCCTAGCCAGATACTAGCTTCTGTCAGTGTTTTTAAGGAATCTTAGCACATTGTGGCTAATGGCCTTCTGTTCACTAATATTGTTGGGTTGTCATGAAAATGGTCTAAAAAGTTAGGAAATGTGATAGCCTTGCTCAAACAAGAAAAAGATATAAAAAGATAGCAACATTTTTAAAAGTTCCTATAGATGGGGTAAGATTTGTGAGGAATGCTACTAGGATCTGATTTATTCTCTAGCCATTTATCATGTTGGCAGCAGGAAAAGAGGAATTCAATGAATTTGAATAATAATAATAACATCAGCGCTTCCAAAATTTTGTAAAAACAAATAATGGGATCATGCATAAAGGATAAAACTTAAAAACAAGAAACACATTTTTAATGCACTGGGCTAAACTCACCAACAAATTTGTGGCACTTTCAGGAATAGATATGGACTTCGGTGAATTGTAGCTGTGTGAATAGGGATGAGCGAGTACTGTAATATTCGGACTCGCTATACTCGCAACGAGTAGGTACCGGTACTCAGTACTCGTTGCGAGTATAGCGAGTCCGATTACTTTTTATGAAAGTACCCTAAAAGTGAATAAAAGTTGTTAAAAATAATAAAATTACATACTCACCTATCCGACGCCTGCATCGGGACCGTCCCAGAAGACCTGCGATCACCGGACAAGGACCTGTGATTTCCAGCCAATCAGATGGCCGGTAGTGATCTGGCTAATCAGATGGCAACACGTCACAACCACGTGATCGCTAGCGGCCACCTGATTGGCCAGATTGCAAGGTCCTGGAAGTACACCTAGGACGTTGCAATCTGGCCAATCAGGTGGGCGCTAACGATCATGTGGTTGTGACGTGTCGCCATCTGATTGGCCAGATCGCTACCGACCATCTGATTGGATGGAAATCACAGGTCCTTGTCTGGTGATCGCATGTCTTCTGGGACGGTCCCGGTGCCGGCGTCGGATAGGTGAATATGTAATTTTATTATTTTTAACAACTTTTATTCACTTTTAGGATACTTTCACAGTGTATCTATAAAGTGTTTGGACTACTCGCTACTCCCGAGTACTCATAAGATACTCGGAGAGTAGCCGAATACCGCTACTATTCGGCGAGTTCCGAATAATAGCAAGTATACTCGCTTATCCCTATGTGTGAATCAAAAGTCTGTAATAGCAAAGAAGCATAATGCAAAAGCTGAATGTCATCCAATACGGACATTGCCTGGTGTACTAACAACAGTAGCCTTGGCCGGCAGCTCCTGCAGAGAAAAATACACAGGTTATCCAAAACCAGTGTGATGTCAGACACACGTGCTCAGTGCAGGAGCAAGAAGCTCCCACTGCACTGGCACTGTAATCCTGACACAGCGTTTCTGAACTTGTGAGTTCCTTCATCAGAGGGGCCAGCTCTGGTCAGTGACTCCTGAGGTCACCCAGGACAGCTCAGATAACCATGATACTTGCTATATTTAGTGGCCACCATATATACCTGATTGGTGACCTCAGGAGTCACCACTTACCAGACCAAGCTAGCGGCTCATACATTCAATGTTTGGAGGTTTCGGTGACAAGATGCTTTGTTCTTTACCACAGCCTGCAATCAAGAAGGATCTGAGGATGGGTTGAGGGAGTAATAAAGGTGGTGTCCAGATACGTGTTTGTGTTTTTTTTCAAATAAAATGTTATCTCTCTGTGTTGTGTCTTTATTATTTATCAAGGTAGAGAAAAACCCTGCATATACAATTTTGCATACCAAAATAATATTTAAAAATGACAACTTTATTACATATATACTTACAACACAAAAAAAACAATTAAAAGCAATTAAAATTATGCAATACAGTACGTCTGACCTGTCCTACACTTTGCTGGCCTCAAGATAGACATGCAGTGGGCACAGAGCCTAAGATGGTCTAGGGAGAGCTGCAGTTGTGGTGAAAGGTCTCATGGATTCCTCTTGCCCCCTGACTACATCCACAGAGACCTCAAGGGAATAGGTGGCAAACTACATTCCTCAAGGTCTGAAAACAGTGCAAGTTTTCTGGATTTCTTCAGCATTGTACAGGTGCTAATTTCACCACCTGCAGAGGTGATTGATGATTCCAGCACCTTGTGCAGTGCTAGGGAATTCCTGAAAACATGGACTGTTTGCGGCCCTTGACAACTGCACTTGTTCCTGTTCTACTTGAGTGGTTGTAGTGTCTTGTAGTTCCATACCTCACATCTTAAGGCCAGAGGCCTGCGGCTTGTTCACCAGTCTCTGTAGGGCTGTATAAAAGCACCTGTTTGCAGAAACAGACAAACACACAAGGACGAACTTAAAAAAATTTTTCTATATAAACACAGACCATAAGTCTCAAACAAAAAACGTAACAATATACATGGTATATACACATAGCTAACAAAAACACATGCTTTGGTCAAGGAGATAAAAAAACTGTAAATAAAACAAGTCCCAAAAGTCATTGTTTGGCTAAAATGCCAAGTAAGGGACAGGTCACTGTTTCACAGACCTGCCAACATGCCTTTAATAAGGTCCAGTGGGATTGTCTCTCACCATTTTCAGCCATACCCTGGCTGGTTGTCAGTGTTGCTTATTTTACTCTGCTGCAGGACGGTCTTGGGGGGGTCACAGGGGCTACTCCTCTAGACACATTCTCCTCCACCACCTGCCCCTCCGCACACTCCATCATTGCCACTGCTGAAGATGATGATAGAGGAACTAGGGGATGACCACCCCCTCTAGGACAGACAGGATCAGGACTAACTTTGAGAACATTGTCATGTCCTGTGGGTTTGGGTGCATTTAGCTGGCCAACTAAGAGACACTTTGTCGGCACTTGACGCCACTTCTCTCCAGGTCATCTCCTCCTGCCACTTCTCAAATTGGGTGGTGGTGCCAACCTGACATACGCCAACCACAAACCACCCTTTCATACCCCACTCCTTCATAAATGTGACCTCACCTCCAACAAAGATAGTACATAGTTTTTTGGGGAACATTTTTACAATGTTGGGTGGCACGGCTGATGTAGCGCCAATGTTCAGTGCCATGTTCCACTAGGAACCCTTTTTTTGTTTGAGTACCACTACCTTGCCTTTCTTGCATTGGTCAAGGAAGTTATTAGCCTTAGGTCCATGCAGAACGTCCTGGGCGACGACATCTGCATTTTCAATCTCCTCAACAAATGGCATAGGAGAATGGGATGGTTAATGCCTTCTTGGAAATGTGCTTTGAGGGGGTCACCACATGTCATTGACCCATTTGAATGCCTCCAGAGGTAGTGAGGGTGAGCTGCTGGGAAACATTGCCTTCTAGGTAATTCTCTTCCTTAGGTTCCCCATAAAGGTCCTGGTCCTGGTGGTCTTGGGGAATGGCATCTGACTCACCATGGGCCAGGGGACTCAGGTCTCAGGCGCGGTCAGTAGGTCACGGTTCCAGTGCCTGAGGCTGTGGGCCCGGTGGTCAATGCAAAGGGGAAAAATATAAAAATAAATTAATAAAAGGGGAATAAGTTTTTCTTCGTGACGCCACCGTGTAGGGTTCCGGTGATGGCACCGACGCAGCTTGGGCCTCCGGGTGATGGGCGGCAGCAAGGTGGAACCGCACCCTACAGGACGAGCGGGGGTCCCCGGGGCTGTAGGTTGTAATGGAGGAATAGGGCAGCTTGGTTGTTCCTGGAAAGCAATGCAGGTCAAGCACACTCCTGGAATGAAGCTCAGACACGTTACTCACTCTGAACGGGTATTTACTTGGTATTCTGCAGCATACAAGGTAATGCGGTTCTTATTGCCGGGTAATGGACCGGGTGGTCCCCGCAATGAGTAGTGTCCCTTGAGGCTCCACAGGTGTCCTTCTCTATCTCATACTGTCCTTTCACTTCGCTGCTCTGTTATACCCCAGCCGGAGCAATGAGGACCTTCGGTTGGGTCACCGCTTACCGTCTCACGGCCCCTGGCCTTCAATGATGGGTGCTCCCGGTATAGCTTCGGTGGTTGGTAGTTTGTGTGTCAGGCTCCTAAGAAGCGTATGACCACTCCGGGTTCTGTGGTGCAGGGGAGAACCAACTGGACCACGTCGAGCCGGTACTCTCCTGCTGTATACCGGGGACTGTATGCGGTCTCCTTTAGTGGACATGCACATACACACACATACACTCAGCTTTATATATTAGATAATTTCCAGACTGTCTGCCCTTATGTCCATGTGGCACCCTGCTCACACAGGTAACTACAGACTCACCTACAGCATGGATGGATTTCCACAGTGGGTACACAAGTACAAAACAACATCTTCCACCCCAACCCAGTAGGGGGAGCTCAACTTGCTGCCATTAAGCAAGATACCCTATAAATACTGGTGCTGGGGGGTTAAACAGAGTGTGCAGTCGCTAGAAAAACTGTGAAGTCGTCCTGGTGGTCGAGTTGCGCTAGACTCGAGCCAGAGACAACCGAACATCCATGAGTCTAGCTATTGCAGAGACCAAAGAGTTGGGCCGAAGGCGAGTCGTAGGAACAACATAGAAGTAACAGCCTGGGGTCCAAGGAGTCATTTTGTTTCACTCCAGAAAGCACCCTGGACACCGGAGTCCGAGTCTGCAGGAGAGCACCTAGCCCAGCAGAGAATACTGGTTTTCCGTGGAGACTTCAGTCTCCCAGGCATCTGTGCAGTCATCAACAAGGGAGCCAGGTACTGCAAGAGAGTCTATAGCGGCAGTCCAACGAGGGTTACCCAACACAGCACAGGTGAGAGGAGAGCAGAGGAGGCCAGCCAAGTTCCACACCGGGCAGGGGCTTCAGGCCAGCCAAGTTCCATACTGGGCAGGGGCTTCACACAAGGGAAAGAGATAATGAGTGTCGGGCCCACGGGGACAGGGGGTACTCGGTACCGGACCGGGTTACTGCTGGGGAAGTCATGAGTGGTCCTGGTCCGGACCGTGTCCCTGGCTCGACAATAAAAGGGGAATATTAACAGGGGATTGTCAGTCGTGACGCCACCCACTATATGCGGCCAGTGATGGGGCCGCCGCTGCTGCAGATACCTCTGGGGATGATGGAATAGCAGCGTAGATGGGATAGTTCCAGTGGGTAGAACTGTGTTCCCCGGGGCAGTAAGGGTTAAAGTCTATTGTGGAGTGTTCGGTGCACTTACTATGCCGACGCTGCCGGAATCTCTCCTCAGTGCTGGTGCTGACAGGCTGTGGCTCTGCAGGTGGGAGACTCATTGTAATCCTGTACGGAGGGAATGTCACTTAAGCAGATGGAATCAGACAAGGGAGGCAGATTCAGGGTCTCCGTGTTTACTTTCAAAGTTCTTCAAAGCAGTTTACACTTCAGTTACAGTTCAAGTACACGGGCACACTCTCCCTCTCCGGGTTCCCTTTACTCCCTGCAGCCAGGCCTCTCTCTCTGTGACCCCTCACACTTTCTCTGTGTCCTTTCCGGGCTGTTTACATTCTCTAAGTTCACTTGGTGTGTGTAACGCCGGACAGTATGGCAGTGACTCGGGCCCTTGTGGGTCCTCCTCATCGTCACTGAGCTGCCTGTCCTTTGGGGTAGGGACCCTAACCTGTAGCTGTGGTCCCTTGTCGTGTTATTTGGGGTTCCGGGTAAAACTACGGTCTCCTCTAGAGCCGACACTCTACTCAGCCCAGCCTCCAGCAGTCCTTCAATATGAGGCTCTACCAGGCTCCTCCCCTCTGCGTCTCTCAGTATAATAGGAGGGCTACTCCGCCTGCAGTCGGTAGCTTCGCTGTATGTCTAGGGCCCGGGTCTCCCCGTCCCTCTCATCCCTGCACACTCCTGGGGGTACTGGCTCCGGATAGGCTTTCTCTCTCCTCCGGCTCACACTGGCTCGGTACAGATTCTGCGCTCCTTACACCCCACTTTGCCAGGACGTGTGCTTCCTTCGCCTGCTCAGCTTAGCTCAACCTTCTGCTGTCTCTCTCCCTGTTCTTGGTCTTTGCTGTTCAGCTCACTATGGCCTACTCTTGGTCTTTTCTGGTCGGCACCCTGGGCCTACTGAACTCCTTCCTCCTCCCCCTCACTATTTCTACTGTCAAGTCACCTGACTACGTGTTTGCCCAACCCACTCCTCTAAATCCACCACCCCTCGCTTGCCTAGAGTATCCAATCTCAGGGTTGGATGCTACCATCTACTGTACGTGGGTTGTGTGGGCTGTGAGGGTGTTGTTGTGCGACAATTGTCCTACCTGCCTGGCTGCAATTCCCTTTTGTGGCCTCCTGGACGCAGGGGCGCCACATGAGTCCTTATACCCACTCACTGTGGAGATCCAGAAGTGCTACCTGAACATCCGGCAGTATACTGGACTTTTACCTGCAATTCCACCAGTAAAAGGTAAAGAAACAATCTCTGATGTGTATGTCTATTCCTCTACCCCTGACCCTGCCACTTATAGAGACTATTCCAACTGCCGGAAAGCAAGGCCAATCCCTTCCATCCCTAACCATTTACCACCAGCGCCCCGGGGACTCAGCTCCGCCTGTGGAGAGATTCAACACCTATCTGCCCGTACATCACCCCTGGAGGCCCAAAGCAGCACTGGTGCAATCACCAGAAGCAACAGGACAAACTTTTAATTTTCTTCATCACCATTCCCTAACCCCCTTTTCAGTTGACCACCAGTGCCACGGGTCTACAGCAGGGCCCAAATACCCGAGTTCCCATACAACCCTGGGTGATTCATCCACAACACATCATCACCCTTATTATTCATAACCACTACACTGCCTGCCTTTATGAACTGAAATCTCCACACCCTCCTCCATTATCAACTATATCCTTTACATTGTCAGCACTTAAGAATTATAACCTCCCATCACCCTTTATGCACTACAACCACCACACTTTCCATATTTCTTGCTGTCTCATCTCAACTGTTTCTCACTGTGCTACACCTATCTTCCCACTGTCCCTCCGGTCTGTGAACATCTCTCTACTATCCAATCTCTATATTAACCCATCTTTATACTATGGCCTGTCTATAGTGTGACCTTCTCTCTGTGTATAATGGTGTGATGCTTAATCATGGTGGAGGGATTTACTCTGGACACCACGGTACACTACATGAAAACCATGGTCCTGGCTAAATGAGTGGACTTGTGTAGTGTAGGCCATACCTTGCTGGAGACTGCATGTCGCTGTTGCCTTTGGCAGGCCAGGACCAGATACCAGTTCAGAGGCAGAGACCAATAGTTCACTTGAAACAACAGTTCTTTACTTAGGTTTCCACAGTTCTTCAGTCACAACGTCACATATAAGATAGCGGGCACATAAGTTAAAGGCAGTTCCAGTTCCACAGAATAACATCAGACATAGTTCCTACACCATAGTTTCTGCTCCAGCTCATGTATGGTTTTTCTTATACTATTTTGGGAACAAGAAAGCTTCATTGTCATTTGTACATACCCAGACTTTTGAGTAAACATAAAACTCAGCCAAAATCCAAGATTTTTTGCATCCATTTCATGGTGAGGAGGGCAACTATTTTTTGTCTAAAAAAAAGTCCTCATACTGAAATTAAAATAATAGTAGGACTCTAATATAATATCAATGTGATGTAATAAATCAGTAAAAGCTGAGAATTTTTTTCTCCTAACACTGAAGCATATATGCACAATGACTGCAGCCAATCACATGTGGCGCCGCACTGGTCGGGACACCACGGAGGGGTACTGCACCCAAACCAGAGTGTGTACTATCCCTGTGACCAGGGACTGGGATGTCAATAGGGGACCCTCACCACACGTATCCACACACCTTAGGTCAGGGGACCAATAGGTTAATCCGTTGCTAGGGAACCGCTCCCGGTGGGAGGAGCTTAGGTGGGTAGTGGAGAGCGGAAAAGTTAGTAAGCAGGGGAGTCTGGAAGTGAACCCTACGAGAAGTGCAGTGGAGAGCACCTCAGTACAGGTGACCCAGAGAAAGAAGGGGATCCTAAGGTGTTGAAGTGCACCCGAATCTGTGCCGGTATGTCTCCCAGATGGAAGGATCCAGCCCAAACTGGAGAGCCGGCTTCGAGGCGGTGGGGGTGTCTATCCATGAGCCGCAGAACCGAACGGCATGGCCAATCCCGACATAAATCGCCTAAGGCCCCGTATAGGCTCCGGAGGCCTGAAAAGATAGGAGCCATCCATAAGGATCCGTGAGGACCGGCGAGGCTCTCTGCGCAGGAGCGCAATGAAGGAACAGTGGAGAGGCAGTAAAGGCAGATGAAAGGACCAGGCAGCACATCACAGAGGTTCCCCAATGAAATGTCTAATCCTCTGGTGACTACCCGGCCAGCAATACCTGTGGACTGTGTAAAGAACTGTTTGCTGCATGAGTTCAGAGGCAAAGACTGTGTGGTGTGCTTACTAGCCTGCGCCAGAGGAGCCATACTCTTGCATCAGAGACTGTCAGCCTGTATCTCCACCTGACAAGCCGCCTCCCGTGTGAGTTCTCTATTCTTTCATCACTGCCCCGGGATCCGGCTCCACCTACGGGAGCGTTACCAACTACCTGCCTCGTCATCATCCCCGGAGGTCTGCAGCAGCAGCAGCTGTATCATTACCAGATACAGTAGGTGGCATCGCAAATTCTTTTATTTTATTTTGAACCCCTTTTTCAGCGACCGTCAGGCCACGGGTCCGGGCACAGGCTGCCCATGATATCCCCAAGTAAATCAACGCCTGGAGCCGGGTACCCCACGGACCTGCGTTGGGTCACATAGAATCAATCTTTTCCTACATCACTTATATCTTCTGATTTCTTCTCCATTCTCAAAGCTTCTTTGGTGGACAGAAAGAGCATCAGAATGTATAAATACTCCAGGTGCCAATACTTTTATTTTAATGCCGTACTTAAATGTAATCTCAAAAAAACACACCTCTCAAGTAAATGCCTACCTTACACAGATTTGACTTAAACAGGACTTAAACATATGGCCTGTGGGCTGTAAGCAGCCCGCCAGAAGATTTTAGTGGCCCACAGACCTTTCTGGCAGAGATTGACTACCTTCTTCCCATACTCATATATATTTGTGTATTTTTAGATTCAAATTAGGGATGGGCGAATCTACTCGCTAGGACTCGTTACTCGGCGAGTAGTAAGGGACTCGCAGGACTTGGTACTCTGCGAGTTTCCCAGAGACTCTGACAAAACTAGGATTGCCTTTGACTTGAATTGGTCTGATTACTGTGCAAGTAATCACAGGGAAACTCGCAAAGTAACTGCTGTTACTTTGTGAGCTGAGTCCGGCTGTCTGCTATGTACAGGCTGCCGCAGCTCCAGGGTCCTAGAGCCCGCCTGCTCACAGAGATGATGTAGCAGAGCTGCGATTGTTCTCAGTCTGCTCATCCCTGTGCATAGACATCTATATCTATGCACAGGGGATGTAGCAGAGAGGACATCGCGTTTTGGACTACGTCGGACGGAAGAGGATTTTTTTTAATTAAAGATGGAGTCCCTAATGGCTTTTTTTTTTTATTTCTAATAAAAATTTTCTCTGTGTTGTGTTTTTTTAACCCTTTATTGGAGATTCTTAGTGGCTGGGTCAAACATGGCCTGACATTAAGAATCTCGGGCTTAATACCAGCTTGTATAACAAAGCTGGTATTAACCCCTTTATTACCCAGCGTGCCACCGCCACCAGGGCCGCTGGAAGAGCGGGGTTCAGCGCCAGAGGATGGTGCTTCAATGAACGCTCCATCTTCTGTGGTGGCTGCGGGCTGCAATTTGCAGCGGGGGGTGCCCAGAAAGCTTGGGCCTCCCTGCGCTGCAGATTCCAGCCCCCAGCTGCTTAGCTGTACCTGGCTAGACATAGAAATTGCGCGGAGCCCCACGCATTTTTTTTTAATTATTTCATGAAATTCATGAAATAATAAAAAAAAAGGGCTCCCCTATATTCTTGTGTCCGGCCAGGTACAAATAGGCACCTGGGGGTTGGGGGCAGCCCGTCGCTGCCTGCTGGATCCGGCTGGTTCCAGAAATACGGCGAAGCCCATGCAAAATTTTTTTCTGACAAATCCATAAAACAATGTAAATAAAAGGGACTGCATCTTTATTAACCCCTGGACCATGGGCGAGGGGTTAATAAAGATGCTGTCCCTTTTTTAGGATTGTTTTATTGATTTTTCAGAAAAAAAATGACATGGGCTTCGCCGTATTTCTGGAACCAGCCGGATCCAGCAGGCAGCGACGGGCTGCCCCCAACCCCCAGGTGCCTATTTGTACCTGGCCAGACACAAGAATATAGGGGAGCCCTTTTTTTTAATTATTTCATGAATTTCATGAAATAATAAAGAAAAAATACGTGGGGCTCTGCACAATTTCTATGTCTAGCCAGGTACAGCTAAGCAGCTGGGGGCTGGAATCCGCAGCGCAGGGATGCCCAAGCTTTCTGGGCACCCCCCGCTGCAAATTGCAGCCCGCAGCCGCCCCAGAAGATGGCGCGTTCATTGAAGCGCCATCCTCTGGTGCTGAACCCCGCTCTTCCAGCGGCCCTGGTGGCGGTGGCACGCTGGGTAATAAAGAGGTTAGGGCCAGCTTTGTATTATCAGCTGGCCCTAAGCCCGAAATTTATGGCGGTCACGCCAATATTAGACATGACCGCCATGAATTTCTATTAAATTGTTTTAAAAAAAAACACAACACAGAGAAAATTTTTATTAGAAATAAAAAAAAAAGCCATTAGGGACTCCATCTTTAATTAAAAAAATCCTCTTCCGTCCGACGTAGTCCAAAACGCGATGTTCTCTCTGCTACATCCCTTTGCATAGATATAGATGTCTATGCACAGGGAATGAGCAGACTGAGAACAATCTCAGCTCTGCTACATCAGGCAGCAGGCGGGCTCTAGGACCCTGGAGCTGCGGCAGCCAGCACAGAGGAGACAGCCTGACTCCTTACTGTGCGAGTTTCCCAGCGATTACTTGCACAGTAAACGAATCCAATGCAAATCAATGGCAATCCTAGTTTTGTCAGAGTCTCTGACAAAACTAGGATTGCTTCAGGCTGAAGCTTCCGAGACACATCTGTGATTTGTAAATCGCACACTACTCGCTATTACTCGCTTCCTCATTCATTAACATTGGACTCGCTAGACTCGCAATGAGTAGCGAGTCCCGGGCTCGGACTCGCTAGAGTCAAGCGATTCCGAGTAATTTAGGACTCGCCCATCACTAATTCAAATACATTTGAACAGTGTGGCACCTGGACAGAGAGAGAGTAATGCCCGTCATCCCCAGCCCTGATGTGCAGCAACATAATAATTCTGGCAGTGCAGAAGCATATGATGTGACTAGCCCCAGTAAGAGCTCAGTGGTGGAGTTGAAGATTAAATGAGGGAGGGGTAGGAGGAGGATTGGGGTTACTGAAATGTCACAATACGGAGAAGAAAGGATTGTTATAGGGGGCACAGTATAGGGAGGGGCAGTGAGGCTTTACACAGAGGGTAATATTATGGATAGGGGAGTTTGGGGGATATTTTAGAGAGGGGCAATATGTGCGGGACTTTATGAAATGGGGCAGTATGTGGTGGGGACATTATGAAGATGGACAGTATAGGAGTAAGGGGATATTATGGAGGAGCTCAGAGTGGGGAGAACAGTATGGAGAGGTGCAGTGTGGAGGCATCATTATGGAGAAGGTCTCTGTGGGGGGAAATTATTGGAGAAACTTATATTATGGAGAGAGGCAGAGGGGAGATATTTTGTGCAGAAAGAATAGCGAGGGGCACATTATTTTTACAGGGATGCAGCATGGGATATGTTTATTTTATGGGGAAGTATAATTATACGTTTATTTTTTAAGCGCACCATGTCGGGAAGTTGTGCTGAAGATAGAAATGAGGGAGGTCCGCAGAGACAAGCTCTAGGCATGAAATTTCATTCTTTACTACATGGAGACAAAGGGGATGGAAACAATCAGGGGAGATGTCACCTTTAAGGAACCAGGATGTAAATGTTTTTGTGATACTGAATATGTCTCATAGGCACTATGGTATCTACATGGTCCACAACCTGATGATGACAGGGGTCAAAAGCTTTCAGTATATCCTTTCTATTGTTAAAGACATGCTGGGAATTATAGGTTCAAGCAATACAAGTATAGAGCTGACAACCCATTACATTTGATTGCTGCACTCTACTTGGTGCTGTATACATGTACTGACTGTGGTTCTGATGCTGCATTCATATAGTGACAATTATTCTACACTGACGGTGGTTCTGGCACTGGATTAATGTACTGATAGTGGTTATGGCCCTGAAATCATGTACTAACTGTTGTTCTGGCACCGCACTCATATACTGACAATGGTTGTGCCACTGCTTTCAAGGTAGTTCTGGTGCTGCGCTCATGTACTCATGGTTGTTCTGATCTTCTACACATATTGCAATCTGTGCTTTTTGGCTATGTTAAACCTAATCTCAAATCTAAGTTTTGGTTATTTTTATGAGGAAGATTTAATGAGTTTCGGCTCCCAAAAATCAGTTTAAATTTGTAATCACACTGATTTTTTTTGTAGCAGAAACTGGAAAGAATCTTTCCGAATTCTCTTCAAATACTTAAAACTTTATTCTGTAATGTACTAATGAACTAATAGAGGTTCTAGTAATGTATACATGTCAGTAACAAAATTCCCCCTGCTGAACATGGTCTTACATTGTAAAGATGACTGTGAATAAAAGAACAAAGAGATCCAGTTGTCGGTGAGTGCGGCTTTTTTTGTTCTTAATTTTTGTTAACTGAATTTGTCTGCTAGCCAGCACCAACACGGACTGACCCGCAGCCTAAGTCACATAGTGACATTGCATTCTGTGCGTTAGTGCCCACATAATTTATACTGTGGATAATGTATACATGTACATGCCCTGGTTAATATTTTAGTGGCACTTAGGATGATTCAGTATGGCAATGTGGCCCTTGAATGAAAAATTGCCTTACATCCAATGGTTATATTTTACATTGACTGTGAATACACAGCAAAGCCAGTCCAAATTAACACAGTAGAGCCCTGACTAAGTGCATTTCTAGCAGCTCAGTAATGAACCATTTTAAAGGGAACCTGTCAGGTCGTTCTACCCCTCTAACCTACCTGTCCTTGCACCCTGCTAGCTTGTCCCTAACCATCGCTGTCTGCTCTAAAAGTGCCCCACCTCCTGTTTGAAATTCCCGCATGCGCTGTGTGCATATTGAAGCTGTTCTGGCCGGCGCATTATAGTAGCAGAGGATGCGGGAATTTCAAGCAGGAGGTGGAACAGAAGACAGACTCAGGACGCCCAGTGGGGCGTGCGGAAAGCAAGCGAGAAGGGGAGAATGGAACCGCGGAGCCCGCCTTTCCAGTCTCTGAATGGAGACTGTATGTAAGTATATAAGACATTTTTCTCAATCATTATAGGGCACTTTTAGAGCAGACAGGGATGGTTAGAGATGAGCTAGTAATGTGCAGGGACAGGTAGTGATAGGTTAGAGCGGTAGAAGGACTTGACAGGTTAACTTTAAAATTATTTATTACTCAGCTACTAGAAATGCACTTAGTCAGGGCTCTACTGTGTTAATTTGGACTGGTTTTGCTGTGTATTCATAGTCAATGTAAAATATAACAATTGGTGTAAGGCAGAGGTGAACAACATTAACTATCATTAATAAAATGGTATTAAAATTGTCTCGCCCCTGGCGAGGTCTGTGGGGTACTCTGAACCAGGCCCTGTCGTTGTCATCTGGGGCTATGGGATGTCACGGTAGCATGACCCAGTTGGTGATCCCCTCGTCGGGTGAGCAGTTAAAAAGTGGGATTGTAAATATGGATTAAAATAAAATAAAACAAAAATCATAGAGTGTCATGACACCACCTGTGAAATGCGGCCAGTATAGCCGCTACTGCAGTCGGGACCTCTGGGGATGATGGGCGTTACAGTGTAGATGGTTCAGCTCTCCACGGGAAGAGCGGGTTCCCAGGGCAACCGTGAAGTCTGTTGTGATGCAGGGCTCGTTGGGGGTGCAAGGTTCAGTGTATGAAAGAACTGACAGACACAAGGGTAAAAGTCTCCTTTTCCTTTACTGTTGCAAGTAGTTGGTTCATTCAGGGCACAATTCACAAACGGTGTTTGGCATCCAGAGCCTGGAAGCAAGTTAGGAATTTCCACATCTGGCAAGTTCTGAGGCCTCTCTACTTCACTGTTCTCTGTGAGCCCTGGCTGCTTGAAGCTGTGCTAAGACTCACTTGTCTGTCTCCTCACTTGTCTGTCTTGGCCGTATGACAGGCGGCTCAAGCCCTTTTTGTGTTACTTTTTGTTCACTGCGTCTCCTAAGCTCTTTGATGCGGCTGTGTCTCCTGGCCTTTCTGGTGGGCGAGCAACTTGGAATTACCCGCCCTCCGATATTGGTTGCTGGGCATGAAAGTCAGTGGCGACCTCGTACTCCGGTGTCCGTACTACGCTAGGTGCTGAGGCAAGCTGGCACTGCTCCATTCCTCACACCTTTTTTCCACTTCCCTCAGACCCTCATCTCGGGGTCCCTCACACTGGCTTGTCAGTTTCCTTGGACGGGCCTAGCACAGCTCCCAACCGTAGGATGTGTTCTACAGTCCTCCTAGGAACTGAACTGCCTGACCCCGCCCCCAGACCAGATTTTATAGGGGACCTGCCCTGAACTTGGGTGTAGAGCTCCCCCTTCTGGCCTGGAGTTGGGAAGGTGTTGTGTGTGTGTTACCCCTGAGGTGGGTACCTTTCCTTGCTTCCAAGCTTAATATTGTGGCAACCGGACCCTGGGGCACCACAAAATCAATATCAGCAATGTTGGTGGAAGCTAAAGCTTCTGCCCACATAAATGTTTCACAAAAATCCTGCTCCTGTTGCTCAATCACAGCTATTAGACTAGAGATTACAACTCACCACAGCAGGGAGCGGGAGAGGAATGAGGTTTTCATATTTTTTGTCTGAAATGCATAAGAAAATGCTATCATAGGAATTTGATTATATTGAAATGTATTTTTAATTATGCTTTAATTAAATTAAGAAAATATTTTCTTTATCCTAAAAACATTTGTAAGGCTGGCTTCACACCACAATTTTGGAGCTGTCATGCTGTGTCTGGTGTTTTGGAGGATGCACCGGACACAGCCTGACAGCTCCGGACAAACGCCACTGGAGGACAAGTATGCCCTCCAACCTGTTTTCTCCCAGAATTGGCACTGCATGGCTGCTGCCGCTGTCCAGTATTGAAATTTCAGAATCGCTCTCCAGGTGCTGAAGTTCACGCTGGACTTCATGGTGTGATGCCTACAGAAATGAAGTAGCCTTCAGCACTGCTGTGATGATGTGATAAGTAACTACACACTCCTGAAGTCTAGACTCTTCCTTTTCAGTCGCTGGAATGTCACCCAGGCAACTCTGGAGCCACTCCTTCTTGCCACCTCTCAGGTCTTTAAATCCGATCCCTCAGGAGGTCCCATATTTTCAGGCCTAGCTTTTTTATTCGAGGGTCGGCCATCAGGTAATAAAGCAGCTCCAGGGATGATTTGCTCTGGGACATGTAAGTTGAGTCTGCAGCTTCTCTACCCTGGGTAACCACCGGATTCACTTCTCTTTTCTTTGAGGTATCAACCTACTCATGCTGATTTCAACTTGCCACAATGTTCTAATTATTTCTTCTCCAGATGTAGCCAGAAGAGTGGCAGAGAACCTGCCCACCATTCACAGGACACAGCCAAATCAATGATGTAGAAAGAAAACACCCTCAGGTAACAACAGCAGGAACCTGCACATGCCATAAAACACTGCTTACCCATGCACATCATTAGATAAGAACCCATCAATGCAAAGCTGCAAAAAAATATAAAATACTAGATGGCGGCCCGATTCTAAAGAATCGGGTAGTCTAGAATCCATATATAGTTTATTTACTTAGTTACGGGAGTGCGGTGAAATGAATTGTGTGTATACAGGCGGCTCAGTGGGTAGCAGAGTATACGGTGGCTCAGTGGTTAGCAGTGAGTGCGGTGGCTCAGTGGTTAGCAGTGAGTGCGGTGGCTCAGTGGTTAGCAGTGAGTGCGGTGGCTCAGTGGTTAGCAGTGAGTGCGGTGGCTCAGTGGTTAGCAGTGAGTGCGGTGGCTCAGTGGTTAGCAGTGAGTGCGGTGAGATTGGTCAGCGCAGCGACGTGGGCAGAGTGGTCAGCCAGAGGACAGGGGGCAGAGGCGGCTGGGCAGAGGACAGGGGGCAGAGGCGGCTGGGCAGAGGACAGGGGGCAGAGGACGCAGAGGACAGGGGGCAGAGGACGCAGAGGACAGGGGCAGAGGACGCAGAGGACAGGGGGCAGAGGACGCAGAGGACGCAGAGGACAGGGGGCAGAGGACAGGGTGAAGAGGACGCAGAGGACACAGAGGGGGCAGAGGACACAGAGGGGGCAGAGGACACAGAGGGGGCAGAGGACACAGAGGGGGCAGAGGACGCAGAGGGGGCAGAGGACGCAGAGGACAGGGGGCAGAGGACGCAGAGGACAGGGGGCAGAGGACGCAGAGGACAGGGGGCAGAGGACAGGGGGCAGAGGACACAGAGGGGCAGAGGACGCAGAGGACAGGGGGCAGAGGACAGGGGGCAGAGGACACAGAGGGGGCAGAGGACGCAGAGGACAAAGGGCAGAGGACGCAGAGGACAGGGGGCAGAGGACCCAGAGGACAGGGGGCAGAGGACGCAGAGGACAGGGGGCAGAGGACGCAGAGGACAGGGGGCAGAGGACGTAGAAGACAGGGGGCAGAGGACGCAGAGGACAGGGGGAAGAGGACACAGAGGGGGCAGAGGACGCAGAGGACAGGGGGAAGAGGACACAGAGGGGGCAGAGGACGCAGAGGACAGGGGGCAGAGGACAGGGGGCAGAGGACAGGGGGCAGAGGACACAGAGGGGGCAGAGGACGCAGAGGACAGGGGGCAGAGGACGCAGAGGACAGGGGGGCAGAGGACGCAGAGGACAGGGGGGAGAGGACGCAGAGGACAGGGGGGAGAGGACGCAGAGGACAGGGGGGAGAGGACGCAGAGGACAGGGGGAGAGGACGCAGAGGACAGGGGGGAGAGGACGCAGAGGACAGGGGGCAGAGGACGCAGAGGACAGGGGGCAGAGGACACAGAGGACAGGGGGCAGAGGACACAGAGGGGCAGAGGACGCAGAGGACAGGGGGCAGAGGAGGCAGAGGACAGGGTGAAGAGGACACAGAGGGGGCAGAGGACACAGAGGGGGCAGAGGACGCAGAGGGGGCAGAGGACGCAGAGGACACAGAGGGGGCAGAGGACACAGAGGGGGCAGAGGACACAGAGGGGGCAGAGGACACAGAGGGGGCAGAGGACGCAGAGGACAGGGGGCAGAGGACGCAGAGGACAGGGGGCAGAGGACACAGAGGGGGCAGAGGACGCAGAGGACAGGGGGCAGAGGACGCAGAGGACAGGGGGCAGAGGACGCAGAGGACAGGGGGCAGAGGACACAGAGGGGGCAGAGGACGCAGAGGACAGGGGGCAGAGGACGCAGAGGACAGGGGGCAGAGGACGCAGAGGACAGGGGGCAGAGGACGCAGAGGACAGGGGGCAGAGGACGCAGAGGACAGGGGGCAGAGGACGCAGAGGACAGGGGGCAGAGGACGCAGAGGACAGGGGGCAGAGGACGCAGAGGACAGGGGGCAGAGGACAGGGTGAAGAGGACACAGAGGGGGCAGAGGACGCAGAGGGGGCAGAGGACGCAGAGGGGGCAGAGGACGCAGAGGACACAGAGGGGGCAGAGGACACAGAGGGGGCAGAGGACACAGAGGGGGCAGAGGACGCAGAGGACAGGGGGCAGAGGACAGGGGGCAGAGGACACAGAGGGGGCAGAGGACGCAGAGGACAGGGGGCAGAGGAAGCAGAGGACAGGGGCAGAGGAAGCAGAGGACAGGGGGCAGAGGACGCAGAGGACAGGGGGCAGAGGACGCAGAGGACAGGGGGCAGAGGACGCAGAGGACAGGGGGCAAAGGACGCAGAGGACAGGGGGCAGAGGACGCAGAGGACAGGGGGAAGAGGACACAGAGGGGGCAGAGGACGCAGAGGACAGGGGGCAGAGGACAGGGGGCAGAGGACAGGGGGCAGAGGACAGGGGGCAGAGGACGCAGAGGACAGGGGGCAGAGGACACAGAGGACAGGGGGCAGAGGACACAGAGGACAGGGGGCAGAGGACACAGAGGGGGCAGAGGACGCAGAGGACAGGGGGCAGAGGACGCAGAGGACAGGGGGCAGAGGACAGGGGGCAGAGGACAGGGGTCAGAGGACAGGGGGCAGAGGACAGGGGGCAGAGGACACAGAGGGGGCAGAGGACACAGAGGGGGCAGAGGACGCAGAGGACAGGGGGCAGAGGACAGGGGGCAGAGGACACAGAGGGGGCAGAGGACGCAGAGGACAGGTGGCAGAGGAAGCAGAGGACAGGGGGCAGAGGACGCAGAGGACAGGGGGCAGAGGACGCAGAGGACAGGGGGCAGAGGACGCAGAGGACAGGGGGCAGAGGACGCAGAGGACAGGGGGCAGAGGACGCAGAGGACAGGGGGAAGAGGACACAGAGGGGGCAGAGGACAGGGGGCAGAGGACAGGGGGCAGAGGACAGGGGGCAGAGGACGCAGATGACAGGGGACAGAGGACAGGGGGCAGAGGACAGGGGGCAGAGGACGCAGAGGACAGGGGGCAGAGGACGCAGAGGACAGGGGGCAGAGGACGCAGAGGGGGCAGAGGACGCAGAGGACAGGGGGCAGAGGACGCAGAGGACAGGGGGCAGAGGACGCAGAGGACAGGGGGCAGAGGACAGGGTGAAGAGGACACAGAGGGGGCAGAGGACGCAGAGGGGGCAGAGGACGCAGAGGGGGCAGAGGACGCAGAGGGGGCAGAGGACGCAGAGGGGGCAGAGGACACAGAGGGGGCAGAGGACACAGAGGGGGCAGAGGACACAGAGGGGCAGAGAACGCAGAGGACAGGGGGCAGAGGACGCAGAGGACAGGGGGAAGAGGACACAGAGGGGGCAGAGGACAGGGGGCAGAGGACAGGGGGCAGAGGACAGGGGGCAGAGGACACAGAGTGGGCAGAGGACGCAGATGACAGGGGGCAGAGGACAGGGGGCAGAGGACGCAGAGGACAGGGGGCAGAGGACGCAGAGGACAGGGGGCAGAGGACGCAGAGGACGGGGCAGAGGACACAGAGGGGGCAGAGGACGCAGAGGACAGGGGGCAGAGGACAGGGGGCAGAGGACAGGGGGCAGAGGACGCAGAGGACAGGGGACAGAGGACAGGGGGCAGAGGAGAGGGGGCAGAGGACGCAGAGGACAGGGGGCAGAGGACGCAGAGGACAGGGGGCAGAGGACGCAGAGGACAGGGGGCAGAGGACAGGGGGCAGAGGACACAGAGGGGGCAGAGGACGCAGAGGACAGGGGGCAGAGGACAGGGGGCAGAGGACACAGAGGGGGCAGAGGACGCAGAGGACAGGGGGCAGAGGAAGCAGAGGACAGGGGGCAGAGGACGCAGAGGACAGGGGGCAGAGGACGCAGAGGACAGGGGGCAGAGGACGCAGAGGACAGGGGGCAAAGGACGCAGAGGACAGGGGGCAGAGGACGCAGAGGACAGGGGGAAGAGGACACAGAGGGGGCAGAGGACGTAGAGGACAGGGGGCAGAGGACAGGGGGCAGAGGACGCAGATGACAGGGGACAGAGGACAGGGGGCAGAGGAAGCAGAGGACAGGGGGCAGAGGACGCAGAGGACAGGGGGCAGAGGACGCAGAGGACAGGGGGCAGAGGACGCAGAGGACAGGGGGAAGAGGGGGCAGAGGACAGGGGGAAGAGGGGGCAGAGGACAGGGGGCAGAGGACAGGGGGCAGAGGACAGGGGGCAGAGGACAGGGGGCAGAGGACGCAGATGACAGGGGACAGAGGACAGGGGGCAGAGGACAGGGGGCAGAGGACAGGGGGCAGAGGACGCAGAGGACAGGGGGCAGAGGACGCAGAGGACAGGGGGCAGAGGACACAGAGGGGGCAGAGGACGCAGAGGACAGGGGGCAGAGGACGCAGAGGACAGGGGGCAGAGGACAGGGGGCCGAGGACGCAGAGGACAGGGGGCAGAGGACAGGGTGAAGAGGACACAGAGGGGGCAGAGGACGCAGAGGGGGCAGAGGACGCAGAGGGGGCAGAGGACGCAGAGGGGGCAGAGGGGGCAGAGGACACAGAGGGGGCAGAGGACACAGAGGGGGCAGAGGACGCAGAGGACAGGGGGCAGAGGACGCAGAGGACAGGGGGAAGAGGACACAGAGGGGGCAGAGGACAGGGGGCAGAGGACAGGGGGCAGAGGACAGGGGGCAGAGGACAGGGGGCAGAGGACACAGAGTGGGCAGAGGACGCAGATGACAGGGGACAGGGGGCAGAGGACAGGGGGCAGAGGACAGGGGGCAGAGGACGCAGAGGACAGGGGGCAGAGGACGCAGAGGACAGGGGGCAGAGGACAGGGGGCAGAGGACGCAGAGGACAGGGGGCAGAGGACGCAGAGGACAGGGGGCAGAGGACGCAGAGGACAGGGGGCAGAGGACGCAGAGGACAGGGGGAAGAGGACACAGAGGGGGCAGAGGACGCAGAGGACAGGGGGCAGAGGACAGGGGGCAGAGGACAGGGGACAGAGGACAGGGGGCAGAGGACGCAGAGGACAGGGGGCAGAGGACGCAGAGGACAGGGGGCAGAGGACGCAGAGGACAGGGGGCAGAGGACGCAGAGGACAGGGGGCAGAAGACAGGGGGCAGAGGACACAGAGGGGGCAGAGGACGCAGAGGACAGGGGGCAGAGGAAACAGAGGGGCAGAGGAGGCAGAGGACACAGAGGACAGGGGGCAGAGGACACAGAGGGGGCAGAGGAGGCAGAGGACACAGAGGACAGGGGGCAGAGGACACAGAGGACAGGGGGCAGAGGACACAGAGGGGGCAGAGGACACAGAGGACAGGGAGCAGAGGACACAGGACAGGGGGCAGAGGACACAGAGGACAGGGGGCAGAGGACACAGAGGACAGGGGGCAGAGGACAGGGGGCAGAGGACAGAGGGCAGAGGGGTCACACAGGTTGGAGGGCAGAGCAGCGTGTAAGGCTGCAGACTTACCCGGGTGTAGGAGGAGAGGAGGGGCGGGCAGAGCTGCAGGAGAGGAAGTCCCGCCCTCCCTCCTCTCCAGGCACACGGCAGGGAGCACGGGTACCCCCAGGGTGTGTGTGGCCCTCCGAGGTGGCGGGCAATGGGCCCCCTGCCCCCCCGGTATGTAGGTACTGGCTGGAGGGCAGAGGGTGGAGGGGAGTGGCAGGAGGGCACACGGAACTTCCGAGATCGGAACGTTCCGTGTGTCGGTGACTGTAGCCGGGGGCAGCCTGGCTACAGTGCACTGGATGAGCCTGGGCGACGACCATCACGGAAGTGGGCGTGGCCTCCTCCGGAAGTGGCCTTCGGGTTTTATATAATAGATGGCACATGTCTGGACTATGCCATAGTCATTTCTCCATGCACCTTGCAGTCTGGAGGTTTGGAGTTGTTGTCAGTAGGCTTCTAATGGCCACTTTACACACACCAACTTATCTGTCCAACTTCTGACCAACTTACTGGTTGCAGTGAAATCATGGACACATTGTTCCATTTGTACACAGCCACAAAATGGAGCAATGTGTCCATGATTTCACTGCAACCAGCAAGTTGGTCAGAAGTTGGACAGATAAATTGGTGTGTGTAAAGTGGCCCTTACACTAACATTCCCTCACCACAAAAGTATAATAAGCCCCACACAACTACTTCCATACAATAATCATGACATGTCCTGCATTTAATAATCTTATTTAGCCACACCCACCAGATTAAGTGATACAACATTGAAGGATTCATAATAATAATCTTAGAAGTTAACTAATGGGATGAAAATCAAAGCCTTTCTCTCAGGTAGGTTTCAACACTGATAATTTAACTCTCTCCAGCCAATTGATTTCTAAACAGCAGTTAGCTGGTTAATTCCCCCTCCCTTTCAACTTTTGACTGACCGTCTATTATCAGTCCCATGAAGTCAATAGCCTGCAGCATCAGAATTTTTCAAAGCAGTTATCCTATTTACTCTTCTGACTTTCCCAGTCATGCTGAGTTGAAAGGTTCTGTTATGTCTATATGCAAATATTTTTGCAAGGTTGATTTGCTCCATCTGTGTTTGAGCTTTCATTTTCTTCCAATTGTACTGCCCTTTCACTCATTCTGTGCACTCACTCTACCTCAGTCCCTCTCTCCTTCTCTCTCCCATGTGCAGGCAATCTGCATATCCATCTTCTCATGTAAGAAGATGGCCAATGTTAGAAAGTTACTATCCCTGAAGACGTCATTATGCACAATTTTTGTATGATTTGTATTTATTTGTGTAGTGTAGCACCATGTTTATTCTCCAGAAGGTGGGTGTAGTGTTACCGGCCAGCCCTAGATGTCGCCAGTGCTGGGTTGCCTAGTTGTAGGTGAGTGTAGGCTTCAGGGCACAGGGCTGAGGGAGTTATCAGTAGAGCCCACCTACAGTGAGGGAATATAGTGTTGAGTATTTCTTATTTTAGGCTGAAAGAAGGTGGACAGATTAAGAGAAAGCAGAAGTAATGTGCAGGAGTGAGCTAAGGTGACTGGATCCACACTGCAGTTTCAGCTCCATGGCGTCAAACGGGCAACCCACAACCCGGCTGGCAAAAGTGAACCATGTAGATAGTAATGAATCAGTTTTGCTGCAGATCTGTCAAGGGAAAGGAAAGATCTTTCCAGACTGAAGGCCACTGACCCCAAAGAGTATAGCTGTGTAGGGTGTTCTATCCACACTATTACAAATTGACCCATGCACTGGGAAACTTGGGGACAGAGCAGCACCAAAACTCCTCTCCCTCTTTGATAACTGGTGAGATCTAGCCTGTAAAAAAATGGAAGGGCCGGTTTGTGTTGAGATGTTAATGGCTTATGAGGAACTAAGTTTGAACTCTGTCAAGTGTAAGGTGAACTGATGTTTGGAAAGTGTTCCAAGTAAATCGCACAAAGTTTTAAACTATTGTGGACTCTTTCTTGGTAACCCTGAACCTGAAGTCTCAAAGTATGAACCCACCAACATGAAATTGCCTTATGGCCAAGAAGTACTGGTGTAGATGGATATAGCATGCCCCCAACCACCTTTGCTGTAGCCATTGCCATATTTGCCCTTAGGCACTGGAGGACACGTGCCTAGGGCACTGGGCTGCAGGGGGGTGGCACCAAGACAGGGAGGAAAAAAATGTTTTTATTTGTTTTTAATTTTTTAACCTCCCCTCCATTAGATAACATAGGTAATATACTGTCTTTTCAGAGGGGAGGGGTTTCAGCAGTGGGGGGAGAGGGCTGGCGCAGCTCCACGTACCTCTGACACAGGGAGCTGAATGACCCCGGAAGTAATGATGCTTTTACTTCAGAAGTCAGAAAAGCGTGCAGAGGAGTGCTCAACATAGTTCCTGCTCAAAGGTGCTGCCTGCTGCCTCTGAAGGGGAACAGATAAGAGCTCATAGAGCTGAAGATGGGTGGGGGGCTGGAGGCTGCTACATACTATGAAGGGGGGCTGGAGGCTGCTACATACTGTGATAGGGGGCAGGAGGCTGCTACATACTGTGATGTGGGGCTGGAGGCTGCTACACACTCTCATGGGGGGGCTGGAGGCTGCTACATACTTTTATGGGGGAGCTGGAGGCTGCTACATACAGTGACGGGGGGCTGGAGGCTGTTACATACTGTGATGGGGCTGGAGGTTGCTACATACTGTGATGGGGGGTTGGAGGCTGCTACATATTGTGATGGGGACTGGAGGCTGCTACATACTGTGATGTGGGGCTGGAGGCTGCTATATACTGTGATGGGAGGCTGGAGGTTGCAACAGGTTGTAATAGGGGGCTAAAAGCTGTTACATTTTTGATGGGGGGCTGGAGGCTGCTACATACTGTGATGGGGGGCTGGAGGCTGCTGTATACTGTGATGGGGGCTTGAGGCTGCTATATACTGTGATGGGGGGCTGGAGGCTGCTACACACTTTGATGGGGGCTGGAGGCTGCTATATACTGTGATGGGGGGCTGGAGGCTGCTATATACTGTGATGAGGGGCTGGAGGCTGCTACATACTGTGATGGGAGGCTGGAGTTTGCCACAGGTTGTGATGGGGGGATGGAGCCTGCTACATATTTTGATGGTGGGACTGGAGGCTGCTACATACAGTGATAGGAGGCTGGAGGCTGCTACATACTGTGATGAGGGGGCTTGAGGCTACTACAGGCTGGTGATGGGGGGCTGGTGGCTGCTGCAAGCTGTGATGTGGGGATGGAGGCTGCTACATACTGTGATGGGGGCTGGAGACTGCTACACACTTTGATGGGGGATCTGGAGGCTTCTACATATTGTGATGGGGGCTGGAGGGTGCTACATACTGTGATAGGGGGCTGGAGGGTGCTACTTACTGTGATGGGGAGGCTGGAGACTGCTAAATACTGTGATGGGGGAGGTTGGAGGCTGCTACCTACTATGATGTGAGGGCTGGATGCTGCTACATACTGTGATGGGGGGCTGGATGCTGCTGCATACTGTGATGGTGGCTGGAGACTGCTATATACCGTGATGAGGGGTTGGAGGCTGCTACATACTGTGATGGGAGGCTGGAGGTTTCTACAGGTTGTGATGGGGGCTGAAGGCTGTTTCATATTTTGATGGGGGGCTGAAGGCTGCTACATACTGTGATGGGGGGCTAGATGCTGCTATATACTGTGGTGGGGGCTTGAGGCTGCTATATACTGTGATAAGGTGCTGGAGGCTGCTACATACTGTGATGGGAGGCTGGAGGTTGCTACGGGTTGTGATGGGTGGCTGGAGGCTACTACATACTGTGATGAGGGGGCTTGAGGCTGCTACAGGCTGGTGATGGGGATCTGGAGGCTGCTAGAAACTGTGATGTGGGGATGGAGGCTGCTACATACTGTGTTGGGGGTTGGAGGCTGCTACATATTTTGATGGGGGAGCTAGAGGCTGCTACATACTGTGATGGGAGCTGGAGGGTGCTACTTACTGTGATGGGGAGGCTGGAGGCTGCTACATACAGTAATGGGAGGTTGGAGGTGGCTACATACTATGATGGGGGGGCTGGAGGCTGCTACATACTGTGATGGGGGGCTGGATGCTGCTACATACTGTGATGGGGTAGCTGGAGGCTGCTACATACTGTAATGGGGGGCTGGAGGCTGCTATATATTGTGATGGGGGGTTGTAGGCTGCTACATACTGTAATGGAGGGCTGGAGGCTGCTATATACTGTGATGGGGGGCTGGAGGCTGCTATATACTGTGATGAGGGGCTGGAGTCTGCTACATACTGTGATGGAAGGCTGGAGGTTGCTACAGGTTGTGATGGGGGCTGGAGGCTGCTACATATTTTGATGGTGGGACTGGAGGCTGCTACATACAGTGATTGGTGGCTGGAGGCTGCTACATACTGTGATGGGGCTGGAGGCTGCTACATGCTGTGATGGGGGGCTGGAGGCTGCTACATGCTGTGAAGGGGGGGGCTGGAGGCAGCTACATGCTGTGATGGGGGCTGGAGGTTGCTACATGTTGTGATGGGGAGCTGGAGGCTGGTACAGGTTGTGATGGGGGCTTGAGGATGCTACAGGCAGTGATGGGGGGCTGGAGGCTGCTACAGGCTGTGATGGGGGGGCTGGAGGCTGCTACAGGTACAAGCCGTGATGAGGGGCTGGAGGCTGCTACAGGTTGGTGATGAGGAGCTGGAGGCTACTGCAGGCTGGAGATGGAGGGCTGGATGCTGCTACAGGCTGGGGAGATGGGATGCTGGAGGCTGCTAAAGGCTGATGAAGTGGGGGGGGGCTGCTACAGGCTGATGTTGTGGGAGGGGAGGGAGGCTAGCGCTGTAGGCTATGTGCCCAGGGTGCAGATTTATTGCAGATATTGTTGTGTATATGGTGCATATACACAGTAGATCTGCACTAAATCTGCAGCACCGTACATTATAATGAAAGTCAATGTAAACACTGCAGATCTGTTCTGTAGCAGAAATAGTGCATTCTATAGTGTGGGAAAATCTGCAGCATGTTGACTCTTGTGGACATTTTTCCTGCACTAAATATACCAATTCCCTTTCTCTCTCACGCCCAGGGTGAGACCCCGCCTCTGAAACAGGGCTTATGCCCTATGTTAATGTTAATATATA
Organism: Allobates femoralis; assembly: GCA_033576535.1. Taxonomy (NCBI): domain Eukaryota; kingdom Metazoa; phylum Chordata; class Amphibia; order Anura; family Aromobatidae; genus Allobates; species Allobates femoralis. The sequence continues at coordinate 232,049,837 of JARQOC010000002.1, forward strand.
CATGCTCCAGAATAAATTTTATTATGTCGGGACCTGGTGAGGGGCTGCATGAGTGGATTTAAACCACTACTCTATTACTATCGCTGTGTGAAGTCCCATTAGCTTTTGTAGCCAGAGCAGGGACTTCTCAGCCTCTTCTATGCAGTGAACTGTCAGAATTGGTGTAGGAGCGCTATCTATGCCAATTCTGAAAATTATCTACACACAACTGTCAGAAGCAGCATAGCTCGCACTCGTACGCCAATTATGCCAGTTCAGTGCATAGAAGAGGCTGCAAAGTCCCACTCCACGCCAGCAAAAGCCAACAGGACTTCAAATAGCGATAGTAAGGCTAGGGTGACATCTGCGTTTTTTTTTTTTTTTAAAACCTGATCCGGTTTTGAGCTTTCAAAAAGCTCAAAACCGGATCAGGAAACGCTCCTCATAGGAGCCTATGATAAAAACCGGATTGCTTCACAAGCAATCCGGTTCCCGTCTCCGGCTCTGCAGCCTGCGTGAAAAATCATGCAGGCTGCAGTTTTCGGAGCAGTTCTGGTATCTGCAATGCGGAACTGGATGTGTAATCCTGAGCAATGCGGTTCCCGCATATACTTTGCCTATCCCGGCTGCCGCCGGGATAAGCAAACTGTTCTGTGTATAGTGAAAGTATTTATTTAATAAATAAATGTTTGTACAATGTCTCTAGGGCCTTCCACCCGCTCAGGTGGGCATATACTGCTGTAGTCAGTTATGTACAGCAGCTGCCTCCTGACAGCTACTGTACAGTTTTATGAATGAAAGCGCCGGGCTCCTCAGAGCTGTGATGGGACAAAATGCCGGAATGCCCGCGCTGCCACCAAGAATCACCAGGAAACAAAGAGTTAACTGGGCAGATTTTTCTTTTATTCTATCCTACGCGTTTCAGAGCCTCTATCTGAGCTTCTTCCTCAGGGAACATGGAAGGAGCTCGGATAGAGGCTATGAAATGCATAGACTAGAATAAAAGAAAAATCTGCCCAGTTAACTCTTTGTTTCCTAGTGATTCTTGGTGGCAGCGCGGGCATTCCGGCATTTTGTCCCATCACAGCATTCCTGTCTCCACGGTTATCGTGAAGGTGTGGCCCTGCAGCAGCCATCCTATAAGCCATCTTACAGACGATTATTATACTGCTATAACCCTTTGTGAAAAGGATAAGACCCAATGCGCATTTATCTCACGTTTACAGGTTGGGCTCTTCAGAGCGGCGCACATACTTTTGCTATTGGTATAGTATGTGTGCCGCTGTCTGAGGTCCTGAAGCCTTATACAGTAGATCTATGGGCAGCGCTGCCCATAGATCTTACTGTAAGTGGCTTCAAGACCTCAGACAGCGGTGCACATACTATACCAATAGCAATAGTATGCGAGCCGCTCTGAGGAGCCCAGCGCTTTCATTCATAAAACTGCACAGCAGCTGTCAAGAGGCAGCTGCTGTACATAACTGATTATATGTATATGCCCACCTGAGTGGGTGGAAGGTCTCTAGGGGACTGGGCACCCCCTAGAGACATTGTACAAAGATTTATTAATTAAATTAATACTTTTACACAACACAGAACAGTTTGCTCATCCCTGTGGCAGCAGGGATGAGCAAACTATCTGGTAACCGGATTGCTGAATGTCTGAAGACAATTGCGTTCACTGCATCCGGATCTGGATGCGGTGAACGCAATTCAGATTTTAAGTGTGACCCTAGCCTAATAGAGTAGTGGTTTAAAACCACTCATGCAGCCCCTCACAAGGTCCCCACATTATATTGATGTACACAATAAATGTAATTGATATTAACATAGGGCACAAGCCCTGTTTTTGAGGTGTCACTAACATAAAATCACACATGCAGGCCAAAAATCTGCACCTTCCCTGCACCAAAAAACTCATTGTGCGCATTACACCTTTTTGGTCCATATTTTGTCAGAAAGTGCAGATTTTTGTCTCCACAAATCTGCACCTACAGTCATGGCCAAAAGTTTTGAGAATGACACCAAAATGATATTTTCACATGATCTGCTGCCCTCTGGTTTTTATTTGTGTTTGTCTGATGTTTATATCACAGAAATATAATTGCAATCATATTATGAGTACCAAAAGGTTATATTGACAGTTAGAATGAGTTAATGCAGCAAGTCAATATTTGCAGTGTTGACCCTTCTTCTTCAGGACCTCTGCAATACTCCCTGGCATGCTCTCAATCAACTTCTGGAACAAATCCTGACTGATAGCAGTCCATTCTTGCATAATCAATGCATGCATTTTGGCAGAATTTGTTGGTTTTTGTTTGTCCACCCGTCTCTTGATGATTGACCACAAGTTCTCAATGGGATTAAGACCTGGGGAGTTTCCAGGCCATGGACCCAAAATCTCTATGTTTTGTTACCTGAGCCATTTAGTTATCACCTTTGCTTTATGGCAAGGTGCTCCATCATGCTGGAAAAGGCATTGTTGGGTGCCAAACTGCTCTTGGACGGTTGGCAGAAGTTGCTCTTGGAGGACATTCTGGTACCATTCTTTATTCATGGCTGTGTTTTTAGGCAAGACTGTGAGTGAGCCGATTCCCTTGGCTGAGAAGCAACCCGACCCATGAGTGGTTTCAGGATGCTTTACAGTTGGCATGAGACAAGACAGGTGGTAGCGCTCACCTCTTCTTCTCCAAATAAGCTGTTTTCCAGATGTCCCAAACAATCGAAAAGGGGATTCATCAGAGAAAATAACATTACCCCAGTCCTCAGCAGTCCACTCCCTGTACCTTTTGCAGAATATCAGTCGGTCCCTGATGTTTTTTCTGGAGAGAAGTGGCTTCTTTGCTGCCCTCCTTGAATCAGGCCTTGCTCAAAGAGTCTCCGCCTCACAGTGCGTGCAGAAGCACTCACACCAGCCTGCTGCCATTCCTGAGCAAGCTCGGCACTGCTGGTAGTCCGATCCCACAGCTGAAACAGTTTTAAGATACGGTCCTGGCGCTTGCTGGTCTTTCTTGGGCGCCCTGGAGCCTTTTTGACAACAATGGAAGCTCTCTCCTTGAAGTTCTTGATGATGCGATAGATTGTTGACTGAGGTGCAATCTTTCTAGCTGCGATACTCTTCACTGTTAGGCCATTTTTGTGCAGTGCAATGATGGCTGCACGTGTTTCTTTAGAGATAACCATGGTTAACTGAAGAGAAACAATGATACCAAGCACCAGCCTCCTTTTAAAGTGTCCAGTGGTGTCATTCTTACTTAATCATGACTGATTGATCGCCAGCCCTGTCCTCATCAACACCCACACCTGTGTTAATGGAACAATCACTAAAACGATATCAGCTGCTCCTTTTAAGGCAGGACTGCAATGATGTTGAAATGTGTTTTGGGGGTTAAAGTTCATTTTCTAGGCAAATATTGACTTTGCATGTAATTGCTGTTAAGCTGATCACTCTTTATGACATTCTGGAGTATATGCAAATTGCTATTAGAAAAACTGAAGCAGTAGACTTTCTAAAAATTAATATTTGTATCATTCTCAAAACTTTTGGCCATGACTGTACATTATGCCAGTCGGCACATAGCCTTACTCTGAGAATTAGGGGGCATAATACTGTAGAAAAGGGTTAGGGAGCTATTAATATAGAATAGTTTTTAGAGGAGCTATTAGTGTGCTGGGGTTTATGAAGCAGCTATTACTGTAGATGAGGGCTGAGAGGGGCTATTACTGTAAACAGGGGGATTAGGGTGGCTTACAGAGTGCATGCGGTGCTTCGATGCGCCGTTGGCGTGGTCTGTGTTGCCCTTGTATTTACATATTAAACCAACTCTTTTGTCTTTATTGACAGCCCTCCATTGGTAAAAGTGAGTGTTTTCCAAAATCAGCTTATAAGTCTGCACTTGCGCACTGACACTGGATAAGCACAGCAGCGCCCTCCTAGTGTCAGTGTGGGTGCACACAAAGTGGCTGCAGGGTCGCTCTGACACTCCAAGTGTCAGTGTGGGTGCACACAATGTGGCTGCAGGCTCGCTCTGGCTCCTGCTATCTGTCTGCTCTTGGCTGTCCTGTGAACAGCTTCAGTAAATAGGAGGGGTGAATGAGCAGACAGCAACCTCCACATCACTAGGCCCTTTCCTCACTGAAGCCATTTGCTTGCTGCACTTCCAGGTATTAAGTGGCGGTCAAAGGCACACAGGAATCCGGCATCAGTTTGCACCCACAGTCACATTGTTCACACTTGTACGCAGGCCACTGTGCCCTATTGAAGCCTCACACTGCCTGAAATCTCATACCTGTGCATTGGAATCTCGTGAGACTTTGGGCACTCTGTGGCTTCAATAGGGCACAGTGACCCACTCCACTGCGCAGGTAGGAGACTTGTGAAAGATGTCACAGTCACTCACATGCTGTCACTCAGGAAGGGGCAGCATTTTCAATGCATCAGGGCAGGTTTTTCATAGAGCAATTAGCAATAGAAGCCTGAAAATGGTTAGGTAAGGGTGCTTTCACATCTGCGTTTCTCGGCATTCGCGGCAGATCCGGCATTTTTCCCCATTTTCTGGATGCCAGAACACTTGTGGCAAGACTGCGTTCCGCCTAATTCATTCCCTTCGGGAGTTGTGGACACGTGCGGCACTTGCTATTTTGCACTGAAGGCGAGTCAAAAAAACGCTTCTAGTCGCGGTTTTCTAAATCGACACAACTGGAAAATTGCAAGTGCCGCACATGTCCACAAGTCCCATAGAGAATGAATTAGGCGGAACACAGTCTTGCCGCAAGTGTACTGGCATCTGGCAAATGCGGCAAATGCCGAGAAACGCAGATGTGAAAGCAGCCTTACCTATATTAACCGCTTGGTGTCTTTGAAAACCTGAAGGTGTTAAAAGAAGCTCAAAAGACTGAACCTGTGCCAACAAGTGCAGATGTTAATGCTTTTAGTGTTTATTAGCGCTTTAATTTATGCGTGTTAGAGTAGATCTGCCTTAAATATATGTCGTGTGCAGAGACTCATAGTGTGACCTGTTAGTAAGGGGCGCAACTGCTAAAAGTGCCTAGGGCAGCATGAAGGCCAAGTACAGAGTTGTCTGTAGCATCCCGGGGCAAAGACCCAGATCCTTTCGCCCACGACTGCCACCCTGGCACTGTAACACTCACATCATAAAAATAATTTTTTTTAATTGAATTGGACTAACTTCCCGGAGTTTATTCAGAATGCGCCTGCTTAAACCGCTTGTTTAACTTTTACTAACATCATAAAAAGAAGACACTCTCAGAGATCTATGAAGCATGTTTTCACACTGTCTATTTTCCATCCCTGTAGATCTCTCCTCCAATCCTTGCTGCCATAATACTAGTAATTTTAAGTCCATTTCCATACCACACAGCTATCCTGACAATCTACTTAACATTCAGTTCATTGTGTCTTCTTTCTCCCTTATCCACAAAATGAACTCTTGGTAAGTATGTAACAAAGTCAACTACATTCATGACTTCTTAATTTAAAATTGTGTTTACCTTCTTGCTTTTACTGAAACCTGGATTCAAAAATGAGACACTACTTTCGTAGCTCAAATGGTGGCTACATTTTTCTCATACCATCAGACCTGACAGTAGACAAGGTGGAGATTTTGTTGTATTTTTATATTAAAATGTGCCCTCCAGGTCATCTTCCCTGTATACCCAATTATGTTTTCCTCTTTTAAGGTCTACACCAATACACTTTTCCATTCCATCTCCCTGCAAGTGGTGTTTGTACATCACCCTCAAGGATAACCTCACCACTTCCTAGATCATTTTGTAACCTGGCTTCTGCATTTTCTGTCTTGTGACATTCCCACTTTCATAATGGGGGATGTAAAGGGGTTGTCTGGTCTAAAATGACAAATCTGAAGTCACTCTGTTTCATTGCAGACTTGTGAATCTTTGCACACACTCTGTGTGGCACCCCTACAGGGGATTGCCACAGAACCCACTGGTGCAGGGAGGGATGTACACCTTGGCACACACTGCATACAACACCTTCCACCCCAGACCTGGAGGGGAGCACCACTGGCTGTCCTTAAGCCAGAACCCCTATAAAGATCCAGACGACCTGTGGGGAGGAGTCAGTCAGTCTGCAGAGAAGAGAACAGTTTGTGCTGAAGGAGCTGGTTGTTGGGACCAAGCCAGGCCAAGAACCAGGAGAGCTGTACCAGCTGTGCTGAGCCCTAGGGAGAGGGACGGAGGCTAGTGGGACAAGTAAGAGGTAGGAAGAAAGAAGAAGGGAACGTACCTGGTATCACTTAAGCACACCGGACACCGGAGTCCAAAGCTACTATTTTCATCTACAGTATAGCAGCGAAAGCCCGGACAGACCAGAAGGATCTATTCCCCTTGAAGTAAAGATTAGAAGACTCCAAACCTGACCAAGCATGGGACCAGGGACCTAAGCAGAGAATAGGGATCCCACAGAAAGGTCCTCATTGTCAGTTGTGGAACAGCACCCTGAGAGGGAGAAAGAGCGGCAGGTTCAGCTACAGGCAGAGCTTACCCCAAACACCGCACACACTAATAGAGGAGGCCTCACAATTCTCCAGGGTGAACGTCCCAAGCTGCACTGAATCCTGGTTACCCTCCTGGACCGTGCCTGTTACCGGACATCAGTAAAAAGGTACTGAAACAGAGACTATTGTGTGTGTGCCTGATTCCCCGCCGCCGCCTGCAGTGTTCACAGCAGAACCGCTAATACTACTCCCCTCATCCTCCCTGCTGCCCTGAGGTAAAGCTCCACCTGTCGGGAGCTGTACTACCAAAGCTGCATTCACATCACCTCAGCGGCCAGCCGCAGCGCTGGTAACCCTCTTACCAGGTACCACAGATGGGGTTATGCTACCATTTCCCCCATCATCATGACCCCCACCCCTGCCACTGAGGGTCCAGGGCATGGAACCGTGAATAGACCAGCCGTGATCCCCCACCGAAGTAACCCCTGTCTCGGTATCCGAGTACACCCTACCCTGTCGACCGGATCACTCTGCACTGTGAGAATTCTCCAGTATCAGAGATGGGAACAGCGTTCTTTTGGCGACAAGTTTGTAATATGCATGCTCCCAGCCATAAATTGATTTGAAAATGGATTTATCAAGGCCACATCCATCTTGTTGGATTCTGCAGCTATATAGTGACTGAAGATTTGTCATTTAGACTGTACGTCCCCTTAAAACATTTCCATTGACATTACACTTCTCTGGGCATTTTATAGCTTATTAGCTCACCTTCACTGGACATGGTCTGACTATGCTCAGTGTATGATTTTACTAATTCTTCTTTCTTGCTCTCTGATAGCAATGAGCGAACTTTCCCTGAATATGTTCGCCATTTTCAAATTTGGCACAAACATTGACAATTTGATTTGTGATCAGGACACCCGGATCCTTTTTTTTTTCAAGGTAAAAAATTGAAAGTGCAAGATAACCTGCCAGGGCTGCAATAATTGAAGAAACGCCCATGACGGATAGGGGGAAATAAAGGGAAGTTAAAGTAAAAGACAGATGACAACTGTCAATTAAAAACAGAAAACTTGAGTAAGAGTTGTTCCGGAAATAAGGAAGCCAAGTGAATGGAAGAAAGAGGGAAGTAAAAATTTAAGCAAGAAGAAAAAAGTAAAGTGAGAAGAACCTATGTATGAAAAAATTTGCATTCACTTGGCTTCCTTAATTCTATAAGTACAGGAAATGCCATGAGTAATTAGGATCTTTATTTTTATTTTTTACTTTTAATTTTTAATTCCTTTAGAGAATTTGAATGGGATAATTAGGGATGTAGTAGGAAGCTGCAGGGACAGCTAATGATAGGTTTGGGACTAGTGATGGGCGAATCCTAAATTACTCGGAATCGCTTGACTCTAGCGAGTCCGAGCCCAGGACTCGCTACTCGTTGCGAGTCTAGCGAGTCCAATGTTAATGAATGGGGAAGTGAGTAATAGCGAGTAGTGTGAGATTTACAACTCGCAGATGTGTCTCGGAAGCTTCAGCCTGAAGCAATCCTAGTTTTGTCATTTATTTGCATTGCTAGTTTACTTTGTAAGTAATCGCTGACTCGCACAGATAAGAGTCCTGTCTCCTCTGTGCTGGCTGCCAGCTCCAGGGTCCTAGAGCCCGCCTGCTGCCTGATGTAGCAGTGCTGAGATTGTTCTCAGTCTGCTCAATCCCTGTGTACAGACATGAATGTCTGTGCACAGAGATGATGTAGCAGAGCTGAGATTGTTCTCAGTCTGCTCATTCCCTGTGCATAGAGATCTATATCTATACACAGGGGATGTAGCAGAGAGGACATCGCGTTTTGGACTGCGTCGGACGGAAGAGGATTTTTTTAATTAAAGATGGAGTCCCTAATGGCTTTTTTTTTTATTTCTAATAAAAAATTTTCTTTGTGTTGTGTTTTTTTTAAAACAATTTAATAGAAATTCATGGCGGTCATGTCTAATATTGGCGTGACCACCATAAATTTCGGGCTTAGGGCCAGCTGATAATACAAAGCTGGTATTAACCCCTTTATTACTCAGCGTGCTACCGCCACCAGGGCCGCTGGAAGAGTGGGGTTCAGCGCCAGAGGATGGCGCTTCAATGAACGCGCCATCTTCTGGGGCGGCTGCGGGCTGCAATTTGCAGCGGGGGGTGCCCAGAAAGCTTGGGCATCCCTGCGCTGCGGATTCCAGCCCCCAGCTGCTTAGCTGTACCTGGCTAGACATAGAAATTGCGCGGAGCCCCACGCATTTTTTTTAAATTATTCATGAAATTCTGAGATTCTGACTCTGACTCTGAGACTCTGACTCTGAAATTCATTAAATAATTTAAAAAAAATGCGTGGGGTTCCGCGCAATTTCTATGTCTAGCCAGGTACAGCTAAGCAGCTGGGGGCTGGAATCCGCAGCGCATGGATGCCCAAGCTTTCTGGGCACCCCCCGCTGCAAATTGCAGCCCGCAGCCGCCCCAGAAGATGGCGCGTTCATTGAAGCGCCATCCTCTGGCGCTGAACCCCGCTCTTCCAGCGGCCCTGGTGGCGGTGGCACGCTGGGTAATAAAGAGGTTAGGGCCAGCTTTGTATTATCAGCTGGCCCTAAGCCCGAAATTTATGGCGGTCACACCAATATTAGACATGACCGCCATGAATTTCTATTAAATTGTTTTAAAAAAAACACAACACAGAGAAAATTTTTTATTAGAAATAAAAAAAAAAAGCCATTAGGGACTCCATCTTTAATTAAAAAAATCCTCTTCCGTCCGACGTAGTCCAAAACGCGATGTCCTCTCTGCTACATCCCCTGTGCATAGATATAGATGTCTATGCACAGGGAATGAGCAGACTGAGAACAATCTCAGCTCTGCTACATCAGGCAGCAGGCGGGCTCTAGGACCCTGGAGCTGCGGCAGCCAGCACACAGAGCAGACAGGACTCTTATCTGTGCGATTTTCCCAGCGATTACTTGTAAAGTAAACGAGTCCAATGCAAATAAATGACAAAACTAGGATTGCTTCAGGCTGAAGCTTCCGAGACACATCTGTGATTTGTAAATCTCACACTACTCGCTATTACTCGCTTCCCCATTCATTAACATTGGACTCGCTAGACTCGCAACGAGTAGCGAGTCCTGCGCTCGGACTCGCTAGAGTCAAGCGATTCCGAGTAATTTAGGATTCGCCCATCACTAAGCAGAACCGCTAATACTACTCCCCTCATCCTCCCTGCTGCCCTGAGGTAAAGCTCCACCTGTCGGGAGCTTTATTAGATCACCTTCACTGGACATGGTCTGACTATGCTCAGTGTATGATTTTACTAATTCTTCTTTCTTGCTCTCTGATAGCGATGAGCGAACTTTCCCTGAATATGTTCGCTATTTTCAAATTGGGCACAAACATTGACGATTTGATTTGTGATCAGGACACCCGAATCCTTCTTTTTTTCAAGGTAAAAAATTGAAAGTGCAAGATAACCTGCCAGGGCTGCAATAATTGAAGAAACGCCCATGACGGATAGGGGGAAATAAAGGGAAGTTAAAGTAAAAGACAGATGACAACTGTCAATTAAAAACAGAAAACTTGAGTAAGAGTTGTTACGGAAATAAGGAAGCCAAGTGAATGGAAGAAAGAGGGAAGTAAAAATTTAAGCAAGAAGAAAAAAGTAAAGTGAGAAGAACCTATGTATGAAAAATTTGCATTCACTTGGCTTCCTTAATTCTATAACTACAGGAAATGCCATGAGTAATTAGGATCTTTATTTTTATTTTTTACTTTTAATTTTTAATTCCTTTAGAGAATTTGAATGGGATAATTAGGGATGTAGTAGGAAGCTGCAGGGACAGCTAATGATAGGTTTGGGACTATAAATGTTAATGGTGGGGAGTGGGCGTGGGCTAGGGGTGATGGTGGGGATGTGTTGGGGGGGATCGGGATTATGGGAGATGTCGCCAGCAAGTAGGAGGAGGAGGGAGAGGATCAGGAGGTGGGGACATGAGAGCTTACGTGGTGGGCGGGCATGTTTGGAGATAAAGGCTTGGGTGTGGAGGAAGAGTTCAGAGGAGTGGTTGAGATGGCTAGGTAGGATGGAGGGGGAGAGTGTTATTGTGTTGTCGGGAGGAGGGACAGAGGGGGGTTGTAGGAAGTGGAGTAGGATAGGAATGAGTGTGAAGATAAGGGAAAACATTGCATGGGGGTATAGGATTCAGTGGGAGTGAGAGGTGGAGCAGGGTGGTGAGGTGCAGATGGGGAGTGGTGGTGGTGGGGGGCAACAGCATCTGAGAGGAGGAGGTGCAGCCGGGATTGGGATGGAGGCAGGGGACAGGAGAACAGGAGCAGCAGGATGGGTGAGATAGAGGCAGGGGTCTGGAGTGACAGGTACAGCAGGAAGGGTGTGCAAAGCGGATGAGTGGCAATCAAGTCCAGGCAATCGCAAATCAAATGGAGGCGTACCGAGTCCAGCAGGTGAAGCAGGGTGATGCGGTGCAGTCAGAGACCAGATGTAGGTACAATAGTGGGGATGATATGCAGCCGTGGACGAGATGCAGATGCAGCCGTGGATGCGATTAGGTGCTGTTGGGGGCGAGATGCTGAGATGCAGTCAGGATCCGATGCAGCTGGGGGTCAGATGTAGCCAGGGGGGGGTCCATGCGGCAGAGGAGTCACTCAGAAACAGATGAGATGATAAATATATATAATTTGCCAACGGTGGATGGATAATTCAGGAGGTAAAAAAAAAGGGTGCAGTCACCATTGTAAATCCATGCAAAGTTCAACATGCAGGTAAGAAATATCCGTGATCTTTCCACTCTCCATGCAGGAAGTTTGTTATATGTGTGTTTGTTTGTCTGGCATGACTTACCCGTTTCCTGCCCCGGTATAACTGCATATTGCACTTCTTAAAATCTGCACTTATTTAAATTTGCACATCATATGCAACCCCAGCATCATATGCTACCCCTAGGCTATGTCTAAATTTATAGGGGAGCTTGTGCTTAGATCAGGGTCAATTTAACTAGTTAATCAATCAATCACACTAAATTAAGACAGCATGGAAACATGCAAACCAGATAAATAAAGAGGGTTGCAGGCCAAAGTGGGCTATAAAGCCTTACAGACAGATAGATGACCTTATTAGAGCATTCCTGAACAATCTAAGTGATTTTACACCATTACAATAGAACAGAAAGATGGGTGAAATCACAGCACAATCACAATAAAATATTATATACCATTACAATAGCACAGAAAGATGGGTGAAATCACAGCATAATCACATCAGGTGAATGAATGGGATGAGATGAAATATCTCCTCCCTTCTGTGTCTCTCCTCCCTTCTAACACGATCACAACTCACCACTTGTGCCCTCGACCCTCTCCCCTCCCTTCTCAACCCTAACCTCACCACTGTCCTTATCCCCGACCTAACCCATCTCTTCAACATGTCACTTACCACCGGCGTCTTCACCTTATCCTTCAAACATGCCCTCATCACACCTATACTCAAAAAACCCTCCCTCGACCGCGCAACAGTCTCCAACTATCGTCCCATATCTCTCCTCCCCTTTGCCTCAAAATTGCTTGAGCAACATGTCTACTCTGAATTGTCCTTCCATCTCTCCTCATGCTCCCTCTTTGACCACCTGCAATCCGGTTTCCGAGCCCACCACTCCACCGAAACAGCCCTAACCAAAGTCACCAACGACCTACTAACCTCCAAGAGCAAGCAACACTACTCCATCCTTCTCCTCCTCGACCTCTCTGCTGCCTTCGACACAGTTGACCACTCCCTCCTGCTTCAAATTCTAGAATCCCTTGGCATCACTGACCTAGCCCTCTTCTGGATCTCCTCGTATCTAACAGACCAGACCTTCAGCGTCACCCACTCCCACACCTCCTCCTCGCCACACCCCCTATCTGTTGGAGTTCCCCAAGGCTCAGTCCTGGGACCCTTACTCTTCTCCATCTACACCCTCGGCCTAGGCCAACTCATCGAGTTCCACGGCCTCCAATACCAACTCTACGCTGACGACACCCAACTCTACCTCTCCGGCCCTGACATCACCTCCTTGTTATCCAAATTCCCACACTGCCTGTCCGCCATTTCATCCTTCTTCTCCGCTCATTTCCTCAAACTCAACATGGATAAAACAGAGTTCATCGTCTTCCCCCCAAGTCGCTCATCCCCCCTACCCGCCCTAAACATCACTGTCAACGACTGCACACTCTCACCCGTCTCCCACGCCAAGTGCCTTGGTGTAATCCTCGACTCTGCCCTCTCCTTCAAGCCACTCATCCAGGCCCTCACCAACTCCTGCCACCTCCAGCTTAAAAACATCTCACAGATCCGCTCCTTCCTTTACCATGACACTGCCAAAATGCTTGTCCACGCCCTCATTATCTCCTGCCTCGACTACTGCAACCTCCTGTTCACCGGCCACCTCGCTTCCTCCCTTGTACCCCTCCGAACCATCCTCAATTCCGCTCCCCTACTCATAATATATAATATATAATATTTATTCATTTATATAGCACTATTGATTCCATAGCACTTTACATACATTAGTAATGCTGTCTCTCTTAGGAGATCACATTCTAAACATCCTATCAGTATATCTTTACAATGTGGAGGAAACCGAGTGCCCAGAGGAAACCCACACAAACATGGGGAGAATATACAAACTCCTTGCAGATGTTGTCCTTAGTGTCCTTGGTGGGAATTGAACCCAGGACCTCAGGACTCCAGCGCTGCAAAGGCTACAGTGCTAACCACTTGAGCCACCGTGCTACTGATCTACCTGTCACCCCGTTACTCCCCCATCCCCCCTCTGCCAAGCCCTCCACTGGCTCCCTACTTCCCAGAGATCTCAGTTCAAAACCCTAACACTGTCATACAAGGCCATCCACAACCTGTCCTCTCCATACATCTCCGACTTGGACTTATCTCCTGATACCACCTCTCACGCAATCTGCGTTCCTCTGAAGAACTCCTTCTCTTCCCCCCCCGCATCTCCACCTCCCACAACTGCATTCAAGACTTCTCTCGTGCATCGCCATACTCTGAACTCTCTTCCACACCACATCAGACACTCCCCTACCCTGGGAACCTTCATGAAAAACCTGAAGACCCACCTCTTCCTTCAAGCCTATAACCCACACTTAGACCTAATCCGCTGCACCATCTCACCTCTCCCCCTCCTACTGTCTCCGACCCATCCCCTATAGACTGTGAGCCCTTGTGGACAGGATCTCTGCCCTAATGTACCTGTATGATTTATTCGTCGCCATTACACATGTAAAGCGCCATGGAACCATGGAACCAATGGCGCTATATAAATAAATAATAATAATAATAATAATAAATGGCCTGACAGGTTCTCTTTAACAACACCAGAGTTAGTGACATTTTTACTTTGATGTTATACAGGTGTTCAGTTCTTTCTTTGAGCTTTCTTGTTGTTCACCCGATATGCATAACACATTGTGTGCATATAATGTTGTATACTACATGGTGTGAATTTATGAAAGTATTAATCTTGTACTCCCGATCATGCAAGATTGAAAAGGAAATTTTTTTATTTTCAGCAAATTCACATACATTTCATCTGGGACGTGCATATTAAAACAATTAAAATAAGCTTTGGGTGTTAAACCGGTGGGTTGTAGCTGGTTTGTGGTTGGGGATTACACTAGGGAAAAGTATGTTACTCAAAGTAAGCCCCCAGCTATGCCTTTGCATCCTTTATTGATGATTTCGCCTTAAAATATTATCTTGGTTGACAACTGGCAGATATTTAAGGATAATATCTTTAATTCTGGAAAATTGGCAGCTGAAAGCCATGGAAAAAGTTAGGGGAAAATTATAATTTTCAGCTGTATTGTGTGAGTTAGCTATTAATGCATATCTGGATTTTGATTTAGAACACTCAAAAGCTTTTGTAATTGTGATATTTTTATATCCCTCCTCAGAGAGTCTCTGACTGATGCAGGTTCCTTCCTGTTCAAACGATATAAGAAGAACATATTCTCCTGGCCCTAGAAAACCGCCTATGTAATGGCACAAATGGTGTGATGGGTATGACAACTTAAGTATTGTAAAATGGTATATTTTCTTTCCTATATAAACTTGTTGCCACCCTTTTGGAAGCAGGATTCCTTCCAAAAGAATGTCAAGGAAGGAAACAATATTACCTGGTGTGTTATAGGAAAATTTCAGATTAAGGTAATTGATGTTGATATAGGAGATAAAGTTAGAGATGATTGTCCAATTCCTCACCGTGGCAAAATGAGATCAGCGATATATCGCCCAACCAAGCTATATGAAATAGCTATATAATAGGGGTTGGATTTGGTGAAAATAAAGAGTTCCTCCCATCAAGCCATATACATTATGGCTAAGGATGGGGAGAATCATGTCCCCAACAGGATGCCAGCTCTTTGCAAATAAAAACTAGAATTGAGCATGAATAAATTGTGTTGGAGAAGGTATATTCTAGAACTAGCATTACCTGTTTTCCATTTGTAGACTTTGTTATTTTTTTTAAGTCCTTGGTATCTCTGGAGAATTTGGCTTTTTTGGTTCTTATTTATTATTATTTATTTATATAGCGCCATTAGGTTCCATGGCGCTTTACATGAGGATGAGGGAGACAAGAACAAGTACACTAAATCTAGGCGATCAGGACGTACAGGTACAGGAGGGGCAGGGAACACAACCTGTCCACGAGGGCTCACAGTCTAAGAGGGGCGGGTTAGGATACAGTAGGATGGGGGAATGTCAGGTATGGGGCGGTCGCCTGGGTCTCATGGCAGGTTGTAGGCTTGACGGAACAAGTGAGTCTTCAGGTGACACTTGAAGCTACTCAGGGTAGGAGAGTGTCTGACAGTGTTCGGGCAGGGAGTTTCAGAGTAAGGCAGATGCCCGGGAGAAGTCCTGGACTCGGTTGTGCGAAGAGGTGATGAGGGGAGCAGAGGAGGAGTTCTTGGGAGGAGCGGAGGTTGCGTGAGGGTAGGTATCGGGAGACCAGGTCGGAGATGTATGGTGGGGCCAGGTTGTGTATGGCTTTGTATGCCATGGTTAGTGTTTTGAATTGGGATCTCTTGGAGACAGGGAGCCAGTGAAGGGCTTGGCAGAGGGGGGAGACAGGGGAGTAGCGGGAGGACATGTAGATGAGTCGGGCAGCGGAGTTGAGGATAGACTGGAGAGGTGTGAGGGAGTTAGCTGGGAGGCTATTGAGAAGGAGGTTGCAGTAGTCAAGGCGGGAGATGATAGGAGCATGGATGAGTGTTTTAGCGGTGTCGTGGGTGAGGAAGAAGTGGATGTTCTTGAGCATGGAGCCGGAGGGATATGGTGAGGGCCTCGATGTGGGGCTTGAAGGATAGGGAGGAGTCAAGGATTACCCCGAGGCACTTGGCTTGGGGGACTGGGGAGAGGGCGCAGTCGTTGATGCAGATGGATAGGTTGGGAGGTGGGGTGGAATTTCTTGGGGGGAAGACTATGAATTTAGTTTTGTCCATGTTGAGTTTAAGGAAGCGAGCAGAGAAGAAGGATGAGATGGCGGAAAGGCATTGTGGGATTTTCGAGAGTAGGGAGGTGATGTCAGGGCCGGACAGGTAGATTTGGGTGTCGTCGGCGTAGAGGTGGTACTGGAGGCCATGGGACTCAATGAGTTGCCCTAGGCCGAGAGTGTAAATGGAGAAAAGTAGGGGTCCCAGGACCGAACCTTGAGGACTCCGACAGAAAGGGGGTAGGGTGAGGAGGATGGTGTGGAGTGCGAGACACTGAAGGTCCGGTGCGCTTAGGTATGAGGAGATCCAGGAGAGGGCAAGGTGGGTGATGCCAAGGGATTCCAGGATCCGGAGAAGAAGGGAGTGGTCAACCGTGTCGAAGGCGGCAGACAGGTCAAGGATTAGCAGGATGGAGTAGTGGTGTTTGTTCTTGGCAGTCAGTAGGTCGTTGGTGACTTTGGTCAGGGCTGTTTCGGTGGAATGGAGGGGTCGGAAGCGGACTGTAGGCGGTCGAAGTGGGAGCACGAGGAGAGGTGAGAGGACAGTTCAGAGTGGACGTGCTGTTCAAGTAGCTTAGAGGCGAATGGGAGAAGAGATATGGGGCGATAGTTAGAGACAGAGGTAGGTCAAGTGAGGTTTTTTTAGGATGGGCGTGATTAGGGCGTGTTTGAAGGCCGAGGGGAAGGTACCAGTGCTAAGTGAAAGGTTAAAGAGGTGGTTGAGGGCTGGGATGAAAATGGAGTGTGGCTCGGAATGAGGTGGGATGGGAGCGGGTCGTGGGCGCTGGTGGTGGGGTGTGATTTTGACAGGAGGGAGGAGAGTTGGTCTTCAGTTATGGGGGGAAGTGGCTGATGGAGGAGGAGCGCAGTGTTGGTGGGAAGGGGAGTTGTGGGGATAGTGGACCGAAGCTGCTTCTGATCTTGTCGATCTTCTCCTTGAAGAAGGTTGCAAAGTCTTCAGCAGAGATGAGGGGAGAAGGGGGAGGAGCAGGCGGGCGAAGTAAGGAGTTGAAAGTTTTGAAGAGCTGTTTGGGGTTGCGGGACAGAGAGGTTATAACGGATGAGAAGAACACTTGCTTGGCGGTAGCAAGTGCCGTCTTGAAGTCAGTGATGGATTGCTTGAACAGACCAAAGTACTCGGGGGTGTGAGACTTTTTCCATCTCCTCTCGGCGACTCTGGACGCCCGTCTCAGGTTTTTAGTGAGGGTGGTGTGCCAGGGTTGCCTGTTAATGCGTGGAGCATGGAGAGTGAGGGGGGCGGCTAGGTCGAGAGCGTTCGTTATGGTGGTGTTGTATAGGGTGGTGGCAATGTCAATGTCGTCAGCGCAGGGTATGTCGGTGAGAGGGAGGAGTGATTCAGAGAATAAAGGAAGATCAAGATCTTTTAGGTTTCGGCGAGGGTGTTCAAGTTTGCGGGGAGGGGGTAGTGTGGCAGGGGAGGAGAGGGCGGAGAAGGTCAAGAGATGTGGTCGGACAGTGTGAGTACCGAGGTTGTGAGGTTAGAGCGGGAGCAAAGGCGGGTAAAGATGAGGTCAAGCGTGTGGCCTTGTTCGTGGGTGGGAGAGGAGGACCATTGGGAGAGCCCTATGGAAGTGGTCAAGGAAAGAAGGTTGGAGGTGGCTGAGGAGGGAGTGTCAACGGGGATATTGAAGTCTTATAAAGGATTTCTCCAAAGCATCCACATTATCTTTACTGTTTTAATGTAATAATTCAAATAATGGATTGAGTTGATTTTATCAAGTTCACCTATTAAGTTCTCCAATTTTTATTGCTCCTGTGCAGTTGCATTAAATCTAAGGAACATTGAGTGGAGATGCTGTTCCAATGAAGTAGAATATCTTGTGAAAAAATGAAAGTAGAAAGATTTTTAATGCATAAACCTCGTGGCACTATTTGTTTCTCCTCATATTCAGAGTATTAAAGTCCCACCAATTGTGCATCTCCTGACTTTCTCCAATTGATTAGTTAATTCTTTTATTTGAGTTGGTTGCATAGATTGTCCTTTTGCCCTGGCAAACACCTTGACTAACCTATACATTCTTGATTCCATGCTTGATCGTCAGGTATAGCAAGGCGTAATGAGTAGAAATGAATCCCAGTGTGAAAGATCAAAAAAATCTATGACTTCTGAGGTCAATAAAGGTGCTAATTCCAACGTATGTGTTTAGTGGTGCATTTTTTGCCACAGGGTGCAGTTTAGAAGTGTTTTTGATGCAGGTTCTGCACCCAAAAAGTAGCATCAGAATACTGCCTAAATGTCTATAATGCAACTTGCTGGAATAGCATGCAACGGAGCTCCCAGGTTGCTATTGAATGAAAGAGAGAAAATGAAAAGTAAGCTTGCCATGTTGAATAGCACGGTTTCAATCCACGGCAGAAGGGCTGGGTATCGGATCCTTCCCATAAATAGGACAAAAAAACAAAAAAGATCGGCCTTTCCATATGGAGCGATGAAGATAAAATCAAGAAAACTTTATTGTGAAAACATTAAAAACGTAGGATGAGCTTTGGCATGGCTAACACCTTACGTGTTTCTGGATTGTTATTTTATCGTTCTGTCTCTGCTAATTGTCGTGCCGGAGGATCTGGCACCATGCCCTTTTTGCTATGGAAGGAAGCTGTGCTATTCAACGTGGTGAGCTCTATTTCATTTTTTCTTTTTCTTCACAGCTGATTAAAGCATCTCAGACCACAGACCACTCAGCATTAGGGACCACAGCTCCTATCGGTTTCTCAAAGAACAACCCAACTCAGCGCTACTCTACCCCAATTTTAAAAATGTTGTGAATCTCTGATAGCCATATTTTAGTCAAAACAAGACAAAGAACCCA
Organism: Allobates femoralis; assembly: GCA_033576535.1. Lineage (NCBI taxonomy): Eukaryota > Metazoa > Chordata > Amphibia > Anura > Aromobatidae > Allobates > Allobates femoralis. Next base: position 232,068,644 of record JARQOC010000002.1, read on the forward strand.
TGTAAATTTAAACTTAGGCCTTTTACTATTTCAGTAAAAAAAATTTTTTTTAGAAATTGATGGCAGTAACACATCCCGAAAATGTTGAGACAGAGTTAATAAAAGGCTGGCAATGTAAGTGCCACTTAAGAAATACAACTGATGTGTCAATTATCAACTAATTGTGTAAAAAAAGGCATATTAGAAAGACACAGACTTTAAAAAGCAACAATAGTCAGAGGCTCACAAATCAGTAAACAACAGCGTCTAAGAACTGTTGAACATTTTCAGAAAATTGTTCCTCAATGTAAAATTGCAAAATCTTTGAATACTTGAATTATAAAAACTGCAGACTTTTTATAATTTTCTCTCACTAGGATGATACTTCTGGTTATAATGAAACCTGGGTTTATTCTGTACATACGGTACATCATGACATCAAAAACATTTGCACAGTGGGACAGAACCCTCCCGGGCCTCATTAGCAGTAAGCGGTGGTGATAAGAACATGTGGTCAAGATTGGATGGTTGCCAATGAGGACTGAAGGGGTGAAAGAGGGAAGAATGAGGATTTTTTTTGTTTGTTTTTTTAACCTTTTTGATGGCCCATAACGGTTCAGAAAAATGGCCACCACATCTTGTTAAATGTGGATTTTTATCAGATTTAAGGAGAGTTCAATTCCTCTCGAATACAGTCACTAATCATTAGCCAAAAATACTGTTGATCACACGCTCCTCCTCACTGGTCACTAAGTTTTTAGACTCAAACAAACTGTTCTGCCTTAGTTCACATCATACCTTCCTGACCGCGTCTTTACTATATCGTTTGTTGTCTGTTTTTTCTCTCCTCTTCCCCCTTCTTTTGGGGCTCCTCAAGGCTTAGTCCTAGGCCCCCTCCTTTCCTCTTTATATTCTTCATGTACTGGAATAACCATCAGACCATTTTGGTTTTCAAAAAATACTTATGTTTCTGGTAGAAGAAAAGGAAAGGAAGAAAGCGCACCGATCTAAATGTAAATGTATAATCAGATCGTAGGTGGATGTGGATGGCACTCACCTTTTTTAGGTCTTGTTCACTTGCGTATCGGTCACTAGGGACCTTTAAGTATCCAGGCGTAGGTTTCCTCAGTAGTCGGTATGCTGCAAATCCCTGGTAGCTAGTAAGTAGCTCAGACCGAGTTACCATAGGAATATAGATCCAAAAGAGTTTTTTACCAGGCTATTTGCGCTCCCAGAGGTCTATGATCCAAAGCTTCTTATAATTTCATAAAGAGTTTTTTAATGTTTCTTAAGAAAAGCACATACAACGCGTTTCGACAGTATAAAATGTCTTCCTCAGGTATATTGTTAAAAGTATTCCAAAATTGTGGATAGCTTTATAGGAAATAGTATTATGCTAAATAGGGTGTGGACCACTAAGGTTAATTACTGACACACCTGCTGTATAGCTGCTATACAAGTTTGGTATATTCAGAAGCACATACTAAAGATAAAAAAAAAAAAAAAAAAAAAAAAAAAAAAAAAAACACATTACATGTATATATAGAGCATAGTAAAATTTGATTATGACAGATAAAATGTGAAATATAATTTGATCATAAATAGCATAAAATGTTCAGTATAGTTATATAACAAATTTTAAATTGTTGTATGTGACTGAAATCCATTTAAAATACACATACAAAAAAACAAAACTAAAAAAAAAAAAAAAAAAAAAAAAAAAAAAACAGTGCTCATTAGAATTGTGAGAAAACACACAGTATCCAAGGAAGGGTTAATATTACCGTATATACTCGTGTATAAGCCGACCCGTGTATAAGCCGACCCCCCTACTTTTGCCCCCAAAACCTGGGAAAATCTATTGACTCGTGTATAAGCTGAGGGTGGACCCTAGCACAAGTATACAGCCCCCAGCAGTGTGGTATACACCAGTCCCAGAGGTAGATACAGCAGCCCCAGTGGTAGTATACACGCAGCCCCAGTAGTATATACAGCCCCAGTGGTAGTATATACAGCCCCAGTGGTAGTATACAGGGCCCCAGAGGTATATACAGCCCCAGTGGTAGTATATACAGCCCCAGTGGTAGTATATACAGCCCCAATGGTAGTATACAGGGCCCCAGAGGTATATAGCAGCCCCAGTGGTAGTATACAGGGCCCCAGAGGTATATAGCAGCCCCAGTAGTAGTATACAGGGCCCCAGAGGTATATAGCAGCCCCAGTGGTAGTATACAGGGCCCCAGAGGTATATAGCAGCCCCAGTAGTAGTATACAGGGCCCCAGAGGTATATACAGCTCCAGTGGTAGTATATACAGCCCCAGTGTTAGTATACAGGGCCCCAGAGGTATATAGCAGCCCCAGTGGTAGTATACAGGGCCCCAGAGGTATATAGCAGCCCCAGTGGTAGTATACAGGGCCCCATAGGTATATAGCAGCCCCAGTGGTAGTATACAGGGCCCCAGAGGTATATAGCAGCCCCAGTGGTAGTATACAGGGACCCAGAGGTATATAGCAGCCCCAGTGGTAGTATACAGGGACCCAGAGGTATATAGCAGCCCCAGTGGTAGTATACAGGGCCCCAGAGGTATATAGCAGCCCCAGTGGTAGTATACAGGGCCCCAGAGGTATATAGCAGCCCCAGTGGTAGTATACAGGGACCCAGAGGTATATAGCAGCCCCAGTGGTAGTATACAGGGCCCCAGAGATATATAGCAGCCCCAGTAGTAGTATACAGGGCCCCAGAGGTATATACAGCCCCAGTGGTAGTATATACAGCCCCAGTGTTAGTATACAGTGCCCCAGAGGTATATAGCAGCCCCAGTGGTAGTATACAGGGCCCCAGAGGTACATAGCAGCCCCAGTGGTAGTATACAGGGCCCCAGAGGTATATAGCAGCCCCAGTGGTAGTATACAGGGACCCAGAGGTATATAGCAGCCCCAGCGTTAGTATACAGGCAGCCCCAGTAATGCAGGCCCCCCCCAGCGTCTCTCCGGTCACCTGTAAAGCAAGCTATACTTATCAGTGTCCCGCTCGCACCCGCCGCTGCCGACATCCGCGATCCTCCATCTTCATGCGACTCCTTCCTGTTTCCTGTGCGCGTCGCCGGGAATGACGTCATTGCCGGCGACGCGCACAGAAACAGGAAGAGGAGTCGCATGAAGATGGAGGATCACGGATGTCGGCAGCGGCGGGTGCGAGCGGGACACTGATAAGTATAGCTTGCTTTACAGGTGACCGGAGAGACGCTGGGGGGGCCCTGCATTACTGGGGATGCGGGGGCTGCTGTATACCGATGTATACATCGGTATGTACCGATGTATACATCGGTATACAGCACTGACTCGCGTATAAGCCGAGGGGGGTACTTTTCAGCCCAATTTTTGGGCTGAAAAACTCGGCTTATACGCGAGTATATACGGTATATTCCCTCAATCACCTCATTTAATCCGTCCGGGTGTAGAGAGCCCATTTTAAAAATCCAATAAGATTCTTTACGATTTAATTTTTCAGTGCGGTTTGGGCAGTTCTCCGGAATTTGCTCAACTGGTGTAACTTTTATATTGAATTGTTTATTATGCTTCAAACACAAGTGCCGGGACAAACTATGTTTCATGAAGCCATTTTTCGCATTGTGTCTGTGGCCATTCATACGTGTTCTCAGGGACTGGATAGTACGTCCCACGTACTGAATGCCACAGGCACATGTGATGACATACACCACAAATTGGCTGTCACAGGAAAGTCTCTGTGTAATTGGGAATAATTCTCCCGTGCTGTTGCAGTGAGTTCCTGTCACATTGTGATCTATGATTCCACAGCAGCAGCACTTTTTTGAATTGCATCGCATTACACCAGTTTTTTTGTTGTCATTTTTATTAGTTTTACCTGTATTATTTTTTGTTTGATTAATTTTCTGGTTTCCCTGTGATAATTTTTTTAAATGACTGGGGGCAATAATACCTCTTATTGTTTGTGCCCTGCGGAAAGTGATACTAGGTTTTTCTGGTAGGATTTTTTTCAGATATGCATCTCTTTTCAGTAGATACCAATATTTATTAAGTATCCTCCTAATATCATCGTTGTTTCGATTATATGCTGTTATAAAATTGTATTGCCATTTGTTATTTTTCTTTATTTCCTCACCGTTTTGATCTTTTTTATCCTTCCGGTTTAATAGACATACATCCTGAGTTTTTTTCAAAATTGTTTGATAGGCACTCACAATTAATTTTTTTGGATAATTTTTATCATAAAATTTTTTGAATAAAATTTGAGACTGTTTGATGTAATCATCTGTATTTGTATTATTTTTTCTGATTCTATGAAATTGACTAAAAGGAATATTTGTTTTCCACTTTTTGTAGTGCGCACTGTTATAATGTAGGAATCCATTACTGTCAGTTTTTTTAAAAAAAGTTTTACTGACAATTTCTTTGTTTTTATGTGACAATTCCAGATCTAGGAAGTCTATTTTTTCATTGTTTATGTTGGCAGTGAATGTTATTCCCCACTGATTAGCATTCATGTCGCTGATGAATTGCTCTGCTTTCTCCTGACTTCCCCTCCAAATAAAGATCAGATCGTCTATAAAACGACGGTATAGGATTATATGGTTAGCATAATCCTGTTGGGTGATCGGCGATGAGGACTCGAGTAGCCCCATAAATAAGTTTGCAAAACTTGGGGCCACTCGCGTCCCCATCGCGGTCCCAAGCAGCTGTATGTATAGCTGTTCCTGAAATTTAAACTATACTGAACATTTTATGCTATTTATGATCAAATTATATTTCACATTTTATCTGTCATAATCAAATTTTACTATGCTCTATATATACATGTAATGTGTTTTTTTTTTTTTTTTTGTTTTTTTTTTTTATCTTTAGTATGTGCTTCTGAATATACCAAACTTGTATAGCAGCTATACAGCAGGTGTGTCAGTAATTAACCTTAGTGGTCCACACCCTATTTAGCATAATACTATTTCCTATAAAGCTATCCACAATTTTGGAATACTTTTAACAATATACCTGAGGAAGACATTTTATACTGTCGAAACGCGTTGTATGTGCTTTTCTTAAGAAACATTAAAAAACTCTTTATGAAATTATAAGAAGCTTTGGATCATAGACCTCTGGGAGCGCAAATAGCCTGGTAAAAAACTCTTTTGGATCAAAAAATACTTATAACACCCAATTATACACTTGATCTCCAGACATCTCCCCAAACCTAATACAATATACCATGAATTGTCTTACTGTTCACTTTATCATCATGTCCTCCCTTTTTCTGAAACTGAATCTCTCCAAAATTCAACTTCTCATGATTGCTCTATCCATTAAGCTACCTATGCCCAAATTTGAAATTCCTTGTGTAGTCCAACCATAACACCCATACAGCATTCTCACTGTCTTGGGGTCATAGTTCACTAAAAACTTTCCTGTATTCCCTGCATCCAATCAATTACTTGGTCATGTCACCTATATCTTAAACACATCTCTAGAATCTAATCTTTTTCTCACCATTTAAAACAGCAAAAACTCTCATAGTTGTCAAACTGTTACTAACATTTTTCTTCTCTAATCCAATCAGGAATGTGGCAACTAGGGTCATATTTCTGCCCAGCCTTTCTTCCACATGCTAGCTGTTTCCCATATAAGGCAAGTGGAAGAAGATGTTCTGGTCAGATGACAGCAAAATTGAACTTTTGGGGGTAAATAAAAACACTGTATGGCGGAAAACTAACACAGCACATCACACTGAAAACACTATCACCACCATGAAACGTGGTGGCAGCATTCTGCTATGGTTTTTCTTCAGCAAGGACAGGGAAGTTGGGCAGATGATGTTAAAATAGATAGAGATAAATACTGGACAGTCCTGTAGAAAAATCTGTTATTGTATGCAAAATATTTGACGCCGGAGTGGAGGTTCACTATACAGCAGAGCAATGACTCTATACAAAATGACAGAGCTACAATGGATGGTTTAGATCAAAGCATATTCATGTGTTTGAATGGTCCAGCCACAGTCCAGATCTAAATCCCATTGAGAATCTGTTGCAAGTCTTGAAAATTGCTGTTCACCGACGGTCTCCATCCAATCTCACAAAGTTATAGCTATTTTGCAAAGAAGAATGGTCAAAAATATTGGTCTCTAGATGTGCATAGGTGATAGGGACATACCCCATAAGATTTCCAACAGTAATTGCAGTGAAATTGGAGCTACAAAGTATTGACTCAGGGGGGCTGAATATAAATGCACATCAAAATTTTCAGATGTATAAAAGTATAGACTAATAAAATCATTTATTAACCCTTCCCTAGATTTTCTGTGTCAAGGCAATACGGCATTCATCCATTCCATTACCGCCAGATTTATATTTGTAAAATATTGAGAAAAGTAAGACAATATAGTGGTGACTCTCGGATTCTTATGATACCCGCCAACTTACTTAACCAAAATAATCACTCAACACCTGTGACTTGGGTACAATTTTCACAGCCTTTTATTAACATATATATATATACTAGCTGTAGTACCCGGCTACGCCCGGGTTAATAAATAACTGCTGTTAGCAATAACAAAATAGAATTTGAATATGTCATATTTATGACCTGTAGGAAAATAGAAGCTGAGCTGTGATTGGTTGCTATAGGCAGCCTAATAAATCTCCAGCCAACAGTAAACCCTCCCCCTGGCCGGGCAGTATATGTTACCTCACACATACACATAATAGACAGCTCATGTGACTGACATCTGCCTTAATTCCCTATATGGCACATGTGTTGCACATTGGCTGTTTTTAATCAGATGTTTATGTTTGGAAAATAAAGATAGCACATGTATGAGGCGAGTTGTGTGAGGTGATTTGTGCACATCTGTGTCTGTCTGTGTGGTGTGTGTGTCCCTGGGGTGTGTATGTGTGTGTCCCTGTGGGATGGGGTCTGTGTGGTATGTGTCTCTGTTGTGTGTGTCTCTTTGTGTGTGTGTGTCCCTGTGGGGTGAGTGCATGTGCCCCTATAGGGTGTGTATGTGTGTGTCCCTGTGGGGGGGTCTGTGTGGTGTGTGTCTCTGTTGTGTGTGTCTCTTTGTGGTGTGTGTGTCCCTGTGGGGTGAGTGCATGTGTCCCTATAGGGTGTGTATGTGTGTGTCCCTGTGAGGGGGTGTCTGTGTGGGGTGTGTGTGTCCCTTTGTGGTGTGTGTGTCCCTGAGGGGTGAGTGCATGTGTCCCTATAGCGTGTGTATGTGTGTGTGTCCCTGTGGGGGGGTCTGTGTGGTGTGTGTGTGTCTCTTCGTGCTGTGTGTGTCCCTGTGGGGTGAGTGCATGTGTCCCTATAGGGTGGCTATGTGTGTGTGTCCCTGTGGGGGGGGTCTGTGTGGTGTGTGTCTGTGTTATGTGTGTCTCTTTGTGGTGTGTGTGTCCCTGTGGGGTGAGTGCATGTGTCGCTATAGAGTGTGTGTGTGTCCCCTTGGGGGTGTGTGTGTGTCTCTGTGTTGTGTGTGTCTCTTTGTGGTGTGTGTGTGTTCGGGTGCGTGGTGAGTATCCAATGTTGGGGCTGCACTTTAGCGACTATACACTTGCTGTTACTTTGTGTGCGTGTGGTGTATATACATGTCCCTGTGTGTGGTGAATATCTCATGTTGGGGCCCCACCTTAGTGACTATATGCTGGTATGTGCTGTTAGTCTTTGGTGCTATCATTAAGCCCCTCTTATTCACAACTGTCATCTGGTAACTGTCACTTTTCCCCCATTATGTAGATAGGGGCAAAATTGTTTGGTGAATTGGAATGCGCGGGGTTAAAATTTCGCCTCACAATATAGACTATGACGCTCCTGGGGTCCAGACGTGTGACTGTGCAAAATTTTGTCTCTATAGCTGACAGCTGTCGATTTTCCTCCAACACTTTTCCATGCACCTTTTCCCCATTATATAGATAGGGGCAAAATTGTTTGGTCAACTGGAACGCGCAGGGTTAAAATTTCGCCTCACAACATAGCCTATGACGCTCCCGGGGTCCAGACGTGTGACTGTGCAAAATTTTGTAGCTGTAGTTGCGACGGTGTAGATGCCAATCCCGGATATACACACATACACACACACATACATACATACACACATTCAGCTTTATATATTAGATCTCAATTGGCGGCTGCACAATGCTGCCCCCCAATGACTGAACATAACAGATATAATCTATATGTATATCATTTTATGACCTCTGATATTTCCGTCCTAGAAGCAACTCCACCATTTTACCTTCATCCCCCCAGCCGCATTGCAACTAGCCCCGGGTTCCGGCTGGCTGCAAAAACAGCCAGCCCAGATGGGTGGGGGGTGTTTACCTCCCATTGTCAACACCCCCTTCCCCCCAACATGCAAGACCACAAGTCCCCCTTGACCTGTATCATAAGTCACTACATCCTAATAGTGAATACTTACTACCAGCCAACACCTCTAATACCAGCCTCTGGAACAGACTTATCCCCGCTGCTGTGACAGAGTAGCATAAACATACAATGATACCATATATCGTCAAGACATAAATATTTTCTCTCTTTTTTTTAATTAATTTATTTAATTTATTATTACTTTTTTATGTTATTTTTACTTTTATTTTTTTTTATTTATTTCTCTGTTTAAATATTTTTTTTTAGTAAGATAACATTCTTGTAACATAAACGAAAGGGAGGGTGGGTGGGCAGAAGGATCCAGATGTCCAAAGAGAAGGTATCTCTTCCCTCTGACCTTTTTTAACCCCCATTCGACTACCCATCCCACTCGTAATACCCACCAATCCTTTCGCCCTCCCTTGAAATGCGATCCCACAGCCACTAGTCAGCCTTAGTCCCGTAAGCCTTGCTGCCCCACAGATTGTCATGGGCTTGCTCGCCCTGATAGGCTCTCTGGCTCCTCTTGACAATCTAGTGGTGACTCTCAGATTCTTATGATACCTGTCACCCCTAACTTACTTTTCCAATATAACCACGCAACACCTGTGACTTGGGTATAATGGCCACAGCCGTTTATTAACAAAATATATAATATATATATTTCCTGGCGGCTGCACAATGCCACCCCCAATAACCAAACATAACAGATATACTTTATATCTATATCTATATCCCTATAATGAAAAAAGCTGCACAGCACTCACAGACCAGTGTGAACTGGTGCATGCAGAGACGCAGAAACAGCTGTGTGCTGCAAGGAATATTTTCTAGTTTATATGTTTCTGCGTCTCTGCATGCACCAGTTCACACTGGTCTGTGAGTGCTGTGCAGCTTTTTTCATTATATATATTCTATAGAGTTGCAGATACTCTGCTGCAATTGCACCCTCATCGCTGACAGGTGATGGAGGGTATAGATGGAGTCTGCCCACCGATAGGTGGGGGAGCGGAAAAGGAGGACTTGGGTGTCAGCATAGGACTCGTCGTGCCTGAAGTCACTTTGTCGCAGTCGACGAGCAAACAGACCTTGGCCAATGTTTGTACTAAGAACTTCAGAATTAAAAGATAAGATTTTGAGTTTTTTCAGAAAAACGTAAGTTTTTAAACTTTTTTCTCAAACACATGGCTTATAGCATTATACAACATTGGTAATAGCTGTGTGCTGCAAGGAATTTTTTCTAGTTTATATGTATATCCCCATATGACCTCTGATAGGTCTGTCCCAGAAGCAACTCTACCATTTTACCTACATTCCCCCGGCCCCATTGCAACCAGCCCAGGGTTCCCCCCTGGCTGCAAAAACAGCCAGCCCAGGGGAGTGGGGGTTGCTAACCTCCCCCCCAACTTGCAAGGCCTTGACAACAAGTACCCCTTGACCTATATCACAAGTCACTACACCCCAATAGTGACGTCTTATCACCAGCCAACACCTCTGTTACCAGCCTCTGGAACGGACCTATCCCCCGCCATGGACTAGACTCATGACAGAAGTATCCAGATGTCCACAGAGAAGATATCTCTCCCCTCTCACCTCTTTTAACCTCCATCTGACTACCCATCCCACTACCCATTCCAGCGGGACTTGCATGACTATAAGTCTCGCACAGTTTACAAGTGGAAGCAGACTAGTGGGGGTAACAATCAGAACCTAGGGGATACATCTGTGTCATCTGTAGCTTCAACTGATGATGAAGGTGAAACATCTAGTGGCAATCAGAGATACCCTGTCCGTAGAGGAAAACAGAAAAGGTTCTTCATGAGAGATACTGGGAAAAGGAGAAGGACGGGAGTAGTGAAACCCTCTACATCTAACTTTCAGGTAATAAATCTGTCTGATAGAAACTTGACCAAGGATCAGGTGGAAGTGCTGAGTTTGGGCTTGACGTTCTCCCCTTCATGCCGATTTGATTGTTTTTCAGCAGTAAAGGACTTACATCTATTTGCCCGGAAACTAGTCCTTTAAAAACATCATTTAAAACCAGAGGGCAATAACCACCTATGGACGGCACAGGAATTGGAAACCATTAAAGCACTAGAAGAAATCGGGGAGGAAACGGATAAAGATAAATTGAGGGGTAAGTTTAATTTTCCGAAGATTAAAAAATTTCCAGCTTTAAACTTGTACCCTAATATTGATCTTTTTGTCAAATTGGTTACGAACGAGTTTCGGAAAATCCGTAGCGGGAATTTTGGCGAGAATATCTCAGAAGGTCAGAGGCGGGCCATAAAGGAACTGAAGCAACTGAAAGATGTGATCATAAAAGCTTCAGACAAAGGTGGAAATGTTGTCATCTGGCCCGTTAAACTTTATGAACAGGAAGCAATGCGTCAACTGGGTGATAAATCTTGTTACATACCTCTGACATATAATCCAACTTTGTCTTTTCTTAATGAATTACACGAACTGGTGGATGAGGTATTTGTATTGGGCACTATCGACAAGGAAATCCGAGATGGGTTGTTCCAGGCCTCACCTAAGACAGCCTGCTTATATTTATTACCTAAAGTACATAAATGCACACGAAACCCACCTGGACGCCCTATTGTGTCGGGGACGGGCAGTTTATGTGAGCAGATGGGCAAGTACTTAGACCACTTTTTGAAACCCATGGTGGAAACATTGCCGGCATATTTGCGTGACACCAACGATTTCCTCAACAAAATAGAGGGTGTAGTACTGGAGGAGGATATGTGGCTTGTGACGATGGATGTAGAGTCTCTCTACACTTCCATACGTCACAATGATGGGGTAGAAGCCACTGAGATGTATTTATCTATGTCCGATTTGGACGCTTCCCTGCTACAATTTTTGGTGAACCTCCTGGAATTTGCTTTGTCACATAACTTCTTTGTATTCCGTGATAAATACTACCTCCAAAAGCAGGGTACGGCTATGGGGGCGGCTTATGCCCCCTCATATGCCAACCTGTTTATGGGGGCGTGGAAAAGGGAAACATTTGTGACTAACCCCACCGTTTTGGGAGATAAAATGGTGTTATGGACACGTTTTATTGATGACGTTTTTGTCATATGGCAGGGCCAAGAGCATGATTTGAAGAAATTTCTGGAGGAATTGAACAACAATACACGCAATATTAGACTGACCATGACGTACAGCAAGATGGAAGTCGACTTCCAGGATGTGAAAGTAAAGAGAGGTGAGGATGGACATCTGGTAACTAACCTTGTCAGGAAAAATACGACGGGCAATTCAGTACTCCATGCCCCCCCTTAATTAGGGGGATTCCAGTGGGACAGTTTCTCCGTGTCAGGAGGATATGTTCCAACGACAATTTGTTTCATCAACAGGCTGAAGAATTGGCACACAGATTTCTAGATCGTGGATATTCTGGAAAAATGGTTCAAAAGGGATACCGTAGGGCCGTGCAGGCTGAAAGGAGTCTTCTCTTGCAGTCAAAAAGCAAGAAGAAACAAGAGAACCAGGTGAGAATGATTGCTGGGTTCAGTAATCAGGGGCAGAAGATGGAGGGGGCTCTAAAGAAATTCTGACCGCTTTTAACATCAGACCTAGGGTTAAATGGACATATACATAGATACCCGACGGTCACATATAGAAGATCTCCGAATCTTAGGGACATTTTAGTACATAGTTTATATGAGGGACCTAAGAAGGGAGGAATTTTTGGAACAAAGGGATCCAAGTGGGGCTTTTTTCCATGTGGAAATTGTGTCACATGTCCAAATTTAATACGTGCCACTGAACTTTTCTCTTGTGATGGGTCCGAAAAATTTCTGATCACCCAAAACATCAATTGCAACTCCACTGGTATTGTATACTATGCTACTTGTCCCTGCAAGTTGGTGTATATACGTTTGACATCCAGACAAATTAAGGTGAGAATCAGGGAATATGTGTTAGATATAATAAAAGCTGAAGTAGAAGAAGATCTCTCCCTTTTAAAGCCAATCGCTAGACATTTCAAGTCTGTGCATGGCTTTAATGCCACTTTATTAAAAGCATTTGGGATTGATAAGGTCCATGTAAACATACGTGGAGGTGACCTTAAGAAGACACTGGCCCAGTTGGAAGCTAAATGGATAATGAAGGTCGGGAACGTTCGTCCTCATGGTCTCAATGACGTATTGAGTTTTGCCCCAATTTTGTAGACAGTGTGTGGGAATACATTAATAAAACAGTGTTTATATTAAACTTTATGTCTGTATTTAATTTTTGTTTTTATTTTAGGATCTATGAAGTTGGAGTTTGGAAAATATAGAGACTTTGGATGTAGACAGCTTGAATATTGCACCTTGCACTTTACAGTTTTTCTATGAGAGAACGCATTTTTTTGTGTATTAGATGTTACACTTTGGAGCTTTTATGGGCTCCCTTATAAATTCTTCACTGAGTATGTATGTTTTGGATGTGATGGGTTGTATCTCACTGGCCGGTGTAGTTTGGATGTGTGTATATTATAATGTTTTTATGAATATATCGGCACTATGCACCTTATTTCGCTGTCTCACTTTAGGAATGGGAATATCAATTGTCTCCCAATATGTCTTTGAAATTATATTACTTGCACATGCACCTCCGTATAGTATTAAATTGATCTACAAGAGCATAGTATATGGGATGTTCCTTAATTAGGCTCCCATTATGGAGTGGTGATAATGTTTTTCATCGCCTGGGCACTGCTGAGGATGTGCAGCTATTTTGTTCGCCCTTTGGCAGTGGGCGGACACTTTGTGTTACATCATCCCACTTCCCTGCTCATAAATGATAGATGTGGGCGTTGCTTTAGACATGGCCGGTCACGTGCTCTTGATGAAACCACGTGACGAGACGCAGTTACGCCGCTGTGAGGACGGAAGTGACGTTCCGCTTACCTCGCAGTTGGGCAGCGTACAGGCAAGTTCCCTAGCAACGCAGTAAACAACAGAGGTGAAGCATTTGTGTTCGTCACTTCTGGTCTAATCAGCGGAATTGACGACAGACGCTGAAACTCCATACTTCTGTATATAAGGACCGGGTTTCCCCTCCATGGTCACCCCCTTCGGAAGAAGCCTTGCGAAATGCGTAAGGGGGCGGCGGCCACGGATAGGTAATACTTTGGACCCATGAATTGATTTTACATGTTACATGCATGCCTGTTATGTACCCAGGTTTGGGGCATCGTATTGGTTATTTGTTTTGTGCAAGCAGCAGAGTACTTGGTTGGTACACTAATATGTATTGTGTATAATTTCATGTGGTCACTTGTCTCGTGAGCCGTTTGGCATCACTTTTATTATGGCACTTATGTTGTCATTTTTAATAAAGTGCACTTTGACTTTGAACTTGGCCTGGCTCCTCTTGACAATCTAGTGGTGACTCTTAGATTCTTATGATACCCGTCACCCCTAACTTACTTTTCCAATATAACCACGCAACACCTGTGACTTGAGTATAATGGCCACAGCCGTTTATTAACAAAATATATATATACATATTTCCTGACGGCTGCACAATGCCACCCCCAATAATCAAACATAACAGATATACTTTATATCTATATGTATATCCCCTTATGACCTCTGATAGGTCTGTCCCAGAAGCAACTCTACCATTTTACCTACATTCCCCGGCCCCATTGCAACCAGCCCGGGTTCCCCCCTGGCCGCAAAAACAGCCAGCCCAAGGGAGTGGGGGTTGCTAACCTCCCCCCCAACTTGCAAGGCCTTGCCCACAAGTCCCCCTTGACCTATATCACAAGTCACTACACCCCAATAGTGACGTCTTATCACCAGCCAACGCCTCTGTTACCAGCCTCTGGAACGGACCTATCCCCCGCCATGGACTAGACACATGACAGAAGTATCCAGATGTCCACAGAGAAGGTATCTCTCCCCTCTCACCTCTTTTAACCTCCATCTGACTACCCATCCCACTCGTTATACCCACCAATCCTTGGCCCTCGGCCCCCCATTGAAATGTGATTCCACAGCCCCTAGCTCACCTTAGTCCCATAAGCCTCCTTGCTCCACAGATTGTCATGGACTTGCTTGCCCTTATAGGCTCTCTGGCCCCCCTTGTATTTCCTTTGCACTTCACAAATATTTTGCATTTCATGTTACTATATCACATAATATTCCAATAAAATATAGTTCAGTTTGTGGGTTAAAAAATGTGGAAAAGTTCACGGGGTATGAATACTTTTCCAAGGCACTGTACATACTTGTATAAGTGGTGTAATTAGTGTTGGAGGGGCAACAGACTCCCTTTAACTTAATTATAGTCATAATAAAGCAGTTTCCTTACCTTCACTTTTTTCACATGTAAGTCAAGTTTAGTTGTTCATCTAGAATACCATTTCTGCTAACTTGTAGCATATTAATTAAGTTCTAAGGTGTAAATCCACCCACCTACTCACCCACTCAAAGCCCTACTTTCTAATATGAAGTACAAATTTCACAACTGCTTACTTACAAATGGGGGGGAAAGTTTTGCTTTTAACATTCTCACATCTTTATTGTCGTTTGTCTAAGAAATGCTCTAGTTATTCACTTGGTAATGAGCGTTCATTTATTGTTAATCCACTCAAAGCAGAAAAGAACAATGTAGGCTAGGGTCACACTTGCAGATTTTCCATGCATTTTTGGAGACCTGTGTTTTCCAAAAACGCATGCAAAAATGCACCCATAGGCCCCCATGTAAAAAACGCACACAATAGCAAAAACGCATGCCTAAAGTGCCATGAGGTTTGGGATGCGTTTTTGTGCTTAAGTGAGGAGCTGCCTTAAAAAACGTATGCAAAAAAACGCATGGTACCATTTAGTACCATGCAAAAACGCATGCTTTTCCCATAGGGCCACATGTTAAAAAAACTCATGCGTTTTTGAAAACGCACCAAAAAACGCAGCTTGCAGTATTTTTTGGTGCTTTTTCAAAAACGCATGAAAAAACACAGGGTGTCATAAAACACCTTCAAAAACGCATGCAGAAATGTAAAAACGCATGCAGAAACGCATGGTGCAAAAAAGCACCTTAAAAAATGCATGCCAAGTGTGACCCTAGCCGTAAATTGTAAGCATAACACATAGTGAAAATACACCAAACAGCAATAATATTGTATTTGGCAGTGAAGGGGTTAATGGTCACTGTAAAAAGGCATATCGGCAGCCATTAAAAGAAATCTGTCAGCAGGTCTTTGCTACCTCATATGCGAGCAGCATGATGTGGGCAAAAAGACCCTGAATCCAACAATGTATAATTTACTTTACTGAGTGCAGCAGTTCTGACACAGGCTAGGGTCACACATGCGGTGTTTTTTAGAAATCCTGATCCAGTTTTGAGCTTTAAAAAAGCTCAAAACTGGAGCAGGAACCGCTCCCCATAGGAGCCCATTATGGTAACCGGATTGCTTTACAAGCAATCCGGTCACCGGCTTCGGATCTGCAACCTGCGTGAAAAATCATGCAGGCTGCAGTTTTCGGAGCGGTTCACTGACCCGCAATGCGGTAACTGCATTGCTCAGGATGTGTAATCCGTATAGTTTGCCGCAGGGATGGACAAACTGTTAACCGCTGCCCCCACACCATCCTCGGGGCCCCCTTAGCACTGCCTCCCCTCCTTCTCCATTGTCACTTTACCGGCGGCACCGCACCGCACTGCAGTCACTGATCTCCGCCTCCGCCTGTCATGTGTAGTGTGACGCTGCAGCTGGCGCCGCGGTCTATTTCCTGTGTGGGCGGCGCCGGCTGCAGCATCACACTACACATGACAGGCGGAGATCAGTGACTGCAGTGCGGTGTGGTGCCGCCGGTAAAGTGACAATGGAGACGGAGGGGAGGCAGCGCTAAGGGGGCCCCGAGGATGGTGTGGGAGCAGCGGTCAGGGGCCCCCTAGGATGACATGTGGGGGCAGGCAGCTCTCAGGGGCCCCTGAGCCCCAAGTCTGAGGTGTGGGGGCTGCATTCAGGGGCCTCGAGGCTGAGGTGTGTGGGGGCAGCTCTCGGGCCCCTGAGCCCCGAGGCAGAGGTGTGGGGGCCACTCTCAGGGGCCCCTGAGCCCCGAGGCTGAGGTGTGGGGGCAGCTCTCAGGGGCCCCTGAGGCTGAAGTGTGGGGGCAGCTCTCAGGGGCCCCCTAGGATGACATGTGGGGGAAGGTAGCTCTTAGGGGTACCTGAGCCCCGAGGCTGAGGTGTGGGGGCTGCATTCAGGGGCCCCGAGGCTGAGGTGTGTGGGGGCAGCTCTCGGGCCCCTGAGCCCCGAGGCTGAGGTGTGTGGGGGCAGCGCTCAGGGGCCCCAGAGGATTAGGTGGAGGGCAGCGCTCAGGGCATGATCGCTTCTGCCACACAGCTGCACATAGGTTAGGAGAGGGAAGAGAAGGGGGGCCCCCCAGCACAAAGGGAGCTGGGCCCCCAGCACACAGGGAGCAGGGCCCTCCAGCACACTGTCGTCTTTCCTCTCCACCTCCCTCCTGTCATCTTTCCTCTCCGTTCCCCTCCTGTCATCTTTCCTCTCCGTCCCCCTCTTGTCGTCTTTCCTCTCCGTCCCCCTCCTGTCCTCTTTCCCCTCAGTCTCCGTCCTGTCCTCTTTCCCCTCAGTCTCCGTCCTGTCCTCTTTCCCCTCAGTCTCCCTCCTGTCCTCTTTCCCCTCAGTCTCCCTCCTGTCCTCTTTCCCCTCATTCTCCCTCCTGTCCTCTTTCCCCTCAGTCTCCCTCCTGTCCTCTTTCCCCTCAGTCTCCCTTCTGTCCTCTTCCCCTCAGTCTCCCTCCTGTCCTCTTTCCTCTCAGTTCCCCTCCATCTCCCTCTGTTCTATCTCCTTTGTCTCCCTCCTGTCCTCTTTCCCCTCTGTCTCCCTCCTGTCCTCTTCTCCTCCATCCCCCTCCTGTCCTCTTTCACCTCAGTCTCCCTCCTGTCCTCTTTCCCCTCAGTCTTCGTCCTGTCCTCTTTCCCCTCAGTCTTCATCCTGTCCTCTTTCCCCTCAGTCTCCCTCTGCCCTCTTTCCCCTCAGTCTCCCTCTGCCCTCTTTCCCCTCCATCTCCCTCTGCCCTCTTTCCCCTCCATCTTCCTCTGCCCTCTTTCTCCTCCGTCCTCCTCCTGTCCTCTTTCCCCTCCGTCTCCCTCTGCCCTCTTCTCCTCCATCCCCCTCCTGTCCTCTTTCCCCTCAGTCTTCCTCTGTCCTCTTTCTCCTCCGTCTCCCTCTGTTCTTTCTCCTCCATCTCCCTCATGTCCTCCAGATTTCTCTTTTAGACATTCTGCCTAGGGATGGGCGAATCTACTCGCTAGGACTCGTTACTCGGCGAGTAGTAAGGGACTCGCAGGACTCGGTACTCTGCGAGTTTCCCAGTGATTACTCGCACGAGTCCAATGCAAATCAATATCAATCCTAGTTTTGTCAGAAACGCTGACAAAACTAGGATTGCCATTGTTTGCATTAGACTCCTGCGAGTAATCACTGGCTACTGTGCCAGTGATAGCAGGGAAACTCGCAAAGTAACTGCTGTTTCTTTGCAAGCCGAGTCCAGCTGTCTTCTCTGTGCAGCTCCAGGGTCCTAGAGCCCGCCTGCTGCCTGATGTAGCAGTGCTGAGATTGTTCTCAGTCTGCTCATTCCCTGTGCATAGACATCTATATTTATGCACAGGGGATGTAGCAGAGAGGACATCGCGTTTTGGACTGCGTCGGACGGAAGAGGATTTTTTTAATTAAAGATGGAGTCCCTAATGGCTTTTTTTTAATTTCAAATAAAAAATTTTCTCTGTGTTGTGTTTTTTTAACCCTTTATTGGAGATTCTTAGTGGCTGGGTCAAACGTGGCCTGACATTAAGAATCTCGGGCTTAATACCAGCTTGTATAACAAAGCTGGTATTAACCCCTTTATTACCCAGCGTGCCACCGCCACCAGGGCCGCTGGAAGAGCGGGGTTCAGCGCCAGAGGATGGCGCTTCAATGAACGCGCCATCTTCTGGGGCGGCTGCGGGCTGCAATTTGCAGTGGGGGGTGCCCAGAAAGCTTGGGCATCCCTGCGCTGCGGATTCCAGCCCCCAGCTGCTTAGCTGTACCTGGCTAGACATAGAAATTGCGCGGAGCCCCACGCATTTTTTTTTTTATTATTTAATGAATTTCAGAGTCAGAGGCTCAGAGTCAGAGTCTCGGAGTCGGAGTCTCCTCAGAGTCGGAGTCTCAGAGTCGGAGTCTCAGAGTCGGAGTCGCCTCAGAGTCGGAGTCGCCTCGGAGTCGGAGTCGTCTCGGAGTCGGAGTCGTCTCGGAGTCGGAGTTGTCTCGGAGTCGGAGTCGTCTCGGAGTCGTCTCGGAGTCGGAGTCGGAGTCGTCTCGGAGTCGGAGTCGTCTCGGAGTCGAGTCGGAGTCGGAGTCGGAGTCGTCTCGGAGTCGAGTCGGAGTCGTCGTCGTCTCGGAGTTTGTTCTCGGAGTCGGAGTCGTCTCGGAGTCGGAGTCGTCTCGGAGTCGGAGTCGTCTCGGAGTCGGAGTCGTCTCGGAGTCGAGTCGGAGTCGGAGTCGTCTTGGAGTCGGAGTCGGAGTCGAGTCGGAGTCGGAGTCGTCTCAGAGTCGTCTCTGAGTCGGAGTCAAAAAAATGCGTGGGGCTCCGCGCAATTTCTATGTCTAGCCAGGTACAGCTAAGCAGCTGGGGGCTGGAATCCGCAGCGCAGGGATGCCCAAGCTTTCTGGGCACCCCCCGCTGCAAATTGCAGCCCGCAGCCGCCCCAGAAGATGGCGCGTTCATTGAAGCGCCATCCTCTGGCGCTGAACCCCGCTCTTCCAGCGGCCCTGGTGACGGTGGCACGCTGGGTAATAGAGGTTAGGGCCAGCTTTGTATTATCAGCTGGCCCTAAGCCCGAAATTTATGGCGGTCACGCCAATATTAGACATGACCGCCATGAATTTCTATTAAATTGTTTTAAAAAAAACACAACACAGAGAAATTTTTTTATTAGAAATAAAAAAAAAAGCCATTAGGGACTCCATCTTTAATTAAAAAAATCCTCTTCCGTCCGACGCAGTCCAAAACGCGATGTCCTCTCTGCTACATCCCCTGTGTATAGATATAGATGTCTATGCACAGGGAATGAGCAGATTGAGAACAATCTCAGCACTGCTACATCATCTCTGTGCACAGACATTCATGTCTGTACACAGGGAATGAGCAGACTGAGAACAATCTCAGCACTGCTACATCAGGCGGGCTCTAGGACCCTGGAGCTGTGGCAGCCAGCACACAGAGAAGACAGGACTCTTCTCTTATCTGTGCGAGTTTCCCAGCGATTACTTACAAAGTAAACGAGTCCAATGCAAATAAATGACAAAACTAGGATTGCTTCAGGCTGAAGCTTCCGAGACACATCTGCGATTTGTAAATCTCACACTACTCGCTATTACTCGCTTCCCCATTCATTAACATTGGACTCGCTAGACTCGCAACGAGTAGCGAGTCCTGGGCTCGGACTCGCTAGAGTCAAGCGATTCCGAGTAATTTAGGATTCGCCCATCACTAATTCTGCCATCTGTTCACCTCTCATCTGGGGCTTTGTGTTGTCAGCTCAGGGGCATGGCAGATGTTTGTGTGGGGGTGGTCCAGGTCCCTCCCCTGATGATGACATCACAGTCTGTTACCCTCCCTTGTAGTGCTTGGAGAATCTGATGAGGTGACAGGATCTGACCCCGCTCCACAGGATGCTGCCGCTCATCCTGAAGATCAGAAAGCTAAGATCACCAAGGCTCAACCGCAGGAGGAACCGCCTGAAGCTGACAATGCTGAGGCCGAGCCAAGGACAGAGCGCACAATGAAGATGAGAGGTCAGTGAATCAGCCCACAGCAGTCTCAAGTGTGTGTGTGTACAATATATATATATATATAATATATATATATATATATATATATGAGAGAGAGAGAGAGAGTAAAAAAGAAAAAGCAGCACAAAAAAATAGAATAGGGTGGACCCTATAGCCCAATGAAGTGCCCACGCATTGGGTAATACAGTCCACTTTTTTCTATTTTTTTGTGCTATTTTTCCTTTTTTTACTCTATTGTAAGGAACCATCTGGATTGCTAGTTGGGAAAGCTTTGCACATAAATTGAGGTAATTTTTTGTGCTGTTCCAATTTTTCACTATATATATAATATATGCTTGGGTGGAGGCAGAGCATGGGTGGAGGCTGGGCGGAGTCTCAGGGGGTGGAGGCTGGGCAGAGTCTCAGGGGGTGGAGGCTGGGCGGAGTCTCAGGGGGGCCCCAAAATTTTGGCAGTAAGGGGCCCCGAATCTCCTAGTGGCAGCCCTGCACACAGACACAATCATACACAGACATACACACATATTGGTGTTTTTTTTTTTACTTTTGTTGTCTGGGGACCGGCACAGCTGACAGCTCTTCTCTTCTCCCGTTCGCCTGCAGCCTTGCACACTTGCTAGCAGCAGATCCTCCTTGGCGGGAATCAGGTCGGGTGTGCAGTGCTGCAATGATTAGAAGACCCGGCACGCTGTACTGACATCATTGTGAGACTTGGCCACGCACAGCAAACTGCTCAGTGCTCACGGTGCTCTCTGCTGTACAGTGATGCGGATGGGCCGGCGCTGCACAAGTAAATATGTCAGTGCCCCGGGCCAGCCGCATCACTGTACAGCAGAGATCACTGTGAGCAGTTTGCTGTGCGTGGCCATTTCTAATACAGCCGCAGCTACTCTCCCGACACTGAGTGAGCGGCGGCTGGGGTGCGGAGCCGCTCACAGGTTGCGCATGGCCGCACGGCACTGGCTTCAGGCACCCTCACAGCAGCCGAGCTGAGGACACGCACAGCATCATTCTGCCGCCTGCAACGCCCGGGCGTGCTGGCGGGGGGCGTGGCCATTTGGCGCAAGGAGGGCTGCTCGCCCGGCCAGCACGCCCGGGCCCTCCTGGCCCTGTTTAAATGGACACGCCCACTCCAATAATTGCCGGGTCCCCTACTCAAGTACGGCCTGTAAGGCCCTAACGGCGGCCCTGTATAGAGCACAGGGGGGAGGACAAGGCAAAGCATAAAGGAGAGGGAAAGCAGAGATAGATGAGGGAAAGATAGGGACAGATCAAGAAAAAGCAGGGACAGACAGGGACAGATAGGGTTAGTTATGTACTGAGCTCTGCCTCTGGGCATGCTCAGTACATAAAACACGGAGCTGACATCGAATCCGAGTTCAGCTCGGATCCGATGTCCATAGGCTCCTATACTGTCGGGGCTCGGATCAGCTCTGATCCGAGGCTGTCCGATTTCATTCTCGGACACTCTCGGACACAAAAACGCAGGAGGCTGCGTTTTTGTGTCCGTGATGAAATTGGACAGGATCGGATGGTGCCAAAATCGGATGTCAAAACGCACACATCCGATCCGATCCGAGCCCCATAGGAACACATGAGATCCGATTTTGGATCCGAGTGTATCCATTTTGAAACAGATACACTCGGAAGCTCCAAAATCGTGATGTGAACCGGGCCTAAGCCTGGTATTTAGCTGTAAAACACTAATTGATTAATTAATTAATTAATTGAAAAAAAAACCTGTCAGGTACCCCCTACATTTCACCAGCTAGGATGCAGCGAACAGTTGCAGCCTATGGACCATATCTGATGGCTTTATTTTGGCTGTTATTAAAATTGGAAAGTGGGACCCACAATAATTTTCTTGAATTGTCCCCTTACTCCTGGGCCCCTGTGTGGCTGCACAGGTTTCACCAATGATATGTCTGCTGCTGATGCCAATATTGATGAGTGTGGCTGACACTCCAGTGTGTTGGGGGAGATGTTGGTCATTATGTCTGATTGAAGACTATTTATTACTTCATTCTTCCAGAGATGAGCCAACAAGCAGAGATGTCGTTGTTTTTCTGATAAAGAGCACAAAAGCTCTCGGCTCCTGTGTATAAGAGAGAGACATCTAAGGGTATGTGCCCACATAGTGGTTTAGTGACGTTCAAACCGTCAGTAAACCGGTGGAAATTTGCAGGAGCCTAGAGTTCTGAGCTCTGGAGTCTCCAGCTGTTTCCCAGCAGTTTCCCAGCGTTTTTTTCAGCGTGTGCACAGCGTTTTTTAGTCGATTTTTCCGGCATTTTTTCCGGCGGTTTTCTATGGAGGATTTTGTTCATGAAAACGATCAAAAAACCGCTGAGAAGAATTGACATGTTGTATGCTCCTAAACCACTAGGAAACTGCTTAACCTCTGGCAGATCCGCTCACATAAACCCACTATGTGTGCACAGCGTTTTCTAAATTACATAGGGTTACTTGTAAGTCCTAACGCTGCTTAGGATTTACATAAATTTACATACCCTAAGGGTAAGTGCCCACATAGTGGTTTAACGTCGGTTTAGCAGCGAAAACCGCCGGCGGTTTAGCATAGGTTTTATTTAAATTTATGTAAATCCTAAGCAGCGTTAGGACTTACAAGTAACCCTATGTAATTTAGAAAACGCTGTGCACACATAGTGAGTTTATGTGAGCTGATCTGCCAGAGGTTGAGCGGTTTCCTAGCGGTTTAGGAGCATACAACATGTCAATTCTTCTCAGCGGTTTTTCATGAACAAAATCCTCCATAGAAAACCGCCGGAAAAAAAACGCTGTGCACACGCTGAAAAAAACGCTGGGAAACCGCTGGGAAACCGCTGGGAAACAGCTGGAGACTTCTGAGCTCAGAACTTTAGGCTCCTGCAAATTTCCACCGGTTTACTGACGGATTGAACGTCACTAAACTACTATGTGGGCACATACCCTAAGATTTCTGTCAGCTGCTGTTTGTGCTAAAGTTTGTGCTAAAGCCATGTAATAAAGTAACTTGAAGCTCAGGGGACCCTATGCAAAATCTCCAAAAGGGCCGAGATTATTGCAAATCATTAATAGCATTAATCTCTTTCTATAGGCCAAAGGGACTTTTGGGGCCCCCTAGGCTGCAGGGCCAAGATGTGATTGCAACCCCTGCACCTATTGTAGCTATGCCCTTGGTAACATGTATGGCTTTATTCTAGTCTCGTACAATGCCTATATTGTAGAATAGTGAACAATGCAGAAATGGTGGTATTTAGATTATGAGCGCTATACAAGGACACTGCACTGATTAGTATTACCTTTAGGTCTTTATTGAATATTGACAAATGTGAGTCCTCGCCACAACATGTTTCAACGCTAATGCGTGATGTGGATCACTTGAGGAAGACGCATTAGCGTTGAAACATGTTGTGGCGAGGACTCACATTTGTCAATATTCAATAAAGACCTAAAGGTAATACTAATCAGTGCAGTGTCCTTGTATAGCGCTCATAATCTAAATACCACCATTTCTGCATTGCTCTTTACCTTATCCTCCCTATGGGGAGTGTGGTGGAAGAGAGCAGCTTTGTACACAAGGACCTGGCTGACACAATAGACACGTGATTGATCACGGGACCCGGAGAAGCGAGCTGGAGCTGGGTGCTCATTCTGGAACCAGGAAACGGCGAGCAAAGGTCTCGGATCCCTTCCTCACCACTGAGCCTACTATCTGGTTGTGCAGAGACGGCACAACCAGACAAGGTGAGTGAGGAATTAATATAACGGAGATTCTGCCTTTAGCAAACAGTGTGGCGCAACCGAATTTTTGTTTTATATTGTAGAATAGTGTCTTAAAACATTTGAGTGTGCGTTGATTTGCAAAAAGCATCCTAAAGATCTTAAAATCCCAAGCATAACTAACCCCTTATATTATTTAAACATATTAAGTGTTATGACCTGAGAAGGACAACAGAGAGTGCATGTCATAGTGAAAAACTGCTGACCTAATGTAAATGGGGAATTTAAGAGAAATGATTAATGTAAATTTGATTTTGCCCATTCTATTTTCTCCTAAATAAGGAAGCACAATCTTCGTGACACTACTACCTAACTGACTAGAGGGTGACAGGGGTACATCTGCTTATACTGTACTCGTGTTATAAAGAAATGTCAGTCACTCAAAGTGAAAAATATCCCCATGATTTTTTGCAACCAGATTTGAAAGGAAGTTGTGAATTAAGAAAAATCGAAATATCATGCAAGGTTACATATTCAAAATAGGGGAAAAATAATAATTTTCTCTTTTACTTTCTCAGAGTAATACTGGTTGGAACAAGGTGTCGATAAAAGCAACAAAACATTTTATTAGTTCACTTTTGTAGAAGTATTAAATGAAAGCTCCAACTTTTAAACACTTTTTTCTCTGTGTTTTTTTTGTAAAACCCTGTATATGTGTTTCATAGAATGACATTATAACAACCATGGTATACACATGAAATAGTGAATAGTAAAGCTATGTTCAGATGTTGTACTTGGTGTGGGTCATTTAGGTGCTGGTGATTAATTTATAAATTGCTGATTAATTGACCAAATATAATCACCCTCTTCACCTATAATCACCTGTCAATTGAACTAAACAAAAATCATTTTCTATTCTACCAAGTTGCATGTGAAAGGTATTAATGAGGACGTGGACAATGTCTATGTTGTAAATCTATGCTAGTATCACAGAGAGTGGTATTATATATATGGAAATCAAGCAAAAAGAAGAAAAAACATCGGCACTCACCAGAACGGCATATAGCGGGATTTTTCTTTTATTTAGTACAGGACTTCTCTTTTCACTATTCTGACTCTTCAAGGCAGTATTTATTTTGAAGCGTTTAAATAATCATTCTCTTAATTGTTAGCTGTTGTACTCCCATGCCATGCGTCCTCAGACAGTGCCAACTCAGTCCCACTAACTTGTAGTAAAGACCATGAGAAACGGAGTTGTTATCTTCTGGATTCTTGTTATTAAGTTCAATGCAACAGGTGAAAAGAGTAAGGCTGACTTCACACTGCAGTTTTTCACTGATCAGTGTCCATCAAGGTACAGTCACACAGGGAGATATCTCCGGCGATGTTGCCGGCAACTGAGGGGCGTGGCCAGGTTGCGGCGACATCGCCGGAGAGTTGCCTCGTGTGACAGGGCGATAATCAGGCGAAAAATCGCCTGAGTCACATCGCCAGGTTTCCCAACAATGTTGGGAAATCTGGCGATGTTGCTGAGGCGATCATGCCTGATCGCCCTGTGTAACGCGGCAACCTGCAATGTTGCGGGCGAATCCGCCTATCTCCAACATTGCGAGTTATCGCTCGCTGGGTTGCTGGGCAACCCAGCGAGCGATAGCCGCGGCAACTAGCCGGCGACATCGCTGGTAAGTTGCTCCGTCTGACATCTCCCCGGCGATGTTGTCAGGGATGCACGCTCCCGCGATCCCCGTTAACATTGCCGGCGATATGTCCCTGTGTGACGGTACCTTCAGTGTTTGGGTGCCAAAACCAGGAGTGTCTCCAAAACTCAGAACAGGTGTCAATCTTTCAATTATAGCTTTTCTCTGCAAGTTCCTCTCCTGATTTCTGTCCTGGTTTTGGCACCCAAACACTGATGGACACTGATGAGTGAAAAACTGCAGTGTGAAGACAGCCTAATCCTTACAGGGAAGTACATGTGTGAACACTGGGGAAGAAGGGAGGAGCAAACTAACACATCATCAACTACAGGAGAGTTATAGGGACAAACTTCAGGGAGCAGGAAATCTGCCTAGCAATAACAGAATGCAATACATAATATAGAGAGTACATAACAAGTAAATCCCATTCATGAGACACAACATATATCAGGATAAAGGACATACATATCAGGATGTGGAACATTTACCAGGATGGGGGACATTAATAACAAATTGCGGGACATTGCCCCTATATATATCGTATATATACAGTTGTGGCCAAAAGTATTGACACCCCTGCAATTCTGTCACATAATACTCAGTTTCTTCCTGAAAATGATTGCAATCACAAATTCTTTGGTATTATTATCTTCATTTAATTAGTCTTAAATGAAAAAATACAAAAGAGAATGAAGCAAAAAGCAAAACATTGATCATTTCACACAAAACTCCAAAAATGGGCCAGACAAAAGTATTGGCACTGTAGATGAGGATCCTGTTTTTTTGCAGGACCCCACGAACAGGAACAGACACGCCTGGATGTGAACTCCGGATGCCATTTCTGTGTCCAGATCTGTGATTTTGACGGATCCAAACACAGAAAAGAGCTGGACGAGACCAAGCCTGCAAAGCGCAGGAAAGTGGTGTTGGTGCTGTGATGTCACATGGGGAGGAAGAATCCTGTGTTTCTCCACCCCCCTTCCCGTGTGACATGTCGGGGATGCAGTTTTGATTTCCCAGTGTATCTACATACATTGTGAAAGCAAAATACAAGTGAAAACATGTATTAAAATTAAAAAATAAATGCTCACCTCTCCATCGGCTGTCCGGGACTCGAAGTGAAGACATTTGATTGCTGCCAGGACCTTAAAGAACTGTGATTGGCCGGTAGCGATCATGTGATATGTTACGTCACATACCACCTGATCGCTACTGGCCAATCATATTTTAAGGTCCTGGCAGCATTCGGATTTCTTCATCTTGGGTCCCGAACAGCCGGCGGAGAGGTGAGCAATTATTTTTTGTTTTTAACACATTGCTTTATTTCATTTCACTTTAGCAGTGTATGTAGACACACTGCTAAAGAGAAATTACACTGAGCAGAACGGGTTTGGTGTGCGGAGCACAGGGGCTGGCTGGTAGATCTTGCCCTGGGGGCAGTCTACCTTCTCCAGACCAAGCCAAAGTGAGGACCGGGGGGGTGCTAGCAGAGAAAGCCAAATGAAGAGCAGGGGGTGGAGGGGTGGTGGGAGTGCTAGCAGAGCAAGCCAGGTGAAGAGGGGGGGTTTGGGAGCTTGTCAGCGGTCTGCTTCACTCACCGACCTCCACTTCGCTCTCAGCTGCAGCCCGCCGCCTGCTTCCCGGGTCCTGCTGTAATTGTGGCAGCAGCGTCCACAAAGTACCGCGGCACGGCCCCTATCGATGCAGTGGGCATCGCTAATATGGGACAATACCACCGGCCTGGGGGGCAGATGCCTCCCTGCCACCTGGTCTACTCCGCCCCTGGCTGAGCCTGCTCAGTACACTAAAATCAGATCTGGGAAACGATCCTGTTTTTTCCTGGATCTGAGCTCCATAAACCCCCATGTTATGTGAATTGGACAGCATCGGATCCGATGATGTCCGCTACTGTCCGATTGTGTCCACTGTGCCCAAAATTGGAGCAGTCACTGATTTTGGGGACATGAAAACAACGGTCACAATCGGATCCCTGCACAATCCGTTTTACAACGGATAGCCACGGATCCCAAAAAATCGTGATGGGAAGGGGGCCTTACACAGAGTCTGCGGACATTTTATGTGCATCTGCTTTCAAACTGCAACATTGTATAAGAACTCCTTTGCAGCTAGGAGCAGAACAACCCTCACCTTTGCATTCCTGTGTACAATGGCTGAGAAAGGAAGGATCTCTCATTTTTTGCCTGATCTAAAGCAGCACAGGATCTTACATAGCCTGCAGTGAAAGATCCATACTCTTAACTAAATTTACATGGAAGGTTAAAGATAACGCAGAAACTGCCAAGGGTAAGTTGCTTCCCAACATAACTTTCCTATGGCAAAGGGTGCTGCATCAAGTGACTGTTTTATCTATGTCTGGCGCTCATGAGTTACCACCAGAGGGAGCCCTGGAACAATTGTACTCTGCATACCAGTCTTTCAAGGAGACCTGTGAGAAATATTCCTCTGTCTATGGGCCACGTCACACACACAGATATCTGTGCAGATATTGTTCACAGATCTCTGGTTGCAGTGAAATCATGGACACATTGTTCTATTTTGTGGCTCTGTACAAATGTAACAATGTGTCCATGATTTCACTGCAACCAGAGATCTGCGAACAATATCTGCACAGATATCTGTGTGTGTGACGTGGCCCTTAGTGATATTAAATATGCCGGAGTCTCTAAAGGAACTGCAGGACTTCCAATAGCTCAATTTGGAACGAGACTGCACCGTGCGTGACATCGTGAACAAAACAGAAGCAAAAATTGTGAATCAGAAGTATCATCTTGCAAATCTAGGTGTACTAAGAACTCAATGCACTCACCCAAATCAAGCTCATCAAGGTATTCGACTCTCAGTGAGCAGCTCATAAGAGCGTGTGCCGAAGCAGAAACTACGAAAGTGCAAGCCGTCTTTGCTCAAGGGAAAGCAGAGATGGAAACAAGTGCAGCTGCTGAATCTACATGCAAGAAGACAGTTATGAAAGCTGAAACTGCACACAAGAAGGCAGACGTAGAAGCTGAATCAATATGCAAGAAAGCAGAGGTGGAATCCTGAGACAGCACATAAGAAAGTGGAAATAGAAGTCCTGGAGAAGAAATGCGAACATACGACAGCTATGACAAGGTTAAAGGCCTTTGAAAAAGCTCTAGGTGGGAAGCAAAGAGGCAGTCTCAGTTTGTGTGAATTCAACACAGAAGACCCCCTTAAGTGCACAAGAGACTATGTGCTAAGCCAAAGCAACAAACTGCTTACCACCACTGTCAGTACCAACACTTCTCCAGAGCATCAAGACCATGATCCACCTGCACCTCCCAGCTTTCAAGGTCAGTCCAATGCACCACCAACATTAAACTTTGAACCGCTTTCATGCTTCAATACGCAGGCAAACACCGCACCCCAGCAAACATCATATGCCAATGCCTACATGAAACCTGGCATGTTGGCAAGGCACAATGCTTCTGGCAATGTAGCTCTAGTCCCGCATACAGCAGAGACTGTACATACCAAACCGGTTGATGGTCTAGATGACGTGCACCCAGGGCTGTGGGGTACTCGGCTCTCGGGCTCTCTCTCTCTCTTCTTCTAGTCAGGGAATTAACAGGTGGCCATCCCGGAGCCGTGGCCCTGGGGGTCCACTGAAATGGGGAATATTTACAGGGGATTATTTACAAGTTGTCTTTGTCGTGACGCCATCTGCTGAGTCTGGTGATGATCACCAGCACCGCCACAGTCCTCCGGTGGTCGGTGGTATTGTGGCTTGGATGGAATAGTCCCCGCAGGCGGGACTGGACTACCGGGGCAGTGATGCTGTAATAAAACAGTTTAGATTTGAAAGGATGCAGCAGAGTCAAAGCTTCACTTCACCGGGTAACTTTACTTGAACACTTTCTTTCAGCCTTACAGTTGAACAGTTCATTAGATGGTATACTGGCGATGCTCTAGGCTGCAATTGGGATTTCTGGCTTGAGATGGAACTCTCCTTTATGTTCCTTTCTTTTCCTTCTATTCCGTTCCCAATGTGAAGCCTGATCTCCTATAGATAATCTCGCCTCCTGCTGCTTCTTGTTCTGTCTCCTCTCCCTTTTGTACCCGTCGAGTTAACCTTCTGTTGAATGCTGCAGCTGCCTACTGCGCTTCTGGCTTCCCTCTTGTGGGATCTTTGAGAGTCAGGGCCGTATTTATAATATCCCTGTTTAGCGGATTTTGTGGGAGACTTGGAGTACTCACAGGTGCGGGCTCCGGTACCCGAGTTTCTTCCTATAGGGCAAACTCTATCCGTTACTCGCTCCCCACTCAAGTTAACTCTGCAATCCTGAGTTTCCTTGCTTTCCTTGTTACTTGTTTGGGATCTGTTCCTTCTCAGGGCCCCTCAGCCGAGATGGCCCTCTCTTTCCTCGCAGGCTGGCTGCCTGGTCCTTCCACACTGCCTCCTTCTCCGACTCACTGACTGACTAACTAACTAAGCTCTCCGGTTCCCTCCATAGATCGCTAAGACCCCCCGGGGTTCCTCCCACCCACTCTCCTAGTGTGTGAGTGCAGCTCTAGGGCTCCATCTTGTGACCATTGTCCCAATTGCAGTGGAGTACTACACCGCTTTTCTGGGTGCAGTACCCCTTTTGTGGCACCTACTTAGTGGGGCGCCACATCGACGCCTATGCCACTCCATAACTTCTCACGTTTCTGAGCCAAGAAGCTACGACTCATGCAAAATGCGTTACTCAGCTAGCAAGTGTGCTCCCAAGGTCAGAATGAACAGACATGTCCGACTTTGTGATGTACATGATTCGCTGAGATCTCACCCACACCGGTCTCACAAGGTTTGACGACCAACCCGAAAACTACAGAGGGTGGAAGTGCACCTTTAAAATCGCAACTAGTGACCTTGGCATTACTGCTGCTGAAGAGCTGGAACTGCTGATCAGATGGCTGGGACCACGATCTACAGAGCGAATTAAGAGACTCAGATCCATTTACATCAGCGATCCAGCGGCTGGTTTCACAACCACATGGGACAGACTAGAGAAAGGTTTCGCCAGTCCTGAAGCTATAGAAGATGCACTGCTCAAGACTTTCCTAAAATATCCGGCAAGGACACTTCAAAATTCCAGGAACTCAGTGAGCTGCTCTCCGAGTACCAGCTGGCCAAGACAGACACACATCTACCTGGCCTGAGCTACCTGGACACTGTTAGTAGGGTGAAACCCATAGTCGCCAAATTACCATACAACGTACAAAAAAAATTGACTATGTGAGGGTCAAATTACAAAAGACCATACCATGTCTCCTTTCCTCATTTCTCCTACTTCTATGACTTCATCAAGGAGATTGAAGAGTGCAAAACCAACCCCAGCTTCTGCTACAAGGAACTCAGTAGCTCTGTGTCATATAAATACGAGAGCTCACACTCTGACAACCGAAACACCAGCGGTCTGGTGTCTGCAAAAAAGACTGATGTTCTGGTTACACCAATATGAGTGCCAGACAAAGGCAATGGTAGAAGGAAAGGAAAGGAAGAAAGCGCACCGATCTAAATGTAAATGTATAATCAGATCGTAGGTGGATGTGGATAGCACTCACCTTTTTTAGGTCTTGTTCACTTGCGTATCGGTCACTAGGGACCATTAAGTATCCAGGCGTAGATTTCCTCAGTAGTCGGTATGCTGCAAATCCCTGGTAGATAGTAAGTAGCTCAGACCGAGTTACCATAGGAATATAGATCCAATAGAGTTTTTTACCAGGCTACTTGCGCTCCCAGAGGTCTATGATCCAAAACTTCTTGTAATTTCATAAAGAGTTTTTTATTATTTCTTAAGAAAAGCACATACAACGCGTTTCGACAGTAAAAAATGTCTTCCTCAGGTATATTGTTAAAAGTGTTCCAAAGTTGTGGATAGCTTTATAGGAAATAGCATTATGCTAAATATGGTGTGGACCACTAAGGTTAGTTACTGACACACCTGCTGTATAGCTGCTATACAAGTTTGGTATATTCAGAAGCACATACTAATAATAAAAAAAACAAAAAACACATTACATGTATATATAGAGCATAGTAAAATTTGATTATGACAGATAACATGTGAAATATAATTTGATCATAAATAGCATAAAATATTCAATATAGTTATATAACAAATTTAAAATTGTTATATGTGGCTGAAATCCATTTAAAATACACATACAAAAAAAAAAAAAAAAACAGGAAGGATTAATATTATATTCCCTCAATCACCTCATTTAATCCGTTCGGGTATAGAGAACCCATTTTAAAAATCCAATAAGATTCTTTACGATTTAATTTTTCAGTGTGGTTTGGGCAGTTCTCTGGAATTTGCTCAACTGGTGTAACTTTTATATTGAATTGTTTATTATGCTTCAAACACAAGTGCCGGGACAAACTATGTTTCATGAAGCCATTTTTCGCATTGTGTCTGTGGCCATTCATATGTGTTCTCAGGGACTGGACAGTACGTCCCACGTACTGAATGCCACAGGCACATGTGATGACATACACCACAAATTGGCTGTCACAGGAAAGTCTCTGTGTAATTGGGAATGATTCTCCCGTGCTGTTGCAGTGAATTCCTGTCACATTGTGATCTATGATTCCACAGCAGCAGCACTTTTTTGAATTGCATCACATTACACCAGTTTTTTTGTTGTCATTTTTATTAGTTTTACCTGTATTATTTTTTGTTTGATTACGGTAATTTTCTTATTTCCCTGTGATAATTGTTTTAAATGACTGGGGCAATAATACCTCTTATTGTTTGTGCCCTGCGGAAAGTGATACTAGGTTTTTCTGGTAGGATTTTTTTCAGATATGCATCTCTTTTCAGTAGATACCAATATTTATTTAGTATCCTCCTAATATCATCATTGTTTCGATTATATGCTGTTATAAAATTATATTGCCATCTGTTATTTTTCTTTATTTCCTCACCGTTTTGATCCTTTTTATCCTTCCGGTTTAATAGACATACATCCTGAGTTTTTTTCAAAATTGTTTGATAGGCACTCACAATTAATTTTTTCGGATATTTTTTATCATAACATTTTTTGAATAAAATTTGAGACTGTTTAATGTAATCATCTGTATTTGTATTATTTTTTCTGATTCTATGAAATTGACTAAAAGGAATATTTGTTTTCCACTTTTTGTAGTGCGCACTGTTATAATGTAGGAATCCATTACTGTCAGTTTTTTTAAAAAAAGTTTTACTGACAATTTCTTTGTTTTTATGTGACAAATCCAGATCTAGGAAGTCTATTTTTTCATTGTTTATCTTGGCAGTGAATGTTATTCCCCACTGATTAGCATTCATGTCGCTAATGAACTGCTCTGCTTTCTCCTGACTTCCCCTCCAAATAATGATCAGATCGTCTATAAAACGACGGTATAGGATTATATGGTTAACATAATCCTGTTGGGTAATCGGCGATAAGGACTCGAGTAGCCCCATAAATAAGTTTGCGAAACTTGGGGCCACTCGCGTCCCCATCGCGGTCCCAAGCAGCTGTATGTATAGCTGTTCCTGAAATTTAAAAACATTGTGTTCGAGAATAAATTTTAGACCTTTCAGTAGAAATTCTCTTTGGGAATCTGGCATATCCTTAATACCTTTTAGGTAGTGCTCCACTGCTTGTATTCCCAGATCGTGCTGTATATCAGAATACAAGGCGTTTACATCCATGGTAATGAAAAGAAAATCTTCCTCCCATGTAATATTTCTGATTTCATTTAGAAGCTGATTAGAGTCCTTTAGATATGAGGGCAAGGTTTTTACTAGTTCTTGTAGAAACAAGTCGATGTAATGAGACAGCTGACTTGTGAGGGAACCAATGCCTGCTATTATAGGTCGACCTGGTGGACTTTTTAGGCATTTGTGCACCTTAGGAAGGTGATAAAATATAGTAGTATTGGGAATCTTATTCGTCAAAAATCTCTTTTCTTTTTTATTTACTAGCTGGGTGCCCGATGCACAATGCATCGGGATTCTAGCAGAGCGAGTCTCTGACTCGCAATGGCCGCTTCGCGGCCAATGCTTCGCGCTGCTAAGGCGACTCGCCATGCCCGCTGTGCGGGCATAGCGAGTCGCCTTAGAGCTGCTCGCAATGGCCGCTGCGCGGCCAATGCTTCGGTCGTATCCACATGACCACGCTGACTCGCAGCGTGAGCGGTCTCAAAAGGGGCAAAAAACCCATTCGTGATTATATAATAGATAATATTTTTTCCAAAAGCTTCATTAATTAAATCATGATATTCATCTATGTGGTTTTTGGAAGGGTCCAAGTGTAATTTTTTATAATATTTTTCATCACCAAGTATATTTTCTGCTTCTTTCAGATATATTTCCCTATCCTGAAGTACAATCCCTCCCCTTCACCGCCTCCCTTATTACTATTTTAGTGTTATCCTTTAGATTTTTTATGGCACTTCTTTCTTTCCTAGAGATGTTATTTTTGTAACCTTTTATTTTTCTATTTTTGACATTTTTATTTTTAGAAAAATTGGATTTTTTAAAGATATTGTTTTTTTCCTCACTCATATGTCTAAATTCTTCGTTTACCATAGAAAAAAATGTTTCGAGGTTGCTACCCCGATGATGAATAGGGTTGAATTTAGACTGTGGACATACTTCCTTGTACAGACAATTTTCTTTTTTATCAGTACTTTTTTCCATTTTCTGTTCTAAATCTTTCTTTCCTAAATTTTCCTCAATGGAAAAATGACGTGCTATTGTCAATTTACGTACATATTTATTTAGATCTATAAAAAGGTCAAAGGCTTTTGCTTTTTGTGTTGGGCAAAAACCCAGACCTTTAGAAAGCACTGCCAATTCAGCTTCTGTTGGACTGTATTCAGATAGATTAAAAATCCTGAATGAATTTCTGGTATTATTTTCCTCTTCTATAGTTTCTTTTCCTTTTCTACATTTTGCAGTTTTTTTCTTGGAAAAGAATATGAAAAATGAAATCAGACACCAATTGGACGCAGATTTTTTAAACCTGTGTCTACACCAGAATATCATACCAGCAGGATTGCGCATCCATTTCAAAAGTACTTTTGAGGATGATGAGATCTTCTCCGATGAATGGTATGATATACTGGAATGGTATGATATACTGGATGATTGTTCATATAACCTTATAAAATTGTTGATTAAAAAACGTAATATGCTGGCAAAAACCTTCTCAATACTGTGTGAAAAGGATTTGAAAGAAATTTCCTCCTATGAAACCTTCCCTTTATATGAGGCCCTGAATAGGGATACAAACAGGAATTTAGACGTTTTTGAGAATGGTTTAATAGAAACAAAAACAAAAAAAGTAAGAAGGGATTTTTTTGATTTAAAACAAAGAAAAAATGAAAAAGAATTACCTAAAGCAAGAGGCCCTAAAAAAACAGACATTAAAGAAAAAAATAGTCCTGCAAAAAAACAAGATGAAATGGTCAGGGGTCTACGAACATATTATAATCTGAAAACAAAAGCTATATTGGGGGAGGAAATCAGAACTGCTTCTAACAATAAATTCACTTACAAAGAAGCAGGGGCCATACCGAAAAATTATAACAACAAAAATTGGACGAGTAAAATAGTTTCATCCACACCTGGGATTTCCCAGTCTAATGCCTTGAGAAAAAATATGAACAATGAAATCAGCATGGAAAGGAGCAAAAAATAGAGGAAATCAGCGAGGAAAGGTGTAAAGAAAGAGAGGAAGGCAATACTAGTCAGTTTGAATTCCCCTCTGAAAACTCTATACTGAGCCTCATGGGGACCCAAGAAACATTGTGTCCCCGAGAGGATAATCAGGAAATTCCATTATTGTGTAGTCAATTTACTATACATGAGATCCCCAGCTCCCCAAACCTTTACACTACGGTTATGCAGGCACCATCACCCTCACCAGCAAACTCTAATATTTCTTTTTTAGAGCTGGTGGTAAAACGCCCTCCACTATCAGAGATATTATTACCAAGCATCGAGAGCGGTTCACAAATAGCAGCACCGTTAATGATGCCAGAGGAGAAAATAAATACAATTCTAAAATATTTTCCCCAAATCTCCACAAAACCATTAAAAAGAAAAGGAGGCCCAGGGGGTCCAGAGGAGGGAGAAAAAGAAAAAAACTGCAAAATGTAGAAAAGGAAAAGAAACTATAGAAGAGGAAAATAATACCAGAAATTCAATCCAGATTTTTAATCTATCTGAATACAGTCCAACAGAAGCTGAATTGGCAGTGCTTTCCAAAGGTCTGGGTTTTTGCCCAACACAAAAAGCAAAAGCCTTTGACCTTTTTATAGATCTAAATAAATATGTACGTAAATTGACAATAGCACGTCATTTTTCCATTGAGGAAAATTTAGGAAAGAAAGATTTAGAACAGAAAATGGAAAAAAGTACTGATAAAAAAGAAAATTGTCTGCACAAGGAAGTATGTCCATAGTCTAAATTCAACCCTATTCATCATCGGGGTAGCAACCTCGAAACATTTTTTTCTATGGTAAACGAAGAATTTAGACATGTGAGTGAGGAAAAAAAACAATATCTTTAAAAAATCCAATTTTTCTGAAAATAAAAATGTCAAAAATAGACAAATAAAAGGTTACAAAAATAACATGTCTAGGGAAGAAAGAAGTGCCATAAAAAATCTAAAGGATAACACTAAAATAGTAATAATGGAGGCGGTGAAGGGGGAGGGATTGTACTTCAGGATAGGGAAATATATCTGAAAGAAGCAGAAAATATACATGGAGATGAAAAATATTATAAAAAATTACCCTTGGACCCTTCCATAAACCACATAGATGAATATCATGATTTAATTAATGATTCCTACATTATAACAGTGCACACTACAAAAAGTGGA
Organism: Allobates femoralis; assembly: GCA_033576535.1. Lineage (NCBI taxonomy): Eukaryota > Metazoa > Chordata > Amphibia > Anura > Aromobatidae > Allobates > Allobates femoralis. Next base: position 232,105,125 of record JARQOC010000002.1, read on the forward strand.
AAACAAATATTCCTTTTAGTCAATTTCATAGAATCAGAAAAAATAATACAAATACAGATGATTACATTAAACAGTCTCAAATTTTATTCAAAAAATTTTATGATAAAAAATATCCGAAAAAATTAATTGTGAGTGCCTATCAAACAATTTTGAAAAAAACTGATTATGTATGTCTATTAAACCGGACGGATAAAAAGGATCAAAACGGTGAGGAAATAAAGAAAAATAACAGATGGCAATATAATTTTATAACAGCACATAATCGAAACAATGATGATATTAGGAGGATACTAAATAAATATTGGTATCTACTGAAAAGAGATGCATATCTGAAAAAAATCCTACCAGAAAAACCTAGTATCACTTTCCGCAGGGCACAAACAATAAGAGGTATTATTGCCCCCAGTCATTTAAAACAATTATCACAGGGAAATCAGAAAATTAATCAAATAAAAAATAATACAGGTAAAACTAATAAAAATGACAGCAAAAAAACTGGTGTAATGCGATGCAATTCAAAAAAGTGCTGCTGCTGTGGAATCATAGATCACAATGCGACAGGAATTCACTGCAACAGCACGGGAGAATCATTCCCAATTACACAGAGACTTTCCTGTGACAGCCAATTTGTGGTGTATGTCATCACATGTGCCTGTGGCATTCAGTACGTGGGACGTACTGTCCAGTCCCTGAGAACACGTATGAATGGCCACAGACACAATGCGAAAAATGGCTTCATGAAACATAGTTTGTCCCGGCACTTGTGTTTGAAGCATAATAAACAATTCAATATAAAAGTTACACCAGTTGAGCAAATTCCAGAGAACTGCCCAAACCACACTGAAAAATTAAATCGTAAAGAATCTTATTGGATTTTTAAAATGGGTTCTCTATACCCGAACGGATTAAATGAGGTGATTGAGGGAATATAATATTAATCCTTCCCTGGATACTGTGTGTTTTCTCACAATTCTAATGAGCACTGTTTTTTTTTTTTTTTTTTCGTATGTGTATTTTAAATGGATTTCAGCCACATACAACAATTTTAAATTTGTTATATAACTATATTGAATATTTTATGCTATTTATGATCAAATTATATTTCACATTTTATCTGTCATAATCAAATTTTACTATGCTCTATATATACATGTAATGTGTTTTTTTTTTTTTTTTTTTTTATTATTAGTAAGTGCTTCTGAATATACCAAACTTGTATAGCAGCTATACAGCAGGTGTGTCAGTAACTAACCTTAGTGGTCCACACCCTATTTAGCATAATACTATTTCCTATAAAGCTATCCACAACTTTGGAACACTTTTAACAATATACCTGAGGAAGACATTTTTTACTGTCGAAATGCGTTGTATGTGCTTTTCTTAAGAAATAATAAAAAACTCTTTATGAAATTACAAGAAGTTTTGGATCATAGACCTCTGGGAGTGCAAATAGCCTGGTAAAAAACTCTATTAGACAAAGGCAATGAAATTCCTCATCCCCTGAAGAAGTGCATCGGCTTCAGGAAGAACCCCCCCAGGAACGTAAGGAGCTTCTGATGAACTTTGGAGTATGCTTTAGATGTTGTGCCTCTACTGAACACCTCACTAAGGACTGTGTCATCGCCATCAAGTGTCTAGAGTGCGACAGCGAGAACCACGTACAAGCGCTCCATTCATCACAACCTGACTCTATGTCTACACCTTCTCCCAACGTAAGTCATGGCGGGGAGAATACAAGAGACAAGTCATCTCGCAATATCTTTCTCATGCACCAAAATCTGCAGGAAGATCTTCGGGACAAGTCCTGTGCAAAGATTTGCCTAACGAAGGTGTATCCCACAGGTCATCCAGAGAGGGCAGTGAAGGTGTACATCAGCCTGGATGATCAGAGCAACAGATCACTAGCAAGGTCAGAACTCTTTGACTTGTTCGGCTTAAGGGGAAATGCTTATCCCTGCACCTTATGCTCCTGCAGTGGTGTTACAGAAGCCACTGGGAGAAGGGTTAGTGGCCTCATAATAACATCTCTAGGAAACACCATGGAGATACAGCTTCCCACACTCATAATGCAAATTTCCATAGGTAAGAAGTTAGCTACACTAAAGTTAGGGTCACACTTCAAAAAGCTACTCCGACAAATGTTTATAACTTAGAAAATGAGTAAAAGCTTAGGTTTTGCAAATAGTCATAATTTTATTACTTTTTTAAACAAAGTCAAGGACAGGGGAAGGGGAGTTGTAAAGTGCTCCCATGCATAGTACCATAAATTGGCTTGTTCCATATACAATTCACCATAAACAAACAGCTCTAGAGTTGATATCCCATCATTTTACAATCAGTTATATACATACTGGTGTCTTCACAGAGACTCATTTACAGACAGGATTATACAACAGGTATATTATTTCCCCACTCTTTATAGTCATTGGGGTTTAGTACTATATAGGCAGTGTATCACATGCTCAACATATCCCTTATTGACTTATAATAGAAGGGCTATATTCAGACCTAAGAATTCAGCCTGCATACAAGTTGTCCGTGAAAGAACCAGAACAGATTACTCCACCAAATGACAGGCAACAGTGTTAGTACATCCGCTTAATGAGATAGCAGGTTTATACATTTACCGGAGCCATCGATGGCCATCAGCACGGAGACACACAGTAGGGGAGGAGATGCTGATCCCCTGATGAAGTGACCTATACGGCAAAAGGTCACGAAACACATTGGGGTCCTCCGGTCCGACCCACCTACTCATTTTCTAAGTTAGAAACAGCTGTCCACACTCGTAGAGTGTAAGCAAATACCATTCAACAGGGAAGGAATCCCAACGCCAGAAGTCACTCTTCATCATACTTACCTCAGGGCCACTGTCAACAAGAAGCCAGCCCTGGACAACAAGGCAGACATTTTAATACTCCTCGGCAGAGACATTCTTAAGCTGCATAAGGTACGTCAATTAATCAACAGACCACATGATGTACCGTTCACTCAGCACCTCAATCTAAGCTGGGTAATCATCGGCTATGTCTGTAGTGACAAGTTAATGAAAATAAAACAGGATTTCCTCTTACAAAACTCATGTCACATCAAATGATCACAGCTTTTCTGTCATACCCATATGGGTGAAGCAGAAGTTAGTGACACTAAGTGGCGACAGGAATCACCCCACAGCACAAACACGCTTTGTCCTTGAGACGACAACCTCAAGTCAACAGCACTCGATCCTACAACCAAGGACAATGACCTGCTCCCTGCATAGGAAGATAAGGCAATCATGAGGGTCATGAGCATCAAACTCACCGGAGATGTCTGCAACAGCTGGGTAGCTCCCTTACCCCCTCTTCCTACAAAGAGTGAGTTACCAAGGAATCCGCAGCAAGCAACTGCAAAATTCTCAACCTGTGATGCCTATAACCATCACAAGCCTGGCCAGACCAAAGCGGTGCTGGACTCCAGTTATCAGTGTGAGAGCCCCTATCTCAACGACTTACTCCTTACTGAAGATGCTATTGTTCTACCTACGCAGCGCAACCTCAGCACACTGCCGGATGTTGAACAAGACACATTCACTTCCCATGTATCACCCTGGAACGAACTTGCTGTCAAACGAGGAGTCTTGCCTGTTAAGAGCAGCATCCAAGATCCTCTTGGGTTCAAGAGACCTATCAGAGTTCAAAACAGGATACTGTTGAGACAGCTTGCTACTCAGAACACTGACAGGAACACTACGCTGACACCTCAGAAATAACACAGGTGGGAGACGCTGTTATCAGGAGACAAGCTTACATTTAATATGATACGTCTACAAAGGCTACAGCTGCAGCAGCCTCTCCTGAGTACTTCAGAAACTGGCAACAAGGTACATTGCAGTTAAGTCCTTGACAATGTCAAGCTCGCTTCAAAACCTGCATGCACTGTACCCAGGCTGAGACTCTGTACTGCCGCAATGACAGTAGAAGTGGTAAGGGCCACTCTTGAACAGTGGCATCACAACTCCAATGGCCTGCAACTAGCTGAGCAGAAAAAAGAACTCAGGACAATACTTCATCTCGACCATAGTATGTGGCCATTACTCTCAAGCTGGCTGTACAGCAATCCCTTCTCTAGCGTTGCCAATAGTGAATTTGACCTGCAGGAATCAGAGTCAGGGAAGAATTACTCTTTTCACCTGTTATATTGAACTGAATAGCAAGATTTCAGAAGATAACAACTCCTTTCTCCTGGTCTTTACTACGATTTATTGTGACTGAGATGGCCCTGTTCGCCCCAGGGCCTGAGGTACCTGGTCCCGGGACTTCAGTTCACAGATTGGGGAGTTTATTGTGTCACGGGCAACTGATGCCCGATTCCGTGCCCTGGGACCGCTGTTAAAAAGGGGGGTTATTTACAAGGGATAATGTCTTGTAACGCCACGGTTTCAGTAATAATACCGGTGCTACTTGCAGACCTCTGGGGTGATGATGATGCAGCTAGTTGGTAAAGCTCCCCATAGGTGGAGCAGGATTCCCGGGGCAGTGGTGGAGAATAGGGATTTACACTGGGAAGCAGTTCATTCAGCGGCTCTGTTACAGTCATAACTAAGTGTGCGGCTCCTCAGGCGTAGGCAAATGAAAATACGTCACGCAGTCTTTAGCTCTGTACGGGTTTTCCTGGCAGACTTCATGCAGCATACAGGTGTTACAGTCTTAACGGTTATTGCTGGCCTGGGTAGTCACCAGGGGTCCGGGACATTTCACTTGGAACCCTCGGTGGTGTACCTGCCATTCCTTTCTCTTGTCCCTCACCACGCTTTCTCTCCTGCTTCCTAGTAGCGCTCTCACGCGCAGAGCCCTCAGCCAGCTCCCACGAATCCTCTCTGGAGGGTTTCTCTCCCGGTCCTCCGGAACCTATACGGGGTCTTTTGGGGTTTATGCCAGGTGTTGGCCATGTCTTCCTACAGAATCTCATGCCTCCGATTTGGCGGCTCGGGGATGAACACCCGCACCACTCTCGGAGCTGGTCCTCCGTACCAGGACTGAAGCCCTTCAGCTGGTAGTCATACCGGGCCTGGATTCGGGCGCACCGCAACACCTGATGCCCCTAGGGTCCCTTTCTGTCAGGAGGATCTCTCCTGAGATGTCCTCCACTGTGCTCCTCACAGCCTTTTTTCACTAACTATCTTCCCGCTCTTTCACTAACCAACCTAGCTCCCCCCACCAGAACTGGGTCTACCTGGCAACGGGACCACCCAAGTCCCTTGCTCTAAGGTGTGTGGATGGGTGTTATGAGGGTCCCTTATGTGACATCCTAATCCCCTAGTCACAGGAGTACCACACTCTCTTTTATGGGTGCAGTACCCCTACAAGGTGTCCCGACCAGTGGGGTGCCACAACACTGTCTTAGGATGCATGGCATGTGAGTCAAACAGCTAATTTATACAAAGAGGGGAAGACTCTATTAAGGTTTAAGTAGAAAGAGGGTTTTATAGGAAAAGTTAGCATTTTTGACTTAGATAAGAATGTTAAAACTATATGGGGACAATAAGTACGGCAACAAAAAACATGGGATGTCTAATATGATATGGGAGATTTTGTGGAGAACTAAAATAATATCTTGTTTATAGATTAAATATTGGGGGTGGGTTATATGAATTATACATGTGCAAATTATCTAGAAAAAGGATTAGTGAGTTAAAGGAAGGAGGTATGTAATAAAGAGGTCACAACAAGACTCTGGTGTTTTTTAGGACAGGAGAAACTACCAGGAGTAAACAAGAGGATATCACCTTAGGGGTATTTTGAAGGAATTAAACCAGGTAACACCCTACCCCTAACGATATCATACAGATCACTTAAGATATAACATAAGGACAATCACAAGAACGTTTATGTATACTATATATCCAAAAACAGAACCAGAAGTGATCGGGATGCTTGGGACGATGTGAACTCTCTTGATGGAAGGAGATGTGAGATTATTTCAAATACATACCTAGGCAAGCCGATTAGGACCTTAAGGACCTAAAGGTATGATGACAGTTTTGAAAAGAAAAATATATACAATACTTTCCTAACATTACTAACTCGGGTGAATTAACAGTTAACATATGTAGATGTACCATAGGACAATGGAATTATAAGGGAATGGTTATACAAACACAACCCTATCAAAAGGGGATTTGACTCAGTACTCCCTATCCTTTCCACAGATCCCTGTTAAGAAAAAGACCCAAAAGGAAGAAACAATCACACCTAGTCCTATAAACCGCACATTAAGGGACTATACCACTCGGACGGCATTGGGTCTTTGACTCACAAATACGGTGGAGTGTCACATCTTATCAGAACACCCGCCATTTCGTCTAATCCAGATATATTTAAGCCCCTGATGAGTCTCTATATTACAATGTAGATGAAACGCGTAGGGCAAGGGAAATAAACCACACTGATGGTTAAGGAAACAAAAGGATACTGAATATAACCTCATCAAGTACAAAGGACTTATGACGAGACACACCTTTGACATAATCAGGTTTTAACGGACATACACATAACCTGATCTAACCGTAGGGTCAATTGTACACCAGATATTCGTGAAAGATATATACCGCTGACAGATTCTGGAAAAGGTTATCCAGGAAACGTTAGAGGAGATATACATATGAGAGAGAGTGAGCGTCTAGAAACGAATCCTAACTTGAGGTATATTCAATGTGTGTTTGTGTGTTGTAAGGGAGGGTGGGTAATCACGAATCACTTGTCACCTGTATCACAAGATTTTAACATTAAACGAGCTTAAACCTTAATAGAATCTTCCCCTCTTTGTATAAATTAGAAAATTAGGGATACTCCAATATTAGTAATCAGTGAACTCTGAGTACAACAGCTAACAGTTATCTAACAGACTGATGATTTAAAAGCTTAGAAATTCATACTGCCTTGAAGAGTCAGAATAATATATGTTCCTTATCTTAATATATATATGTTTCCCTGCTTCCTGTATCCTCTGTCCTGTTATATCATACGCATCCTGGCATATATGCCCCATCCTTGCGAATGATCCCTCATCCTGGTATTTCTTATATCTAGGTATATCTGATCCCCTTTCCTAGTTTGTATGACCCACATCCTGTAATAAGGCCCCCATCATAGTATATATGATCCCCAAACACATAAAAAATATAAACAATTATACTAACCGGCCATCTCTTCCCCGCAGCGCAACGTCCTCTTCTCATGCCGGCAGCTGACTTTGTGATGTTCTTCTGCAACATAATTGGAGTGATACCTGAACATAGAGGGAGTGAATACATGAGAACATATCAAATTCAAGTTGGTGTCAGATTACAAGCAGACAGAAGGCTAAGCTGTAAAGAAATTAGTATGTTATGCATAAAGCTATGTTCACACAGGGCATTTTTTGCTTTTGCTGATTTATGGCCTTTGCTTTTTCCTTGGTTTTATGCTAATCTATGCTAATCTAAACATGCATTTTTGTTCCCCATGAAAACCTATGTGATTTAGGGATAAGATGTCCACACACATTGGTTTTATTTCTTTGCAAAGCTGTAAACACAGATTTTTCTACATTTTCAAAAGAATGAGCATGTCAATTGTTGTCTGCATTTTTGCAGGGTTCTATGGAAAAACACAGCAAAAACCGCAGCAAACTCACAGCAATAAATGCAGCAAAGATCCTGCCAATAACTCTGGTGTCAGAGACCCTGACATTACCAATTTAGGGTTCTCAAACACAGCTGTCATTGCCCCATCACTCCAAAGCCACTGTACCAGGGCATCGGGAATATGACAGCTAGAGGTGGCAACTAGGGATGAGCGAGTATTGCAATAATCGGACTCGCTATACTCACAACGAGTAGATCCCGGTACTCTGGTACTCATTGCGAGTATAGCGAGTCCAATGTTAATGAATGGGAAGGCGAAGTACTTTGAAAAGTGCACTAAAAGTGAATAAAAGTTGTTAAAAATAAAAAAAAATCATACTCACCTATCCGACCCTTGCACCGGGACCGGCAAAGAAGACATTCGATCAATGACAAGGACCTGTGAGACTGACAGCCAATCAGATGGCTGGGTAGCGATCTGGCCAATCAGATGGCCAGACGTCACAACACAATCGACCACACCTGATGCATGCCATCTTGAACGTGCATCAATGACCTGGCAATCTGGCCAATCAGGTGGCTGGTAGCGATCACATGGTTTGTGACGTCTGGCCATCTGATTGGCCAGATCGCTACCAGCCATCTGATTGGCTGTCAAACTCGGAGGTCCTTGTCGTTGATCAGATGTCTTCTTTGCCAGTCCCTGGTGCAGGCGTCATGATAGGTGATTATGATTTTTTTATATTTTTAACAACTTTTATTCACTTTTAGTGCACTTTCGCAGTGTATATATAATACACTGCGAAAGTTAAATGACTACTTGCTACTCCCGAGTAATCACATGAAACTTGGGGAGTAGCGAGTAGCCCAAATATCTTTACTATTTGGTGTGTACCGAATAGTATTGATTCTACTCGCTCATCCCTTCTGGCAACCCATAGCTGGCCGCTTTATCTACGTTGTGAATCAAAAATATGGTGGAGTCCTATGCAAAATGTTTTCAATTATTTATTTATTTATTTTTACACCCATATGACAGCAGGTTTGTTGCCAATGGCAACCATTCACAGATGCTGGCACAATGGGTGCATGCAGCTAATGACAGCTGTCACAGAGAGTGGACATCTGTGATTAGCTGTTGGAGACTACAGATGGCGCTAATGAGTGGCAAACGGAATGGTGTGCATGAAGCTGCCGGAGATTCGGTAAGTATAAGGGCTCCTGTTTAATTGTCATTTTGCTTAATTTTACAGCCCTCCCAGATAAACCTGCACCCAAAGAGTAACAAGGACTTCTCGGGGAAGTCCATGTTTAGGGTCCATGCCCGAACACTAGGTGTTCAGTACTGACCCCAAACTTTACATTTCAGGTTCATTCATCAATAATAATGAGCGGTACAAAATTGTTGCCACCTTTTCAAAATTGTAGGTAAACACAAAGAACATAAAGAAGAGAATAGACAATGACCCCAAACAGACACCCAGAAATGGATAAAAATAAAGCACTGTTGATTTCTAAAGTGGTCAACAATGAGTCCGGATCTAAATCACATTGTACCCCTGTGGAAAGATCTTACAGTTGCTGTTGGGAGAAAGTAACCTTCAAATATGAAAGGCCTGGAGAGGTTTGCAAAACAATGGTCCAAAATTCCAGTTGAGAGGTGTAAAAAGCTTGTTGATGGTTATTGCCTGACCTATTTTGGGTGTTTTGTGTGAAATTAAGTCTAAGTTGCCTTTTTTTCTGTTTCTTTTTCTGTTATTTAATAAACACAAAATAATTATAATTATGTAACAAAATATTGTTTAATTACAATAATTTTCTGGGCATTAACTGTTTGATTTGGTACTACTTGATTCCCTACAGTGCTAGGCCTGACATAGTCAACAGTCGGAAGTGGGAACAGTTTGATAAACTAGAGAATGATATTTCTTTAAAGCATAATACATTTGTTTCTGTCTTTTAAGCAAAAATTAAACAAAACAAGACATACATAGTGAAGTGAGACTTATGGATGTCAGGTCTCATGGGTGTGGTATGACAATATTCAGAACTACTGCAGTGCTGTCATTTCTGAAGTACCAGTTGATAACTAAAGAGATACCATGTCTACCACTTAGTCTCATCATTTTTGAAGATGAATATTATGAGTTTCAGAAACCGTTGATATTACCTTTCTCAGAATAGAAACATTTTTTACATGTGTGCAATCATCTAGGTACAGCTTACTCTGGTTTTTTTAAAAAACCATAATCCTTTTAAATGTCATCCCACTAATGTTACCAGAAATGCACCTGTTATCTAAGGAAACTGAAATTCACAGACAACCCCCTTGTTAAGTGTAATTACACCTTACTTGTATTCTGCCTCCCTTCATTCGATTTTATTAATATTGATGGCAATCGAGCTATATTAGGATGAGTGTTTTTTTACATTGGCTGTAGATTTTTCTAAAAAAAAAAAAATAGAAAAAAAACCTAAATGCTACAAAATAACTATACATCGGTTGTAGATTTTCCTAAAATAAATAAATGAATAAAAACAACAGTAAATGCTATACAATAACACTAGTTACTAATTTTACCCCTTTCTGAAAGACCAAGGTACCAAGGTACCAATACTGTGGTGGTTCATCCAGTATTGTTTACTAGCAGTCAGTAGAGTATATACATGTACATATACACGTCACCACCACCAGAGCTGCCGCCTCACCACCGCCAGAACTGCCAACACACCCCCACTGGATCTGTTGCACCCCTGACCTACTGTCCCCTCCCCATTATTCTGGAGAATGTAAGCCCGCAAAAGCAGGTTCCTCTCCCCTCTGTACCAGTTTGTTATTGTTAATTTGTTTAGTGTAAACTATATCTATAAATTTTGTATGTAACCCCTTCTCACGTACAGCACCATTAAATTAATACTTCTATATACAGTGTTGGCCAAAAGTATTGACACCCCTGCAATTCTGTCAGATAATACTCAGTTTCTTCCTGAAAATGATTGCAATCACAAATTCTTTGGTATTATTATCTTCATTTAATTTGTCTTCAATGAAAAAACACAAAAGAGAATGAAGCAAAAAGCAAAACATTGATCATTTCACACAAAACTCCAAAAATGGGCCAGACAAAAGTATTGGCACCCTCAGCTTAATACTTGGTTGCACAACCTTTAGCCAAAATAACTGCGATCAACCGCTTCCGGTAACCATCAATGAGTTTCTTACAATGCTCTGCTGGAATTTTAGAACATTCTCTTTGGCAAACTGCTCCAGGTCCCTGATATTTGAAGGGTGCCTTCTCCAAACTGCCATTTTTAGAACTCTCCACAGGTGTTCTATGGGATTCAGGTCTGGACTCATTGCTGGCCACCTTAGAAGTCTCCAGTGCTTTCTCTCAAACCATTTTCTAGTGCTTTTTGAAGTGTGTTTTGGGTCATTGTCCTGCTGGAAGACCCATGACCTCTGAGGGAGACCCAGCTTTCTCACATCGGCCCTACATTATGCTGCAAAATTTGTTGGTAGTCTTCAAACTTCATAACGCTATGCACACGGTCAGGCAGTCCAGTGCCAGAGGCGGCAAAGCAACCCCAAAACATCAGGGAACCTCCGCCATGTTTGACTGTAGGGACCGTGTTCTTTTCTTTGAATGCCTCTTTTTTTCTCCTGTAAACTCTATGTTGATGCCTTTGCCCATAAAGTTCTACTTTTGTCTCATTTGACCAGAGAACATTCTTCCAAAACATTTTAGGCTTTCTCAGGTAAGTTTTGGCAAACTCCAGCCTGGCTTTTTTATGTCTCGGGGTAAGAAGTGGGGTCTTCCTGGGTCTCCTACCATACAGTCCCTTTTCATTTAGACGCCAACAGATAGTACGGGTTGACACTTTTGTACCCTCGGACTGCAGGGCAGCTTGAACTTGTTTGGATGTTAGTCGAGGTTCTTTATCCACCATCCGCACAATCTTGCGTTGAAATCTCTTGTCAATTTTTCTTTTCTGTCCTGATTTAGGGAGGTTAGCCACAGTGCCATGGGCCTTAAACTTCTTGATGAAACTGCGCACAGTAGACACAGGCACATTCAGGTCTTTGGAGATGGACTTGTAGCCTTGAGATTGCTCATGCTTCCTCACAATTTGGTTTCTCAAGTCCTCAGACAGTTCTTTGGTCTTCTTTCTTTTCTCCATGCTCAATGTGGTACACACAAGGGCATAGAGGTTGAGTCAACTTTAATCCATGTCAACTGGCTGCAAGTGTGATTTAGTTATTGCCAACACCTGTTAGGTGCCACAGGTAAGTTACAGGTGCTATTAATTACACAAATTAGAGAAGCATCACATGATTTTTCTACCAGTGCCAATACTTTTGTCCACCCCCTTTTTTATGTTTGGTGTGGAATTATATCCAATTTGGCTTCAGGACAATTCTTTTTGTGTTTTTTTCTTTGAAAACAAATTACCGTATATACTCGCGTATAAGCCGAGTTTTTCAGCCCAAAATTTGGGCTGAAAAGTCCCCCCTCGGCTTATACGCGAGTATAAGGCTTCCCCCGGAGGTATACAGGCCCCCCCATCAAGATCCAGGGCCCCCCCCCCTTGCGCGGCAAACCTGTAAAGTAAAATCATACTTATCACTGTCCTGTCCCGCCGCTGCCGACATCACGATCCCGGGCTTCATTCCGCGTCTTCCGCCTTCCTGTGGTCGCGGGCAATGACGTCATTGCCCGCGACCACAGGAAGCCGGAAGCTGGAAGACGCGGAATGAAGCCCGGGATCGTGATGTCGGCAGCGGCGGGACAGGACAGTGATAAGTATGATTTTACTTTACAGGTTTGCCGCGCAAGGGGGGGCCCTGGATCTTGATGGGGGGGCCTGTATACCTCCGGGGCTGCTGCTGTATACAGCCCTGGGGCTGCTGCTGTATACAGCCCTGGGGCTGCTGCTGTATACACCCCTGGGGCTGCTGCTGTATACACCTCTGGGGCTGCTGCTGTATACACCACTGGGGCTGCTGTATACTACCTAAGGGCTGCTGTATATACCTCTGGGGCTGCTGTATATACCTCTGGGGCTGCTTTATACACCACTAGGGCTGCTGTATATACCTCTTGGGCTGCTGTATATACCTCTGGGGCTGCTGTATACTACCTCTGGGGCTGCTGTATACTACCACTGGGGCTGCTGTATACTACCACTGGGGCTGCTGTATACTACCACTGGGCTGCTGTATAGTAGCACTGGGGTTGTATATACCACTGGGGCTGCTGTATACACCTCTGGGGTTTCTGTATACTAACCACTGGGGCTGCTGCTGTATATACCACTGGGGCTGCTGCTGTATACTACCACTGGGGCTGCTGTATATACCTCTGGGGCTGCTGTATACCACACTGCTGGGGGCTGTATACCTGTGCTGGGATCCACCCTCGGCTTATACACGAGTCAATAGGTTTTCCCAGGTTTTGGGGGCAAAAGTAGGGGGGTCGGCTTATACACGGGTCGGCTTATACACGAGTATATACGGTAAATGAAGATAATAATACCAAAGAATTTGTGATTGCAATCATTTTCAGGAAGAAACTGAGTATTATCTGACAGAATTGCAGGGGTGTCAATACTTTTGACCAACACTGTAAATAAATTAATTAATTAATAATAATAATAATAATAATAGTAAAAGCCAATCAGAGGCCTTGGCAGGTTCACTGTTAACACTCTGATCTGTGACAAGTCGTAGAGCATATGACTATTGAGTAGTGAATTTTTTTGTTAAGTTTTATTTCATTTGGTTTTGCTTTTTTTCCCGAAAGATGAGATAACAACTCTCTTTTTTGTTCCAGATTGTAATACCATATTTAGAGCACAAACAATGAGTGGATTCAAAAGAATTTCAATGAATTACAAAATTCTTCTACCGTCTGGATCCACATCTGGTTTTGCTCAAAATGCTGCCTCAAAAAGTTGCAATGGCATTTTTCCCTAAAATGGACTTGAGCAAGATCACCCTTTAACACCTTCACAGCATCTGTCATACATTTATGTCACTGCAGGACGTGAGTTCCCACAAAATGTCTTACATGTACAGCACTAATATCGCTCACAAGCAAAATCACCAGCAGGTGTCAGCTATGTATCATAACTGACACCCTGTAGTAACACCCAAAATCTGTGCTGGCACTGATCTAGGGTGTTTATTCCCCTTGATGCTGCTTTCAAAAATTATAGCAGCATCGATCTACTTGTAGAATGAAGGAGCTCCTTTTCTGCTCTGATCTGCAAAATGCGATTGTGACCATGTTGTGCTGATGGTCTCCATGGTGACCCTAGGTCAAACAATGACCGCGGAGAGACCAAGGTACCATGGCCTGGAAGGTCCTGCCTTGAGCAGAACCGGAAACACCTCCTGCTGTGTGCAAGTCAATGATCTATTGCCCTGCAATCAGATTAGTGACCAAACCAAAGAATGCTGATGTCCTATCCTGGGACAAGGTAAAAAAAATAAGTTAATTTTAACAGTGAGAGATAGAGATAGAATATCCAAAATAAAAATCTGAAAATCAAATTGTCTAAATTTTGAACAGAGAATTAAGTATTTGATCCCCTACCTGCCATTAAGATCTCTGGCTCCTACAGGTCAGTTAGATGATACTAATCAACTCGCTACCTGCATTAAAGACTGCTGTCTTAAATTGTCACCTGTATAAAAGACTCCTGTCCATACACTCAATTAATCAGTCAGACTCCAACCTCTACAACATGGGCAAGACCAAAGCGCTTTCTAAGAATGTCAGAGAAAAGATCCTATACCTGCACAAGGCTGAAATGGGCTATAAAACCATAAGTAAGACGCTGGGTGAGAAGGAGACAACTGTTGGTGCAATTGTAAGGGAATAGAAGAAATACAAAATGAGCATCAATCGACATCGATCTAGGGCTCCATGCAAAATCTCACCTCGTGGTGTATCCAGGATCATGAGGAAGGTGAGAGATCAGCCTAAAACTACATGGGTGGAACTTAATGATCTCAAGGCAGCGGGACCACTGTCACCAAGAAAACCATTGGTGACACATTACGCTGTAATAGATTAAAATCCAGCAGAGCCCGCAAAGTCCGACTGCTCAAGAAGTCACATGTGCAGTCCCATCTGAAGTAAGTCATTGAACACCTTGGTGACTCAGAGTGATTGGAAGAAGGTGTTGTGATTACATGAGACAAAAATTAAACACTACAGCATTAACTTTACTCGCTATGTTTGGAGAAAGAGAAGTGCTGCCTATGATGCAAAGAACACCATCCCCTCTATCAAGCATGGTGGTGGAAACATTATGTTTTGGGGTATTTCTCTGCTAAGGGCACAGGACTACTTCACCACATCAATGGATGAAGCAATGTATTGTAAAATCCTGAGTGACAATCTTTCCCTCCACCAGGACATTAAAAATGGGTCATGGCTGGGTCTTCCAGCATGACAATGACCCAAAACATACATTCAAGGCAACAAAGGAGTGGCTCAAAAGAAGAACATTAAGGTCATGGAGTGGCCTAGTCAGTTTCCAGACCTTAATTCCATAGAAAACTTATGGAGGGAGCTGACCAAAACTCCTCCTAACATGTGCGCAAACCACATTATCAACTGCAAAAATTATCTGACTGCTGTGCTTGAAAACAAGGGTTTTGCCACCAAGTAATAAGCCTTGTTTACCAGAAGGATCAAATACTTATTTATCTCTTCAAAATGCAAATATATTTATATAAATTAGACAATGTGATTTTTCTAGATTATATTTTTGATATTCTATCTCTCACTGTTAAAATTAACTTATCCTTAAAATTATAAACTGTGCATGTCTTTGTCAGTGGGCCAACATACAAAATCATCAAGGGATCAAATAATTATTTCCTTCACTGTATGTGAAGCATATAATGGCCATTTGGTATTTTTATATGAATTGCTATCACAGAAGTGAAGAAGAGATGGTATCACACGCTACTGACCCTCTGCAATAATAAAGGTTTGCCCCCCCCAAAAAAAAAAAAAAAAATGATAATAAAAACTAATTACCGTATATACTCGCGTATAAGCCGAGTTTTTCAGCCCAAAAATTGGGCTGAAAAGTCCCCCCCTCGGCTTATACGCGAGTCATACGGCCCCCCTCAAAGTTTGGCGCCCCCACCTCAGTTTCTGGGCCCCCCCGCATGCAGCGCTGCACATATACATTACGTGTCTAGCAGCTGTTACCCTCCGGTGGCAGATCGCGGCTCCCGGCTCCGGGCTCCATCTTCCTCTCTGTCTTCCTGGTTGTCATGTGACCGGCGCGATGACGTCATCGCGCCGGTCACAAAGCAGGAAGACAGCGAGGAAGATGGAGCCCGGAGCCGGGAGCCGCGATCTGCCACCGGAGGGTAACAGCTGCTAGACACGTAATGTATATGTGCAGCGCTGCATGCGGGGGGGCCCAGAAACTGAGGTGGGGGCGCCAAATTATGAGGGGGGCCCTGCTGGGGCCCTGTATACTACCACTGGGGCTATATACTACCACTGGGGCTATATACTACCACTGGGGGCTGTATATATACTACCACTGGGGCTATATACTACCACTGGGGCTGTATACTACTACTGGGGCTATATACTACTACTGGGGCTATATACTACCACTGGGGCTATATACTACCACTGGGGCTATATACTACTACTGGGGCTATATACTACCACTGGGGCTATATACTACCACTGGGGCTGTATGTATACTACCACTGGGGCTATATACTACCACTGGGGCTGTATACTACCACTGGGGCTATATACTACCACTGGGGCTGTATACTACCACTGGGGCTGTATATATACTACCACTGGGGCTATATACTACCACTGGGGCTGTATACTACTACTGGGGCTATATACTACCACTGGGGCTGTATACTACCACTGGGGCTGTATATATACTACCACTGGGGCTATATACTACCACTGGGGCTGTATACTACTACTGGGGCTATATACTACCACTGGGGCTATATACTACCACTGGGGCTATATACTACCACTGGGGCTGTATATATACTACCACTGGGGCTATATACTACCACTGGGGCTGTATATACTACTGGGGCTGCGTGTATACTACCACTGGGGCTGCTGCTGTATACTACCACTGGGGCTGCTGCTGTATACTACCACTGGGGCTGCTGCTGTATACTACCACTGGGGCTGCTGTATATACCTCTGGGGCTGCTGTATACTACCACTGGGGCTGCTGCTGTATATACCACTGGGGCTGCTGCTGTAACACTGCTGGGGCCTGTATATACCACTGGGGAGGCTGCTGTATACCACACTGCTGGGGGCTGTATACCTGTGCTGGGGTCCACCCTCGGCTTATACACGAGTCAATAAATTTTCCCAGGTTTTGGGGGCAAAAGTAGGGGGGTCGGCTTATACACGGGTCGGCTTATACACGAGTATATACGGTAATAAAATAAAATAAATAAATAAATATGTGAAAAAAATTCCCTAAAAAGTATTAAACTCTATTAATTGGGTGTTTTAAGAACATTATAAGTTTCCTGGACTTTTCAGCTGCTGTCACATCTGCCACTGTTTTCAGGAGCTCAAAAAAATTCTACAGATTGAATCAAGCCAGTAGACCTAATGGCTGGGGATTCCCCTAACTGTAAGGTTAGGTGTTGTACCTAGCCGGCAGGTATACCGGCAAGCATTTTAGCCCCAAAACAAACAGAGAAAGTTTCAGGGCCATTTTAAATTTTGAACTTATTTTCTGAACATAGACGAATTTTGTGGAAACTGTTTAAATTTACGATCCTTAAGGCCCAGTTACACGATACGACATTGTGAACGATATCGCTCAAATGTCACGGGTTTGGAGTCGTTCAAATGAAATCGTTAGGACGTCGTTGCTTGTAACACTGCGATATGACTACGATAAATCGTTGGATTGTTGATCGCAGATTTGAGAACATATTCTCAAATCAAATGATCCTCGATCAGCCAATTTGCTGCATCGTTGTGTCTGACACCACGATATCGATGTCGTTAATGACTTCTCCTATTCACAGCAGTGAACAAGAATCGTTCGCTGGGTTGTTCGAACGATAGCTGTTCGCTACATCGTTGGTGCGTCGTCCACGATATCTAGACGTGTGACATCTCACCAACGATATCAAAAAAATGTCCTAACGACTGCACGACCATGAGATCATTGGTGATATCTAAATGATATTGAAGCGTGTAACTAGGCCTTAAGCCACATCTGCCATGTTCGGGACAAATTTGAACTTGGCGAACATGTCCGGGAAAGGTAAACTCATCTCTGGACTTGAGCCTTCTGAAATGGTTGCAACATTTAAGAAACATGTCTGGGAGAGAAGATTCAAACACAACTGAGCTCCGCGATAATCCCTATTTTTTTTTATAAATGGGATGGGGACATTTTATTATGTCCATTCTTCTGCATTTATTGATGTTTTATTTTAGTGTGAAAATTTTGTTATGTTATATGATTTTATCCTATGTGTCTGGTGGTATCCTTGGGTGACTTGGTCAAGGAGGACCAAGTTTAAAGAGAGGAGATGTAGGATGGTCAGAGGTGTTGTTACCCGAAGGATACCTTTGCATTTTACATTTGTTTTGAAAAGCTGTATGTTCCATAATGTGCATGTAGTCCTCTACTGAGGTGAAGGCTATTCTATGCACCCCATTATTCAAATTAGACTATTTATATTGAGTGTACCTTGCAGGTGGGGAATAGTCAATAAAAGGGCTTGCAGCATGGAAGACATCAGGAGAGTCCCACAGTAGAAGATAGTATCAGAAACCAAAGCTACCTTTATATTGTTCAGACTCTGAGAATTCCTCCGGGAGTCGGCCCAGCATTTGGACTCTGGAGAAGAAGTTCATTCAAGCGTGTTCTCTAAGTTTTGCTGCTTGATGTCTGACAATGGATGATTGTATACGTGTAATCCGCTGCACACTACACACTATAAGATGTAATATATAAGGTATAGCGTAATGGCTAAAAGTGTGTAAAGCTAATACAAATTTGGATGAGGAAAATGCAGAAACTGCTAAGGATATACATAGGATAAATGAGAATTTTAGTTAATGTAATGCATTACATATAAACCCGATAACCAGCGGCAAGGTATTCTCATGTCTATCGGGTCCTACCGTATGCCTCTGTCTGCGGTGTAAAAAAGCATTTGAGGATGTAAGTGCCTCTTGGTGCATTTTAAAACCTGCGTGTATGGGTGTGGTTAAAGACTTTATTAAAACAAGGAAATGAACTAGATGGTAAAATGGACTGACTATCGGGTGATGCAGGGTGCTCAGTCAAAAAACGCAATAATATTACAAGATGATGAGCACACCTATAAGTGTAGGTGCTAGCAAGAAAAAAACATTATTGTATACGTGTAATCGCTGCACACTACACACTATAAGATATAAGTATATAAGGTATAGTGTAATGGCTAAAAGTGTATAAAGCTTGTTTTATCAAGTCTTCAACCACACCCATACACGCAGGTTTTAAAATGCACCAAGAGGCACTTACATCCTCAAATGCTTTTTTACACCGCAGACAGAGGCATACGGTAGGACCCGATAGACATGAGAATACCTTGCCGCTGGTTATCGGGCTTATATGTAATGCATTACATTAACTAAAATTCTCATTTATCCTATGTATATCCTTAGCAGTTTCTGCATTTTCCTCATCCAAATTTGTATTAGCTTTATACACTTTTAGCCATTACGCTATACCTTATATACTTATATCTTATAGTGTGTAGTGTGCAGCGGATTACACGTATACAATAATGTTTTTTTCTTGCTAGCACCTACACTTATAGGTGTTCTCGTCATCTTGTTAATATGACAATGGATAATACCCGGACAGCAGCTGTCCTTTCCGGTGTTGGGTCGGTGGGCGATGAGCAGAGGTTCGAAGATAGATGGATCATCATTGAGAGGACAGTGAAGGAATACTTTCTGGTGGCTCCTTGGTGATCCTCTGGATGCATCTCCATAAGTGTGGTACAGATATATTTGACCAAAAGATTCTTTGAATTCACTGCATATATTGATAATGCTTAAGGGTATGAATGAGTCAGAAGGTACTAGGGCAAGGGGAGCAGTATACAGCCAAACATGTAAGTAGCCCACCTCCAAGTCACATCTTTTGACCATTATAGTAAAGCAACTTTTATTGACTCTGTGAATAGTTAGCACCCCAATGATGTTATGAAAAGAAGTGAACTTTTATACCGAGGAGCCGGCTGAGGCATGATCAGCCATGCTGGGGCTGCGCTGCGGCCTAGGCCCTGCCTTGCCGTTGACTATCAAGGACTCCTGGCGCTGGAACCTCTAAACTGCCACTCTCTGATGTTTTGCTCCACTCCCATGAGCTAAACCTCTAGCTAAGCCTCTGAAAGACTCCAAAGCTCCTCAAATGAATATACTTCATGAAAATGTTATCATGAAGAGAATTTTTGAAATTGATTTGCATTGTACCTGCATTAACGTATGTTGTACCAAGATTTTTAGTGACTCAGTGATTTTTTTTTATAACTATGTCAGATATGTAAATATAACACTTGTCTAGAGCTGTTTTAACTCCTTTAATTAAACCCTTTGCTAGAATGAACATTTTGACATTGCAAAGCAAAGATCTAGCTACCAAGCCAAGCAAGAAGCTGTTGTCTGATCATGCACCTTTCTGAAGCTGGGAAGTTTACACCAGGCTTCAGACAGGCATTGATTCTGTTGATATGAGACATGCAAATGTGCAAAATTTTCAGGTACCGGCCATGACGTTGACTAGTCAAAGGAGTAATTTGCATACAAATCAATAGAAATCTGAGGTAATAAATGCTATTTTTGCTCACTGATTTTAAAGAATTATGTCATACAGGTCTAGTTAGAAAGGGAATTATGACGTGCAATGTAAATGCTGCTGGCTTGTATGTCATTAGAAACCCAACAGATTTCCTTTAAGTTTTGTCTTAAGCATGTGAAATGCAAGCTCAATAGAGTAGAGATCTGGTAATTCCATTTCAGAATATTCCACTTCTTTGCCTTAAAAATCTCCTTGGTTTCTTTCACAATATATGCTTTGAGTCATTATCCATGAGCGCTTTGAAGAGCAGTCAAAGCAAATGTGCTGCATTTGGTTGACTCTGAGTAGAAAGTATAGCTCTGTACACTTCAGAATTCATGTAGCCAGGGTATTTACTAAGCATGGTCCGGGTGCGGTTTGTGGGCTGACGTCACTTGCGATCATTGAACGATGATCTACCAACACGTCCTTCTTGCCTGCTTTACTCTGTTGCTGGCCCAGTACAGTTGATCTCAGCTGACAAGATAGAGCACGCTGTCACTGTGCACATCGCACAAGGACACCGTACTGGGACAGAACAGGGACCAACCCAGCACCTGATGCAAACGTCTCTGATGACGCGTTGTTAGGGTGAGGGAGGGGTGAGACATTGACAGCAGCCTCTGCCCGCTAATGATGCCTTGTTTGACAATGCATGTATGTACTGGGATTCTCAAATGAAACGTCATATAAAGGAACAAGAAAGAAAATTTATATAAGTTAAATACTGTAGTTAGTAAACAATGGGCAATTTTAAATACAACCATACTACACATTAGTTAAGATTACTCCATAAAACAGAGAGGTATGTGGTTGAAAATGTGTTTAGGTTTTGTACCACTACCACACTTTTAAGAATCAAGACAAGAGCTTTTGACTAAGGGCTGTAATTTTTGCAGTGCTATAAAATTTTGAAATTATAAGAACTTTTTGGAAGTTTTCACCTGTGTGGAGTAGATCTTTGAAATGAGTTTCCCACTGTTAAAATACTACATTTGAAGGTATATACATCATGGAGAGCCAAGGACCACTATTCTTTTGTAATATGGATTCGGAATCATAGACCACTACTGTGTCAGAGATGATCAGTTTCTATTTCAAATGTAATACTAAAAAACTACATTTGGAGGTACAAAGTCTCCATAAGAGTTGTTTTTTCACATTTGATATGTTTGAGTATAGTGACATCTAGTGTTTAAGATCTTATTTTACACTTAAAGCTTTCAAACAAGTTTTATATAGGATTACCTATGCCCTAGGACAGTGATGGTGAACCTTTCCGAGCCCGAGTGCCCAAACTGCAACCAAAGACCTAATTATTTATAGTGAAGTGCCAACATGACAATTTCTATTAAAGGGTAGACAAGGGCACAATAGGTCTTATCTATTAGATACCAGATAGTTAAAAAATGAGGTACTGCTCACCTTATGCAGTTGTGTGCTCAACAACGGTTTAAACGCTCAAAACAGCTGCTGCAGGATCCACTGTTCCATCAGGAACAACATAAGCATAAATCCAAAGGACCAGGGTGTACCACGATCCATGCTATTGAGTATAAGGAAGGACCACAATTGACTTAAACATTGCAATTTAACCTAAATCACTGCAGTGGCTATCACAAGCGTTGCACAGGGGTAGAGCCAGCAGATGCAACTCTCTTCCCTGTACAGTGCTTGCAGTCCAGAAATCCTGATGATCTATCCTGACCCTCTACAGGGCTGGCAGTTTCACCGATTGCAAGATCCTCTGGTTCTTCTACAAATGGCGATTCTTCTGGAACTTGGACGGGTACTTTTGGAATTCTTGCAGACTCTTCCAGTGTTCCTTGTTCTTCCTTGGTTGGTAAAAGTGGATTACTGGCACAATTATAGCTCCCTCACATTGGGGCCAATCTTCTGGAAAGTCTCCAAGTATTGTGTGAATCACTTTCTAATTTGGTTCTACTGGAGTTATACAAGGTATTTCTTCTTCTTGTGCTTTGAGTTGTTCTGGGCATATTTTAAGGTGATCTCTTGACACAGTTGCAGTAGTTCTACCTCCATTTCTACTGACTAGACAGGTTTTACTGTTGTCAAATAGAGTCCAACAAGTGTAGGACTCTTTTTTTCACTGATCATCAAATTTATGATTTCATCTCTTTCTTTTAAGTACAAGTTCTTCAGGTGTTAAAGGTTCAGCTTGTGCACTCTTGTTGTTTGTTTCTTTCTTGTTTTTCTCTGATTTTATTCAGATTGTCTTCTACACATGCTTGCACCATTTTGTACTGTTCTTGTCAACTTGAATCCCAATCAGTTTTGGATGTTTCGGCTTCTGGTACTACAATTCCCATTTCTAAGTCAACTGGTAATCTTCCACGTCTTGCTCTCATTAGATAAGTTGGCAGGTATATTGTTTATACATGTCCACCAAATCAGGCAGTTTCTCTGACCACTGATTTCTCTCTTCCAAAGGCAATGTCCTCATGTCTATTACTATGTTGTTCATCTTTTCACACATGACGTTTGTTTGTGGATGATAAGGTGTGGTCCTAATTTTCTTGCACCCATATAAATGGCAAAACTCTTGAAATAACTCAGCTTCAAATGCGGACCCTTGATCAGTCAGTACCTGTTCTGGATACCCGTTTGGTCTACTGAAATAGGCTTGAAAGGTTTTTGCTGCTGTTTCAGCTGTCAAGTCCTTGACTGGAGCTACTACTAGAAATCTTGAGTAGTGATCTACAATTGTTAAGGCATAAGTATAACCCGATCTGCTACGTATCAACTTCACATGTTCCAATGCTACTATTGCAAGGGGTTGAGTGGTTACAATTAGTTGTAGTGGTGCTCTTTGGCTTTCATAGACTTTTCTTCTAAAGTTGCATGGTCCACAGTTTTTACACCATCTCCCTATGGAGCCTCTCATGCCAACCCAGTAGAATCTATCTTTTAGCAACATCTCAAGCTTTTTCCATCCAAAGTGTCCTGCTTGGTTGTGGTATGCTTCGAACAGATCTGGACATCCTTCTTTGGTACCACTATTTGCCAAACAATCTCATGGATTCTGGGATTGATGTAGCACCTACACAGTTTTTCTTGGTAGATGAATAACCTGCTTCTCTCATTCCACAGGTGTTTTGCCTCTGGTGGAGCATCTGGATCGAGACAAGAACCCTCTTGAGTTATCAGCCCTTTTACTAAACTGATAGCTGGGTCACTGTCTTGGGTCTCCTTCCAGCCATAGTGAGGTAAAGGATTCACTGTCTTTTCAGGATATTTTCTGGTAGCTTGCTGACACTGGGATGCTCTGTGGCGATGGAAGGCTGGTAGCTCTATTTCTTCTAGCTCATCCACATCTGACAGGTGAGGCATCCTTGACAAGGCATCAGCATTGGTGTTGTTATGGCCTATCCGCTACTTGATGGTAAACTGGTAATTCGACATCCGAGGCATCCAGCGCTTCTCCATTGCACCCAACTTCGCGGTTTCCAGGTGTGTTAGGGAATTATTATCCATGAAGGTGGTGAACTTTGCAGAGGCTAGGTAATGCTTGAATCGTTCTGTTATGGCCCAGAGCAAGGCCAGGAATTCCAGCTTGAATGAGTTGTCGTTCTCAGGATTCCTTTCTGTAGGATGGAGCTCCCTGCTGGCATAGGCAATCACTCTTTCTCTGCCATTCTGTTTTTGTGCTAAGACAGCTCCTAACCCTTCGTTGCTGGCATCAGTGTACAGCAAGAATGGTTGGTTATAGTCAGGGTAAGCCAGGATCTCTTCTCCAGTTAGGGCCTCTTTCATCAGTTTGAAGGACCCTTCCTGTTTCTTGACCCACTCAAACAGAGGACCTCTGGACTTACCTTTCTTGGTCTGGTCAACCAGGAGATTTTTAAGGGTGCTGCTATCTTCGTATAGCCCTTGATGAATCTCCGATAGTATCCTACCAGTCCTAAGAACTAACATACCTCTCTGACACTTGTTGGTTCTGGCCAATCTTTGATTGCGGTTACTTTATCCGGATCTGGTGCTACGCCTTATGAACTGACTACATGTCCTAGATACTAACCTTTGATTTTAGCAAATGGCATTTGGATGCTTTCAGCTTCATCCCAAACTTGGATAACGCTACAAATACCTCTGCCAGTGTTTCAGGTGCTCTTCATAGGTTTTAGAATACACTATGACGTCATCGAGGTAGAGTAGTACAGTCTCGAAGTTTCTGTGCCTAGGCAATACTCCATCAATCTCTGGAATGTTCCAGGTGCATTACAGAGTCTGAATGGCATGCTGTTAAACTCACACAAGCCCATAGGTGTTGTAAATGCCATATTCTCCTTGTCTTCTGCAACAGAGACCTGCCAATACCCACTAGTGAGATCTAGGGTTGAAAAGTAATTAGCAGACATTAATGCAGCAAGTGACTCTTCTATGCGTGGTAACGGGTAGGCATCTTTATTTGTTATGCGATTTATATGCCTATAGTCTACACACATTCTCATGCTGCCATCTTTCTTTTTGACCAGGACTAATGGAGCTGCCCAGGGACTGCAACTATCTCTTATGACCCCTGCCTCCTTCATGTCCTGCAACATCTCTTTGGCACGCTGAT
Source organism: Allobates femoralis (assembly GCA_033576535.1). Taxonomy (NCBI): domain Eukaryota; kingdom Metazoa; phylum Chordata; class Amphibia; order Anura; family Aromobatidae; genus Allobates; species Allobates femoralis. Next base: position 232,130,204 of record JARQOC010000002.1, read on the forward strand.
AATGAGCTGGTGGAATAGGCCTATGTTGCTCCTTAATGGGTGTATGGTCACCTGTGGGTATGTGATGGTGTACCCCTTTTATGCTCCCAACTGAATACCCGTTCATATTCTTTGACTACTCGATAGACACCATGCTTTTTATGGGCAGTAGTAGAGTCAGTGCCTACATGCAGTTCTTGACACCAGTCCTCCAGCTGTCCCTTGGAATTGTTATCCTCCACCGAGTCTGGTGAGGTCAAGGGTTAAACTGCTTGATGACATTGTTATTTACAGTGTACAGCTTAGCAATGGTGGTATATCTGGGAGGTTTGACCTCATCCTCTCCACAGTTTAGAATGTGTATGGGTATCCTTCCCTTGCGTACATCAAACACCCCCCTGGCTGTCAAGAGTGTAGGCCTATGTTCTGTACTAATGGGCTCTATTACCGCCTGGTAGTCCTGTCCCCTGAGGCCTATCGCTGCTTGGCACCAGATCATCATTTCACTCATCGGGGTTACCACAATAGGAATCGAGTCTGTTACCTGTACACTACCAATTTCACCACCGGTCAGTTTTACCTGTTCTTGATGCAGGAGGGCTCTGATTTCTTTCTGAAGAGCTCTTTTCTGCTGCCCGGGTTTGGCAGTGTCTGCACTCTGTTGGAGCAAGAACAACACTTCATCCAAAGAATTGTTAATTACATTTGTACCAAGAATGATATATGGATCCCTGTCATTAGGATTAGTTTCAACCATAATAAGCCCCTGGTCTTTCAACTCCACCCTCCCCACTTTTACTGTTACCTCTCTAACCCCGACTAGATTAAGTGGTAAACCATTAGAAGCATAAATAGTGAGGGCGGGTTCTGATGGTTTTAGTTCAGCATTAGACCAGAATCGTTTGTGAAGGATATTGGGTATGGTGGTCACCTGCGACCCAGTGTCCAGCAATGCAGGTGTAGGGATCCCGTCTAGTATGATAGACAGGAACGGTCTTCCTCCTATGTATCTATCATACCAGTCCGATGGGCCTGGTCGATCTACTCCTGTGGTTTGGCCCCCCTCCCCCAGGGGTTGCTGGTTTAAAGGGCAATGTCTTGCGAAATGGCCGGCCTTGCTGCAGCGATGACAGATGGGTTCTCCTGTTGAGCTTTGGGTGGTCCTCCCATGGAGCGACATGGTTTTCTTTGATTTCATCCACGTGGGGTCCTCTGGGCTGTCAGAGAGCTGTATCTTTCCCGATGACTTGGGCTCTGTTTGTAACTGCAAGGCATTCATGACTGTAGCCAGGTTCTTACTCAGCTGGCGCACCTCAGAGCACAGGCTGTCAAACCTGCTGGGGGTTACAGTCTGCACATTTGTCTTGGCTGCAGGTGAAGGTGTAGGTGTTACGGGTACAGGAAAGGCACCACCCTGCCACCGCTGGATGGCAGATTCTGAGGTTTCTAGGGGCTGTAGACCCTTGATGGACATGTCCTTTAGGGTGGTGAAGTCTGCATCCGGGTGGTCTAGGGCTCACCAGCGCACGGTTCTGCTTTCCTCTAGTGACCGTAGCCCCCAAACAAATTGTTCAATTAGCATTTTATTTTCATCCTGTAGACTAGCTGGACTGACATGCTTTAGGGCCCGCAGCGCTTCCTGCAGGCACCAGGCATAGTCTTTGATACTGTCCTGCTGCTGTTGGTAACAATGATAAAATCTCATTCTTAAATCAGTCTCATTGCGGTTTTCAAAAGCAGCCTTTAATTTGTCAAAAATAACAGTCACTGATTCCAGATCTGCCTCCGACCAGGTTTCAATCTCTCGCTCTGCTGCACCAGTTAACTGTCCCAATACAACAGCAGCCCTCTGCTTGCCAGTCATTGCGTACATATCTAGCACACTGCAGATTTTGCTTTGAATCCAGACAAGGTGTCTGGACGGCCATCGTACTGGGGTAGCCACTTGGCTCCCAAGACATACGGTAGAGATACAGGCATGATCAGTGCTACAGCCCCCATCGATGCGGGTACCCCTCCAGCCGGGGGAGCGATTGGTGCAGGCTGATTAATGGGGTCGAGGTCGGGAACTGCAGCGTCCTCCTGTGAATCCGTTATGTTTGCATCCCCCTAGTGAATTAACGCCAGTCTCTTTAACAAAGCAAATGATGGCCTTGCAGGCAGGGAGTTAAGCGACCAGAAGTTTCGGATTGGGCCAGTGCGCTTTGGAAGTTGTCGGCAGAGCGTGGGGCGGGACTTGCCTTCGCGCTCTTTCGGCTGTTACGCCCCTTCCTTCCAGCTCGATGGCACAGTAATGGCAGCCAAATGTTAACAGTTCACAAAACACAGTCAATCTACGGCACACAATACCTGGTAACACCGGGCACAGGATCCTGTTCATGACGCCAAAAAGATGACTCGCCTAGGGGTCTTTGAGAACTCAGTATCCAGGCGTTTACTATAAGGGGATGTCACTGGTGGCTTGCCCGGACCCGTAACCCTGGGGTCACTTGGTAAAAGGGAAAAATAATAAAAATAAAGTCTCGTGACGCCACCTGTGGTATCTGGTGAAGGCACCCGTGCTGCTGCAGACCTCCAGGGATGATGGACGGGCAGCTTGGGAAATACAGCTCCCACAGGTGGAGCATGGTCCCCGGGGCAGTGATGGGATGACAGGATTTGCACAGGAAGCGGTTATACAGCTGCTCCGCTGCTACAGTCTTTAGGCCGGACAGGTTCAGGGATGGACAAACGGACACACACACAGGAAATTGTTTCTGTACCTTTACTGGTGTTATGGCAGACACTGTGCAGGGTACGCTTCAGGTGGTCGGGAATGGAAGGCACTTCTGGATTTCCACTGCGAGTGTTGAGTAAAGGTCACACGCGGCAATATTGCTAGGCAATTTCAGTGGCAATTTGCTGGTTGCAGTGAAATCATGGACACATTGTTCCATTTGTACACAGCAACAAAATAGAACAATGTGTCCATGATTTCACTGCAACCAGCAAATTGCCACTGAAATTGCCTAGCAACATTTTACTACACCTCTGGCTAGGGTGCAGTACCTTTCTCACTCGCCCCTTAAACTCAGCATGTCCTAGGGCTGGAACAAAACAAAAACAACTGGTATTAAGACATGCAAAAATTTTGGCACACAGGTTCCTTTGCTTTTAACTTTAATCTAGAGCAGAGGTCCCCAACTCCAGTCCTCAAGGCCCACCAACAGTCCAGGTTTTCATTATTTCCTTAGAGATTTGACAGTTGGTAATTCAAACTCCTGCACATGTGGTGATTCCAATTGTCAAATGCCAAGGAAATCCTGAAAACATGCACTGTTGGTGGGCCTTGAGGCCTGGAGTTGGGGACCTCTGATCTAGAGGACCCGTGGGTACGAAAAATGTCAGCCTCAAAGCACACAAAACGAAAGCAAAATGATAAAGAGAAGGAAAGCCTTAACAGTAGGGCATGGGGGTTGGGACAACTCTTGACACTGATCTGTATCTGTCCCTTATTGTCCTGACAGCTCTAAGCAGGTACTTCCTCTTGCCCTTATCATGTGCCTGGTCCGTGTCACCTAAGGCAAATCTGGCTAGTGGGAAGGCCAACAATTCATTAAAAATGAATTATTTCTTATTAAAAAAACATATTACACACAAATGTATGTACTGTATCTATAGGCCTAGGTATGATAAGCACAAAAAGATTGTGCATAAGTATAATGAAAACATAAAAAAATAAGAAGTAGATACAGCAAAACAGGGCAGATATATGCAACATATAGAGTGTATATCAAATCATATAAATGTGCTGTATCTAATATATAAAAGCCAGAGGGGCGCCACATTCCACCTTGGTGAACTACACTCGTCCGCGAGTGTCACAACCAAACTGGGTCTGAGCTTAGCTTTTTATTAACATATTAACAACTGAACATAACAAAAACAATATGATTGCTTTTCTTTCTTTGCAGAAGGTACCATCTCTTAAACGTTGCATTTAAACAGTAACAATTCTAGTCCACATCGACCCAACGGGGGCCAGGTATTGAGATTCTGACACCAAAGGTTCACATTCAAGTCCATGTGATTCTTTTTTTTTATCAGGGGAATCATACAATTAACTACCGTATATACTCGTGTATAAGCCGACCGTGTATAAGCTGACCCCCTACTTTTGCCCCCAAAACCTGGGAAAACCTATTGACTCGTGTATAAGCCAAGGGTGGACCCCAGCACAGGTATACAGACCCCAACAGTGTGGTATACAGGCCCCCCCAGTGGTATACAGGACTCCCCAGTGGTAGTATACAGCAGCCTCCCCAGTGGTAGTATACAGCAGCCTCCCCAGTGGTATATACAGGCCCCAGCTGTATATACAGCAGCCCCAGTGGTATATACAGGCCCCAGCAGTATATACAGCAGCCCCAGTGGTATATACAGGCCCCAGCAGTATATACAGCAGCCCCAGTGGTATATACAGGCCCCAGCAGTATATACAGAAGCCCCAGTGATATATACAGGCCCCAGCAGTATATTCAGCAGCCCCATCGGTATACAGGCGCGCCCCCCCCATCAGTGGGATACAGCGCCCCCTCTTGCTGCCGCACACCTGTAAAGTAATACATGATTATACTTATCCCTGCCGCTGTCGCAGCTGTCACCGTGCTCGTCCGGGTCTTCATGCTTCCTCCTCCGGCGCACAGGAAATGATGTAATTGTCTGCGCCCGCTGGAGGAGGAAGCATGAAGACCCGCGGTGACAGCGGCAGGGATAAGTATAATCATGTATTACTTTACAGGTGTGCGGCAGCAAGGGGGGGCCCTGTATCCCACTGATGAAGGGGGCCGCGCCGCGCCTGTATACCGATGGGGGGGCGGCCCTGTATACTGTATGGCTTGTGTATAAGCCGAGGGGGGGACTTTTCAGCACATTTTTTGTGCCGAAAAACTCGGCTTATACACGAGTATATACGGTATTCACATTTAACACGAAACTGGGATCATCTTAACTGTTCAACACTTACTAATCCAGATCGCGTACCAGCCTCGGGGTCCTGCATAGTGTTTATATGTGATCACATCACCCCGGTACAAATCTCGGTCCGGGTGGCCTTGCGGGAGGTGGGACTTGACATCTCTTCTCCCCACGAAGACCTCTACATAGAGGCCTACTTCCCTGGCAAAGCTGTACCCGGTAACCAGGTTGAAGGCTGTAATTGTCCCTTTCTTCCTTTGGTCCACAGGCAGTGGAGGTTGGGTGTGGGCAAAGACGCGAGCCAGGTGGGTCTTTATTTTGTTCTTGCTTTTTGCTGCCTCTGCCGCTCTGCCTCATCATCCTGGAACTGTGGCCTCCCGACGGGTTGCCAGGAGTGCGGGGCCGGGGCTGGAAATTGACTTCCAAATCACCTCACCTCCAATCGGACCCGGCAGGTTGGTTGCTCCAGGCGATCGTCCCACCATATCTCGCGGGGCCCGTACACCTCTGCGCTGCTGACTGGTTCTTCCTCTCGGTCCTGGCGGTTGGCCCACCATAATTTGCGGGGCCCGGACGCCTTTGTGCCGCCAACTAGTTCGTCCTCTTGGTCCTCCTTCCCGGAACTCGCCTAGTTGTTAGAGCTTTCTTACTCAAATTCCTCCAAAATCAGGTCGGGCTCCTCGGAGAGCCGGATCAGATTTTCCCGTTCGGCAGGCTCCTTGTCATTGTTGGCATCGGGCTCGCAGTTCCCGTGTCTAGGTAGTGCGTTGCTGGTCTCAGGTGGTTCGGTCTCCTCAGCGGTGGCTGAGTCCGGCTCTGTGGGGGAGTAGTCCTCACCGGCCACCGGGTGCTCAGTCTCTGGTTCTACCGACACCCCCGGTCTAGCTCATGCCCCTGTTGTCATCTCGCATGCTGACTCAGCTCCAACCGCATGTTGGCACCCCACTTCCGGATGGTCCACTCCACGACCTCCATCACCTAGGCCCACAAATCGTCAAGGGCTACACTCCAGAGGGCCGCTTCATCACCATCATCTTCAAGTCTCGGTATCCCTGGGCTCCGGTGTCTGTCTTCAGGTCTTCCTCGACTTCGCGGACCAGATCTTTCAGTCTTGTGGCTGCCATGGTATCCGGGCTATGCTCGGGTAGCAGGTCTGGTAGTGGCCACTGTCTCTCGTTCTGCCCTCCGGCCGCACCCTGTTTACTTTTTATAGTCCCGAGCTGGTGCGGTCCGGCTCCCAATCCGCCCCCTTGGTTGTTTAATGGCAAGGGGGGTGGGAAGACAGTTTGGCACCTCTTGCATGGCCCTCCTTGGATGAGGGGCCGAGGCACGCCCCTGGGCCAGCACATTTCAGTCACATCTACAGGCTCGCCATATTGTGCCTACGCAGTGAAATAAAGTTCACTCAATAAAAATCCAATTTAAGGCGCACAGTACCTGATTTTACCGGGGACGGGATTCTGTTTGTGATGCCAGAATTTAGTCGGGCCGGCAGGAAAGGGGTTACTGGGAACCAGGATGGCGGGGGAGGGAATCACGGCTTGTTGGTACCCGGTTCCATGCCCTGGGCATTCAATGGCTGAAGGGGGTGATGATGATGGAGGATTATATGTGACGCCACCAGTGGTACCTGGTAATGTGGTTACCAGCGCTGCAGCCGGCTGCTAAGGTGATGGTGAAGCAGCTTTGGTAGTACAGCTCCCCACAGGCGGAGCTTTACCTCAAGGCAGCGGGGAAGATGAGAGGAGTCATAGTCCTTGGCTCTGTGGTGCTGCAGCGGCCTCCCAGGCGACGGATTAAATGAAGCCAGACACCAAATCAGCTCAAACCGTTCTTTACTGGTACCAGATGATGAGGGTATACGGTACAGTAGGGCTCACTGAGGGTTGTAGTCACGGATTTTGGAGGCTTTTGCAGAGTCTGTCAGAGATGTCCCTCTGGTTACTTTCCCGGTTGTTTCTCTCCCACACTAGAGTCTGGTTACTGGTCCCCACGTTTGTTGCCTTAAGTCCTTATTACCTCTTGGCGTCTTGGACCTAGCTTTGGGACAGAGGTTAGCCTGCTAAAACGACCCCCATCCGAGGGAACACATTGAAATAAGGATGAAATAAGGCATACAGCATCCTCCCAAAGGATCTAAGGATCCCTCACTATTCTTAGTTCAAAAGGATCACTCACGATTCCTATACCGAAAGCTGAGAAGAAATCCCATTGAAGCAATAGATTTTGTGGATAAAGCACCCTACTCTTGAGAGAAGCACCTTAGCAAAGGCAACAGGCGTGACCAAGGCCCAAGTGGGCCGAAACGCGTTGCTGCAGGTTGCTTTACAAATAAATTCTTCTGTACTATCACCTGAGACAGAGTGTGCGACTGTTCTCTTTAATACTTTCTCCTCTTCTGTCACCGTCTGACTGACTTCTGTAATTGTCACTTCACGTCTCCCACTCTTCCAGGCTCCACCCCCCTGGGATGTACTGAATATCAATCCCCTGTATTAAGGTGTATTATGAGCGTGCTTGTGTGCAGACTCTGGGTTTCCTCCTCATCCACGACTACGGAGACACCACACCTTCTGTTTGGGGTGCAGTACCTCCATGTGGCTTACCACCAGAGGGGGAGCCACACATCCATATAAATGACCCACCTTGTATATTCAGGCCAAAAATTCAGCAGGTTGGTATGTAGGTTGGTTTAAATATAAATGCTGACCAATCAGCTAAACTCAGTGTAAATATATTGCGTACAGGCTGCAGCTAAAGAAACCCGCGGCCACTGCAGGCACAGAGAACATGACGCATCCAACAGGTGACATTATACCCCATGTGACTACAAAGGGGCAGCTCCAGAGAGGCACTGCATATGCATGCACACAAGTAAAAAACACAACAGAAACACATGAGGTCATCCAAGGATCCACCACCAATCCAAGATACACAGTGCAACACCCCACAGTTCACGTAATGCACCACATGACAGGAGAGAGGGGTCAGACCAACAAAAAGCACAGAACAAATTTGTGTGGATGAAAAGTGAATTGGGCTGCATACTCACGATGAGTAGTCACAGCGTTTTGAACGCAGCTTCTTGCCGCTGTGTCTAAAATGCTGCGTAGTACAGTACAAGCATAGTGGATGGGATTTCGAGAAATCCCATCCTCACTATGCTTAACCTGACTGCAACGATCTGACACCAGCGGTGTGGCTGCCATCGGGTGACTGCAGGGAGAATCCGCGATCACATAGCCTTACACAGCGATGGAAGGCAAGAATTGCAGTATCTAGAGGTGCCTCGAGATGGCAATAACATAGCACTATGTAAATGCACCCATACTACATACAATTAACCTAGAACGCATATTGGGGGCCTTTTAGGCCCCATGCTTACATTTTTACTATTATCTGCAAAATTACTTTAGTTAGAATTTTGAAACTCCAGGTATTCCTCAAGTATGTCGTTGTTGATAATATCCAGTTGTTCATATACTTTTTTTCATAGGCATTTTGGTGTAACAATGCTTGTTTGGTGAAAACTACATCTGTACGGATTGGGGGCCTTTTAGGCCTCCGCTATTTTTATCATGTTCTCAGTAGTGTTTGTGTCTCAAGTTACTTTATTTGTACTCAGTAATGCTGGTGGAGGGGCCAGGGTGTGGATAATAACATGTGAGGATGTCATGTGATTTTTGGAGGGAGTGATAAGGCCATGACATCATCTCAGGTCCTTCTGAACACAGTAATGAGCTGTGTATAGAGTACTGAGGACAGTATACACTGTGAGATAATTGCTGAAGGACCTGTAAGATAAGCTGTTGAGAAGAAGTCTGATTCATTTTCAGTTTCTGTTTCTAAGAAGCTTGCAAAGGGTAGAGCTTGTGAGCCACAAAAATCAAGAGAATTGTACACCACCTAAGAGTATAAAAGGTAAGAGCTGCCGAGGGTGAGAGGAAGAAGGGGGGACTTTACACTTACAGTGTGTCACACTGGCCAGGCTCTTAGAAGCAGAGAGGGGCGTGCAAAATTACAAGGCAGCAGCAGACAGGCCCCGCCCATTGCAGCTTCCTCAGAAAGAGAGAACTCACACAGGAGGAAGTAAATATAACTTTTTCTCTACTTTACAAAATCGATTTTTTCTGCAAAAGGGATGGCTAGAAATGATAAGAGGGGGTGCAGGGACAGGTCTAAAGATGCGGGGGGGGGGTCAGTTTGTGGGTTTAGGATCACTTTAAACAATCTGATCCTGGTGGCGTTTGTGATGAAAACAAAACACTGATTGAACAGTTTGTCATAGGCCTCAAGTTACCTGATGATAGAAAACAAGCGCGCTGGTGGGCTCTTCAAAACCCTGAAGCAGAGTTTGCTACGTTGAAAGATTTAACTGTTCGGGGACAGCAGCTCCCTGCAGTACCAGATTTAACGCCACAGCCGCAATGGACTCAAACCCCTTCAGTGCCGGAAGCATCTTCTTCATCCCCAGCAGCACAATCCAGTACGCAGGCTGTGACACCCAACCGGTTCGACAGTCTGTGCTCCGAAGTGCGGCAGCTGACCAAAGAGGTGGCAAGGCTCCGAGGTGCAAGGCGACCCAAGACAGAAGCAAGGCCATCAGACAAGATCCAGCTCGCTAACAGCCCTGACGACGTCCCATGGATGAAGAGGAGGACACCACCGCTTCGAGGGAGGACCATAGATCGCTACAGCGCCGATGGACAGCCCATCTGTCGCAAGTGCAACAAAGAAGGACACTTCTACCGGTCTTGTCCTTTAAACGAGCAGCCCCTGGGAGAGTAGGGCCAACCCCAGGTGTAGACAGTCCAGGCCCGACCAGCTGGGAGCGCAAGTATGTGGGAGATCGTCCGTACTTGTCCATCATCATTGACGGCACTGCTACCACTGCATTGGTAGATACCGGATCCTAGGTGACCACCATCCCGAGTATCCTTTACAAACAGTTCTGGTCCGATATCAAACTGGAACCCCCAAACCCTGACTTGAACATTGAGGCAACCAATGGGTTGCTTGTTACTATAGAAGGGCAGTGGGAGGCAACAGTAAAGGTGGGGAGGGTACAGTTAAGAAACCAGGGAATCGTAGTGGTCAAGGACAAACCAAATGAACGGGATCCACATGTGATATTGGGTACCAATGTAATGGTTAAATGCCTAGATGAAGTGTTGTTTTTGCTCCAACAGAGTGCAGATACCGCTAAGCCAAGCGACAGAAGAGCTCTTCAGAGGGAGATCCGAGCTCTGGTGTATCAGCAGCAGGTAACAGTGTCAAATGGTGAAATTGGTAGCGTACATGTAACAGACCCAATTCCTATTGTAGTGCCACCAAGAAGTGAAATGATGATCTGGTGTCGGGCAGCATTAGGCCTCAGAGGGCAGACTACCAGGCAGTAGTGGAGCCAGTGATGTCTGACAGTAGTCCTACACTCCTGACAGCCAGGAGGGTGGTTGATGTAAGTAAAGGAAGGGTCCCTGTACGTGTACTAAACTATGGGGATGATGAAGTAAAATTGCCAAGATATTTCACTGTTGCAAAACTGTACCATGTGGATAACAATGCAATACATGAAGCTAAATCATTCGCTCAGACAGTGTCAGACGAACCCCATCACTCCAAGGGTCAGCTAGAGAAATGGTGTCAGGAGCTCAGTATAGGAACTGACAACACATCTTCTCACCAGAAAAATGAAGTCTATCGGGTATTTCGGGAATACGAACAAGTATTTAGCAAGCATCCACTTGATTTCGGGAGGATTAAAGGGGTACAACATCATATACCCACAGGTGACCATGCACCCATAAAAGAAAGATACAGGCCTATACCACCAGCACACTACCAGAAAGCAAAGGAGATGCTACAGGACATGAAAAATGCAGGGGTCATCAGAGATAGTAGTAGCCCCTGGGCAGCACCACTGATCCTGGTTAAAAAGAAAGACGGTAGTATGAAGATGTGCGTAGACTATAGGCAGATCAACAGAGTAACCCACAAAGATGCATACCCGTTAACCCGCATAGAAGAGTCACTAGCTGCACTTAAGTCTGCCAATCACTTCTCAATCTTGGATCTTACTAGTGGGTACTGGCAGGTCTCCGTTGCAGAAGAAGATCATGAGAAGACAGCCTTCATGATGCAGATGGGGTTATGCGAGTTCAACAGCATGCCATTCGGGTTATGCAACGCACCAGGAACATTCCAGTGACTGATGCAGTGTTGCCTAGGCCACAGAAACTTCGAGACTGTACTGCTATACCTGCATGATGTCATAGTGTACTCCCAGACCTATGAAGATCACATGCAACACCTGAGCGAAGTGTTTGAATCATTGTCCAAGTATGGTATGAAGCTGAAACCGTCAAAGTGTCACTTGATGAAACCCAAAGTCCAGTACCTGGGACTTGTGGTCAGTACAGAAGGCGTAGCACCCGACCCGGACAAGGTTACCGTCATCAAGAACTGGCCAGCGCCAACCACCTTCAAAGAGGTACGCCAATTCTTGGGACTGGTCAGGTACCACAGGAGGTTTATCAAGGGCTACACGAAGATGGCAGCTCCCATGCAAGATCTCCTGGTAGGTCAATCCAAGAAGGGCAAGATCAGAAGCCCTCCATTCCGGTGGGGACCAGAACAAGAACAGTCTTTCCAGAAGTTAAAAGATGCCTTAACGGGAAAAGAGATCCTGACCTACCCTGATTATAATCTACCGTTCCTGTTATACACAGATGCAAGTAATGAAGGTTTAGGAGCAGTCTTAGCACAGAAACAGCAAGGCAAAGAGAAAGTAATAGCCTACGCCAGCAGAAAACTCCGTCCAACAGAGCGGAACCCTGAAAATTACAGCTCTTTCAAGTTGGTGTTCCTAGCCCTGGTCTGGGCAATTACAGAATGTTTCAAGCACTACCTGGCATCCTCCCCGTTCACAGCTTTCACTGACAACAACCCTCTAACCCCTTTAGTGACTGCAAAGTTGGGAGCCATGGAGCAACGTTGGATGGCAAGATTGTCAAACTACTATTTCACTGTCAAGTATCGGGCAGGTCACAAGAATGGCAACGCTGATGCCCTTTCCAGAATGCCTAATCTCCCAGAAGAAGGAGAAGACATAGAAAAACTGGAAGAAATAGAATTGCCAGCTTTCCACCTTACAAGTACAGCCTCATGTCATCAGGCAAGTCAAAGGCGTAAAGAGAGAACCGTGAACCAGTTATCCCATCATGATTGGAAAGAGACCCAAGACGGTGACCCGGATGTTAGCTTAATAAAGAGCTGATAACCAAAGAGCACTCCAGTCTGAGTTCAGATGCTTCACAAGATGCGAAACGCCTGTGGAAAGAAAAAGGGAAACTGTTCGTCTACCAAGGGAAGCTTTGCAGACGTTACCTTAACCCCAGAACTCATGAACTTATCTGGCAGGTAGTTGTCCCAAAGAAAGATATCAAGATGATACTAGAAGCCTAGTACAATGATGCAGGACACTTTGGTTGGAAGAAACTAGAGATGCTGTTAAAAGACCGTTTCTACTGGGTCGGCATGAGAGGTTCTATTGAAAGATGGTGCAAGAACTGTGGACCGTGTCACCTTAGAAGAAAAGACCAACAAAGCCAGAAGGCTCCGCTGCAGCCAATCATTACCAAGAGACCTCTTGAAATCGTGGCTCTAGACCGTGTGAAGTTAACACCAAGCAGGACAGGTTACACCTACGCACTTACAATGGTTGATCACTACTCAAGGTTCGTCGTAGTAGTATCAGTTAAAGACTTAACTGCAGAAGTCGAAGCCAAGACCTTCCAGAGTTACTTTTGTCGCCCGCATGGGTATCCAGATCAAGTGTTGACTGATCAAGGACCAGCATTCGAGTCAGAACTATTCCACGCGTTCTTAGGATTGTATGGGTGTATCATCCACAAACAAATGGTCTGTGCGAGAAGATGAACAACATCGTCATTGATATGCTGAAGACTCTACCACTTGATGAAAGAAATCAGTGCCAGAAAAGCTACCTGACTTAGTGGATATCTACAATCACATCCTTGTCAGTTCAACCAGCTACGCACCAGCCTACTTAATGCGAGCAAGACCAGGAACACTACCAAGACTTAGAAATGGGAACAGTAGAACCAACCCAAGATTCTTCAGATGAAGATTGGAACTATCATCGCCAAGAACAGTACAAGAGAGTTCAGGAAAGTGTTGAGAAGAACTTAGATCAAAGCAGAAGCAAGCAAGAACATGACTTCAACATACACGCCTCAGTAGAACCCTTAACACCAGGTAAACTAGTTCTAAAAAGTAAGAGAAAAACCAACAAACTACATAACCATTGGGAATCAGAACCCTACACAGTTATGCAATCCAATTTTGACAATTCAAAAACTTATGTAATCAGTAAAGATCAAGGAAGAACAACTGCAACCGTATCAAGAGATCATTTAAAGAGATACCCTGATCAATTGAAACCCCAACAAGCAACTTACCCCTCATCAGCAATTGAAGAGCCAAAAGAAAAAGTAATCCACACTGGAATTTACCTGCAGACTGGCCTCAATACAATGGAGCAGTTATCATACCAGTCATTTCATTCAATCAACCTGTAGAAGAACCAGAACCAATACCAGAACCAAGAAGACCAGACAAACCCGTTCAAGTGCAAGAAATGCAGCCTGTTGTACTGGAACCAGAGATTCCTGCAATCGGTGAACCTGCCAGTCCATTAGAAAGACTACATGCATACTACGGTATACCAGAATTACGTAGATCCAATAGAGGAAGAGATAGTGCACGCACAACACCAGAAGCAGACATAGACACACCAATACTGCGCAGATCTACCCGTAGTACCTTTGGACAGTTACCACTAAGATTTAGAAAGTAAATTGTAAAGTGTCAAAATGAGAAGTGTAAATAAGTGACCTTAGTCCGCAAGTGTGAATAGTAGTGTATAGAAGGGTGGAGGAACTGGGCACGGCCCCAAGCATATTAAGTTGGGAATAGAAAGTGCCTGGGGTGGAGAGAAGGTTAGACCCGGCCTCCTAAGCAGAGACACCCATAGGGAATTTGTGTAAAGTATTAAGTGTTAACCCGTAAATGTGTTCAAGCCATCAGAGACTTTACTGCTGGACTTTACCTTTTTCCCGTTTGTTTGAACCCGGACTACGGTCACAGGATTAGTGTGACTAAAACTATTTTTTCTTCCCTTTTCCCAGCCTGCAGCAGATGGAATAGTGCCGTAAGGACTGCTTTTTCATATTTTTCCTCTTTTTGTATATTTTCAATTTAAGACTTTGTAAATACCCATTATTAAATGTATATAAGTGTTTGAAGTTGTAAATGAAAACTTTTGCTCAGTCCGGGAGAACTGCGGTTAACTAGGGGTGAATGTGGCACCCTGTGCCAGGTCACCACAAACTCCCTTGGGACATGGAAGGATGTAACACAGCGAGTAACCCCACTAACACACAACACCTTTCACCCCCAGACCTGTAGGGGGAGCTCCACTGGTTGCCTTAAGCAAGTTCCCCCTATAAATACGGGTCTTGGAGGGAAAACACCAGAGTGTGCAGTCACTACAGAACTGTGAAGAGCTGAGTGAGCTGAGCTGGTACTGGAGCCGTGCTAGGCCCAGACCAGCATCCACCTGAGACAGTGGTAGACCCGCAGAGTAGGGGTCACAGGCAGAGAAGAAGAAAACGTGTACAAGAAGTGGGCAGAGGAGTCATATCGACTCACCCCAACTGAGTTCCGGTCACTGGGTCCGAGCTACAGGGACACAGAGGATAGGCCCTGCAGAGAAACTAGCACCAGAAAGGGGGTTTAGCTCCCTGGACACCCGAAGCACCACCAAATGAGAGCCCGGAGTCTAGGCCAGACAGAAAGTCCCATAGAAGTGCCCTCAGTGCAGCAAATCCGGGTGTAGAGAGAGACTCACAGATACAGAGGAGTAACAGTCCGGTCGGGTTTCATGCCTGCCAGACTCTGACAGAATAACAGACACAAGGAGGCCTACAACCCTGCTCGCTGTGGAAGTCCTGAAGTGTTTACCTTATCTCCGGTCAAGTGTACATGCCAAGAACACCAGTAAAGGTACCAAAAGACTTTATGTGTGCGTGTCCCTCCTTCCATCTACACCACACTGACCGCGCTACCCTATTACCCACATCCTCATCTACAGCCCCGGGGACCCCCCCCACCTCGTCTTGTAGGGTGCGGTTCCACCTAGCTGCCGCACATCACCCCGGAGGCCTAAGCAGCGCCGGTGCCATCATCGGACCCCTACAGGTGGCGTCACGACAGACATTTTATTATTTTATTGCCATCTCATCCTTTTTATCTGCATTCCCCGGGTCCACGGCCTCAGGCACCGCTACCCGTGACTACCCCCAGAGACTGCGCCTGAGTGCCCGAGTATGCCCAGGGCCTGGGCCGGACATGATTGTGGCACCCCAAGGTTAATGTGCCACAGGTTTAATCCCCACACAACACTACACTAGAAAGTGAGAGGAGCTTAGGTGGCACCTGCACTAGTGGGAGGAGCTAAGTTGTTTACCACAGAGCAAGAGTGACAGTTAGTTCAGTTTAGTCTGGAGCAGAGCAGTCAAGTAGAAGTGGAGGTCCTGAGAGGTCTGAGGAAGGAGACAGAGGTAACAGAGGAACATCCCGGGATAAAGAGTTACCCCAAAAACGTTAACCCCGGAGGAGGCGCTTAAGACGGATCCCGATCCGAGGCTGTGCCTGAGACAGACAGGACAGTAAACACCGGCATAGTGAAGGTCCACCATCTTCACAGCACCATTGCAAAGCAACACGGAGGGGTCAGTGACACAGAGGACTCAAGTTGCCCATCATATTGGTACCCGTGAGCAGAGACAGGGCCAGCAGTACAGCTACAAGCAGCAGCAGGGCCACACACAGCGCTTAAGTAGGAAGCCAAGGACCCGGTCAGGGTGGGAGCAACCTGGTACAGACTCCGTGGACAATATTGTGTCATACCATCTGCAAGTAAAGACTTGGAAAACAACAGAAACCGTGAGTGTGTGTGATCCTTATACTGAAGCCCCACTTGGCCTCATATACTGCAATTACCTCTACTCTCATCATCTCTACTGCTACCCCTACTCTCCTGCAGCATCAATAACCATCCTCACAGACTTTAACTACTACTACCACTGCCCCGGGGATCCCAGTTCTGCCCACAGGAACTATTCCATCCAAGCTGCTATCCCATCATCCCCGAAGTTCTGCAGCAGCGGCGGCCCCATTACTGGCCGCATATAGTGGGTGGCGTCACGAGTGACAAATCCCCTGTAAATAACCCCCATTTTATTATGCGGGCCCGGGACACGGTCCGAACCAGGACCGCCGTGACATCCCCCAGCAGTACCCCGGTCCGGCACCGAGTACCCCGTCCCAGTGGGCTCCACATAATCCTACATTGGTCGGACGTACTCCAATACACATATTGTGAGACAGACTCAAGAAGCTGTGGGAAGTCCCAGTTACTTTACCCCTAAAGATGTATTCTGTACTTATTTTTCTGACAATATTGCAGAAGAGTTCCTTTTATGTTCAAACCTAGAAGGAAGACGTATCGCTTCTGCAAAAAATAAGTCCTGGAAAAATATCTCAAAAGAGGAACTTTATGTATATATTGGCCTTTACTGCTGGCAGGGAGTCAAAAATCATATGATGTCCCAATACGAGAATTATTTCTGAACCCACTTTCTGATCCACACTATAAGGCGACAATGGCAGTGGGCAGATATGAGGAAATTAGAAGAATCATTCGCTTTGATGATAAGCGAACTCGTGCAGCGAGGTTTGAAACAGACAAATTAGCCCCTATCAGTTATATCTGGAACATATTATCAAAAATTGCACAAAACTTTACAATCCTAGTACTAATGTTAAATAGACTAGAAATCTATGATACATTAATCATTCATCACTGCTGTATCATCAACCTCATCATCATCTAATCGGGCTGTTTCCTCTTCCCACAGGTACGCATTATGGTCTACTCAGCTTTTCTTGGACTCTGACTGTCTGTGTGCTGTGCATATACTCTGTCTTGGGTACGCATGTGTGTTCTACTTCAGCTTTTTCCTGGACTCTGACTGTCTGTGTGCTGTGCATATACTCTGTCTCGGGTACGCATTGTGGTCTACTCAGCTTTTCCTGGACTCTGACTGTCTTTGAGCTGTGCATATACTCTGTCTCTTTTACTATTGTCTTACCTTCATGTTGATGCTATGCAGCATCCCTCATGATTATTCTACCATGTCTTGGTCTGGCTCCCTTCAAGCCCTCCCTGTTTTTATGACCTCTGCTTAGCTGTTAGTGTCTGGTCAGTCCAAACCACCCACCCCTTCATCCACCCCTGATGACCCTTAGCTGTAGATATATTCAGAACCATGAGTCTGATCTAGACTCTAGTCTGATCCATGAATGTGTGGCACCCTGGCACCTTGTTGGGCACCACAGAACTCCTTAGGGCACAATTGGAGCTAACAGCAAAGCATCACTCACAAAATACTAACAAAACACCACAACACCTTAGAACACCTGGTTTCACCCCGAGCCTCTAGGGGAGCTCCACTGGTCACTTTGAGCCAGTTCCCCCTATAAAAGAGTCTTGGAGGGAGAAACTTCAGAGTGTGCAGACGCTACAAGAGCTGCAGGTTGTGCATGATCTCAAGTTTATGAGACACACACCAGGCCTAGTCAGCCTAACTAGCTGTGAGGAAACCCTTGCAATTGGGGTTAGAGGAAAAGGAGAAGCACCTCTCAGGGACACCAGAATGATCATAACTCTCTCCCTTAATAACCGGTTACTGGAACCGAAGCTGTGGAAGCTACATAGCCACTGCAGAGAACCAGCATCCTTCACAGGGAGTTTAGCCCCCTGTTCACCTGTCGCACCTACCAACAAGAGCCCAGGGAAGAAGGTAGAATTATCATCACCCCTTTTATAGTGCCCACAGTGCTGACAACCAGGTGAAATCCGTTCTATTGAACACACTGCCCGGTCCGGCTGGATTCCACATCCACCCGACCTTAGCACCAGAAGTATAGAGAGACGGAAGCCTACACATACTGCTTGCTGTGAACCTCCAGGAGTGTTAACTTCACGAACCCGGTCTGGCGTACCTGAAAACCACCAGCAAAGGTACTAAAAAGACTTTGGCGTGTCTGTGTCTGACTCCTGGGCCTAACAGCGGCACTACCGCAGCTGCCTCACAACATCTTGCGCAGCGCCCGGCTCCGGGGACTCCCGCTCATCCTGTGGGGAGCGTTCCATCTTGCTGCCTAACATCCCCCAGAGACCTAACAGCGTCGGTACCGTTACCGAACACCCGCAGGTGGCGTCACGAGACAAGATTAACCCCTACTGTTCAGCCATCCCCCCTATTGATCTGGACCACTGGGCCTCACAGCCGCAGGCGCGGTTTCGTGACAAGAGAAGCAGACACCTGCGACGTGAACTACCCGGCTACGGTGAGTCAAATGTCCCAAACTACATCTCCCAAAGTACAGCTACCTAAGTACAAGACTTTGAAATAGACTAGAAATGGACTGGAAATGAATGGAAGGTACTAGGATAGAAATTTACAACAATAGCTGTAGAAAACATCAGAACTTCCTGCATGGAGAGTGGAAAGATCACGGATATTTCTCACCTGCATGTTGAACTTTACATGGATCTACAATGGCGACTGCATCCTTTTTTTTTCCTCCTGGATTATCCATCCACCGTTGGCAAATTATATATATTTATCATCTCATCTGTCTCTGAGGGACTCCTCTCCTGCATGGACCCCCCCTGGCTACATCTGACTCCCAGCTGCATCGGATTCTGGCTGCACCTCAGCATCTCGCCCCCAGCAGCACCTGATCGCATCCATGGCTGCATCTGCATCTCATCCACAGCTGCATCTCATTCCCACTATTGTACCTACATCTGGTCTCTGACTGCACCGCATCACCCTGCTTCACCTGCTGGACTCTGTGCGCCTTCATTTGCTTTGCAATTGCCTGGACTTGATTGGCACTCACCCGCTTTGCACACCCTTCCTGCTGCACCTGTCTCCTGTCACTCCAGACCCCTGCCTCTATCTCACCCCTTCTGCTGCTCCTGTCCTCCTGTCCCTTGCCTCCATCCCAACCCCGGCTGCACCTCCTCTTCTCAGCTGCTGTTGCCCCGCCACCACCACTCCCCATATGCACCTCACCCCCCTGCTCCACCTCTCAATCCTACTGAATCCTATACCCCCATGCAATGTTTTCCCTTCTCTTCACACTCACTCCTATCCTACTTCACTTCCTACAACCCCCCTCTGTCCCTCCTCCCGACAACACAATAACACTCTCCCCTTCCATCCTACCTAGCCATCTCACCCACTCCTCTGAACTCTTTCTCCACACCCAAGCCTTTATCTCCAAACATGCCTGCCTCGCAAGCTCGCATGCCCCTACCTCCTGATCCTCTCCCTCCTCTTCCTACATGCTGGCGATATCTCCCCTAATCCCAGTCCCCACCAACACATCCCCACAATCACCCCTAGCCCACGACAACTTCCCACTATTAACATCCACAACCCCTGCAACCTTACACCCATTCCACAAGCCACCCCTCCCCCAATCCACCTTTCTGGCGCACTCTGGAATGCCCGCTCAGTATGCAATAAACTCACCTTCATCCACAACCTCTTCATCACCAAAAAACTCTCTTTCCTTGGCATCACCGAAACATGGCTCACCCCCTCCTACACAACCTCCCCTGCCGCCCTCTACTATGAACGGACTAACCCTCTCCCACACCCCCCCCGCCCCAGCAACTCCTATGGCGGAGGTGTTGGCCTACTCCTGGCCAACAGCTGCTCCTTCACCCAATTACACCACCCCCCTCTGCCTCCCTCCTCTCCTACGAGGTGCACTCCGTGCATATCTTCTCCCCCTGCTACCTCTAACTGGCTGTTGTCTACCGCCCTCCAGGATCATTGTCCACCTTCTTCGACCACTTCACAACCTGGCTTCTCCACCTCCTATCCTCCGACATCCCCACCATCATCATGGGCAACTTCAACATCCCCATTGATAAACCCCACGCAACAGCCTCAAGACTCCTCTCTCCAACCTCCTCCTTCGGCCTCTCCCAATGGTCCTCCTCAGCCACACACAATAACGGTCACACAATAGACCTCGTCTTCACCCGCCTCTGTTCCCTCACCAACCTCGCAAACTCAACCCCCCTCTTATTTGACCACAACCTGCTGACCTTCTCCGCCCTCTCGCACCCGCCACGCTCCCCCCTCTCCGGAAACTCCTTCACCCATGAAGAAACCTCAAGCTCATTAACTTCCACTCACTCGCCGAGTCCCTCCTCCTTCTCTCTGACTTAGCCTTCCCTCATGATGCTGACGCTGCCACCAGCTTCTACAACACCTCACTCGCCACAGCCCTTGACCAGGCCGCCCCTGTCTTATACAACAAAACCCGTGCACACAGACAACCCTGGCTCACCGCCAGCACCAAAAAACTTCAACGGATGTCCAGGGTAGCTGAACGGAGATGGAAGAAGTCCAACTCCGCAACTCACCTCGCCTTGTACAAACAGTCCCTCATCGACTTCAAGACAGCACTGACCACTGCAAAACAAACTTTTTTCTCGTCTCTCATTAGCTCCCTCTCCCACAATACAAAACCTACTTTTCATAACCTTTAACGCCCTACTCCGTCCCCCCGCACCCCTTCCCTCTCCCCTCATCACCGCCGACGACTTTGCCAGCTTCTTTAAACAGAAGATCGACAAAATCAGAGAAAGCTTCGATTCCTAATCCCCTCGGCCCTCCCTCTCTATCACGCAACCCCCCTCGACCAAAAGTAACTTCCCCTCCATGACTGAAGTGCGCCTCTCCTCCCTTCTAGCACGATCACACCTCACCACTTGTGCCCTTGACCCTCTCCCCTCCCACCTCATCCCTAACCTCACCACTGTCCTTATCCCCATCCTAACCCATCTCTTCAACATATCACTTACCACCGGTGTCTTCCCCTAATCCTTCAAACATGCCTTCATCACACCCATCCTCAAAAAACCCTCCCTCTACCCCGCAACAGTCTCCAACTATCGTCCCATATCTCTCCTCCCCTTTGCCTCAAAATTGCTTGAGCAACATGTCTACTCCGAGCTGTCCTCCCATCTCTCCTCGTGCTCCCTCTTTGACCGCCTGCAATCCGGTTTCCGAGCCCACCACTCCACCGAAACGGCCCTAACCAAAGTCGCCAACAACCTACCGACCGCCAAGAGCAAGCGACACTACTCCATCCTTCTCCTCCTCGACCTCTCTGCTGCCTTCGACACAGTCCACCACTCCCTCCTGCTTCAAATTCTAGAATCCCTTGGCATCACTGATCTGGCCCTCTCCTGGATCTCCTCGTACCTAACAGACAGGACATTCAGCGTCACCGACTCCCACACCTCCTCCTTACCCTACCTTCTATCTGTTGGAGTTCCCCAAGGCTCAGTCCTGGGACCCTTACTCTTCTCCATCTACACCCTCGACCTAGGCCAACTCATCGAGTCCCACGTCCTCCAATACCACCTCTACGCCGACGACACCCAGCTCTACCTCTTTGGCTCTGACATCACCTCCCTGCTATCCAAAATCCCACACTGATTGTCTGCCATCTCATCCTTCTTCTCCGCTCATTTCCTCAAACTCAACATGGATAATACCGAGTTCATCGTCTTCCCCCCAAGTCGCTCTTCCCCCCCTACCCGAACTAAACATCACTGTCAACGACTGCACATTCCCACCTGTCCCCCACGCCAAGTGCCTCGGTGTAATCCTTGACTCTGCCCTCTCCTTCAAGCCACACATCCAGGCCCTCGCCAACTCCTGCCACCTCCAGCTTAAAAACATCTCACGGATCCACTCCTTCCTTGACGATGACACTGCCAAAACGCTTGTCCACGCCCTCATTATCTTCCACATCGACAACTGCAACCTCCTGTTCACCGGCCTCCCCGCTTCCTCCCTTGCACCCCTCCGAACCAGCCTCAATTCCGCTGCCCGACTCATCCACCTGTCGCCACGTTACTCCCCCATCTCCCCCCTCTGCCAAGCCCTCCACTGGCTCCCTACTTCCCAGAGATCTCAGTTCAAAACCCTAACCCTGACATACAAGGCCATTCACATCCTGTCCCCTTCATACATCTCCGGCTTGGTCTCCCGATACCAACCCTCAACCAATCTGCACTCCTCTCAAGAACTCCTTCTCTTCTCACCCC
The DNA here is from genome assembly GCA_033576535.1 of Allobates femoralis. Lineage (NCBI taxonomy): Eukaryota > Metazoa > Chordata > Amphibia > Anura > Aromobatidae > Allobates > Allobates femoralis. Next base: position 232,152,432 of record JARQOC010000002.1, read on the forward strand.
GCATCTCCACCTCCCACAACCGCATACAAGACTTCTCTCGTGCATCCGGCATTCTCTGGAACTCTCTTCCACACGACATTAGACATCCCCCTACCCTGGGAACCTTAAAGAAAAAGCTGAAGACCCACCTCTTCCTTCAAGCCTATAACCCACACTGAGACCGAATCCGCTGCACCATCTCACCTCTCCCCCTCCTACTGTCTCCCACTCATTCCCTATAGACTGTGAGCCCTTGTGGACAGGATCTCTGCCCTAATGTACCTGTATGATTTATTTGTCGTTATTTATGTTCTCGTCCTTGTTCTGCCCTTACACATCTAAAGCGCCATGGAACCAATGGCGCTATATAAATAAATAATAATAATGTTACTGTAGATGAACAACTGGTACCGTGTAGCGTTGTTTTTTGTGTCCAAGAAACATGGAGAGGAAAACTGAGCGATATTGTTCCACTTGTAAGGAAAATGTTTGCAAATAACAAATAACATGTCAGAATTGTTTGGAAGACTAAGGGCCACTTTACACACACAGATATCTGTGACCAACTTCTGAACAGATCTCTGGTTGCAGTGAAATCATGGACACATTGTTACATTTTGTGGCTGTGTACAAATGTAACAATGTGTCCATGATTTCACTGCAACCAGAGATCTGTTCAGAAGTTGGTCACAGATATCTGTGTGTGGAAAGCGGCCCTAATATAATAGAAAAGAAAGTTAGAATACAAATGTAGCTGCAGCTAGTTTGCTATAGATTTCTATGCGTTTTTGTGTGTGTTATCATATCTTTGTGTGAAATTTGGAAAAAAAAAGATTTTTTGGTGTTTTCTGTGAAAAATTATAATAAAAATTTTGTCCACTATTCATATTTTATTTAGCAATTTTGAAATAAACGTGTGAAAGTTATTTAAGTGTGTTTTTCTATATTATTTGCATGGGGGCCTAAAAGGCCCCCAATACGTTAATATGAATATTTTTAACGTCATGCATTCTAGGGTTAACGTGTAATCACAAGTAAAACGCCTAATTGGTCATTAGCACAAATAAGAAGAATAATGATATAATGGTAAACACATTTAGAATAATAATGTCTGTAACCCAATGATAAAACAGCAATAATTTAACAGAAGTAACATTAAATCCCAATGTACACCATATGCAAATTTGCACTTCAGTAAGGAAGTGGAATAATGTGGCGCCCTGCCAACGCAGGCAACCACAGATCTCTCTAATGCACAGTTGGGTTTCCACAGCAGGTACTTACTACGAACAACACCTTCCACTGCGGCACAGTAGGGGGAGCTCAACTTGCTGCCCTTAGGCAGGATCCCCTATATATACTACTGCTGGGGAGGAGCTAGTCAGAGTGTGTGAAGACACTAGAAGAGCTGCAGGGAAGTCCTGGTGGTCGGTGCCGCGTTGTAGGCCCGAGCCAGCGACCCAGAGTGGCCCTTCAGCGTCCCACAAGCCTAAGTGGGACTGAAGGCAGGGAGCTCAGAGCAGAAATAGAAGCAAGGAACAGGTAGCTCAAGTTGGGAGTTCGTTCCAGGGACTCAAGGCTCCAAAGAACATCCATAACGTACATCTTGGATAGGGATTGAAGCAGCCTCCCCGTACCCGACCTGGTATTCCTGGGCGACAATGGCAAATACTTAGCTAGAATGGAGGAACACTACGGATCTCTGAGGGACACCTATCACTGCTGAGTCCGCCCGGTCTACTACCCGTTAACTGTATACCATGTACTGCCTGCTGGTTACAGTAAAGACCCGTTACAGAGACTTTCAGTGTCCGTGCTTCCTTATGATTGCATCCGTCCGCACACAAGGTAACCGCAGCTGCCTGTTGAGGGGGAACTGTTGGCATGATTAATAATTACTATATATAGATATGTACCTATGTATCTTTATAGATATACAATATACAGTATGTCTGTATATCAATAGTCCAACACCTTCTGGGAATGGGGGGAGCTACAAAGAAGAGAAACTAAAACCAGTTCTCCCAGTTGTGGCCATCTCTGGCCAGGATGGGAGGAGTAGCACTGGCCAGTGGGTGGGTAGAATATGGGTTCTCAACACCTGGTCATATAGAAGCCCCTATTAGATCATAGCTTTCAGCCAATCTGAATGGGATTGTTGGACAGGCCCCTTTTTCCTAGGGTTTTTACCAAGGTGCCTAGGACACACGCTCTCTCTTGGACGTTTGATCAGCATGAGGAAGGACCCGAAACACATGGCTGAGTATCTTACCATTTCCCTCCATAAACCTATCCATATATAGGGATAGTTTATTAGTTAGGTGGGTTTTATTATGCTTAGTTAATGTGGGTGGGTTGTATAGTTAGGAAACTGTGGGTTTAATTGTTACTATTATATTGCAACTGTGTTATATTGTGATTTAGCTTAATTGTGTTGAGGAATAAACTTGTTATACTTTATTATAACAAAGTGTCATGAGTCTTCTCATAGATGGTATTGAAAGCAACAGATAGACTTTGTGTTGATAATTGTGCAATGGCAAAATAGTTATAGATATTGCACAGAATAATTATTGCCACTTCATGATAAGGGCGGTAAGAATAATCAGACCCCCTTTAACAATGGCGAGCTAGCCCCACTGTTATTAGATTTTGTTTTTTGTTTTTTTGCTCTGTTGAAATCTGTTGTCAGCCTGTAAACTGACCAGGCCAGGGGGAGCGTGGACAGATAACATTGATACACGGTGTAGTGTTGTGTTATTCTGTGCGTTCAGTGCGCTGGTAGTTCATACAGGTGACACAGCTTTGCAGCCAGAGGTTTATATGGAACTAAATTTAATACAGAGAACCCAGTCTTTTGTAACCAAGGCAGATTTGTAACATTTTCTGTCTGCTTTGTAAGTGGTGTTTCCATACAGAGTCATAGTCATTGGTCTCCAGGAAAGTCCAGCTGGTCGGGAAGAAAGGACGTTTTCTCCATGCAGCAAAGAAGGGACAAGGAAGACAACACCAAGATGACTCCACAAGGAATGGTGAGTATGGATTTATCCACCCTTACACGATTAGCTAAAAACAGCACATTTAATCCAGTACCTCCTACTAGCCCCAAAACACCAGAATTTCTATGGTCTGCTCTTTTGGAGCAAGCATATGCTCATGATAGTAAATGTATTGACAAGCGGTCAGTATTAAATAAAACTAACAAGAGGCTCCACATGCTGGCTAAACTAGTTTACGTGTATGAGGTAATATTGCGTAAGGAAACCCCAAATTTCCACTGTAACTGTTGTAACATTAATTTGCAGACAGTTTGTTCCTTACAGACTCAAATGAATCAAGATGAGCAAAGTAAGATAGATGGAGAGAGGCAGATTGGCATGCTTGAATCTCAGTTACTAGAGCAAAAAAATCATTGTGTACAAGTTGATACTCAACTGGCTCAGTATGCTGCTGAGATCAAAGTATTCAAGGATAAGGCAGAAAAAAGTGATGCCACAATTAAACAATTAAATGTGGATCTTGCAACTAGTTCTAAATTAATAACTAGTATGCAGAATATCATCAATGATTTTTCAAACATGCGGTCGGCCTTCTCTTTATCTCTGAAACCCAGACCAGATTCTATCCCGAACTTGCCCTGTTCAGGGCAAATAGGGGGAAGAGGTGTGTTAGGTGAGGGAACAAATAAGTCTAATTTTGATCCCCTCAATAGTTGTAAAGGGAAACATGTACATGTTAAAGTAATGGAAAGAAAAATTGTTAAAAGCATATCACTGTTAAATAAACAATTTATAACTGGTACTTTTAGAGAACCTAAATCAAGCATGGCATGTGTTAGATGCTATGTTTGTAATGGCATAGGTCATATTGCCAGGTTCTGCAAATGGTCAGGGACTAAAGTAGACAGGGAATATGGTTCTGTTAAGTGTTTTAAATGTGATATTTTTGGACATATTGCCCGGAAATGTAAGTCTACAAGTATTGTAACGGAGAATAGGAATGCAAATAGACAGAATAGCCATAAACCTATGTTGTCTCAGGCTTGTGTGTCTCAACATTTGCAAAAAGTTCTGTGTGAACATATGACAAACAGATAAGAATAGTAAGCTGTCTGTAGGGCCTTGGATTTCAGCAGGTCTGTACTATTTCTTTGTGTTTGTATACAGTCGTTTGCATTTCGTTTATGGTACTTGTGTGTAATATATATATATATACTAGAATTTTTGGTTCCTTTGTAAATTTATCATGCCACTGTAGATCTTTGAGGGTCAGGACAGGTGTAAGAAGAGTTTATTCTGAGGTTTTTATTGTGAGTGAAATGCAAATAGGAGTTGGTGTTTAGAATGCTAATGGAGGGCACCTCGGCCGTATGCTCTAGACTGCCGAGCCCTCAGCTGGCTCAGCAACAACAATCCACTCTCCGGGCAATGATACAGGACAAGAAAAGAAGCCCCCCTTCTCTCAACTACCTTCAGCTGCCTTCTCAGGTTCCCCTCCTCCCCCTTTTTCTCACTAGCCCTCAGCCTGCCTCCTGGCTATAAATAGCCTTAACTAGGGGCAACCTCCCTCTTACCATCCTGATCCCCAGGCGAACATCAACGTCGATGGGTGAACAAACAATGATCGCTTCGCCGAATGGATGATGTACGCCGAACATAGATCCTAGGAGCAGAGGTAAGAGAGGACCAGCCGGGAGAGAGCCAAATGGCTTGCCTCCCTTGTGGGCAGCAGCTCCCTCTCGGGTGGCCCGCAGAGCATAGGGTCCTCCAGGCCCACCGGCAGCAGCGGTGTGCTTTATGCTCATTACATGTCCACATATACAGCTGGGCCTTATGCTCATTACATGTCCACACATACAGCTGTGCCTCAAGCTGATTACATGTCCACAAATACAGCTGTGCCTCAAGCTCATTACATGTCCACATATACAGCTGGGCCTTATGCTCATTACATGTCCACACATACAGCTGTGCCTCAAGCTGGTTACATGTCCACAAATACAGCTGTGCCTCAAGCTCATTACATGTCCACATATACAGCTGGGCCTTATGCTCATTACATGTCCACACATACAGCTGTGCCTCAAGCTGGTTACATGTCCACAAATACAGCTGTGCCTCAAGCTCATTACATGTCCACATATACAGCTGGGCCTTATGCTCATTACATGTCCACACATACAGCTGTGCCTCAAGCTGGTTACATGTCCACAAATACAGCTGTGCCTCAAGCTCATTACATGTCCACATATACAGCTGGGCCTTATGCTCATTACATGTCCACACATACAGCTGTGCCTCAAGCTGATTACATGTCCACAAATACAGCTGTGCCTTAAGCTGATTACATGTCCACACATACAGCTGTGCCTTAGGCTTATTACATGTAAAAGAAAAAACAACCACAGCTTGTAGTGCGCCTATACACATGGGGCTGTTAACGGGTGGTTCTTTTGCATTTAAACTCACCTGGTCTGGTTATAAACCACAGCCCGTAGATAAGCTTATTAATTTGAAGCAGCAGAATCCTCCGGTTCCATCCTCGTGCTTCCTACGAGGTCTTCTCCGGGGAAACACTAGTGCCGGGCGGCGTCACGCGTCTGGTAAAGGGGCCGATCCAGCTGGCGTCTTTTCAGGTCCTCTCCCTCCTCTGCAGCTCACTCCACCACTCTCCCCATAGGGAGTCAGAATGATGCAAAAGACGTGTATGCACGTCGAAATGCATCGTGGGTTTTGAGAGCCTTAAGCTTGAATAATTATAACTGCAATTATTTTAATAAAGTCCGGAAAAGAAGCCAGCATCAGAGATCTTCCTTACCTCAGCGCCCAAACATACATCACGCTTCCATCTTTTTGTATTAGGCTTATTACATGTCCACACATACAGATCTGCTGGCACATTACATGCCCACACATATAGCCCCACTGACAGCCCAGACGCAGGCGGAGGGCCCGGGCTGGCAGGGTCGGGCCACCTCCGCTTGCACCCAGCATCTCAGCGGCCCCCTCTGGCGCCCCCGTGGGGCCCCCCTCATGCAGGCACAGGTCGGCCGGTGGCGGCCGCACTCCACGCGGTCGGGCCCCTCCCCTTGAAAGCACCCCGGTCATGCCACCCGGCGCGGGAACCCCCTGCCTTCGCCGGCCGTGGGACGGCACGGCTCCGCTCCGCCCCCGGCGGTCGCGCCTCCCACTCACCGCGCGGGCCTCCGCTGCGGCGCTGGCGCCTACTATCCTCGTACCGATCATTATCCACAGCCAGGAGCAGGGGCCGCCGCCGCGCTCCCTCCACCTGGAGCGCGCTCTTCTCACGCAGCCCCTGCTCCACCGGGGTCCGCGGGAGCCGCGGCCGCGGCTTGGTCCCCGGTCCACCGCGTCACTTCCTGTGGCGCGGCCATCGCCGCGTTCTGATTGCTGGCCCTTCGCGTCACTTCCGGTGACGCGGCCAGCAGTGATGCGGCCGTCATGTGATCGGAAGTCGAGCGCGGCTTCTGACCACGCAGCCCTCACAGCACCAATTATTGGGATAAGTGTACATCTCCAGCCCTCGCTCAGGAGAGCGTGATATAGGAAGATAGGATGGCAGTATGTGGCCCCTCATTATTACAGGAGACTGCGCCCCTGGGTGCACGCTGGACACCGGTTTAACAGTCATACTTTATCACTTCGTTATCCATGCTTTTGCTAGAAAGACAGACAGGGCTCCCAAAATTTGTGGCACATCTGATAAACAGGGAAAACTGGAAATCTACTCAATGTTTCATATTCAGGTACCGGTCATTATGCACCAAAAAAAAAACAAAACAAAAAAAAAAAAAAAAAAAAAAAAAACAGCCATAGGTAATATCCACAGAAGCTAAACTTTATACCAGGGGAGACACAGCATAGTGGTTAGCACAGCGGACTGCCACGTAAAGGTGCCCAGTTTGAGACCGGGTACAGACGTTTACATCACTGCATTCAACATTAATTTCTTCATGGCAAAACTGTCATTATTCTTACAATAAGAGCCAAAGTAAGACAGAGAATCATTTGCCTGCATGGCTTGTCTGTATGGCTTTGAATTATGTGGCATGTGTTAGTATTTTACAGGCACTGATATGAATAACTCAGTTTTTAAAGACTCAAATCTATAAGATTATACACTGGGGAAAAAGATCTGTCAAGTCCTCTGTTGCTGCAGTCTCAGTATATGTTCCCCGAGCTGTCAATTAATATATCATCAATATCCAATACATGAACAATACAGATCTGGATAAACAAATATTTGTTGCTGAATGTCAACACTGTATATCAGATTCAATCCTAACACAAGTTCATACAGGAATGATACAAAACCCTGTCTAGTACCATATACCACGTCACCAGTCACTCCCCAGCAACAATAATTGCTCAGTTGCATGTTTTTAATTTATTGTCACCACTACACCTTGAATTCAACCGCACTGTCCTTATGGCAGCTTGCAATCCATTAACACACGTTGCTGTGCCTGCAACCTAGGCTCATGCAGAGGGTGAATGTAGAGTTATAGGCAATCTGGGTTCAGCTCTGCTCATGTTTAAGCTGCGCAGCAGGTGCTTACATACATACACACCAGGACAAGCGTATACACTCTGGAGTCAGATCTATATACACACCAGCAAATATAATAAATGTGCGTGTATAACATCCCTAATAGTTTTAACAGCAGGTTATACCATACTGCACAAGGATGCCCCAGCAGTTGCCCGTATCTACAATACATATCACAAGGAATAACCTTCTCCTTTCAGGGGAATCCACACACGGGTTGCCCCAAGTGCTAGTATCATCATCTCCCTTAAGATTACACGAGAAGGGCGATTTCTCAAGACCCCAAAAGGAAGGTTGAAAGTCGGGTGCGATTTACGGCCAAGCGCTCCTGCAATGGTTAACGCACATGGTGATGCCATCACGGAAACTGATTCACATTTCAGCCATATACATACATTTACTCACACCGTTTTGCCAGCGACACGTAAGTGTCTATTTCCACAGTAGGCTGCAGGTACAGGTTGGCACAATTCAGGTAAGATTGGGATATATGACAGTGAGTCTCGCTGGGCTGGTACGCAAAATAGGTATGCAGCTTTTTGGCTATATTAACCCCTTAAGGGCCAAGCCTCAATTTGCAATTTTTATCGGTCACATTCTGAGGTTATATTTCTTGGACATTTCAACATATCCTATTGGTTACAAGACTGACTTTCGTGACATGGTGAACTTAATATTAACAGTAAATTCAGCTGGTTCGTTAGGCAGATAACTAAATTCAGGTCTGCATATGGGACACATCGGGCATTGTCGGTAGTTTACCTCTCGCCCACGGCTACACGCTGAGGTACACAACCCTGCCTAGCGTGCGACTTACCACCGCCCGCATAAGGTCCAGTATTAGTGTTGACAGCCGCTGCCCCGACACGTATTATCAGCTACACAGGCTTATAAAAAAAAAAAAAAAAAAATTTATAACTGCTGGGGAACACTGTTGAGTTAAACCACACGGTCGAACGTCTCGGTCCCTGGGAATAAAGCCCAGACGACTAATCTGAAGGAAGTGCTGCTTCTAATGTCTTATATAGTTAGATAATAACAACAGCACAAGGTACAAAAAATTATTTAATAGGTAGCAGCACACCACGTAAGCATAAGAGAAACAATTAAGAACACCGGATTTATATATATAAAAAAAAATTTAAAAAAATTGGTTCCGGCCCTACAAAAAGTAGACACACAGCACTTCCCAAGGCAAGGGGTAAGTTACACATTAGTACAACCATAACCATAATGGTTGGGGATATATCTGCTACTACAATATAAGCCAACCAGTCTCCCTTAGCCAGGGCCCACACCTCACAGGGCTAGTGCAAAAAAGTGAGTGTGGAGGGGTACGGGCAAGCTCGCAGGCTACGACTCAATCATGGCATAGAGGCTACCAGTTGTTATGTCACACACCTGTTAAATGACTGCAACTTTGAATGGTCAGCAGGCATTCCCGACACAGGGCACCAATATCCCGTTGCAAGTCATCCTGTTTTCCAATCATATGGCATAGGGCTGGTTGCAATATTGTGTTAGTCACCACGAAGCTCGGCTGTTTACTGCAGCAATAGCTGTTGTTTTTTAGGGAGCGCTACACGTTAGTGGACCAGTAACGATCAACCCACCGCCCGGGGGGGCCACGGCATGACGACATAATAGCATGTAAAGAAAGGGTGGTAATTAGCAGCAGGAGGTCCAAGCAAGCCAAAGTATATGGTTCCCCGTCTTCATCCGGGTTTCCTATATGCCCCTTGGAGGCCATACAGCAGCACTGCGCCTCCTGCACTCCTTCAATCATGTTTTCGAGTAGGTAGAGGGTTGCCCCGCTTACCGTTGCAGTTCGCCAGTTTGCTAACAGTTTCTTTAGGAAAGCGGATCGCCAACCAAACCAGTATGGCACACATTCCGGTCAGATGAGAGCTGCAACGGAGGCAGTGAGAGCGGGCCTTTTTCAAACCACGAGATACAACAGGTGAATGGATGGAAGTCAGACTCCTTTTCCGGTATGTAAGACCAGATTTACTGTGAACAGGACGATGCACGGGTGTCCCCCACCAAGACGCAGCATTCCCCGCTCTTCTCCTAACTCCGCTACTCTACTCCTCTTCTCCTCTCCGACCACTTCCCTCCTCCTCCGGCTCCCCACTTCCAGTCTCCTTTTTCCCCCTTCTTACATCAGCTGGTTCTTCTCTGCCTCGGCTCCGCCTCCCTTCCCACCTTTCCTCATTACCTCTAAAGCTCTTCTTTCTCTTTTACCCTTCCCCCCCCCCCCCGGTAACAAGGAAGTGTAATTTTCTTTTATAGGCACCGGCAGAGCCTCGGGCGGAGTCTTGGGTCAAGCAAAAAATGTATGGGCAGACAAGCGAAGAAGAAGCCAGGAGAGGCAAAAACCTCAGTCTGTGAAATCATGAGGTCCATCGGAAAACTGCAATAGACTCGACATGGGTGCAGGTGCTCCCAGAGGCAGTGGCCAATTTTCGAAGTTAGTAACGGATCCAGTGATATTAGTAATATATGCCGGGAGCGACGAGTTGGTGTCCATAAGGACTCAAGAACTGTTGGTGAGCATGAAGTCAGTTTAAGAAAGGTTGGATCTCTTTTAATTGCACAGTGATAATATGGTCCGATACGCTGCCAAATAATATATGGCTATGAGCAAAGAAACCCGTCAGCGGTTGAACGCTCCAGGAGACAGGTCAACGCACGAATTGCGTGGCGAGTGGTGGTCAGGAATGGCCTGGTAGTACACCACGACATTATACAGAACAAAGTGAAAGTTTTCCTACCCTCAGACGAAAGCAGCCTAAATGAGTCAAGGTCGGTTATATTCCTGTCGGATATCCTAGACGGGGTGGAGGAAGGTCAGAAACACGTGTGGGGGGGTCGCAGCTCTGGCTCTGCTTAGAGCAGCTCCTTGGCCGGTGGAAGGGGGAGTTGGTAAAATTCAACCTGTCCAGGACGGCCTAGGCATCGGGCGCCCCTCCTACAGGGCGTCAACTGGGCTAGGACGGCCAGGGCATCAGGTTTTGCCTCTTCCCAGGACCTAAGGCTGATATGCCGCACAAGGCCGGTAGGCCGTTCAAGGCTGTTACGCCTTACTAGGCTGATACGCCACAAGGCTGTTAAGCCTCCAAGTGAGCCTGTGGGCTGTTATGCCCAAAACAACAAAGAAGCTGCGGCCATAACCAATCCACCCCCCTTTTTTATTAATTCCTAACAGTTCCGTCGGTCCCATTGTTAGTGAGCGCCCACGTTCCGCCTTCCAGTATAGTTATCCGTTGTGTTGCATGTTTTAATAAAGCTTTGAAAATTACAACGTTGTGGTCTCAATCATTGCACGGCGAGGGGAACCGAGCAGCGGGTCTCGGCAGTCTTTTCATTGTATCTTTGACCCCCCCTAGGAAGTGAATGGCACCAGTCTTTCTTTACGTTTAATTGATCATAGAGATGTGTGGCAGAACAGGAAATGTAAATTGCTATTACTTCTGTATCTAAAGACCTGTGAGGGCTGTTTGCTATTCTTTTGATTTGTAGGGATGTGCAAGGTGTACTTTAAGAAACAGTTTTTTTCTTGTATCTGTACATCTATGTTGAAGAAAGTATGTTTATTACATGAGTAAGGCTGTGGTCACACATAGAAATCCGTTTTTGGAAGTGATTTTCATCACCAATCCGTTTTTTTCTGGGTGCTTTTTGAGCCTCCTGCACTCCTGAACGTTTTTGGAATTTTCATTAAAAAAACGCATGCGCGAACGCATGCGCAAACGCAAGTGCGCATTTGCATGCGTTCGCGCATGCGTTTCCCATAGGGCCCCATGTTAAAAAAACGCATGAAAACGCATGCGTTTTTTAAATGATGCCAAAAACGTTGCATGCAACGTTTTTGACTCAAAAACGGACAGGGCAATGTTTGGAGCTCCAGAGAAAAACGGACAGGGTGTTTATTACATCCAATCCGTTTTTCTGTCAGTTTTTGGACTTAGAAAAAAAAAAAGAGAAAACTGAAGCCAAAAACGGACTGAGGGCTTATGTGGAACCCCAGCCTAAGACAGGAATAAGCATGGATAGATAATGGACGCGCATGACGGAATGTGGCGTGTTACGCTATGTGCTTGTTCCTTGTTGCTTGGATGGATAACATATTTTTAAAACTTGATGCAGGATACAATTAAAAACAGTTATTCTAAGTAAATTGTGTTCATCGTGTGGTGTCCAGAAATTCACTGGACACCTTAGGAAAGGTTACCAGAGGTTGTATCAGAAAGCAGGTTGTTGTTTTTTTTGTTTCCTTATGAATTCTTTTTTGTTTGGATAAATAATGTTTTAACGTGAGCTAGGATAGGCATGGATAGATAATGGACGTGCATGAAAGAATGTGGCGTGTTATGCTATGTGCTTTGATCTTTTAGCTTGGACGGAAAACATATTTTGTTTAAAATTTAGTGCAGGAGACAATTTATACTGGATACCTCTGAGAAGTATAAGGCTGGGGTTACACATAAGCCCTCAGTCAGTTTTTGGCTTCAGTTTTGTCATTTTTTTGTTCTAAGTCCAAAAACTGACAGAAAAACGCATTGGGTGTAATAAACACCCTGTGCGTTTTTCTCTGGAGCTCAAAACATTGCCCTGTCCGTTTTTGAGCCAAAAACGCAGTAAACAGCGTTTTTGGCATCAGTTAAAAAACGCATGCGTTTGTATGCGTTTTTTTTAACATGGGGCCCTATGGGAAACGCATGCGCAAACGCATGGCATATATAGCCACTTGCGTTTGCGCATGCGTTTGCGCACATGCGTTTTTTCTGAAAAAAATGACTAAGTCCAAAAACGTACAGGAGTGCAGGAGACACAAAAAGCACCCTATAAAAAACGGATTGGTGATGAAAAGGACTTCCAAAAACGGATTTCTATGTGTAACCCCAGCCTAACAGGGGGAGGATCCCTGTAGAATGGTGCAACAGGGAGCATAATATGGGAAGGAAACATTGTATATATTATGTCCTAACTGCACCGGGAGAAATCCCAGGAGCGTTTTGTCCCTTTACATCCCATTTTAGGTCACCCAGACCCTCCTGAGAGATTACAGATTGTTCATGGATCCATCTCAGAACTGAAAACATATCTTGCTAGATTTCCACCATGAGGAAAAGACTGAGACTCCAGAGAAAGACTTCACAGTGTCATGGTGGGAGGGGGGAGAGTTTGTTCATATTTTATTTCAAAGATACCTCATTCACAAACCTATTTATTACACTGTGTTATTGTCCTCCTGATCATATAAACTGATGGACTGTAACTGATTCACAGAAGGACCAAAGGACTGACTGCCTTACTGCATGAAGGTCAGGCTGAGCAACATAGATGCAGCCTGAGACGGGGTTGGGGACACAACACAGATCCAGTCCTTCACCCCAAATCTAATATTCTTTGTGTACATATATATGAAAATGTTTTATATGAAAATGTTTTGATTGGTCCTACTTATATTTCATGTGTGTGCATATAGACACTTTAGGAATAGGTGCAGGTCTGCCAACACATGGACATACTCAGGTAATGGTTTCGCAGTCCAAGGTGAGTGTGTTCATGTGAAGGTTTTCTTGCATTTATGTATGGGAGTAATCCAGTCGCACATGGGTCAGTGACCTGCATGTGCTTTATGGATCAGCAGAAATAGGCTATTTTAGCCAAGTCTCTATATGCATTCAAGCCAAATGTATATTTTAGTATAATAAATTTGTACATCTGCTGTTTTGTATGAATGAGGGAAGAGTAAGGTTCTGTAGGGATAGGCCCCATCATTGTCTAAGGTATTTGCTACTTCAACCCTTGAGTCGGTAACGTTCATAAGGGATGGATTGAAGGTCAATTGGACTGCCGTTTCACAGTCAACTTAGGTGTGCTGATATCATCCCCTACCCAATAAACTCTGACCTGCCTAGTAGAGATTCAACTATCTATCCATGGAAGAACCACATTAACGATAGATGCTTCAATCAAGCTTGCAGGAGGAGTCTCTGTTGAAAGTCGTGCCTCAGCTAAGAAGAATGCCATCCCCTGATTGATCTAATCCCAAGAAGGAGGTGCTCCAAGAAACCACCTGGTGAGGCCCAGCTACGGATTGTGATCCCCGACACAGTCCCTACACACTGGTAGGGAGAGGGGCTAACACAGGAAGACTCTGTGGGCCGATCAAGAGACGAAGGTGCAGCAACTCCAGAGTCTAAGCAGTCAAGCAGGGAAGAAGACTACCTGGGGATAGGCGTGTTTCTCGAGATTGGCAACGACAAGATCAGAAGTGTACTGACAAATAGAGAACTTTATTCCTGAACCAAAGAGACCACGAAGATCCACAAAGATGACTTTGGTATAATCTATGGATGGAGACACTGGATTACGGCGAACGGCAGGGGAGAGGTGATGGCGATGGGTGATGTCTAGATACCTAAGTGGAAAAATTTTTACTTCATTTCATCCTGAACAGTTATTGGTGATAGGTTTGAGTAGGCAAATATATCCCAGCACAACACTTGCCTCAAATATCATTGTCGTGTTCTCGACAACAGGGGGAATGTTGAGGGGGAACTGTTGGCATGATTAATAATTACTATATATAGATATGTACCTATGTATCTTTATAGATATACAATATACAGTATGTCTGTATATCAATAGTCCAACACCTTCTGGGAATGGGGGGAGCTACAAAGAAGAGAAACTAAAACCAGTTCTCCCAGTTGTGGCCATCTCTGGCCAGGATGGGAGGAGTAGCACTGGCCAGTGGGTGGGTAGAATATGGGTTCTCAACACCTGGTCATATAGAAGCCCCTATTAGATCATAGCTTTCAGCCAATCAGAATGGGATTGTTGGACAGGCCCCTTTTTCCTAGGGTTTTTACCAAGGTGCCTAGGACACACGCTCTCTCTTGGACGTTTGATCAGCATGAGGAAGGACCCGAAACACATGGCTGAGTATCTTACCATTTCCCTCCATAAACCTATCCATATATAGGGATAGTTTATTAGTTAGGTGGGTTTTTATTATGCTTAGTTAATGTGGGTGGGTTGTATAGTTAGGAAACTGTGGGTTTAATTGTTACTATTATATTGCAACTGTGTTATATTGTGATTTAGCTTAATTGTGTTGAGGAATAAACTTGTTATACTTTATTATAACAAAGTGTCATGAGTCTTCTCATAGACGGTATAGAAAGTAACAGAAAGACTTTATGTTGATAATTGTGCAATGGCAAAATAGTTATAGATATTGCACAGAATAATTATTGCCACTTCATGATAACGGTAATAATGATCAGATCCCTTTAACACTGCCGCACAACATCTTAAGCAGCCCAGCCTCCGGGGATCACCGCTCAGCCTGTGGGGAGCGTTCCATCTTGCTGCTATCCATCCCCCGGAGGTTCCGCAGCGTCGGTAGGACTTACCGAACTACTCATATGTGGCGTCACTAATAAATTACCCCCTTTAATCTGTTCCTACAAGACGTCTTCGACTTTTGATCTGCACTCAACCGGGCCTCACTACCGGCAGGCGCGGCCCACCCGTGACAAGGAGGAAGGAGCTACAGCCTGTCTAAACCGGAGTCCCCGGCCACGGTGAGTCAGAAAATGGCGTCACGAACAGGATACGAGCAGGCCCGTTCCCTAACGGGTATAATGTGCTTAAAAATGACTTTAATGTCTACAATTTGGACTTTGTTCGTCCTTAAAAGAACTTTCCCGCCTTTTCACCGTTGGGCCAAGATGGCGCCCAAGATGGCGTTCCCGCCATGAGGATCCGCCACGTGCAAGCCCAGGGGTGAGCCACCGCCCCTCATCGTGGGAGGGCTAAAGGCAAAAGGCGCCAAACTCTTTGTCCGCCCTGATTGCTCGAATCAACCATGGGGGCGGACCCCAAAGACTTTTCCCACGATTGGACTACAAAAGCTCAAAGGAAATGGGAGTGTCAGACAGACCGTTCTTCACCAGCTCTTCACCAGTACAGCTACCGGGTAGAGACGGGTGTGGTTCCTCCAAGAAACATGGCCAGTTCAAGACTGAGAGACCTGATGCAAGAAGTGGAAGCCGAGGCAGAGCAGCAATAGGCCATCAGGGTCCGGGTCCTGTCCTCAATATCAACGGCAGCCCCGACTTCTGGCAAAAAGCTCTCCAAGACCTCCGGGTACGGCTCCTAGAAACCGTAGAATGGACAATCCGCAGTTGGAGTGCGAGCTTGGGCAGCAGACTACATCGTGCGATGCAGCAGAGCCGCTCGGGTGCAACCACTCCAGGGCCGGACGACATCTCGAGTTTCAGCACCGCCTCGCCCACGCCGACTACTTGTCCAGCCTCGTCTCCAGAACCAATAGACTGTGTCATTCCGGTAGAGACCACCGCTTATCCCGATCCAAAGCCTGGAACTGCGACCGTGTTTGGGCCGGAGCTTACAACTCGCTCCAAGGAAGAACCGAATACTTACCTGGTTCCCATTGCGGAACCCGCGACTAGTTTCATCACTGCCGAGACTGTCGCCTGTTTCTCCCCTGAACCGGAGGCCTCCTCTGCAATTAACGAGGCCTACCTGGTGACCGGGATTGAAACACCACTTCCTGCTGTTACAGAAGAAGAGGCAGGCAGCCTGGAATCCCTGCAAGATGACCTCGAGGAGAACTTCGCAGCACAGCCACCCATCGACCCAGAGGATTCCATTCCAACGTCTCCGCTTGCCGAGCAGCCCTACGTGGTCATCGAGGGAGGGATCGAGGATGATGGCGACGAGACCTACAGCCCAGCTGAGAACCTCTACACCGGGTTCGCCTGGGGAGACACCAAGGATCCTTCTGCCGGGCGATCTGCTCGGGTACACTGGTCGGGTGCAGCCGCAACATTTTCTCCGGTTCCGTTCAACCGGGTTCCACTCCAGACTGCCCACCAGACTCCAACCGTTCAACAACCATCACGCCGTAGTGACTTTATCCACACGCCGCACCACTCCGACGAAGAGGTACGTCGCATCCGAAGGGAGGAGTGGCACACTCGGCTGCGCGCCAATATGCATGCCAGCGCTGAAGCCCGCCGCCAACCTCCATTGCCTTATGAGTTCCGTAAAACCGTACGGATGAGCACCTTTAACTTATCCACCGGGTGGGGATTCATAAGGGAGGAGGGTGTGTATACAGAAGTGTTTGTGGGGCGCCGTGATGTGGAATCGCACCTACCGCGAGGGCATCCTAACCGAGACTTATATAGAGGGGACATTGTAACCTATGAGCAATATGTATGCTGTGACGGGTGGTTCGCTATACGAGTCCGGAACCTTGCCCTCTACAAGTGACTTTGTTGTTTGAACTTTTTGCCAAGAGACTTCTTTCTGTTTTGCAAATAACACCGCGACTTGGCGGCTACAGCCTGAACTTTTACCTAAGGACAGCCGACCGCCCGCCGGGTCCGCGCAATGTGTTAACCTGTTTATTTTACTTGCCTTATTTTTGCGTAAAATAATGACCTGTTATTAATAAAAGTGTATTACCAGTTATAAAATATAAAAACCTCTGTAATGTGGGTAGTGTGACGCTTGAGGACAAGCGAAATTAACCAAGGGTGAGTGTGGTGCCCCGCAACGAGTGCGTCGCAGGAGGGTATTGCAGCCATAAATGCAGCCGCAATATTCTCCGACCCAGCAGTCATATGATTTACTTAGAGATCCAAACCCTGCATGCATCACTTAACATAGAGGGCCAATCCAAGGTCCTGGTGGGCGGAGTGCAAGGGTAGTGTCAGGAGTAGGAGTGGGAGAAGGACAGACTTTAGTTAGTTAGGAGTCGGGTCTAGACAAGAGAGAGACACAGACTTGAACTTGGAGTAGGAGCGGGGGCTTGCACGCTGTGCAGCCCCTGGGCCGTCACCGGTCGGGTGTTAGCACCTGAGGCCTCAACAACCGGGATCGGGCATCATCAACCACGGGTTCCAAAAGACTCCCGTGCCCAATTTACAGCCGGTTCACTGGTACCGAATCTGGCAGCAGTTCACCTCTGCTACGCGAACCAGGAGCGTGGAGGAGCAGCTTTACAGGAGCATCCCACCACCCGCCGAAATTCCAGTCGTCTAACCAGCGGTGTACCCACCGAGGGACTCAAGGCTCCCCAGAACATCCATAACGTACATCTTGGATAGGGATTGAAGCAGCCTCCCCGTACCCGACCTGGTATTCCTGGGCGACAATGGCAAATACTTAGCTAGAATGGAGGAACACTACGGATCTCTGAGGGACACCTATCACTGCTGAGTCCGCCCGGTCTACTACCCGTTAACTGTATACCATGTACTGCCTGCTGGTTACAGTAAAGACCCGTTACAGAGACTTTCAGTGTCCGTGCTTCCTTATGATTGACTCCGTCCGCACACAAGGTAACCGCAGCTGCGCACAAACATCTTAAGCAGCCCAACCTCCGGGAATCACCGCTCAGCCTGTGGGGAGCGTTCCATCTTGCTGCTATCCATCCCACGGACGTTCCGCAGCGTCGGTAGGACTTACCGAACTACTCATAGGTGGCGTCACAAATAAATTACCCCCTTTAATCTGTTCCTACAAGACGTCTTCGACTTTTGATCTGCACTCAACCGGGCCTCACTACCGGCAGGCGCGGCCCACCCGTGACAAGGAGGAAGGAGCTACATCCTGTCTAAACCGGAGTCCCCGGCCACGGTGAGTTCCCATCACTGCCGCAATCCCACCAACCTCTGGAGGACTATAGCGGCGCTGGTGATCCCTCACTAGATACTGCAGGTGGCATCACGACTAACTTGTATATAATCCCTGTAAATACCCTTTTCAAGAGCACCGCTCCCCAGGATACAGGATCAGGCGCAGCCGCCATTCCCCGTGACAAAGTTAACTCCCCTCACTGTCGCCTGATACCCGAGTACCCCATTCCCTGGGGCGAAACACTGTTCCTTACCCCATTTCCACTGAGAATCCTTCGACTTTCCCTTCGCGGGTTGGCCTACTAGGAGGTCTTGCAGGGGGGCAGCCTTCTTGGTGTACTCCTTGATGAACCTCTGATAGTAGCCTACCAACTTCCTTGATGGCCTTGGGTTCTGGCCACTCTTTGATCGCTGTTACCTTGTCTGGATCTGGGGCCACGCTTTCAGCACTGACTATGTGTGCCAGGTACTGCACTTCAACGCAGCTAAGGATTCCTCTATACGAGGTAACGGGTAAGCATCTTTGTGTGTTATGCGGTTTATTTGCCTATAGTCTACACACATTCTCATACTGCCATCCTTTTTCCTGACTAGGACTAATGGAGCTGGCCATGGACTACAGCTATCTCGTATAACCCCTGCGTCCTTCATGTCCTGTAACATTTCCTTGGCTTTTTGATGTGCAGGTGGAATAGGCCTGTACTGCTCTTTGATTGGTGGATGTGTACCTGTGGGGATGTGATGTTGTACCCCTTTTATCCTACCAAAATCAAGTGGATGCTTACTAAAGACTTGTTTGAATTCTTGAACTACCCGGTACATACCTTGCTTTTCATACACAGGAGTGGTGTCAGTTCCGACATAGAGCTGCTGGCACCAGTCCTCCAGTGGCCCAATAGTTTTATCAGGTTTTGCCCTTTTTTCGTGGGGTTTGGGTTGCACTGTTTGGATCTCGTTGTTGCTGACAATTTAGCAGTGGTTTTATACCTGGGTAATTTAACCTCCTCACTGCCACAATTTAAGAAGCAAACAGGTACTCTCCTTTTCTGTACGTCTACCACCCCCCTGGCTGCCAACAGTGTGGGTCTGTGCTCTGTGCTGACGGGCTCCACTAACGCTTGATAGTCCTGCCCTCTCAGACCTATAGCTGCTCGACACCAAATCATCATTTCACTCATTGGGGGTATCACAATAGGCAACGGGTCTGTCACCCGTGCAGTACCAATTTCACCACCTGTAATTGTTACCTGTTGATGGTGGACGATGGCTCTGATCTCACGCTGGAGAACCTTTCTCTGCCCAGGCCTGGCAGTGTTTGCAATCTGTTGAAGCAAAGACAAAACTTCCTCCATGCAATTGCTAACAACATTAGTACCCAGTATGATATAAGGATCATTTGCATTACTGGCTTTTGCTGCTACAAGGACCCCTTGGTTCTGCAATTTCACGCTCCCCACCTTTATGGGCACTTCTCTAACCCCCATAACTGTGAGCGGTTCCCCATTAGATGCATTAAGAATAAGGTCTATTTCAGGCTGTTTCAATTCTGCATCAGCCCAATACTTCTTATAAAGGATATAGGGGATGGTGGTCACCTGCGACCCGGTGTCCAGTAGAGCAGGTGTCGGGATGCCGTCCAGTACAATGGACAGAAACGGCCTCTGTCCGAAGAAGGTCTTTTACCAGGTGGCTGGGCCCTGTTGATCTAGTCCTAAGGTTTGGCCCCGGCCCCCGGGGACTGCCTGTTTAAAGGACAGCTCCTGGCGAGGTGTCCGGAGCGGGTACAGCGGTGGCAGATGGGCTCCCCAGTGGATCTGTAGCAGTCGATGGCTCTTCCTCTCTACGCTGCAGCTTGCTTCCCTCGCATCCAGGGTACATCCTCTGGGCTGTTGGCAAGTTGAATCAGTGGCTGGGACTTGGGTAGGGTCATGGTGTCGGCTGTTGGCTTTGCTGTAACTGCATAGCGTCCATTAATTTAGCAATGTTTTTGCTCATCTGGCGCATCTCAGCACACATCTCAGCCCGCAGTGAATCATATTTGTCAGGCTGAGCAGATTGTACATTGTGCGTGTCTGCAGACATGGGTAATGGTTTTGGAGTAGCCTGCACCTCACCACTGCACCACCGTTTAATTGCAGCTTCATGGGTCTCTACCGGCTTTAAACCTTTGATGGCCATCTCTTTCAGGGTGTTAAAGTCAGCTTCAGGATTGCTCAATGACCACCAACGTACAGTCTTACTGTCCTCAGGGGATAGCAGTCCCCGGGTGAATTGTTCAATGAGGAGCTTGTTTTCATCGGGTACACTGGTGGGGCTGACATGTATCAGGGCACGCAATGCTTCTTCCAGACACCAGGCATAAGCTCTTATGTCACCTCCCGACCTCTGGTAGCAGTGATGGAAGTGCATGCGTATATCAGCCCCATTGCACTCCTCGAAGGTAGCTCTCAGTTTATTGCATATAGCAGAGGTGGATTTGCGATCCGCAGCAGATGAAGACGCACTTTCTTTCTCTGCTGAACCAGTTAATTGTCCGAGTACCACAGCCGGTCATTGCATACATATCTAGGACGCTGTTAATTTTTCGTTTGAACTCATCCAATGTAGCGTGGCATCCGTCATACTGGAGCAACCACTTGGCCCCCGGGATGTATGGGAGTGACATCGGTATTATCGGGGCGACTGCACCCGGGGTGCCAGAGGTGCAGGCAGTGCTACCAGAGGCAGCCATTGATCATCTGGTGTAATTCTGGGGATCAACATATGCACAGTTGTCATCGCTGGAGGAGGCCGACATGTTGGATGCCCCCCTAATGAATTACAGCCAGCCCGTAAAGAGTTAAACAGTTCGGGAGTTTCCGGACTAGGCCGTGGCACTCGGGAATGCTCGGCTGAGCAAGAGGCGGGTTTCAGGTTCACACTCAACAGGCTGGCACGCCCCCTTTCTTCTCGCTCTTCGGCGCAGTAATGGCGGCGTAGTTTAAACAGTCACTCAATACAGTCAATATCACGGCACACAGTACCCGGTAATACCGGCACGGGATCCTGTTCGTGGTGCCAGAAAAAGATGTGTCCAGCCCCAGGGTGTTGGGTACTCGGGTATCAGGCGGCAAAGGGTTAATGGTGTCACGGGGAATGGCGGCCGCACCTGATCCCGTGTCCTGGGGGACTATTCTTTTGAAAAGGGGGTTTATGTACAGGGGATTATTTACAAGTTTGTTGTTGTCGTGACGCCACCTGCAGTTTCTGGTGAAGTAGCACCAGCGCCGCCACAGTCCGCCGGAGGTCGGTGGTATTGCGGCTGAGATCGTATATTCCTCCGCAGGCAGGACTGGGACCTCCGGGGCAGCGTAGTGAGGAGGGACAGGTTGGAGTTGAACTGGGATTTTATAGGGAACAGTCTATGGAGGATACTGGGAGTGGAAAAGAAGGATACACACACGCAGGAAAGTCTCTTTTACCTTTTACTGTTGTTCACAGGTATAACGATCCAGGGCACTGACGGGTGGACAGGTTGCACAGTGAGTCCCCACAGCAAGTGGGTATAAGGTCTCCTCTGCTCTGTGGTATTCATCTGAAGCAAAGCCTGCTTGCAGCCTGACTTGCCTCCTCTCTCTTCCTGACTATAGTGTCCTCCTCTCCTCCTGTGTGGTCTCCGGGATACCTTCTCCTGATCACTGCGGCTTTGCCTTGCTGTGTCTGATTCCCTCTAATGACCCACAGAGGATACCGGGTAGCTGTGGCCTCCACGGTGCGACGGGGTTTTCTGTGGTTCTATAGTGTCCCACAGATGCGGATCCCCAATATCTGGTGTTTCTCCTGGGACGAACTCCTCAAGTTTCTCGCTCCCTTTTCTATCCTAAACTCCTTGCCTTCAGTCCCACTTAGGCTGGCGGGACGTAGAAGGGCCAATCCGGGTCAGTGGCTCGGGCCTAATCGCAGCACCGACCACCAGGACGTCTTTGCAGCTCTCCTAGCGTCTGCACACTCTGACTAACTCCGCCCCCAGCAGCAGTATTTATTATTACTGTGCCGGGGTGGAAGATTTTGTATGTAGTAGGTACCGGCTGTGGAAACCCAGCTGTGCATGAGAGAAGTCTGTGGCTACCTGCGTGAGCAGGGCGCTACATATACATCTGTTTCATGAACTTTAAAAAGGTCTATGATTCGGTGTGGCACCCGGGCTTATTCCTGAAACTGCTGGAGAGCGGAATAGGAGGAAAGACCTACGGTGGCATCAAAAGCTCCTACACTGAGAACCTATGCAGTGTGAGTGTGAATGGTAAAAGAACGGCTTATTTCCAGCAGAACCGTAGAGTCAGACAAGGCTGCAGCCTAAGTCCAACGCTCTTCAACATTTATATCAACAAGCTGGATACCACTTTGGAATCTTCCACAGCACCAGGTCTCACCCTCCACGATGCTCAGGTGAAATTCTTGCTGTATGCAGATGACCTGCTGCTGCTGTCACCAACCGAGAAAGGCCTCCAAGACAACTAGAAAATCTTAGAGAAATTCAACTCCACCTGGGCACTACCGGTCAACCTATAGAAAACCAATATCATGATGTTTCAGAGGTGAAAGAGAAGATCAGACCAGCACCCTTCATTTGTCCTCAACAACTGTACCCTTACAGGAATAGACAAATATACTTACCTGGGCCTGGACATTCACCAGTCAGGAAGTTTCAAACAAGCCATAGAGACCCTGAAATAAAAAGCCTGCAAAACTTTCTATGCCATCCAAAGGAAACTCTATCATCTAAAGCCACCAGTGAGAGTCTGGTTAAAAGTCCTCGACTCTATCATCGCCCCAATCCTCCTGTATGGCAGCGAAGTCTGGGGTCTTCACACCTACCCAGACTGGTCAAGGTGGAATTCCAGCCCAACAGAAATATTCCACCTGGCATTCTGCAAGAACCTTCTCCAGGTCCATCAGATCACCTCCAACAGTGCTTGTCGGGCTGAGCTGGGCAGGTTCCCTCTACACTAGGGATGGGCGAATCTACTCGCTAGGACTCGTTACTCGGCGAGTAGTAAGGGACTCGCAGGACTCGGTACTCTGCGAGTTTCCCAGTGATTACTCGCGAGTCTAATGCAAATCAATATCAATCCTAGTTTTGTCAGAAACGCTGACAAAACTACGATTGCCATTGTTTGCATTAGACTCGCGAGTAATCACTGGCTACTGTGCCAGTGATAGCAGGGAAACTCGCAGATAACTGCTGTTTCTTTGCGAGCCAGTCCAGCTGTCTTCTCTGTGCAGCTCCAGGGTCCTAGAGCCCGCCTGCTCACAGACATGATGTAGCAGTGCTGAGATTGTTCTCAGTCTGCTCATTCCCTGTGTACAGACATGAATGTCTGTGCACAGAGATGATGTAGCAGTGCTGAGATTGTTCTCAGTCTGCTCATTCCCTGTGTACAGACATGAATGTCCGTGCACAGAGATGATGTAGCAGTGCTGAGATTGTTCTCAGTCTGCTCATTCCCTGTGTACAGACATGAATGTCTGTGCACAGAGATGATGTAGCAGAGCTGAGATTGTTCTCAGTCTGCTTATTCCCTGTGCATAGACATCTATATTTATGCACAGGGGATGTAGCAGAGAGGACATCGCGTTTTGGACTGCGTCGGACGGAAGAGGATTTTTTTAATTAAAGATGGAGTCCCTAATGGCTTTTTTTTTTATTTCTAATAAAAAATTTTCCTTGTGTTGTGTTTTTTTTAAAACAATTTAATAGAAATTCATGGTGGTCATGTCTAATATTGGCGTGACCGCCATAAATTTCGGGCTTAGGGCCAGCTGATAATACAAAGCTGGCCCTAACCTCTTTATTACCCAGTGAGCCACCGCCACCAGGGCCGCTGGAAGAGCGGGGTTCAGCGCCAGAGGATGGCGCTTCAATGAACGCGCCATCTTCTGGGGCGGCTGCGGGCTGCAATTTGCAGCGGGGGGTGCCCAGAAAGCTTGGGCATCCCTGCGCTGCGGATTCCAGCCCCCAGCTGCTTAGCTGTACCTGACTAGACATAGAAATTGCGCGGAGCCCCACGCATTTTTTTTTAATTATTTCATGAATTTCAGAGTCAGAGTCTCAGAGTCAGAATCTCAGAATTTCATGAAATAATTTAAAAAAAATGCGTGGGGCTCCACGCAATTTCTATGTCTAGTCAGGTACAGCTAAGCAGCTGGGGGCTGGAATCCGCAGCGCAGGGAGGCCCAAGCTTTCTGGGCACCCCCCGCTGCAAATTGCAGCCCGCAGCCGCCCCAGAAGATGGCGCGTTCATTGAAGCGCCATCCTCTGGCGCTGAACCCCGCTCTTCCAGCGGCCCTGGTGGCGGTGGCACGCTGGGTAATAAAGAGGTTAGGGCCAGCTTTGTATTATCAGCTGGCCCTAAGCCCGAAATTTATGGCGGTCACGCCAATATTAGACATGACCGCCATGAATTTCTATTAAATTGTTTTAAAAAAAACACAACACAAGGAAAATTTTTTATTAGAAATAAAAAAAAAAGCCATTAGGGACTCCATCTTTAATTAAAAAAATCCTCTTCCGTCCGACGCAGTCCAAAACGCGATGTCCTCTCTGCTCATCCCTGTGCATAAATATAGATGTCTATGCACAGGGAATAAGCAGACTGAGAACAATCTCAGCTCTGCTACATCATCTCTGTGCACAGACATTCATGCTGTACACAGGGAATGAGCAGACTGAGAACAATCTCAGCACTGCTACATCATCTCTGTGCACGGACATTCATGTCTGTACACAGGGAATGAGCAGACTGAGAACAATCTCAGCACTGCTACATCATCTCTGTGCACAGACATTCATGTCTGTACACAGGGAATGAGCAGACTGAGAACAATCTCAGCTCTGCTACATCAGGCAGCAGGCAGGCTCTAGGACCCTGGAGCTGGGGCAGCCAGAACACAGAGAAGACAGGATCTTATCTGTGCGAGTCAGCGATTACTTACAAAGTAAACTAGCAATGCAAATAAATGACACAACTAGGATTGCTTCAGGCTGAAGCTTCCGAGACACATCTGCGATTTGTAAATCTCACACTACTCGCTATTACTCGCTTCCCCATTCATTAACATTGGACTCGCTAGACTCGCAACGAGTAGCGAGTCCTGGGCTCGGACTCGCTAGAGTCAAGCGATTCCGAGTAATTTAGGATTCGCCCATCACTACTCTACACCTAACAGTCCTTAAGAGGGCAAAGTCATTCATGGCTCACCTACATAGGAGAAATCCAAGCTCCCATCACCATAATGCCCTGATACATGTAGGTGAAACAGAAAAGTCAGGACCCTTGGAACAGCCCACCCAAAACCAACCCAACCAGAGCACCAATCACAACAACCTGACAAAAGCCAGAATCAGGAAGATGGTAGACGAAGGTTAGGACAGGTATGTCAGTGACTGGAAGAACGATATCATCAGCTCACAGAAACTGACCATGTACCGGAGTCTACAGAGAGACTACAGACTGGCCCCATATCTGGAGAAACTCCTGAATCCTAGAGACCGCAAGATTCTGAGCCGATATAGACTCAGTGCCCACAGTCTAGCCATCAAATCTGGCTGACACAGGCAGAGCTACAAGCCCAGGGAGGAAAGACTGTGCCAACACTGTGATCAGGAGGCCCTGGAGGACGAAACTCACTTCCTGCTACACTGCTCCAAATACTCAGCAGTGAGGGACACTCACTTCAGGAGACTCTCACGTCTCTTCCCAGATTTCATCACCATGAAGGAAGAAGAGAAAACATATATCCTGCTGGGAGAAGAAGAGAGAACAGTGGAGATAGCAGCGCGGCATGTGAGCGAATGTCATAGACTGCGAGAAAGAGAACTATGATATGCCATGAACTTCTATAGCCCCATCCTGGATCCGCCCCCATCCCCCCCATCCACCTTCCCTATGCCATGGACGTCTATAGCCCCCACCCTGGATCTGCCCCCATCCACCTTCCCTACAGCCCCTACCCAACATCCCCACACTCCCTATCCCTATTCCTTTTTGTACACTTGCTTTGGCAAAACTAATGTGTATTAAGTCCTGCCAATAAAGCTGCTTTGAATGTTAAATCTTGATATAGATATCTTAGTATATATACAGTATATATATTAGTTTAAATAGAATAGATATAGTTATTATAGATAGTATAGATAATATAGAAAGCATAGATGAGGACCCTCAACAATGAATAGAGGAGGGCCCTCCAAAATGTATAGAGAAGGGCCCTCCCAAATATATGGCACAGGTCTGCCTGAAGGCCCTCACAAAACTCTGCTGGATGCCCTGCCAGTGTTTATAGATCACAGTGTGTTAGAATGTGAAGTCCTCCTGGGAGAAATTACAACTGTAGCAGATACCGTTGACATCTATGTTAGTCCTACCTATGTCATAATATACAACTGTCAGAAGACAGTAGCCCTGCCAAAGAAAAATCTGTGACACAGTACTGTGTTGAGCGTTTTAATTGCAAACCCAAATTAATGGTAGAGGGCCCTCTGTTGGCCCTCCCAAATGAGTGAATCAGGGCTCTGCCAAATGAGAGCACAAGGGCCCTCCCAAATGTATAGAGGAGGGCCCTACCAAATGTATATAGGAGAGCCCTTCCAAATGAATAGAGGAGGGTCCTCCCAAATTAATAGATTAGGGCTCTCCCAAATGTATAGAATAGGTCCCTCCCAAATGTATAGAGGAGGGCCCTCCCAAAGTTATTGAAAGGGTCCTCCAAAATGTATAAAGGAGGGCCCTCCCAAATGAATAGAGGAAGGCCCTCCCAAATGAATAATGGATTAATGGATCCTTTGATGATGGCAATTTTTTTCATTATGCATATTGCTTGTGTGCATGTGTGCACTGTGGCTCTCTGACCTTTCTACACTGTGGTCACCTGTGTCATGGCATCACGTGTTGAAGGCCCCACGTTTATTGTGCCTGTAGTGGCAGCGGGCTTCTTTGACTGCAATCCACGCATAAGCAAGATACAATTACACTGACTTTGGCTGATTGGTCAGCACTTATATATAAACCAATCTATTTTATGATGATTTCAAAGTCTAATGAAGGGCACGCCAAAATGCACATGGGGTAGGCGTTGCATGTGTATGCTGGTCTCTCAGAGGTAATTCATCTCATTATACAGGCCTGATTATAGATGTATTGTATTTAGAGATGAGCAAACGTTTTGAAGTTCGAGGTCAGTACGGTTTGCCGAAAGAGCATATGTTTGCCAAATAGATAAGTGAACAGTTTTCCAAACTTCTGATCCCCATTCAAGTCAATAAGAGGCAAAATCTAGGGTTTGGAAAACACCTTCGAAGGGGCCCAAAAGCTGCCAAAATAGCACAAATTAGGGATAGACACCAGGAAAATTGCCATCTATTTCCCAAAGTAAATTTTGTTTATCATTGCACATTATAGATGCATGGGACAAGACCCAGTATTTCAACCTCCAACATGATCAGTAACAGGGAAATGAGTGACAGGTGTAGGCATGGTGCTCAGTGATCCCTGCTAAATTCACAAAACACATAAGAATGACACCCCAATAACATTCTCCACATTTCAAAAAAATTAGGGCCAGATATCACCAAAGTGGCATCTATTAAACCTGAATAAAATCTGTATAATGGAGCAGCTTGCATGCATGGCACAGGGTCTGTAACAGGATCTGGCCTAGCATTTGAAGGTTAATCATTCATTAGTAACAGGGGAATGAGTGACATGTGTAGGCATCGTGCTCAGAGAGCCCTAGTTCATTCACAAAATACACAACAAAGACATTCCAAAAAGAGTCTCTACATTTCAAAAAATTAGGGCGAGAAAGGGACATCAGTTGATCTAGACTAAGAAACGTACAATGCCGCAGCCTGCATGCATGGCACAGGGCCTGAAACAGGGCCTGGTCTAGCATTTCAAGGTTAAACATTGTTCTGGAACAGGGGTATGAGTGACAGGTGTAGGACTGTTGGGCAGGGGGTCCTCATACCCTATGAAACCGTTCCAATAAATGTTATGCTCTGCCATTCAGGTGCCACAAGTGTTTACAGAGTACTACTGAAATAGTCAGGAGGATACTGGAGTAGTCAGGACATGTACAGAATTATTGGGAAGAGAGCCCTCATACTTCATGCAACCGCTCCAAAAAAATGTTATGCTCTACCACACTTAGGTGGCACAAGTATTAGGTTCACAGAGTACTACAGGACGACTTAGTAAGGTGGCTCTGTGAAATATATTAGCCTATTGGGCAGAGGGACCTCAAGTATTAGGTTCACAGAGTACTACAAAAAGAATTAGTCAGGTGGGTGACATGTGTACACCTATTGGGCAGGGGCCCTCATACATCATACAACCCTTCAATAAATTTCATGCTCTGGCACACTCAGGTGGCACAAATATTATGTTCACAGAGTACTACAGGAAGAATTAGTCAGGTGGGTCAGTGGCCTGTATTAGCCTAGTGGGCAAGGGGCTCTCATACCTCTTGCAACCGCTCCAATAAATTTAAGGCTACACCACACTCAGGAGGCACAAGTGTAAGTTTCACAGAGTACTACTAAAATAATTAGTCAAGTGGGTCAGTCACATGTGTAGACCTATTGTTCAGGGGGCCCTCATACATTGTGCCACCGGTCAAAAAAATGTTATGCTCCACCACACTCAGGTGGAACAAGCATTACGTTCACAGAATACTACTGAATGAATTAGTCAAGGAAGTCACTGATAGGGGCCCTCATACGTCATACAGCCAATCCAATAAATATTATGCTAAGCCACACTCAACACACAATGCACATACACTGTTTTTTGGCCTAAAAGCAGTGTTTCATAAATTTTCCTATATATTGCCATTAACTCTTTTTGGGCATAGAACCAGTGTTTTCCGAATCTGCTGTATTCACATCAACAGCTTGGTTCTATGCCCAAAAAGAGTTTACAGCAATATTTAGTGAGATTCATGAAACACTGCCTTTATGCCAAAAAAACCTGTGGCTGTGAAAACAGCAGATTTGGCAAACACTGATTCTACACCCAAAAAGAGTAAAGGGCAATATAGGGCAATATTTATGGAGATTTTGCAAACACAAATTTTAAGCCAAAAAAAGCTGTGTGCGAATACACCAGATTTGCAAACACTGGTTCTTTTCCCAAAGAGAGTTTATGGCAATATTTGGGGAGATTTATGGAAAAAATGCTCATTTTCATTTACTCAGCCCAATGTTATACAATTCTGTGAATCGCCTATGTGTCAGGCTGGGGTCACAGTTGCATTTTTCACAAGCGTTTTTGGAGACCTGCGTTTTCAAAAACGCATGTAAAAAACGCACCCATAGGCCCCCATGTTAAAAAACGCATGCCCTAATAGCAAAAACGCATGTGTGACTGTACAATGCGTTTTTGGTGCATTTCCAAAAACGCATGCGTTTTTTAATATGGGGCCTTATGGGAAATGCATGCAAAAACGCATGTACAATTAGTGCCATTCAAAAACGCATGCGTTTTCCATAGGAGCCCATGTTATAAAAACGCATGCGTTTTCTTCAAAAACTCATGCGTTTTTCAAAACGCACCAAAAAATAGTACATGCACTATTTTTTGGTGCAGATTTAAAAACGCAGCCAAAAACGCAGGGAGCTATCACACACCTTAAAAAACTCATGCTGAATTAAAAAACCCATGAGTTTTGTTAAATCACTAAAAAAAACTCATGTCAACTGTGACCCCAGCCTTAAAGAGGACCTTTGACCTCCCTGGTGCTTGGCAATAATGAATACATAGATGCACTTTTCATAAAAGAAGGTGCGCGATTTTGTCTGTAAAAAGTTGACTCCACGTCACATATTTGAGCCCCTGACATGCCAAAACATCAGAAACCCCCACATGTGACTACATTTTATAAACTCATGTAGGTGATTTGTGAGAATTTTTAAAGAGGACTTGTCCCCCCCTGGTGCTTGGCAAACTGAATGCAGCACTGAATGCAGCATGTCTGTTGCATTCAGGGAGGGGGTCCCCCATGTCTCTAGCCAACCTGTAAGCTTTACAAAATACTTTATAAACCTTACAGTTAAGAGGTCGCCTTGGTGGGATCTTATTAAGAGGTCCTGGCTGCCTGCACAGTCCTCCCTGCCCTCTATGTGTCTGCTGCTGCTTCCTCTTCTTCTGGGTCTGTCCTCCTCTTCTGCTTATGATGCCACACAGAGCAGGAGCAGAAAAGGAGGACAAGCCCAGCAGAAGAGGAGATGGTGGCAGACACATAGAGGGGGCTGAACGATCCCACCGACTGCAAGGTTTATAAAGTATTTTGTAAAGCTTACAGGTTGGCTAGAGACATGGGGGACCTCTTCCCTGAATGCAACAGACATGCTGCATTCACTGCTGCATTCAGTTTGCCAAGCACCAGGGGGGAAACAAGTCCTCTTTAAAAATTCTCACTAATCACCTACATGAGTTTTTAAAATGTAGTCACATGTGGTGGTTTCTGATGTTTTGGCTCAAATATGTGACGTGGAGTCAAGTTTTTACAGACAAAATCGCGCACCTTCTTTTATGAAAAGTGCATCCATGTATTCATTATAAAGTGCAGAACAAATTGTATGGATGCATTTTGTCTTGTTACCCACATGAAAATAAAATTGGGGCTAAGTCAACATGTAGTGGGAAAAATGTGTTTCCATTTTCACAGCACATTATACAATTCTGTGTCACACCTAGGGGATCAAGGTGCTCACCACATATCTACCGTATATACATTTTTTAAGGGGAATAATTTCCAAAATGGGGGTCATTAACGAGTGGGTTTCTACCAGTTAGGCAAGTCAAGGCAATATGGCATTAGCTATCGGTTCCAAAAGTCAAAAGGTGCTCTTTCCTTTCTGAACCCTACCAGGGTGCCCAAATGGTAGTTTGTGGTCCCTAAAACAATTGGTTTTGAAAGTTTTATTGAAAAAATCAAAAAGGTTTAACCCATCTAACTTCCTTACAAACAAAAAATTATAAAATTATATTTCAAAGATTGAGCTGATGTAAGTAAACATATGGTAAATGTTATTTATTAACTATTTCGTGTGACATAACTCTCTGGTTTAAGGGCATAACTATTAAAATTTGAAAATTATGACATTTTAAAAATTGTGTCCAAATTTTGTGATATCTTCACAAACAAATGCAAAAATTATCAGCCTAAGGCTAGGGTCACACTTGCAATATTCTAAGTTTCTGCGTTGTTTGCAGAAAACTTAGAATCTTTTCCTCACTATGCAGCCTTCACGCAGGCTGCATAGCAGTGAATGTGGCCCCTAGCAACCCGCTGTGTTACCTGGATACCAGCTACACAGGGGGCTGCGGGGAGTGCGATCTGCACCACGCACAGGAAAACACATCATGATGCGTTCCCCTGTGCGTGGTGCGTGCGTGGTGCAAATCGCACTCCCCCACAGCCCGCTGTGTAGCTGATATCCAGGCAACACAGCGGGTTGATAGAGGCCGCGTTCACCGCTATGCAGCCTGTGTGAAGGCTGCATAGTGAGGAAAAGATTCTAAGTTTTCTGCAAACAACACAGGGAACTTAGAATCGTCCAGGTGTGACCCTGGCCTAAGTTTACTATTATCATAAAGTTTAATGTGTGAGGATAAAACAGACTCAAAATCATTGAGATCTGTTGAAACATTTCATAGTTGTTACCTCATAAAGGGACGCATGAAGGGTCAGAGTTGAGAAAATTGTCCTAGTCAGAACGAGAAAGGGGAAAACAGGATTTGAGGCGAAGGTGTTACGTTTTTAGATCTATAATGATTTTTGAGAAATGTCCCCATTTGTCATCATTGTAAGTGTTTGTAATAAAAGGTTATATCTTAAGGCCCTGTCACACACGTCAATGTCGCCAGCGATCTGAACGCTGGCGACATTAAACGCTGATCGATGGTGAGCTGTCACACAGGCAGACTCACCAGCAATCAGTACCAGCGAGAACGCTGGTATCCATGTAAACAAGCAGGTAACTAAGTGCCGCGCCGCGCTTAGTTACTGGCTGTTTACCATAGATACCAGCTCCCAGCGCTTGCTGAGAGGCGCTGGGAGCAGGCTGATCGCACATCTCCCGGTGTCACACGCAACGATGCTGCGTGTCCATTGGGCGACCATCGGCAGGTTTTCGGACCTGTCCGAAAACCTGGCGACCATCAACCAACGATTTATTGCTGGTTGATTCACCATGTCGCACGCGTCAGTATGGCTGCAACGTCACGTGCTGCAGCGACATTGACAGCGATATTGACGCGTGTGACGGCCCCTTTAGAGCAGAAAAGACTGAACAATTAGTCTTTATTTCTATAACTAAATAAAAAGTTACATTTACATGCTTATTTTAACTGAATCATCCCAAAAGCATTTATCGCCTTTATATCTTGGGTATAAAGAAGAATTTAAAGGGGTATTCCAATCTCCAAGATCCTATCCCAATATAGAATAGGTGTACTAATAATATTAGCAAATACTTATAGTTAGTAATGTAGTATAGTTCTCCTAATATAGCCTTGTCTGTTACCATATATGAAGGCCTTTGCAGCTTGGGTATCCATGGTTATGACCATATGCAACTACCTAACTTACTAGCTATCACTACATGAGTGGGTCATAACCATGGAGATACCTTAGTGGCAAAGGCCTGCACATGAGGTAACAGATATGGCAATATCAGGAAAACTATGCTACATTTCTACTTACTATTGGGATAGCATCTTGGAAATGGGAATACACCTTTAAAGCAAACTTGTCATCAGGATTCTATTTTTCAAAATAATTATATGTATGTAAAGTAAATCCTAAGTAAATCTTTACCTTTTTAGTACAAATCCCTTTTGCTGTTGGATAGAGAAATCCACAGCTAAAATTGTATGCTAATGAGATGCAAATGCAGTGGGGTGGGGCACTGCACTTACAGCTTTCCTACTTTTCCTCTCTCCTTATTCCACTGCCAGCCTCCTGTCTCTGATTGACAAGTTACTAAAGCATGGTCAACCTAAGGACAAGAGGTAAGATGTAGGGAGAGAGGCAGGAGAGTTGTAAGTTTAGTAACCGCCCACTGCACTTTCAGCTCATTTGCATAAAATGTCAAGGTTTCTATAATACAGGGTAATGGATTTGAATAATATAGAATTCCCCTAACGCACTTCCGTAAGTTTCGGCGCTACTTCCGTCGTTGTGGACGTGGCTGCCAAGCAGCCACGCGACCCACGAAGCATTCGGGCATTGCGAGCCGTTGCAGGGGCACGAGCAATGGCCGCGCGGTGGCCATTGCGAGCCGTTTCAGGGGCGCGAGCAATGGCCGCGAAGCGGCCATTGCGAGTCTCCCGCCTCGGCGACAACCGACGAGAGCCGAGCGCCGTGGCCGAAAATAGAACCAAGGGCCCGGCCATGCACAGCTCTAAAGACCGCTTTGTATCTCAATGGGAAGTGAGGTGCTATGCTCATTGGTCGGTGCCAGCACACAGCGACCAATGAGCATAGCGCCTCACTTACAGCGGTAAATTTGAAACTCAAAGTCCTCCATTATATCTCAATGGGAAGTGAGGCGCTATTCTTATTGGTCGCTGTGTGCTAGTGCCGACCAATGAGAATAGTGCCTCACTTACAGCGGTAAATTTGAAACTCAAAGTCCTCCATTATATCTCAATGTGAAGTGAGGAGCTATTCTCATTGGTCGCTGTGTGCTGGCGCCGACCAATGAGAATAGCGCCTCACTTACAGCGCTAAATTTTAAACTCACAGTGAGAATAGCGCCTCACTTCCCATTGACATATAATGGAGGACTTTGAGTTTCAAATTTACCGCTGTAAGTGAGGCGCTATTCTCATTGGTCGGCGCCAGCACACAGCTACCAATGAGAATAGCGCCTCACTTCCCATTGACATATAATGGAGGACTTTGAGTTTCAAATTTACCGCTGTAAGTGAGGCGCTATTCTCATTGGTCGGCGCCAGCACACAGCGACCAATGAGAATAGCGCCTCACTTCCCATTAAGATATAATGGAGGACTTTGAGTTTCAAATTTACCGCTGGAAGTGAGGCGCTATTCTCATTGGTCGGCGCTAGCACACAGCGACCAATGAGAATAGCGCCTCACTTCCCATTGAGATATAATGGAGGACTTTGAGTTTAAAATTTAGCGCTGTAAGTGAGGCGCTATTCTCATTGGTCGGCGCCAGCACACAGCGACCAATGAGAATAGCGCCTCACTTCCCATTGAGATATAATGGAGGACTTTGAGTTTCAAATTTACCACTGTAAGTGTAGCGCTATTCTCATTGGTCGGCGCCAGCACACAGCGATCAATGAGAATAGCGCCTCACTTCCCATTGAGATATAATGGAGGACTTTGAGTTTCAAATTTACTCAAAGTCAAACTCAAAGTCTTCCATGTATCTCAATGGCCAGTGAGGCGCTTCTCTCATTGTACTTATGACAGTAGCAACATTAACCCCTTACATTCCGTTTTATCTGTAATTTCTATAACACAGTGTGTAGTTGTACTGCCACTACGAAGTTAACCCCTTATATACCATTTCTGCCTTAACTCCATACTTTGTAGTCTCTATTACTACTGCCAGTAGGAACATTAACCCCTTATATTCCATTATTGTTGTTATTTCTATTACACAGTGTATAGTTGTAATGACACTGCGAAATTAACCCATTATATACCAGTTCAGTTTGAACTGCATATTTGGTAGTGTTTATAACTACTGCCACTGGTACATTAACCCCTTGAACACAATTTTGGATATAATTTACAGCGCTGAGTCTGTTGTGGGAGTGCCTGTGGCACATTAACTCCTTCAATAACATTTTTGATATCATTATAAGTTCCTACTCTGTTATAGTCCTGTTAGTCGGACATTAACTCTTTCTACACCTCCACTATATTGCTACCCTCACAGTTCTGCCTACATCGCCTACTTAGTCATATATCTGCTGTTTAAGTCTATTATTTAAAACTCTTAAAAAAATTATATACAGATTCTAGACTCCCGATTCTTTAGAATCGGGCTCACAGCTAGTAATATAGATAAACATTTACTCTGCATTAAAGCTCCATAAAAACATGGCAGTAGTTTAGGGTATAAAATCCCGATGATCTTTGATTGTTTCTTACAACTTTTCAATTCACAGTGTCGAATACTTACTTCACTTATACATTTTTTTATTTACTTTTATCATGTAATCACTTTTATTTTGTTAGATCCCCATTTCTTTATAGGTGGATTGAAGTTAAGTGATCCTATCATTACACCTACACGTTCTTACTAGTTTCAGTTTCATAACTTGCACCACCTTTCCCATCTGCTCTTGTCTTCTCTTGTCTTTTATGTAATGCTTAAATGCTTTCCACCTAAAAATCCCTAGGATTCTGGATATTTACTGTAAGAGAGTTGTTTCCCCTTTAGAATAGGAGAAATATATGTTTTTTTCTGCTACAAATGCATTTTTGTTCTATTTCACAATAAGTAGTAGTGGGTGTATATATACAGCATACTTCTTTGCGTAGCAAGGAATGTAGAAATTGAAAGATAGTTTATGTGATTGGAAATAATTATTTTTTGATGAATAGTTATCTTAGGCTGGCTTCACACCATGGTTTTTGCCTGTCCATCTGTATCCTCTAATTTGCAGGAGCTGACAGACCGGTTGGGATGTGTGGAAAGGGATGGAAACGGATGGCAATTATGCCTCCAGATTCAGTTTTTCACAGGATCTGGTTTCCTCTTAGAAAAGCTGCAGCAAGATCTGCAGCCGTAGGAAGTCATGGTAATGTCAGGAAAGAGACTCCAGAACGGAAAATTGGCTAAATTGGCATGAGAGGAGCTGTGGATTTCTTCTGAGTATGCTCAGCAGCAAAAAACAAATCTGGGAAATGATCCTGATTTCCCGACTCCGGCTCCATAGACCCCCATGTTAACTGCTCCGGACCAGATTCGTTTCTGTCCGGTTTGGTCCGGTGCGCCAAAAAAACGGTGAAGTCTCTGATCTTGGGGACGGTAAAAAGCAGGACAGAAATGAATCTTGAACTGAATACACTAAACGGATGGCCATATATGACCAATACCGGCACCACAGGGATACATAGGAGGCAAAACAGGTTCCTGTTCTGTCCTTTTCAAAATGGACAGAACAGGATGCCAAAAAGCATGGTGTGAAGCCAGTCTTAGGCTGGGGTTACACATAAGCCCTCAGTCCGTTTTTGGCTTCAGTTTTGTCATTTTTTTTTTCTAAGTCCAAAAACTGACAGAAAAACGCATTGGGTGTAATAAAAACCCTGTGCGTTTTTCTCTGGAGCTCAAAACATTGCCCTGTCCGTTTTTGAGCCAAAAACGCAGTAAACAGCGTTTTTGGCATCAGTTAAAAAACGCATGCGTTTTCATGCGTTTTTTTTAACATGGGGCCCTATGGGAAACGCATGCGCGAACGCATGCAAACGCATGCACTTGCGTTTGCGCATGCGTTCGCGCATGCGTTTTTTTAATGAAAATTCCAAAAACGTACAGGAGTGCAGGAGACACAAAAAGCACCCTATAAAAAACGGATTGGTGATGAAAATGACTTCCAAAAACGGATTTCTATGTGTAACCCCAGCCTTAGAAGTACTATACTCAGGGATGAAATATATAGAGGTCATCCTAAGGACTTGTAACCCAAGGCTGAAAGTACTGTATATGAAGTTCAGAGGTGCAACCAGCCTTTGATTTAAGATGGCAGAGGACAAGGAAAAGGTGATTCTAAAACATTTAATATATGTGTAATAATGTAAATTTTGCATGAAATGCCCCACGAACTATAAAGTAGGTAAATCACAAATTTTGAATTGTTGCTCCATTACAACCAGAGAATCAAATCAAGGATTGTTGTGTAGAGCAAAGATTGCAATTAAAGGGGTTATCCCACCATAAAACGTACATTTAATTACCGTATATACTCGTGTATAAGCCGAGTTTTTCAGCCCACAAATTGGGCTGAAAAGTCCCCCCCTCGGCTTATACACGGGTCAATACGGTATGCTGTGGGGGGGGGAGCTGTGACCGGGGGCTGGAGGAGGCAGGAGGGGGCCGCGGTGACCGCAGGCGGTCACGTGGGGCCGCCTCATTAGTGCAATGAATATGCACGGCATCCCCCCGTCCATCAATGGCGGGGGGATGCCGTGCATATTGCACTGCACAGCCCCCCTCCTTAATATGGGTCCCCCAGTATTAATAAACAGCCCCCCCCCTCCTTATCATGGCCCCCCCCGGCTGCGGCAGCTGTCAAAATAACAAACAGTTTATACATCACCTTCCGACGCAGCTTCTCCGCTCCTCCGGTCCTCCGCTCGCCAGCTTCTTCTTTCTTCTTGTGCCGGTGTCATGTGACCGGGCGCAGGAGATGACGTCATTTCCTGCGCGCGGTCACAGAAGTCGGCACAACAAGAAAGAAGAAGCAGCCGGCGAGCGGAGGACCGGAGGAGCGGAGAAGCTGCGTCGGAAGGTGATGTATAAACTGTTTGTTATTTTGACAGCTGCCGCAGCCGGGGGGGGCCATGATAAGGAGGGGGGGGCTGTTTATTAATACTGGGGCTGTATATACCTCTGGGGCTGCTGGATAGTACCACTGGGGCTGTATACTACCACTGGGGCTGCATATACCTCTGGGGCTGATGTATACTACCACTGGGGCTGTATACTACCACTGGGGCTGTATATACATCTGGGGCTGATGTATACTACCACTGGGGCTGTATACTACCACTGGGGCTGTATATACATCTGGGGCTGATGTATACTACCACTGGGGCTGTATACTACCACTGGGGCTGTATATACATCTGGGGCTGATGTATTCTACCACTGGGGCTGTATACTACCACTGGGGCTGTATATACATCTGGGGCTGATGTATACTACCACTGGGGCTGTATACTACCACTGGGGCTGTATATACATCTGGGGCTGATGTATACTACCACTGGGGCTGTATACTACCACTGGGGCTGTATATACATCTGGGGCTGATGTATACTACCACTGGGGCTGCTTGGGCTCCTGTATACTACCACTGGGGCTGATGTATACTACCACTGGGGCTGTATACTACCACTGGGGCTGTATATACATCTGGGGCTGATGTATACTACCACTGGGGCTGCTTGGGCTCCTGTATACTACCACTGGGGCTGCATATACCTCTGGGGCTGATGTATACTACCACTGGGGCTGTATACTACCTCTGGGGCTGTATATACATCTGGGGCTGATGTATACTACCACTGGGGCTGCTTGGGCTCCTGTATACTACCACTAGGGCTCCTGTATACTACCACTGGGGCTGCTGGGGCTCCTATATACTACCACTGGGGCTGCTGGGGATGCTATATACTACCACTGGGGCTGCTGTACACTACCACTGGGGCTGCTGTATACTACCACTGGGGCTGCTGGGGCTGCTATATACTACCACTGGGGCTGCTGGGGATGCTATATACTACCACTGGGGCTGCTGGGGATGCTATATAGTACCACTGGGGCTGCTGGGGATGCTATATACTACCACTGGGGCTGCTGTATACTACCACTGGGGCTGCTGTAAACTACCACTGGGGCTGCTGGGGCTGCTATATACTACCACTGGGGCTGCTGGGGATGCTATATACTACCACTGGGGCTGCTGGGGATGCTATATACTACCACTGGGGCTGCTGGGGATGCTATATACTACCACTGGGGATGCTATATAGTACCACTGGGGCTGCTGGGGATGCTATATACTACCACTGGGGCTGCTGGGGATGCTATATACTACCACTGGGGATGCTATATAGTACCACTGGGGCTGCTGGGGATGCTATATACTACCACTGGGGCTGCTGGGGATGCTATATACTACCACTGGGGCTGCTGGGGATGCTATATACTACCACTGGGGCTGCTGTATACTACCACTGGGGCTGCTGTATACTACCACTGGGGCTGCTGTATACTACCACTGGGGCTGCTGGGGCTGCTATATACTACCACTGGGGCTGCTGGGGATGCTATATACTACCACTGGGGCTGCTGGGGATGCTATATACTACCACTGGGGCTGCTGGGGATGCTATATACTACCACTGGGGCTGCTGGGGATGCTATATACTACCACTGGGGCTGCTGGGGATGCTATATACTACCACTGGGGCTGCTGGGGATGCTATATACTACCACTGGGGATGCTATATAGTACCACTGGGGCTGCTGGGGATGCTATATACTACCACTGGGGCTGCTGTATACTACCACTGGGGAGGCCTGTATACCACTGGGGGGGCCTGTATACCACACTGCTGGGGGCTGTATACCTGTGCTGGGGTCCACCCTCGGCTTATACACGAGTCAATAGGTTTTTCCAGATTTTTGGGGCAAAAGTAGGGGGGTCGGCTTATACACGGGTCGGCTTATACACGAGTATATACGGTAAGCACAAAATGTGTAAATAAATATGTTTGTATTTGCTATTAAAAAAATAGCCTTTCATCTTGGAGTAGGCCATCTGTCAATGTAGGAGGGTCACCCTGTCACCCAAGGGATACTTCTCTGTTTTGCATTTGCATTGAAAAACTGTAAGTCCCATGATGTGCAAGTGGCCTTCTACTGGTTAAAGGTGAATGCTACCCCTGGAACCCCATTATCCAAATAAGGTTATTGATAGCTTGTAGCATGAAATGCAGTAGAAGAGTCCCCCAGTAAGAGGTAGTATTAGAAACCAAAGCCCCCTTTAAATTGCTTGGACCCTGAAGGTTACTCAAGGAGTTCGCCCAGTATTTAGATTGTAAGGCAGACCCTCAGCCAAGCATGTTCCTTCGTTGTTGGTGCTTAATGTCTGTCCCTGGTGGATAACTGGACAGTGGCTGTCATCTCTAGTGTCAGTTTGGTGGTCCCTGAGGAAAGGTTTGAAAATGATCCTATCTCCATAGTGAGTGCGGTGAATGAATACTGTCTAGCGATTCCCAGTGATCCTATGGATGCATACCCATAAGTTGGGTAGGGATAGAAATGACCAAAAGATTCTTTGAATTCACAGCGTGCATCGATGATGATTAACGGCATGAGTCAGAAGGTACTGGTCAAAGGGCAGCAGCCTGCAACCCAATGCATCAATGCAAATATTCCACCCTCAACTCACATGTTTGACTGTAGTAAAGAAACCTTAAAAATCTTTATTGGCTCTGTGAATACTTTGATCCTCAATGAGGGTACCAAGAAGCTGAATGTCATAGTCAGGCGTCACAGAGGGGTATTGCACCCGTAAAAGAGGTGTAATTTCCCCACCTGCAAGTGAACCCTAGGTTGGTGGGTGGGCCCCATTCCTGCACTCCCACATAAGCTGAGCGGTTGGAGGTTACCCGGGAGGGGATATATTCACCTCTAGGGGGACAAAGGAGGTCAGCAGCAGTAGTCAGAGGAAAGAATAGTCAGACAATGGACGTCTGAGAGAGCGGAGTAGTTGGAGGAGGAGGAGAGAAGAAAGAGTGTGGAACGAGGTGGAAGGGTTACCCAGACAGCTCCACGCTGATCCAGAGGAAAGAAGAAAGAGGGTCTTGAGGAGATCCTGAAAGAGGGTGCACGACGAGCGGAGAGAAAGGGGGAACCCCAGCATGGAGCGAGCATACTCCAGGGGATTCTCCAGTCCACCACGGGAACGCCAGGCCCGAGGAACCGGCCAAGGTCTATCTTTGCAGTCGGCAACCGGCTGTTGAGGTTTGTTTAACAGCCGCAGCACCCTGCCAGACGGAGCAGTCTGCCTGCTTACTCACCACGAGGGAGGGGACTCCCAATACTACCTGCATGGAGCCATTGGGTATAGACTCATCCTAGGCGGGGAAGAAAGGACACGGGTTTGTCAACTAAGGTACACCACGGGTCCCACCTGGGATCCACTTGCAGCCACCCGTAGAGCTACCTGTTTGCATTCCATCTTGCTGAACTGAGGACTGTATGTTGCTGCTAAAGGTTTACAGTAAAGTACCCGGGAGAAAGTGACTTTGCCTGTGTGTGGTTTTCTGCATCAACCTGCTTGTTTACAGGAACTCTGCCCGGAGGACCAGCTCTACCTGTAGGAAGCTTTGCCAACTCAGCCGCATTACCATCGGCCTCCAGAAGACTGTGGCAGCGCTGGTGACCCATCACCAGGTACTACAGGTGGCGTCACATGACAAACTCTTATCCCCTGTACATAACCCCTTATTGAAGTGTCACCCAGGCCACGGGCTCAGACGCTGCCACCCGTGACATCCCCCGTGGAAAGCACCCCACCGAGCCTGATACCCTAGTACCCCAGGGCCTGGGGCTCAACACTGAACTATTGTACCGAGGAGCCGGTTGGTGCAGGATCTGCCGTGCCAAGGTTGTGCTGCCGCCTCAGCTCTGCCTCTCAATTGACTACACCAGACCTTTGGCACTGGCAACTGTACACTTGGTGTAGTCAGCAGGATCACTTACATGCCTGACAGGAAAAGACCCTGTCCTTAGAGTGAATTAGAGTGGAGTGCTGCAACCCAAGTGTGGCAAAAGAGGATTAAAATGACTGCCGCCGTAAAGAAAATGAGACAGGCCCATTGTGATTGGATATGCGATTTGGTGGCGCGAATGTATGGAGGAACTGTGAGTATTGCAAAACCCTGAAGGAAGTTAAGAATAAACCT
Source organism: Allobates femoralis (assembly GCA_033576535.1). Classification (NCBI taxonomy): domain Eukaryota; kingdom Metazoa; phylum Chordata; class Amphibia; order Anura; family Aromobatidae; genus Allobates; species Allobates femoralis. Next base: position 232,194,397 of record JARQOC010000002.1, read on the forward strand.
TATTCTACTGAGAAATTACAGAGTACCGTAATTATACATACTAGGTCAATTTAGTCCAAAAATACAAAAAAGTTCTTTATTTGACACTTAAATGACAGACAAGATATAAATCAATTTTCACAGTAATGAAACTGGATTAAATTACATTACCACAATGTCCTGAGTATATATAAATAACATGCAAGAGTTGCTGAACAATATATACATGTGTCTGTGTGACTGTTAAGCTCTCCACATCAATAAGGCATGATACATGGATTACATATAGTAATTACCAAGTGGTTTCCTCAAAGACCCATTTACCTGTATGACTAGATAATACATGCAACAATGGTTAAAGTGCCCTCATGCTTATTGTAGGCACATTTGGCAATGGCTTCTTCAGGGAGCGTAGTCAAGGCTGTATTGAATTCTCATTATATGCAATAGACTGCCGATCACATGTGGTCGATCAGAATATCAGGATAAGACGCCATCACATGCCCAGAGCTGCCCCCATCCTCCCATGAGCCCGCTGCTACTTTACACAAACAGGCTCTTCCTGCACTGACAGGAGTGCGAGAGCCGCACACAGACATATACAAAGCCACGTGGGGATGGGGGAGAACATCAGAGATGCACACTTCATCCTGGTATAGAGATAAAGTATGAAAATGTTATATTTAATACAGTCTCCATAATTCAATAATCTCACATGCATATGGCTCCCTGGTACCAATCCCCTCATGCAAACATACAGTCATTTTGGATGTTAAAAATTTTATTCTGGGACAATCAATACATAGTGATATTATCACATACATCAGATCTACACCAAATTGAGGCTGACACACTAAGGGACTTAGAGGAACTGATTGAGGACCAACAGACACCACTATCCCACTATCAAGTAAGTTTCCCTCAAATATTCTGCCCAAATCCACAAAATGTAACCCCTTGTCCATCAGCCCCACAATGGAGATCTTTAAGGATCTAGTCATCCAGGATCTCAAAAAGATTTCACACAGACAGGGTAAAGACAATCTCACCACTAAAACACAACAAAAATCAACAAAATGTTTAAAGTAGAAATGCATAGTGCAAAAAAATAAATAGGGTCATGAAGGACTGGGTCTCAATAAAGCACACCATGCCATGGGACACTACAGATTAAAGTTAGTCCAGCTAACACCTATGATTGTATGACCACAACAAAACATAAAGAAATACAACCAGGGCTGGACCTAAGGTGAAACTTTGAAATGGAAAACACAACAACAAAAAAACAACAAATGAGCAAATACCCTAAAACTGATAAAAGTAAAAATACTACAGTGCAAAAAAAAATAGGGTACTTGGTGACAGAGATATGATCATATGAATGCGTAAGCTGTCCCACCAGTGACAAGGTGACCCCATCAGGACAGTCCCTGAATATCAATAGTACTAATACCTTGTCATCTGTCAGCAATGTGAAGTGACAAGGACAGGATCAAACATGACCATACCATGGGATGCTACACATCATGCTCAGCTCAAAGGTAGACCACACCTGTGATTGCATTACTGCAACAAAATATAAAGAAATAAAACCAGGGGTGGAACTGAGATGAAACTATGCAGTGGTGCAAGTTCACACTGGCCTCATAATGGAAAACATAACATAAAACAACAAATGAGCAAATACCCTAAAAATAATAAAAGTAAAAATGCTGTAGTGATAAAAAAAAAAATAGGGTACTTGGTATATAAATATGATCATATGAACGCATGAGCTGTCCACCAGTGACAAGGTGACCCCATCGGGACAGTACCTACCTAACGATATTACTAATACCTTGTCATCTGTTGGCAACGTGAAGTGACAAGGACAGATCAAGCAGGGTCAGGTCCCAATAGAGCACACCATACCATGGGATGCTTTACATTATATCAAATCCAGCTCAAAGGTAGGCCACACCTATGATCGCATGAGTGTTTTTTTGTTGTGTTTTCCATTACGAGGCCAGTGTGAACTTGCACCACTGCAGAGTTTCACCTTAGTTCCAGCAATGGTTTTATTCATGTTTTGTTGAAGTCATGCAATTATAGGTGTGGTCTACCTTTGAGCTAGACATGATATAATGTACAACTTCCCATGGCATGGTGTGCTCTACTGGGACACAGTCCTGCTTGATCCTGTCCTTGTCACTTCACTTCGCTGACAGACGACAAGGTATTAGTACTATTGTTCGGCAGGGACTGCCCCAATGGTGTTACCTTGTCACTGGTGGGACAGTTTACGCATTCATATGATCATATCTATGTCACTAAGTATCCTATTTATATTTTTTGCACTATAGCATTTTTACTTTTATCATTTTTAAGGTATTTGCTCATTTGATGTTTTTTTGTTGTGTTTTACATTATGAGGCCAGTGTGAACTTGCACACTGCAGAGTTTCACAGTAGTTCTTACCACTAAGTAATGCCAGGCACTGCAGAAGCTACAATCACACGACAATGTATCATTAAACCGGCAGACAAGGGGGAACACATTGTGCTTTGGCTAATGTGCAGTACGAGAAGGAGGCCTATAAACAACTAAAAGTCAAATATACATATTTCAAGGTCCCCTATAGTCCTTTGTCTAGTTTTCCATCTGAATTGAATACTATCTTGTCAAAGCATTTACACAGGGGATTATCACTAAAAAAGTGTATGATGGCTGTGAGGAGTGAGTGTAATCCTTAATATTCCTACTCGCATGGATAGTACAGTATTCGGATATTCCTTACTCGGCGAGTATCACTGGTGCTCATGAATGATGTGTCGATCGTGACTAATTTGACATATATTGCTGCCTCCCTTAAGTACACAAAGGGAGTCCGCACCCCAGTGAGAGCAGATTGAATGTTAGGCTCTCTCTGGGGGCACAGGAAGTTGTTATTGTTGTATGCAATGAAAACTCAAAAAAGACCACCCTCTTAGCACATTAATAGGCTAGATCTTTCAGAACTATTATGCCATAGTTAGTATTAAAGTATATTAGACAAATTACTAAGACATTTTTACATGACACTAAGTCAATGTATAATCCATATACTTATATCCATAAAAATAATAATAAACCATATTTATAATTAAAGTCTTAAGATATTACCAGGAGAATGATGAATTCACCGTCCAGAGGACTCATAACAGTTAAGTGTGCTGGATAACCAGACACACAAATGACCACCCTCCCGCCCTATCTCAGAAATACTCATTTTATAGTTAGATGTGTGTAGCCAGAGCCTATCACTAATAAACATTGGACTCGCTATTCGGATGAGTATGCGAGTGTCGAGCCCATGGGGACGGGGTACTCGGTACCTGACCGGGTCTGCTACTGGGGATGTCACGGGTGGTCCTGGTCAGGACCGTGTTTTGGGCCCTGGCAACAATAAGGGGAATATTTACAGGGGAAATGTCAGTCGTGACGCCAGTATGGCCAGTAATAGGGCCACCGCTGCCGCAGAACCTCCGGGGATGATGTGATGGCAGCTAGGATGGAATAGTTCTCCGTGGGCAGAACTGAGTTCCCCGGGGCAGTGATGGTTGAGTCTAGTATGTAGGGTATGGTGCAGGCTTGTGCTGGGTGCAATGCACTTACTGTCCAGATGCTGCAGGAATCCTCCTTCAGTGTTGAAGCTGACAAGCTGTGGCTCTCCTGGCAGACCTGTTTGCAGGGAGACATAGGCAGGTAGAAACATGCAAGGGAGTCAGAGTCAGGGTTCACCGTGTTTACTTCTCAAAGTTCTCTCTCAGTTACAGTTACAGTACAGTTCACAGTTTACACTCTTTACACGGGCACACTCTCCCTTCCGGGGTTCCTTTACTCTCTGCAGCCAGGTTGCTCCTTTCTATGACCCCTCACTCTGTCTCTCTGTCCTTTCCAGGCTTTTGATTCTCTCTCTCTCTTATTCACTTGGTGTGTGTGACTCCGGACAGTATGGAGGTGGCTCGGACCCCTGTGGGCCCTTTGGGTTGCTACTGAGCTGCCTGTCCTTTGGGGTAGGGACCCTAACGTGTAGCTGAGCTCCCCCGTCGGTTGTTTAGGGATACCGGGTAAAGCAACGGTCCCCTTTAGAGCCGACACTCTACTTTCAGCCTAGCCTCCAATAGTCCTCCTGGGTGACGCTCTACCAGGCTCTCTCTAACCGTGTCTTCGGGTTCAATAGGAGGGCTACTCCGCCTGCAGTCTGCCATCTCGGCCGTGGTTCTAGTTCCCAGTGTCACTGTCCCTCTCTTCCCTCACACTCCTGGGGTGCTGTCTCCGGACGTGCTTTCTCTCTGTGGCTCACTCTGGCTCTCCAGATTCTGCGCTCCTTCCACCCCACTCTTCCAGGACATGTGCTTCAGTCTGTACTGCTCAGCCTACCTCGGCTACTGACTCCTTTCTCCTCCTCCTGCTCTATATCTACCCTCTATCACCTGACTTACGTGCTGACCCACTCACTGTCTCTAACCCCACCACCCCTTGCCTGCCTAGAGTTCCCAGGCTTCGGGTTGGGTGCTGCTATCTACTGCTATGTGGGTTGTGTGGGCTGTGAGGGTGTTTGTGTACAACTGTCATTCCTACCTTCCTGGCTGCAGTTCCCTTTGTGGCCTCCTGGTCGCAGGGGCGCCACATGAGTATTACAAAGTACTCATTATGAGTATATTGATTACAAATATTTTGCTACTTGCTCATCACTAATTATGATGTGTATTATGAAGAACATTATCCGAAAATCCGGACAATTTATTTTGTCCCAAAAGTGCATAAAAATCAATTGGAGATCCCCAGGCATCCAATAGTGTTGGGCTTCGAGGGTCTCCGTGACCCGATCTGTACCTACATTAATTACTACTTTAAACTACTAGCAGAGATGTTCCCTTCATACGTCAGGGACACAAAGTTCCATTGAAGATTAATAATGTTGTGTTGCAGGGTGCAGGAGGGTTGGAGAAATGCAGCTCGTCTCCTCTGATGTTGAATCCTTATACGCTTGTATAGATCATCGACAAGGAGTTGAAGCAGTCCGCTTCTTCCTTAGGACTAGCAACTGGCATGGTGCACATGTGAGCTTGTCTTTGAGCTGTTGGAGTACATCCTCACCCATATTTTTTTCAGATTCAAAGACCAGTTCTATGTAAAGTGATAGGTGCTGCCTGTGCACCTTTTTCGACAAACTTCTCCTGGGTTACTGAGAAACAACCATCTGTTAGGTCATCACAGTTTGGCATCATAAGTTTGCACAGGGATCAAATGTGTTTTCATGGTGATTGCTTTGCAGATCATCATGGATCACAGTTGACCCCTGTATGACCTGACTCTAGTCTCCTGACAGGGTTCCTGGTCTTATAGTTTGTCGGGATGCACCCACATATTATAAGACTAATATTTGTTGATGGACCTCCCACTGGACTACGTCGGACATTTCCCCTGGACTACAGTGGAACTTTTTTTTTCAATAAATTGATAAAAATGTGTTTTGTTTTGGGGAGAGTTTTTTTAAATATTTTTTTTGGTTGTGCTTATTTGTGTCCATGCTAATTTGGTAAGTAATGTTAGGTATCTGATTGATGCCTCAACATTACTAACCTCTGGGCTTGATGCCAGCTGGCAATATTCATTTTGCATTAACCCCTTTATTACCCAGTCTGCCACCACTACGCAGGAGCTGGAAGAGTCAGGTACAGCATCAGAAAATGGTGCCTCTAAGCATGTGCCATTTTCTGGCGTGGCTACAGGCTTCAATTCACAGTGGGGGGGGGGTGGAGGTAGAAAGCTTGGGCCTCCCTACACTGAGGATTCCAGCCCGCAGGTGTCTAGTTGTACCTGGCTGGAACCAAAAGTACGACTAAGGTCCATGCTGCTTTTTTTTTTTTTAAAGTATTTTATGAAAATAATTAAAAAAAGGGCTTCCCCATATTTTTGGTTTCCAGCCAGGTAAAACTAGGCATCTCGGGGTGGGTGGCATCCCGTCCCTGCCTGCTGTACCTGGCTGGCAACAAAAATTTGTCCCACATGGTTTGTTGTAAAAATTTGGTAAATAGTTAATAAAAATTGCATTTTTATTTACCAGCCTGGCTGGTGATCAAAAATACAGAAGAGCCCCATGTCGCATTATGACATCTTGAAACCTTTTTTAGTAGCTTAACCTAGTGTTATTCACAGTCACAACAGTGAACAATTGCTAAATGTAACACAGCAACATCCACATGAAAAAACACGGCACATAAGCACCATTGGCACAGCCATTTCTCTGCTGTGTTTTTTTCTGCAGGTGCAGATTTCTGGAAGCACAAAATCTGCACCACTATTTTCTAATTGGCAGATAGCACCTTAGGGGTCACCTTAGGGGTCCGGCATATGCAAGTTTGGGCTTGTCATCTATTTCAGCCAAATTTGCTTTCCAAAATTCAAACATTGCTCCGCCTGTTCTGAGTCCTGCTGTGCTGTTTGCCCAAGCAGGACCTTTTGGCTACATGTGGGGTATTCTTACGCTCATAAGAATAGAAACAACAAACTGTGGGTTAACTTTTTGCTGTTACCTCTTGTAAAAGTGAAAAATTTGGTGCTAAAGCAACACTTTTATGAAAAAAAAGAACATTTTTAACATGGCGACCTATCGTTATCAAATTCTGTGAAGTACCTGTTGGTTATAAATGCTCATTATACCCCTAGATATAATGCTTGAGGGGTCTAGCTTACAAAAATGTAGTCATTTGTGGAGGGGTTTCTGAGTATATTGAAAAATTGTTTGATTTTGCAAACACTAAACTATTTACCTATTAATGCACATGAGAATGGGATCGAAGGACAAAGAATGCGATAGAATACATCATTTAAGTAATTCTAATTTAAAAATGGATTGAAGACTTGTGCAGGAAGCAGGTATTGTACATTAGAGAATATTGTGTGGGCGAGGGCAGTGTGGGTGAAATTCATATTATAGTAAAGATGGCAAATAAAAGAAAATGAAAGTCCTTTACCTCGTTTCTAGGAATATAGGATGAGAATAATCTCCACAAGATCTAGCAATGAACACACACCTGAAATTTTTTTGGTGGGGTATATATATACCGGTACATATGACCGAATTTCTGCATTTAGAAACCACTGGCTATTTCAAAGGTAGGTCAAGATTGAACTATAATATATATATTATGATATATAGTATATGATATATTTATATGAATGAATATGTTGCTTTTACATTTCCTAATTTTATTATAGTTAATGCAAATAACAGCGAAGGGCAAGAAAATGAAGAACTATTTGTTTGCAGTTGCCACCTTGTTTGCAATGTGGCTGAATATTGCAACGTCCGGAGTGCTGCCTGCATGTCGTCTGTTATCAGCAAAAGATCAGATTATGGAAATAAAAGCCATATTTCTAAATATTCACTCCTCCATTGTAAGTATCAACAGAAAGATAAGTTCATTTTTCAGTGCAATCGAACATTTTGTAAAATAACTTTTCAAATTCATTTTCCAGCAAAAGCAAGACCATTATATAGACATTCGGATTCTCCAAACATCACTGATGCAGAGAGTTCCTGTAAGTACCTCTGATGTCCTTGCTGTTTGTAACATATTGGTTCACATTTTAAGACGTATGTTCTCAAATTGGGAAGTGTATATCCATTTTAAAATATATTAAGTTATTGTTTGTGGCAGTTTTGTTGCGGCTGTCTAGGTCAAACCCATAAATTGATTAAAAAAAAGTTAACTAAAGTCAAGATAATATACATCTGAATGATTTAGAATATCATCAAAAAGTGATTATTTTCAGTAATTCATTACAAAAAGTATATTATATAGAGTCATTACATACAGAGTGATCTATTTCAAGTGTTTATTTATGGTAATGTTGATGATTATGGCTTACAGCCAGTGAAAACCCAAAGGTCATTATTTTAGAAAATTAAAGTAGGGAGGATGAAGGGTTAAAATCCCTGCTGCCGTTTTCCACGAGACATCAAAGGCTGAATATAATATTGATTTATTAGACAACACATTTCAGGTCTCCCTGAAACCCCCTGAAATATGCAGTATGATATTGATTGTCCTTGAGGAAGGGGCCAAGGAGCCATGAAACGCGTTGACTAGCAAATCACTATTATATTCACCCTTTGATGTCTCGTGGAATAGGGCAGCATGGTTTTTAACCCTTTATCCTCCCTACTCTCTATGCACCACGCTGGGGACTGCAGCAGCCGTGATCTGCTTTTGTAGTGGTTGTGACTCTTCATCCTTCCTACTTTAATTTTCTGAGATAATGACTTTTGGATTTTCTTTGGCTGTATGTCATAATCATCAACATTAACAGAAGTAAACATTTGAAATAGATCTCTCTGTAATGACTTTATATAATATATGTGTTTCCCTTTATGTATTCAGTTACTGAAATAAACTTTTTGATGATATTCTAATTCATTGAGATGCACCTGTAGTTGCAATTCTTATACAATATACGTTATTTTTCATAAATTCCTTGTTTAGGCAATGTTCACACTTAATATTTAAGGAGCTTTTCTAACTAAAATTCTTCAAATTAATCTTGAAAATTACTTTAAAAATAGTTGGAAATCTCTTCTAATTTATTTCCATGGGAAACCCAATTTTCTGTTCACAGTTTTTTTTTCTTGAAAAGGTTTGTAAAACTCCTATGGGAATCAAAATGTGTTCCAATATCTTTTGGATGAAGGCATAGCTGCATCATTTTTGAAGCAGCAGACATTTAAAGGGAATCTGTCACCAGGTTTTTGCCATGCCATCTGAGAGCAGCATAACATAGTGATAGTGATATGTCACTTACTTAACTGTTTGCTATCATTTTGATAAAATTACTGTTTTATTAGCTGCAGATTTAGCAGTTATCTGAATGTGGAGCTCTATAACCCCGCCCACATAATTGATTGGCAGCTTTCTGCATACACTGTAATCAGTGGTGAGGCGGAGTTATACAAAGCTCATGAATATGCTGGACTACATGTTAGCAGGCAAAGGAGTCCTCTAATGATAATCTCCAGCTGATTAAACAGTGATTTTATCAAAACTACACTGAGAAGCCCAGTACATGACATACCTCTGGAATCAGGATCTCTGTCTCTACATTATGCTACACTCAGATTAGGTGGCAAAACCTGGTAATAGATTTCCTTTAAGGAAATGCTGATGGGCTCTTCCTCTGGAGTGTCTTTTCTGATATCTATCTTGATGCCTTGTATGGTGTCTCTGTAGTTTTTTTTTATTCCATATATCAGATAACAGAAGCCACAATAGGTATCACTTCTTTTAGCCACATCATGACTTTTACAATCTGAAGTTATTAAAAAAAAAGTTAAAAATGCAGGAACATATACACATGAAGTCGTTTTAACACTCATGTGCATATGTTAATTTATTTAAAATATTTTTCAGGGCTTTTCAGATGGTTTAAGGGCAGAATCCACCTGAAAAAGACATTGTCTGCACATAGTCTAAAAATAAGGCATGTGATTTCTTAGGCTGGTTTCACACTGCGGTCAGATCAGGTCAGGTTCGATCAGGTTTTGTGTTTCAAAACCAGGAGTGTCTCCAAAACTCAGAACAGGTGTCAATCTTTCAATTATAGTTTTTCTCTGCAAGTTCCTCTCCTGGTTCCTCTCCTGGTTTTGGCACCCAAACCTGATCGAACCTGATCGAACCTGATCAGTGAAAAACCGCAGTGTGAAGCCAGCCTTAGAAGTGTATCCTGAAGGAAACCTCTCTAAACTAAGCACTGTCCAATGAAAAAGATATGAATACATGATGTCTTTTTGAGATCGATTCTACCTGGAATTCACCTGAAAAAGAACAGAATAATCACTGCAAAAAGTTAACATAAAGGTACCGTTACACGCTTCAATGTTGAAACGATATCACTAACGATCTCACGGGAGTGTGGTCATTAGGACATGGTTTTGAGATCGATGTAGTGAGCAGCTATCGTATGCACAACCCAGTGAACGATACTTGTTCATTGATGTGAATGGGCTAAGTCGTTAACAACATCGTTATCTCGGTGTCACACACAACAATGCAGCAGGTTGGCTGATCGAGGATCATTTCATTTGAGAACATGTTCAAATCTGCAATCAACGATCCAACGATTTATTGTAGTCGTATCTCGGTGTCAGCAGCAACGACGTACAAACGATGTCATTTGAACGACTCCAAAACCGTGATGTTTCAGCGATATCATTCACGATATCGTATAATGTTAATGTAACAGTACCTTAATTCACAGCAATGTAAAAACAAAATTGCTGTGCACATATTCAGCTTCAACTTCTCCCTTTTCCTTTCTCTTCTTCATATTTTCAGTAGCAGTCTCAGTAATTTAATAATCTGTCTTCACTGAATACAGATTTTACTGGGAATTAAGAATTTTGAAAATGAATGACTAGTCCAGGAGGAAAAACAAGCACATTTATTTGATAAGATATATTACATAGTTGCTTATTTTTATGTGTACTATTAATTTCTGGAAAACTGAAATTTTGGAAACCGTGAAGCGTCATGAGCTCCAACAAGAGGCTTGTGGGTACTATTGGGCATTATCCAATAAATGTAAACATTAAATTCCAGACCCACTATATATCTATATACAGGGTGGGCCATTTATATGGATGCATCTAAATAAAATGGGAATGGTTGGTGATATCAACTTCCTGTTTGTGTCAGATTAGTATATGTGAGGTGGGAAACATTTTCCAGATGGGTGGTGACCATGGCGGCCATTTTCAAGCCAGCCATTTTGGATCCAACTTTATTTTTTTCAATGGGATGAAGGTCAAGTGATACATCAAATTTATTGAGAATTTCATAAGAAAAACAATGGTGTGCTTTGTTTTAACATAGGCTGGGGTCACACACACAGATATCTGGGCAGATATTGTTCACAGATCTCTGGTTGCAGTGAAATCATGGACACATGGTTCCATTTTGTGGCTGTGTACAAATGGAGCAATCTGTCCATGATTTCACTGCAACCAGAGATCTGTGAACAATATCTGCCCAGATATCTGTGTGTGTGACCCCAGCCATAAGCACAGGTTTCCAGTATCCGTTGTTTCAGATGGGCACATCTCCTATCTTCACAGCATACCTTCAGACGAGTGATGAGGCAAACTGAATCATGTAGCAATTTCAGATATCCAGTGACATTGAGGTTTCCATTGATGAAGAATGGCCCCACTATCTGTACCGCATATATCACACCATACCATCAATTTTTGTGTTCCAACAGTCTTGGAGGGATCTATCCACTGTGGGTTAGTGTCAGACCAATAGCGCTGGTTTTGTTTGTTAACTTCACCATTCACAAAAACGTTTACCTCTTCAATCATCTGAAGGCAATTGTCTCTGCTGTGAAGATACGAGATGTGCAGCATCTGAAACAATGGATACTGGAAGCCTTTGCTAGCATTTCTTCTGTGGTGTTGCTATCAGTGTGTCAAGAGTGGAGAAGAGGGTTGCATTGACAATCCAACACAATGTGCAGCACTTTGAACACATTTTATAAGTGGTCATAAACTTGTAAATATCTCATGAAAGAATAAAGTTATGCACACCATTGTTTTTCTTATGAAATTCTCAATATGTTTGATGTGTCACATGACCCTCTTCACATTGAAAAAAATAAAGTTGGATCCAAAATGGCCAACTTGAAAATTGCCGCCATGGTCACCACCCATCTGGAAACGCTTTCCCCCTCCCATATATTAATGCGCCACAAGCAGGAAGTTGAAATCACCAACCATTCCCGTTCCATTTAGGTGTATCCATATAAATGGCACACCCTGTAATTTGTTTATACATATGTAGAGATGAGCCACCACCCCGGTGTTCGAATTCGATTCGATTCGTCGAATCGACGGGGTGTTCGACGAATGTTTGTCGAATGCTCGACGAACACCGTCGAACACCCCAGAAAACGAACAAACCGGGCCTGTGGGGCATTTTCACTTCCACAATGTATATACATACATTGTGGAAGTGAAAAAAAGTGAAAGAAAGTGTTAAAAATAAAAAAATAATCAATGCTCACCTGTCCGCGGTCCACCGAAGCCTCCGGCAAGGTCCTGCGGCTTCTAGTACCTGTGGTGACGTCATGTTCTCGCGCAAACTCCGGTCACATGACCAGAGTTCCGCGAGAACATGACGTCACCACAGGTCCTGGAAGCACGGGACCTTGCCGGAAAGCTTAAAATAGATATTTTTATGATTCGGACCCTTTCTTTAAGTAAAAGTTACTTAAAGAAAGGGTCCGAAACATAAAAATATCTATTTCAAGCTTTCCGGCAAGGTCCTGTACTTATAGGACCTGTGGTGACGTCACGTTCTCGCGGGAACTCCGGTCACGTGACCAGAGTTCCCGCGAGAACATGACGTCAGCACAGGTCCTATTAGCAATAGGACCTTGCCGGAAAGCTTAAAATAGATATTTTTATGTTTCGGACCCTTTCTTTTACTTAAAGAAAGGGTCCGAAACATAAAAATATCTATTTTAAGCTTTCCGGCAAGGTCCTGTGCTTCCAGGACCTGTGGTGACGTCATGTTCTCGCGGAACTCCGGTCATGTGATATATATATCAGTTTGCGCTATTGTTTTTTTTTGGTGGGGGAGGGTAAACTTATTTTATTTATTTATCATTTTGTATACTAACTTTTGGGCAGTGGAATAAACAGAAGCAGCAATATGAACTTTTTTTTTAAAGCAATAATATAGAATGACTAATGTGATAACCCAGTAATAGCAATTATGTGCAGCATTTTATTTTATATATTTTTTACATAATAAGCTGGAAAATAATTGTGAGACTTCAACATTAGCTTGCTTTTATAAAAATAATTGTAATTTTTTTTTAACATTGGATCTATTAAGCTTTACCACAGTCATGGCCAAGTAGGTATAAGGTGTACTGTACTATGTTCTATTGTTAGGTGCCTGGCTACCAAAGCAAACTTTTTATTGGATGCAGCATTTATGGGGTTAGATACCTACAATTCTACAAAGCCTGATTTTTGCAGCCTTAAAGTAGTTGTCTCTGCTTTTTATCAAATATCTTTGTGTATCCAGGCTGCAAAATGATAACAATTTGTAATTTACACCCTATTAGCATTTTGCATTATTACCTAGATATCAGCATTCTGCACATGTAGAGGATCAGTTCAGTCCCCGACTAGAGGAGTGTTTATTTTGGAGCCTAGCTGTAATGTCATAGCTGGTTGTTTACACCTAGGCTCCAAAACAAACATGCCCCCCCAGTCTCCAGCATGCCCAGCCACCCCAGACTGCAACAATCCCGCTCCTCCAGTGTCTAATATGACCACCCACCCCCATTCACCTATGTAGACTCTGAACCACATTGTACTGAGCGGTCATCTAGTTGTCACTTTGCTGAATCTACAGCTCTGAGAAGGAGATGATTGCTCTTTACAATGCTGCGATGTGCGAGCTCACCTCCTTCCCCTGTGCTGTCACTAAAGCGATCCACACAGCCGCCTCACCCCCTCTGTGAAACAGAGTTTACATAGGTGAAAGTGGGTGGGTGATCATATTGGAGATTGGGGGATGGGCTTGTTGGAGTCTGGGATGGCCGGGCATGCTGGAGACTGGGGAGAGCATGTTTGTTTTGGAGCCTGGGTGTAAACGACTAGCTGTGAGATTACTGCCAGGCTCCAATACAAACACATTTGTAGAGAGGGACCGAGCTGCTCCTCCACACACTGAATGCTGATATCTAGCTAACCATGCAAAATTCTATCAAAATTCTATCAAAATTCTATTCTACAAACTGTCAGCATTTTGCAGCCTAGATACACACACAGATTGTATAAAAAACCGGGACAACCCCTTTAAACTAATACATATGGAATGATCTCAGCTCTTCAGCTCTTTATTAAAAGGAATATATCACCAGGCTTTTGCTATCCTATCTGAAAGCAGCATGACATAGGTGCAGAAACCCTTATTTGTGCTAGTTCTTTCAATGCTCTGTATAGCCCCATTCACACTGCATAGGTAGAAAGCTGCCAATCTGTGGTCATGGTAGCATAACGTTTATGAATATAGAGGACTGTCTGGAAGCACTAATTCCCTAGTGGTAATCTCTTTTAGATGAAATAGTGATATTATCAAAACTACACCTAGTAGCAAAGCAAATGGCACATTGCTGGAATTAGAGTCTCTTTCTCTATATTATACTGCTCTCAGATTAGGTAGCAGAAAACTGGTGACAGATTCCATATAAGTAAATTAAGTGGAGTTGTTTGGCATTGCAATCAGATAGCCCAATTGTGGTCTGGGGCTGCAAGAAGGGCTGAGAGGATTTATAATCTCAGGCATTATTTTTTCTGTTTTAGAAAATATTGCACTGGTCAGGTGCAGATCGATCTTTTAACTTCTCCTATCTGTATTTCTAATCTTTCAACATTTTTGAACATTTTTCAGAAACCTAAATCTTCAAAAATTAAATCAATCAAAAAGTGCTTATCGTTGATAATTTTCTTTACGTTTTCAAATCTTTTCTAGTTGAGGAAAGAAAACAGTGGCAATATTTTCCCCACTGTGAGGACCCTGTCAAATAAATCCTCCTATCTAAAGATGAGTGGACCTGTGGAAGTTCGGGTCTCCAAGGTCCGGCCAGGCTTAAAAAAAAATGTCCAATCAGGTCCCGGACTTGACCATAAAATAACCCCAGACGCCAAATAAGTCAAAGGGGATCCAAACAAGTGCTGTAAATGACTGCAAAATGGTCCTACTAATATATATGTCCCACCATCATGGGCCCCTCCTGGTTTATATCCTCCCATTATGCCGCACACATAAAAAAAACTGTGCACAGTGTCATCTTCTGATGCTGGCAAATGACTTTGGCATGTAAGCATCGCAGTGCATGGCGTCAATACCATGAACCCACAATTACACACCAACATCAGCTGCCAGCTAATCCAATATGAATATTCACTGCTCCCAATGCCCAGGATTATGAGTATGAGAAGCAGTGAATATTAATTATCTTTAATAGCACTCACACGTGATCTCCGTAGCCGCTGCGGTAAGCCAGTGGATGGAGTAATCAGTGTGTCTGCTATTAAAGAAAATGAATATTCACTGCTCCCCAATCTCATAATCCCACCCACTTTTTGGCATTGGACTCAGTGTCGAGAGGTGGGTGGGATTATGGTTTTGGGAAGTAGTGAATATTCATTTTCTTGCATAGTAGGCACACAAGTTTATTCCAGCCACCAGCTTCTTGCAGCACAGATCCTGCTCCTACCTCCTGTGACCCTGCGTTACCCCAACAGCACCCACTCCTCCACATCCATCCAGGAATATTTGGTTAATAAGATTCTTCCCTTACCAAGCCATGTATTTGGACCAAGACTCCCAAGTAGTATGATAATAATCATTCCTGAAATGCTCAAGGAAAATATGTCTCTGCATTGTATACAACAGTTTTGGCTGTGTGTTTTTGCAAATATAATTTTGTAGTTTTCACTTATTTATGTTTCACTTTAACCTTTTATGTAGTCAAATATTTAGATAAAAATTCAGAATTTAACCAAAGAACACATTCTTAAATGCATCTAACTCTTAAATGGAAGCTATCAGCAGGTTTTTGCTTTGTATTCTCAGGGCAGCATGAAGGGGCTGAAACAGATTTCACTAATCTGTCTCTTTATTAGGCTGTGCGCAGTTGTTTCAATACAATGAGTATTTTATCAGCAGGACATTATCACTGCCCAAGCTAGGTCCCAAGGCCCCTAGACAAACTACACCCACCACACTGATTTAAGGCCCCATCTCACACTACGATATCGTTAACGATATCGTTAGTACATCACGGGTTTTCAGTCGTTCTAACAACGTCATAACAACGTCGTTCAGTGTGATATGTACATCCGATCAATATAATCGGGCAGATTGTTGATGGGAGGTTTGTGAACCGGACCTTAAACCAAACGATGAGCATTCGTCCAACCTGCAGCATGAGTGTGTGTGACACCTCGATATCGATGTCGTTAACGACCTCGCCTATTGAGAGTGAAGGACATAGGCAAGCTAATGACCACAAGTGTCGTTTGCTTGTCGCGGAATCGTTGCTGCGTCGTTCTCTATATCAGTACGTGTGACATTTCACTAGCGATCATTGAACGTCGTTCTAGGTCAAGTCAGATTGTTGGTCGATTCGCCGACACATTGAAGTGTGAGACAGGGCCTTTAGCAGTTTACTGTCAATAGATAATATACACAGGGAGCTGTGGTGTGGAGGGGATTTACTTTCTGAGCTTTGCTACTTGCTGTATCTAAGAACTCTGATTATGTCACAAATCCTGAAATTAGTAAAGTAAGTGATACATCACTGGAATCTAAGGCTCTTTCTCAACATTATGCTTCTGTTAGATTAAGTAGCAAAAACTTGTTGACAGATTCCCGTTAAATAGCCATCTTTACATACTGTGATTTGGTAAGGTTGCATAATTAACATTTTGTCATTGCTTTCAGACTTCAGACCAATGCTGTTTTCTGGAAAATGTCATCCATTTTTATATGGAAAAAGTCTTCAAACATTACATCTTGATGGATTTCGAACATAAAATTGCCATCAGCAAAATTGCAAATAATTTCTGTGAGATTTTTAGAACTCAAAGATCTTGTGTAAGTGAATCTATATCTATATATAGGTCTGGGGGACTAGCTATTCTCCTCATGGAGAGGAAGCTGCATAATGAGACAGATAAGCTGATAAGGAGACTTATAGCCGCAATGCTCCTCTGGGAAATATGCAAATTGTCACTTCAGTGAGAAAGTGAAAAACTGTAATGCCACCCAATAAGGGTAGCAATCCTTGTAGTCATAATCAACTCTTTAACAAACCCTTTTACTTGGGATTTGTGCTAGATCAGAACCCCAAACTGCAGACGCTGCGTTTCGGGGTGACTGCCTGTCATCAGTGCAGTGTGTGGGAGTTCTGTTCTATATAAAAACACACACATACATACACATACAGTATGAACTTCAGTTTTTAACATTTTCATTATTAATGTGTTATACTTGTCATCAAAGTCAATGACTGAGACAAATTTTGACCTTAAAGAGAAACTGTGAAAACGCAAATAATCTTCATATATGGGGTTAATCTACCGGTTAATAGAATTCTGAACCTGCTTGGAACCTGTAAATTAAACCTCACTGCCGGGAGAAAATTAACTTTAATCCTCCCCGCAGTGTTCCGGTTTCAGGTGGCGTCAGCGTGGGTTCAGTCACTGCTCTGTATATGGAGAGCAGTGGCTGTAACCATGACCCCGCACACTAACTGAGAGTTGCTCAGCATTAGAACCCGCTGTCAGTCAGTAGGGGGCGTGGTTACAGCTGCCGTCTCCACACACAGGGCACTGACTGAACTTACGCTGACGCCACCTCCAAGGGTCAATGCTGCCCGGAGCATTAAAGCTATCTTCCTCCAAGCAGCAGGTCTTAGTGTTTGTTTTCAAACATGCATTCATTCATTAAGTCATAGATTCATTCATTCAGTCATTCATTAATTCATTCATTCATTTTTTACTTCATAAAGGCTAAAGACAAACTTAGTTCCCCATGAAAGGCACTAAAGAGTGCAAATGTACATATGTAGGGGGGCTTTTATTGTGGCCAGTGTAAGGCACACCTGTGCAATAATCATGCTGTCTAATTAGCATCTTGATATGGCACACCTGTGAGGTAGAAGAGTGCTCACTAAGGGCGGCTTCACACTGCAGTGTGATCCGGTCCGGGCTGTCAGGGATGAACCTGACAGCCCTGGACTGGATAAGCACACAGAACTGGAGGCCTAATTTGCCCTCCGGTCCGGTGGGCTGCCGCACGCAGCTGCAGCCGCTGATAGGTCAGGACCGTGGCTCACGAGCTAGCTGCGGCTATGACCTATCAGCGGCGGCAGCTGCGTGCGTCAGCACACCGGACCGGAGGGCAAATTAGGCCTCCAGTTCTGTGTGCTAAACCAGTCCAGGGCTGTCAGGTTCATCCCTGACAGCCCCAGAAGGGATCACACTGTAGTGTGAAGCCGCCCTAACACAGATTTAGACAAATTTATTAGCAATATTTGAAAGATAAAGGCCTTTTATGTTCGTAGAAAAAGTCTTAGATCTTTGTGTTCAGCTCATAAAAAATGGGAGAAATAACAAAGTGTGGCATTTATATTTATATATAAATGTAAAATATAGTATATGTGATAGAAAGATAGAAAAGGCTGGTTTCATACTAGCATTTTTTTGTATCCGGGGGATGCAGATTTTACCTGCATCCCCCGAATTCCCCCAAATACCCGCCTTGAATTGTAAAAACTGATGCCTCCACACCAATATTATTACTGATCCAGGCTCACAAATCAAGGATAATTTTGGTGTTGGAGCAGACAGTTTCGTCTGGCTTCATACCTGTTTCTGATGGATCCGGTGCCAAATGACAAGCCCTCTAGGGGGCGTGTCATTTGGAACTGAGTTCTGGGCATGCGCAGTTCCAAAACCGGGATCTGGGGGTTCAGATCCAACCGGATGAAGGGTCTGACGTATCCATGTTCCATTGGGCACATTGTGACTTCACACGTGGTGACCCGGATTCAGGTGCTTCCATGTTTTGTCATGGATGCCAAAAATGCAATTTTGGTCTCTGTCAAAAAAACGGGAACACACTGCAACACCTGGATCCATCAATAAAAGCAAAGAATTGAATACACCTGCAAGTTCATCCAGCCACAATGAAGGTCAATGAGGCCGAAAATGGATGCGGGTGCATCCAGGTCAAGGTGTATTCACACAGATGCCAAAAAACGCCAGTGTGAAACTAGCCTAACAAAAAACAGAAGCACTCTGAGGTCTAAAAGATGTGAGCTTTTCTATTCACTCCTGTCAAATATGATATTTGCATTTATTACAAATGTTGTTTACTTTGTTTAGATTGACTTCACTTATACCTGTGAGGAAATCACAATGGATAGCATGAATGCCATTGAAATCAGTTTTAACAAGGTAAATGATAACGTTTTAATATAATTTATAATTCTTAATAGGGGAAGGGATGTATTATGATACATTTTAAAAAGTCATTCCATCTTCAAAAATGTATGATAGTGCTTGTAAATAGGCTTATTAGAAATGTTTAACTATTTTTTAGTTATTAACACTTGCTTTATTTACAGACCAACAAGTGCTGCGACATAGTAAAACATGATTAGCTAAAGTCTGTATGTCATATATAAATGCAGATATTATAAAAAATGGTAATTTTTAAAATAGCCACAAGTGGCGCCATACTACACAATATTAGTTCACAAATAGAAGAACTATAAATAGTGATGAGCGAGTAGCGAAATATTCATGATCGCTATACTCGTAACGAGTACTTTGTAATACTTGTGTATTTGTCCAAATAGCGAGTTCAATGTTAGTCAATTAGTGATAGGCTCTGCCCAAACACGTCCGGCCATAAAACGAGTCTTTCCGGGACAGGACGGGAGGTTGGACTTTTTTTACATTTTCAGTGATTAAAACACCTTGCTGTGCCCCCAGAGAGAGCCTAATATTCAATCTGCTCTCACTGGGTGCCGCATTTTTTTGCTGCCGCACCTGCCGCAAGTGCCGAAACCTGCACTTGCCGCACCTGCCGCACACTTACCGCAAGCCCCATAGACATTGTATGGGGCTGCCACAGGTGAACCGCAAGTGCAGCCGTTATGCGGTATTGCGCAGTTGCGTTTTTCACCGCAACTGCCGTGATCAGCGAAAACCTCTGATTGAAAGGGGCCTTAGATAGTAGATAGATAGAAGATAGATAGATAGATAGATAGATAGATAGATAGATGCAGAATACAAACTTAAACTAGAGGAAGGTACTGAATGTATATGATACAAAATGTAACAAAAACTCATTAAATAGGGCAATCTAAGATTATAAGATGTAAAAGATCAATACCAACATTGTGAAGATGGCACCTGTTCACCAATTGCATTTTAAGTGACATTTTGCCTAAAGAAGGCATGTGCCAAAATGTGCATTGGGGAATGGGTGATAATTAAAGGATCCATGAAAGCGTTGAAACACGCAAAATGGATGCCCATAGTCCTCTCCGTTCTCCCACCCCTCCCTGTACTGTGTAATCCTGGATTCCGCTGTAATGGAGTAAAGCACCTGTACTAATGAAAAAGTCTTGTGGTGAGTGCCATCCATTTCTATGTAAAGTTTGTATCTACTCTTTGGATTGCGTAACGCCACTTGGTCTCCATACATTGTAGTGTCTGACATCTTACCCGTGACACGCCAGTGCCCGGTAACACTCCCTTTTGCATTTGTGATTAAAGGATCTATTTTTCAATATTTATACTTCTCCTATTTGGAACTAATATTGTGTAGTATGGCACCACCATGTGTCTATTTTTTGTTTTATTGTTTTAGTCAATTATCCTATTAAAAATTTAATATTTTCATTTCTTTGTTCTTGAGCACTTTTTGCGTATATGAATTATCTTGTAAACATGAGCATTGCTTAAGATCTCTTCTGTGAGCTTGTAAGCACTATTTTAAAGCAGACAAGGATTGCTGGAAGACGCTGTTTCCTTTTAATTTTAGTGCTGTGCTTGCTAGACAGCAGCAGTGGTTGTTCCTCTAGGCACCAAGCAGTTAAACCAAAAGAAGAGTATTTATATCAAAAGAACAGATTAATATTAATAAACAATTGCAAAAGTTCTGTTTTTCAAGCTCTTCTGACTATCAATTTATAAAGATGGAAATAACCTTTAATATGTATTTTTTACTTTAATTTTTGTCTGCACTTGCTAAAAAACTACATGCACCACAATCCACATCTATTTCAGAACTGCTTATATACTTTCACTAATTCTATTTAATTACATAATACATGAGACGATAAATAATGCTATACTACTGTACTTTAACTGTACGTCTCGGATAGATATTGTTTCCATATTGGTTATATTTTGCATTCATGTACTATTTCCAGGTGTACAATGTGACCCCATTAAATTCTTGATAAGAGGCAAAGAGATAGGAGCCAGTTAACTGGTGGTTGTGCCATTTTAATCAAGAAAAACATATACTGGTGATATCCCACCATTATCTTAAAGCAACAACTTTAGAGATGTAAATACATGAAAGAGTAGTAGACTTTACCAATGTTTAAAAATCTCTTTCCAGTTCATTGCAATATGTTATGTACTATGAAAGGAAGAAAATAAACCACTTATTGGAAGTAGCAATCCTAAAATTGGATATTGACCCTTTAACAAGTCTCGTCATATGATTTAGGATAAAATCCAAACCAGAATCTCAATTTGCAGATACAGAGTTTTGGGATATTGCCCCTCATCATTGCAAAGTATATTACCTGATCTGGCTGTAGAGAGGCTAAGTAGGACCTTTGGGGTAAGCATTGCTCCTTGTGGAGATTGGCATGCCAGTTATGGCATATGAGTAATGAGGAGACTTGTCAGGTTCTCTGTGCAGTCAAAAGTGAGTAGTTCTGGGTGCATATCTAAATCCCTGCCTAATAGCCCAGCATGTTGCAGCACACATAAACAGATCTTTATAAAAAGTATTT